>CM066238.1:8433022-9058986 GCA_033675125.1 Athetis lepigone | reverse complement strand
AAACCTGATTGTTTATTTAATCTTGTTACTATTTTGCAGAGATTATTAAGACAACTTATAATGGAGAAAATAGATATAGTAGAGAAGAAAGACTGTACTACAAATACACATGCAGAGAAGAAAGCTGCTCGGCAAGATATATTGTCTAGGTAAAACTTTTTATTTTTATAAAATTCAAAAAAAAAAATTCAAAATTCAAAGCATTTATTTCACTTAGACCATTTACAGGTACTTATGAATTGTCAAAGAGTCGGTCGGTCTGTTAGTCAGAAAAGAAAAGTGACGCTAATTGCCTGTATATACTATCTGTGTATACTATCTATTATTTATAAAATGATGAAATGATAATACTCATGTAAAATAATTTACCATTTTTACAGTTTTAACAACCTTAACAAAAAGCAAAGGGATATGACGCAGATAGTAATCCAGTGGCGCAATACAAAAGGCCAAGTAAAAAGTAGAGAGTCTGAGTATAGACGTGCCAGGCTGATGACTGGAGGAGGACCTCCACCACCAAGCCCATCACAAGAAGATTTAGAAATCATTCAAACATTACCCAACGAGTTTGTGGTTGACAGCAATGCTTTTGATAGTGATGGTACATTTATAAAAAAAATAACACAGGTATGTTTGTATTGTGTACTCGACCAAACTAACTAGATAATTGGGTGCTTGCACTCGGCTTCAGATAGTGTTTGTGTTAGTATGATACTTATTTCGTTATTGTTACATTTGTTACATGTTTTTGTTTAGTCAATAACCATTTTGGCATGCATCTTGTTGGTTTGGTTGCATAGTGTGATTGATGATTCATGTTAAAAATATTTTATATTGCAGTCACAGCCACCTGCAACTCAAAAGGTGCAGTCAGAGTCTATAGTAACTGAAGCACTGATTTCAACCGATAGTAAGATTATTATAGATTCTGAGAAATCAGTTCAGGTATTGTAATCCAATTATTGTCTTAATGAAATTACATACATATTAATCATGCCTGTTTAACCACAACAGAGATGCTATATTAGACACCCATGGTTCGCCTGTTATAGTCCCTTAAAAAAGGTGGCGAGCCTATGACCATCACCGGGCACGGGGTTGGAAAAATATGCAGTGCATTCCTGAATTATTTAATTATAATATAATAATTATTATAAAATATCTATTATAATGCTCTTATTTTACAGATATCAAATCCTCCTGCAGATGTGGGAGAAATGGCATTAACATTTACGCCACTAACATCAAATTCCAACACTATTCTAAAGAATAAAAATATAATACAAAGGAAGTTATACAAACCTAAAAAAAGCTAATTAAAAACGTAAGTCAACTTAATCACAGTACTTATTTATTTCAGTAATTGGGTAATCCAGAGGGTTGAATGGATTTGTCCAAGACAAGCATAATCAACAGACTTACTTTTGAAAAATAAACTAACTGGAACATTTTTCTTAAATTTCTTGTGATTTTACAATCTTATTTTTTTACAGATTGCTGATGATTATGAAGAGCAATTGTTTTTACTAGCAAAAAAATCAAGAGAAAATAAAGAAAAACGAGAGGAGGAACTGCATAAAAAAAGAATGATGATTTTAGATTTAGAACAGAAATATTGGGAAAAGAAGTTAAGAAATGAATAAATAAAACCATACATTATTATATTGAATATATTCATTGTTAAAAGTAATTTTCAATAAATAAGTCTCTAGTAATATGAGCTAAGTTATTGGGGCTTTGTTCAATGGTCTCAGTGTCTTCATGGTTGTCTCTTTCTGTGGAATCTGTCCCAATTCGTTTTCAAGGAAACATAATTACATTAAGAAATAATAATCTTTCTATAATTACTTACCATAATCAAAATAGTCTTCGAATTCTATTGCTAAATTGTGCAATACTGTACGTGCTACAATTGTAGTTTTTAATGGTGCTCTAAGATCCTCTCATAACTTCTAGCAGTATTCGAAATCGTTGCTTTAATACACCAAAACATCTCTCTATAACATTTCTGGTGCGAATGTGGCTATAATTGTATTGCTGTTCTGATTCAGTTCTTGGTCTCAGAACTGGGGTAAGCAAGTAAGGAGTGCAAGGGTAACCGCTGTCGCCTATAAGCTTCCCCTTAAATTCGTTATCTTCGAATCTTCTTTTTATAGAACTCTCACGCCAAATTCTTGCATCATGAGTGCTTCCTCTCCAGTGGCAAACAATATCGCAAATCTTTAAATCAGCATTGCACACAACCTGTATAATCATTCAATGCTAAGTTTAACAAAGTCAGCCATGTTTTAAGTCCAACAAAAACAAAATAGGTTCCTACTTCATTTCTATTGTTACAATATTAAATCGATCTCCACCAATACATACAAAACATATTATTAACTTACTTGAGTGTTTATTGAATAATGTCCTTTCCGGTTCACGTAGTACTGACCAGCGTCTCCTCCAACTTTTCGTATTTTAATATGAGTGCAATCAATTGCTCCAGTAATATGTGGGAACCCACAAATTGCTTGAAATTTACTAATAGTTTCTGTTTTTTCTCTTAAATTTGAAGGCATTTTAATAAAAATGAAACTTTTTGAGGCCAATGCAATAGCAACTTTTTTGGATATTCTTGACAATGTCTGCTGGCTCATACCATGAATTTCGGCACAGTCTTTTTGAATCTGAAAAAATAACATGTTAACAATTTTCTGGATAATGTTTCTCAAATAATATGAGGTCAGTGCTAACTACTAACCTCGTGTCGGCCCCAGTATCTGATAACTGCCATCACTTGCAACTCCACAGGTATACTACCGCCACGGCCATCCATGGTCAAATCATTTTTTAGAATATTTATAATTTTTTCCGTATTTTCTTTGCTAAATCTGTAGCGTTGTTTAAAGTCATTTTCACTCAATTCCTCCATTGGGTTAGCTCTTGAATTGTACACTTTTGGTCTTCTACTTCTCCGTATACTGATATTCCTGAAATTCCTGATTTCTTCCATGTCGTCTCGGTATGTGTGTAACATATCGTCGAAAAGTTTGTTTGTAACCAAATATCGACGATGAAGAGTCAATATATAATATCTAACATTTTGGCCATTTTTGTTTTATTGCATTATTTATTGTAGAATAGGGTAATACACATGCTGACAAAGATCTTAGGTCTGTTTCTTATTAATTTTGCAAGATAAACAATTATTGCAATATCTACTAAGTGGTGTTACGTCATTTACGATGGCAATAGATACTATCTACGCAGAGACGCGTCCGCTTGTGGTTGTCGTACCAAGTGTAATGAGCTGACAGATTGCAACCTGTCGATGCGTCGCCGGTCCGTTTTCAAAAGAGAGAAAGAGAGGAGTACCTATACAAAACACGACATAACAGCGACGACAACGCCACCAATCGTTCATTTCGTTTGTTTTTGTGTTTAACAAAAGAAGCGAAGTTGGTCAAAAGTGTTTGTTAATGTGGTTTTTGGAGGATAAACAAATTATAGTACTTTACTGCAGTTAGATGTTATTGTTTCAAAGTGTGTAGCAAATAATTTAAAAATATGGAGTTACCACTTACAAATAATTTAATTAAACATTTTTAGGATAATGTCACGAAGTAACCGTGATACAAAGGTAACTTGGGGGGAAGAAAGATTTTGGAAAATCTCAATATTACAAGTGTTACCAATTTGAGACACCCCACAGAACAGGAATACGATTTTACTATGGCCACCATTTACAAAACCCATTTACAAAAAAGTTATACAGTCTAGAAAACTGGAACCTATTAAGACGAAAAATTTAAAAAACTACCTTTTTTTCGGGCTAAACTTATTTGCTGAGTACCCACACTTAACTATTACACTGCACAATTACACACTTAACTATTACACGGTACAATTTTTAACCGACTTCAAAAAAAATGAGGTGGTTCTCCAGCCTGAGCCGGAGCCTGAGTAACGCGTAGTGTAATAGGTACCTACATTAGCCGCCGCCGCCGCCCGTATACCCCTCGGGGTGGCAGGGGGTTATGCTCATGCGCAATTCCACCACACTATTCCCAACCACTGCAACTCATGAAAGCCAGAATCAACAGTGGAGTCCGCCAGAAAAGCCGCCTCGACGAGTCCTGGAGAAAGATTTTGTCTTGGATCCCGCAACGAAATTAATCAGAAAAGAACAGCGGAGGAGTAAGAAAAATATTTATTTTCCACTTCCCTCCATAACAAGCAGGAGACAGGAACAGAACTATGGTCCTGCGCAGTCAGGAAAAATCATCCAATGACAACCCCCGCTCTTGGCCAGAGCGGGAGATAGTGTCAGACTCTTACTGACTAAAAGACCCACCCCGTTGTTTCTAGCCTTCATAACGTGGCTCGAGCTATCTTCCGAAACCCTGGCCCCAGCAGGCCGGCTGGACGGCCGGACAGCGAGCTACCCATTGCTCACTGTCCGCTAGCCCGTGACTACGGTGGTCGGAATTCGGGATCGGAATCCCGGCGGCGGCGAGAGCGTTGTTTCCTGATGCAGTCGGCCTCCTCCTTTGCGAGCATTACTGCTTTGCCAAAGTCGGCGACCGCCTGCCACTCCTCCTCGCTCCGGACCATAGCCTCAACCAAGGCCCGGTGCGAGAGACCTCTGCCGCTGATCGCTCCCACCGATCTGTTTTTTAGAAGTCAGTTAAAAAAAATAGAAAATAGTAGTAGTCGGAATATTCAGCGCACTGTAAAAAGTGCGGGTATCCGGAAAATAAGTTTTGGCCGAAAAAAGGTAGCTTTTTTTAATTTTTCGTCTATAATGATATCACTTTTCTGAACTGTATAACTTTTTCTCCGTGGGCCGATTTAATGGTGCCCATAGTTATCTACAACACATCTTATCTATCTACAACATAATTTTCTAGTTATAGCCCACTTTTCTCACATAAGTGCACCTATCATCATTTCATTTGAAAAAGTTTTTGTGTAAATTTAGAAACAAATTCTTCTAACTGCACTAGCAATACCTAATATCTTTAAAAAATCCAACATTTTATTTCATTCAAAGAAACAATACCTTATATCTGCAATTTATATAAAAACCAGTAATGTTTTAATAAAATCATTAATTGCATAATATTGCAGTCAGTTTACATAAAACATTTAAAAAATCAAATATACTAAAAAAATAATTAAACGGACTTGAAAAGTTTTTTTCGCCTCCTGTAAAGTTGCATTTTTGCAGTTATTATTTATTGACTCTTCATCGTCGATATACACGTTTTATGGACAAAATTCTATTATAAATGAGTCACAATATGGTTTTCAGCCAAATAAAAGTACAACTGCGTTACTCTAAAAATTTACAGATTACATTAACACTGCACTTAATGAAAAAAAACACGTTCTAGCGCTATTCATTGATTTTTCCAGTGCATTCGACACCCTAGACCACCACAAACTATTAGAGAAATTAAAAGACAGTGGATTGCGCGGTCCAATGTACGCCTGGTGTGCCGACTACCTAAAAAACAGGAAATGGTGCCGATTCTCTTGTGCACAAACTAACGTAAATTAAAGTTAATTAAGTGCATCTTTCTCTTTCCGTTTAATTAAGAAAAGGACAGAAGATCAAATATTAGTTAAGTCCTGTCAAATTCAGACACTCCATAGATAATTTAGACGCATTTTAAAAACATGGCGTCTAAATATACGTCAATTTTTTCTTCTCTGGAATGCGCTTCCTCTTGATATCAGGACGGCGACTAGCCGTTACGCATTCAAGCGGAAACTCAAGGCTCATTTACAGCTCAATTAGGTGGAGTACTCTCATAACCATCTTTCTTGAAATATATAATATATATATATATTTATTTATTTATTTTTATATATTATATATATATTTATTTGCATAATATATATTTGCTTATTTAGTTTAGTACGTATATATGTATTTTTATTGATTTGTAATTTTTGTAATAATTAAAATCTGGTTTTTCTTTATATTTGCACCTGCCATCATATCTCTGCACTACCGATGGTTGACTGGTAGAGAATGCCTAAGGCATTAAGTCCGCCTCTGTACATGAATTTTGTGCATAAAGTGTAAATAAATAAATAAATAAATTTTCATCAGGCGCTGTCTAATTTGACAGGATTAAACTAAAATGTATCTTCTGTCCTTTTCTTTAAGAAATGGACAGAGAACGATGCACTTAACTTAAATTTACGTTAGTTTGTGCACTAGAGAATCGGCACCAATATCACGTTAGAATATATAATAGCTTAAGTGACCCTGTGTGTGTGAGCAACGGTACAGCTCAAGGATATGTGTGTGGTCCTCTGCATTTCCTTGCATCCGTGAACGACATGAATACAATATTTCTTTATTCTAAATCGTATCAGTTTGCTGACGATACTTGTCTGCTTATTGAAGGAAATGACTTGACCCTTATAGCAGGCGTCCGTCACTCGCTCAAGGCCACGCGTTTTATGCCTACCACTTCGCGTATCGTCGACGATACAACGAACACCGGGCTGTCGCGCGCCCGCCTGAGTGCTCGCGCGTCACGGGTACAGCGCTGACTATCAAAATGCCGAAACCACGTAATTATTGCGTGATTATTGTGCAATTCCCCTGTTTCCCAATTCTCTTGTTTCCCTTTTGATTATTTATTAAAATTATTCACGCGGTTTTGGATATTTTCGACACTAAAATATATTAGTCGGGAATTCAAGGAACGAAAAATATGCATCAGTCAATTTATCAAACTAAAAAATATTTGATCAACAAATAAAATAATAATTGTTTTTCTAAAACATTCGTTTTATTACCATTGTCATCATACGTATAACCCTAGCAGATTTGCTGGACGACATGCACACACGTTAGTCGCGCGGCGGGCAAAAGAATCTCAACTCTCTTGGTGCGTACTTATGGTACATTTCTCCTTGCTGCAAACAACTGGTATTATTATGATTTTGTAGGCTATTATAGCGTAGGTATTTTGGTTTTTGTATTGGAGTGAAGTATCTGTTACGTAGTAACTATTTATTAATCTGTGCTTATAGGTGCACTTCTACAACAAGACTTTGACAAGCTGAGTATGTGGTGCCATGACCTGGGACTCGTAATGAATGCCCAAAAAACAAAAATAATGCACATAAAATCAGCCTACTTAAAAGATAACACCCTTATGTCCAAGTTAGTAGCACACTCACACTTTCTCACAGGTCATGGCAATTTTAAAAGTAAACTATATTCTTTCAAACTTGTTGCTTCGCCATTGTGTCAATGTTCCACATCGAACTGTGAATTCGAACAATCTGCACATCACATCCTATGGGAGTGTATTCTTTGGCAGAATGAGCGCAATGTTATGTTGGATAGTTTACAGGTTACATCCGGTGTTGTTTATTATACGGACCTTGTGGAAACCAGAACCAATTTCCGTGCGTTCAAGCGTTTTTGCCATACCTACTATTGGAATCATTCGTAACAGCTCACAATTTAGGACCCATTAATTTTTAACAGATCATATTCCGTGGTGCTAGGCAATCTGGGCTTCTCCCAGTTGTAATTGCCCCTTTGTGCCTATCGGCCTAGTTCTGTTCTGTCTCCTGCTTGTTATGGAGGGAAGTGGAAAAAAATATATTTTTCTTACTCCTCCGTTGTTCTTTTCTGATTAATTTCGTTGCGGGATCCAAGACAGTTGAATCGTTTCTCCGGGACTCGTCAAGCTTCATTGCTCGGCGCTTTTCTGGCGGACTCCACTGTTGATTCTGGCTTTCAAAAAAAAAAAAAAAAAAAAAAAAAAAAAGCACACTCACACAGCTGTCTCCATGAACATCTTACTGACTGTGATACCAAATGTTCAGTCATTGAACAGGTTGATACACACATGTATTTGGGACTACTTAATGATAGTAAATGACATGGCCGGATTCTGCCCTTAAAACTCCATCCAGATTTAATACTGTACACTAATAACTATTATATGAAAAAATCTTTTAAAATAAATAAAAAATAGTCGCAACCAACTCTGTTACGGGGAGGCGTTACTCAGTGCGACACCACACACTTGGAGAAAACAGTCCATTATCGATATTTTTATTTCATGGAATACCGACAATCCGGTTAGTGTGTTTATAAACATAATATAGTATCTGAGACTGCACTATAATAATTACCTATTACTAATATTTACCCAATTTACAACGTCTTTTAAAACGGCTGAACATGTTACAGGACCTGAGAACAAATCTGCAAGCCTGTCATTCCTGTTGGGTGCGAGCTAATCGTCACTTGTTAGTAAATATACATAGACAAAATGATGAACTACAGGAAAATGAACCTGGAGTGCCTGAACCACCTCCTATTCTACTTGCCAATCCACCACCACCTCCACCAGCTAATAATCCTGCTGTAGCACGCATAGTGGACCATAATTTGAATTATCTGCTGTAACGTTGCACGTTAATTCTGCTATTAAAATAAACAAACATTTAATTTACTCATAAACATAATCAGAAATAACTGGCAACATTAAAATAAAGTGGATATGGGAGAAGTTGCTATGGCAACATAATAGGGGCGTAGACACCACATGACAATCGTACGTGATTGGCTGCGCTTAATTAGTTCCAGAATCTTCGAAAAACCTCGTTTATAAGCCATTGCAGCGTCATTCTACGGATACAGACGACCGAGCACCTTGTACTAAACATCTTCACGCTGTTACCTCATTATAAAAAATAGGATAGGACGACTAAAGTCTATTAATTTAAAATCAAATCAAATCAGTACTATCAAATTAAAATCAGTGTTGTGAAAAACCCCAGACGGGTGAGTGTTGCAAATTTAACTATTTTAACTGCTATTTTGCCGCATATATGTTATTTCCAGCGGGCTTTGTTAATTTAAATAGTAACGATTAAATTAGTTGTTGTGCTATGAATGTTCTGGATACGACGGCTAACTTAGATAGCTACCTACTGCCTATCATTCTAAATTTTGATAACGATAACCGTTAACTGTATTAGTACCTACCTATCTATTCTCTTGTTTGAAACAATCTGTAATTTGCCTCCGACTCGTTGCTATTCAAAATGTTCAGGCACTCTTTTTAAAATCCTTTTTATTATATCTCTCGCTTCTTCTCTGTTCATCAAACTTAAACTATTATGAATACATACCTGTAAGCTTTATTACGAGGTACTGTATGTTAATGTAACGTGACTATTTTTTGTCAGGGCAATGCTTTATACAAATTCCGGCCATGTCCTTTAACTATGGCGTCCCCATATTACGCGAGTGTGTGGTAAGTTACGTGCGATTCTTGCTAATTTTTATATTATAAAAAACCGCCTACCTTACAAAACTAGACTCATGTTAATAAATAAATAAAATAAATAAATAAAAATGTTTATTTCCTTCCACAAATAACACTTAGTAACTAAGGCTGTGTTTTCTTAGTAAAATTAACAATTTCCAATAAATTACTTCGGTATCATTACAAGCGTTAATTGTGGGAGACTGGTGCCTAAACTAAGCCGAAGCCTGTATTTTAGGACACCAGGATCTCCCCCCTACTGCTTAGATAGCATGAAGTTATCAGCTTTTAAGTTGGTACAGAAAACAATATTAACTTACATAAATACTAGGGAGATGGTTTGATTTTAATTAAACAAAAGATAGCCCCAGGTTATCGCGGGAAACCCGAAAAATTCGATCCAGCTAAGGTTGGAAAGAAAAGAGAAGGTCAACCCACCAAAAAGCAGGGCCCGACAACGTCGAAAGTGCCTGCACCAACAGCAACGGACAAAGCTGCAAACCCGACTCCACCTAAGAACGCTCCCATGTGGGCGGACTCAGTGTTCGGAATCGACGTAGCCGTACGTGAGCTGAACGTCAACCAGGAGATCACCCCATCATACAGGCGATTACCAGAGGTTGTCGAGGAAGTCTTTTCCGCAATCGGAGGAGATGACCAATCGTTGAACAAGCAAATGACCAAAGGCATGCTGATGTATTACAGCACAGCTATGCTATGGGCACGCTTACTCGACATTAAAGCCAAGCGTGGAAACACAAACTTGAGCTATGAGGAAATAGAATTCTGCAAAGCGATCATGCAGCATGAGTTTAACATTCCCCAACCCATCTATCTGTTCCTAAAAGGTATAGGTGAGGTCAAAGATCCGACAGGTAAAACTGTCTTTCTTGCAGACCACGCCCTACCAGTAACAGTAGTGCAAGGTCAGGGAGGTTATCACGCAGCAGCAGTGAACGCATAGAACCACAACTTTGTTGTACAATGCGCTATTTGATTCGGTCATATCGTATGGGTAATCTAGCTACGGGCGTACTTTTAAAACCTACCTGGATTCTATTTTTACACCTCAACTCAGGATATTAAAGTTAATAATTCTACCGAAAGTCAAATCTTCCTTAACATATGACTTGGATTTTTTTAAGCACTGCAGAACATTACCTGTACATGATAAGTTCAAGTTTAACATTCTAAAAGAACAATTTTTCAATAACTCAATAAAGTTCCAAAAATGTCATTCTGTATACACGCGGAGCGTAGCACAAAAACAACTTGTCACCATACCGGCAAAAATTTTCTACGGCACAAGAACGAGTGCATATCTAATACCTCGATTAATCAATTCTTTACCTACCGATACACGTAATGCAATAAACAAATATAATATAAAACATAAATTAAGAACACACTTCTTATCAAGTCTGTAACAGAACACTGTCGAATATTTTCGGAGTACCCACATTATTTTTGTTAAAAGATTTGTAACGTAATGTTTAAGTAATAAAATTGTTGTGTATAACGAATAGAATTGTAAAGTATCACACACAAACTAGAGAGGTTTAAGTGATGCTGAATTAGTTTAAAGCATGTAAACATTTTTTTTGATAAATAAAAAAAAAATAAAAAAAATATCGTTTTCAAATATATCCATTTTAATTATTCACTTTACAAACAAACCTACAAACGGACGCGACACAGATCAGAGCTTCAGCGCGTCAATCGTCATGTCACGCAATCAGCTGTTAACTTTTTCGAATTTGATCCGCCATTTTGGTAATTAGGGCTTTAAACAAGGGTCCGACGCTGTTTAACTTGACAGCTAGTTAAGCAGTCACTAAGACGTTGATTAGCACTAATTATCGTTTTTAAGTAACGATATTATTTAATAGACTGTTAAACTGTGTCTTAATTTTAATAAACGTTTATAAGTAATGCTGTTAGTCATTAAGATATTTTACGATTAAAATAGTACGTACAATTAGTATGTTGTTAGTAACATCCCTAGTTCGGCGGTGGCGGACATGCTGTTTCCGCATGGACCCCCCGCCAGTCTTTCGCCAACCGTGATTTGATGCGCACGATACCTGTATAGAACCCGTTGCGCACACGGCCATTTTTAAATAAAATAGTTTCTAGTTGCAAAGTGTGTAAAATAACTGTATTTTCTGTGTCTAAACAAATAAACAACCTTCAAAAGTTTAACTGTGTTTCGATATGTTACAATGCCTTTTTTAAACCAGATGTTCGCGACAAAAACTTCCGACTCCGTGATGAATGAGTGGCTGCGACTGACTGACGAGGTTTGTGACAGTGACGACGACAACGACAATGACTGTCTCCTCCCGACTGAACAAAAAAGAAAAAAAAACAAACAAAGACTTCACTGTCCCGTAAAGCGAGCAAACAAAAAACGGAGCGAATCCAGTATACACGCGAGTGTGGGTTGCTATCCAAGCAAACCACTCGGACCACGTGTGTTCACCGTGAACAGCGATTATTATTTTTCTTAAGTAGGCGCAACGCTCACGTCGTGAGATAAACCAACTAAATTTAGAAGGACGTGATTCTAGTATGTGATACTATCGGGAGCGTCGGTCTACTAAAATTGTAGGGGTTATAACGTGTCATCTTTGTTTATGTTTGGTATTTGTCAGAGTTGTTTGGTTATTTTTAACAAAATCTAATATTAGTTGATTTAAAATGAAGACAAGTTCGTCTCAATTTGATATGATGGTGACGTATATGGAGCAGTGAGTAGAATTCAAGTTATTTGGTGTCTATTGTACGTAAGTGGTGTCTGTGAACTTTGTAAACATACAAGTACTTATGCTTTTTATTAGGAATGGAGACATTAGCAAACCATCCTTCAATGCAAGAGGAAGAAAAAATAGTCTTAAGAGTTGGGAAGAATTGGCTCAATTGTTAAACAGCGATGGTAGCGGTGATACTAAAAGTACCTACTGAGAAATGGAAGAAGGTTAGTCAAAATGTTTATTCACCTCTTGGTTATATTCCACTGATTGTGGTTAGCTCATTCAATAAAACACTTGCTTCTTTGCATTATTTTAGGTGTGGAGTGACTATAAAAATAATACAAAAAAAAAGGCGGACATGGTTAGCTTTTTTCTTTAATAAGTTGTTGCTGGAGGAAGCCATACCTGACGCATGGTGCAACAGTTTCTTAGTGCCTATTTATAAGAATAAAGGCGATGTGCTGAAGTGCAACAATAGGGTACACACTCTTTTTTTAAAAGTATTTCAAATAACTACTATATTTTTAAATAAAACAATTTAGAACTAGGCTGTACGGTCCGATCACGATAGCCAGGTATTAAATGGCCACAAAAATTAAAAGTATGATATCTATACTATGGTTTCACATAACCTGCTCTGTAGCTGCATTAACCTTTCAACGACCAACCGACAGCCGGCTGCTATTGTCTTTCTATTGTGTCTCAATCACGTGTGTTCAAAGGATTAAAAATCCTTCCAATTCCGGAAGGATTTTTGTAAGTATTCACAATTAATATAGCTATTAATACATTTACACATGCCTTTAAAGTTATTATATAGCCATAGATAATTTTGGAAACAAAAGGTCCTAATAAGTGTACATTTTTGTGACGTTTTGTTAGGCAAGATGTGGATGTAACAAATGCCAGTGATTGGGTCCCGTCGGAAACACTGCCTCCGACCAGTGCCGACTCCGGTGTGCCTGGCAGAAGCGGTGCAGAGGACGGTAGCAAGCCTGGTACAAGCGGCACTTCAATGAAGGCTCTTCTAGAGGCTGCCAAAAGAGCCGTCATTATAGAAGAGCGGCCTACCAAACGGCCGCGCCCGGATCTACTTACGCCTAAAGGCAAAGGCGTAGGTAAAAAACAAAAAAATAAATAAATAAAATTTAAGACTTGTCTTTTATTGCACACTCACAAATCAATAATTAATTACCTACGTAAAGAAACAATTCGTAAAACGAACTTTAACTTTAGGTACTTTAAGAAAGTTCGAAAATCGCGCACGACTGCACTGAATGCGTACCACAAGAGAAGAATGGGGTTATCAGTAGTAGACTCCTTAAAGCTTTCAAAAGAATCGCACAATGCCGACAAACCGATCTGATACTAAGGGTTGCAGTTATAATTAGGGCCTGGATTAATATGTAAATACTTATTTTTAATTTACGCGATTACCGGACTAGAATGTGTTTTATACATCGATTGACATATTTAGACTGAAAAAACCAAGTTTTATTTTCCATATTTCAAAGTTAAGTCCATATTTTACAAGAAAATGTCACAATCATCCATATATTCACACAAATACATAAAAATTACGTTCCCGCCACTACACGGCTGCGTATTGCGTTTATCTTGCGTTTCATCGTCTTATTTTGTTTCGTTGCATTAGTTAAACTGCACTATGAAGGTTAGTAGGTACTATAGCCAGCGAGTAGCGACGCGCGCGGCGCCGCTAACGCCATGTCCTACGTGGACGACTCAACGCGAACGCGATTGCGAAACGATCCCATGCGAATTTAATACGATGCGGAGCGATGCGGCTACTCTGTCCTACGTGCGCGCGAACAGTCTTCTCCGCGCGCAAAAATATGGCCGACGCGTCCACTTCGCGCGAAAATATCAAGCCAACTGATCGCGTTCGCTTCATTTCGCGCCGCTCTGCACCGCACCCCACGTGCGTTTGGTCACGTAGGCCACTTCAATAGGTTTCGAATGTTTGTTGTTTTCGCGCCGCGCCGCGCCGCTTCGCGTTCGCGTCTAGATCGCTCACGCAGAACACCGCGTAACGCCATGTCCTACGTGGACGACTCAACGCGAACGCGATTGCGAAACGATCCGATGCGAATTTAATACGATGCGGCTACTCTGTCCTACGTGCGCGCGAACCGTCCCCTCCGCGCGCAAAAATATGGCCGACGCGTTCACTTCGCGCGAAAATATCAAGCCAACTGATCGCGTTCGCTTCATTTCGCGCCGCCCCGCACCGCACCCCACGTGCGTTTGGTCACGTAGGCCACTTCAATAGGTTTCGAATGATTGTTGTTTTCGCGCCGCGCCGCGCCGCGCCGCTTCGCGTTCGCGCCTAGATCGCTCACGCAGGACACCGCGTAAGGCGGGCGGTGCGCGTGCGGACTCTTCACTGACAGTAAACCGGCGATCACTAACGCCATGTCCTACGTGGACGACTTAACGCGAACGCGATTGCGAAACGATCCGATGCGAATTTAATACGATGCGGAGCGATGCGGCTACTCTGTCCTACGTGCGCGCGAACCGTCCCAAAAATATGGCCGACGCGTCCACTTCGCGCGAAAATATCAAGCCAACTGATCGCGTTCGCTTCATTTCGCGCCGCTCCGCACCGCACCCCACGTGCGTTTGGTCACGTAGGCCACTTCAATAGGTTTAGAATGTTTGTTGTTTTCGCGCCGCGCCGCGCCGCTTCGCGTTCGCGTCTAGATCGCTCACGCAGGACACCGCGTCACGACGTGCGACGTACGTACCGTGTTGCTTCAGCTTTATTATATTTTTACGCAGTCAGTCAGTGCTAATAGTCTAGGTACCAATTTTCTGTTATTCTCGTTGTCCCCGTACGCCGTGCCCGTCCTACGGGGACAGCAGTACTTTAATGAAATACTTAAAAATAGTTCCCGTTGTCCCGTACACTGTCCCCGTTAATATTTTTAAATAAAATAAGAGAGCAAGCAAGCAAGATCTCCTGCCTGCCTGATTTGGCATAGGATTTTGAGGTAACAGCAGGCGTCCGTCACTCGCTCAAGGCCACGCGTTTTATGCCTACCGCTTCGCGTATCGTCGACGATACAACGGACACCGGGCTGTCGCGCGCCCGGCTGAGTGCTCGCGCGTCACGGGTACAGCGCTGACTATCAAAATGCCGAAACCACGTAATTATTGCATGATTATTGTGCAATTCCCCTGTTTCCCAATTCTCTTGTTTCCCTTTTGATTATTTATTAAAATTATTCACGCGGTTTTGGATATTTTCGACACTAAAATATATTAGTCGGGAATTCAAGTAACGAAAAATATGCATCAGTCATTTTATCAAACTAAAAAATATTTGATCAACAAATAAAATAATAATTGTTTTTCTAAAACATTCGTTTTATTACCAATGTCATCATACGTATAACCCTAGCAGATTTGCTGGACGACACGCACACACATAAGTCGCGCGGCGGGCAAAAGAATCTCAACTCTCTTTGTGCGTAGTTATGGTACATTTCTCCTTGCTGCAAACAACTGGTATTATTATTATGATTTTGTAGGCTATTATAGCGTAGGTATTTTGGTTTTTGTATTGGAGTGAAGTATCTGTTACGTAGTAACTATTTATTAATCTGTGGTAACAGTCTCTGCACACACGTACCACGCACAGTGGCGGGTGGAAGTGCAACGCCGCCGCCGGGGCGAAACATCGCTGCTGCGGCACAAAGAGCTCCAGCGGGATCTCATGGCGGAATGAAGACTGCGACTGTCGCAACCCAATGCTGGGCACCCCGTCTTTGAGAAGAGGCTGGAGTGACGCCTCGACGCGCTCACTTATCGCCCGACACAGGTTCTCACCGCACTCGGACATTTCGGGAGGTTCTGTGTCGGTTTCAGGCGGAAGTGACGCCTTCGTGACACAGTGGAGCTTACGGTGGAGGTATGCCCCGCTTGGGCGAACCACCGCCGTGTCCTTGCAGAGGCGATCGGCGGGGGTGGCTTCTCGCGCCCGGTGTGGTTCGGCCATGCCAAGACTTTCCACTCTTGCACTCCAAATTTCAATAAAAACCTGCTTGATTGTTATATGGGAGACTGCAAGAAAAAAATCATCACACCTGATGTACCTAGCTGAGACTTAGGACTACACAAGGTAATTTTAATTCCTACATTTGAAAGTAAGAAAACTTCTTTGTATCGTCGTCGTTCTTTGTAATCGTAGAAATTCAGCTTTTGGCGTTGATAAAACTGTTATAGATGAAGTGAAAAATGTTACAATACCTCCAACCTTTGGAAAAAATTGTGCTAGCGGACTATTTTGAGGATAATAGACGAATCATTCTATTTTGTTCCGAAGAGGCAAGAAATAAAATGTCAGTTTTCAAGGCTTATTTTGGTGATGGAACCTTAAAAAGTTGTCCAAATTTATTTAATCAGATCTTTACAATCCAGGCCGATTTAGGAAGCAATAGAAACAGCACTGCACTAACTCCATTAGTGTATGCCTTAAAGACAGACAGAAAAAAAGAGCTATGAAATTCTTTACAGTTTAATAAAGTCTCAAATTCTCGACTGGAATTCATCTTCTTTCACTTGTGATTTTGAAGAAGCAACCATGTCTACAATAATGGAAGTTTTTCCAGAGGTAGATCTCCATGGTTGTTATTAACATTTTAATAAAGCTGTATGGAGGAAGTGACGTTATTTTTGCTTTACTAAATCTAAAATCAACTTACAATTTACAGAAAATATACAGAATACTCTTAAGTTCGTAACAAAGTACAACTTTCACTTGGATTCCCTATAATTTCGTGGAAGACGGTTATAAAATCATACGTCATAGTGAATTTGATAATATTCTATTTGTTATTTTGTATAGTACAGTAGGCGCGCGATCTGAGTGCAATCGGGGTATAAAGAGCGGGGCGGGTGCAACTCAGTTAAGTGTATGTGTGCATTGTGACTGTGTATGTGTGCATCACTAGCGCATTCCTCAGAATTGCACTCAGATCGCGCGCCTACTGTAATTATTTTTCACTTTGTATTTCTTTGACGTATTTTTATTTAAATCTTTACATATGACGTGGGTGTATCCACGAAGATATAATAGATGCCATCCGTTGCTCCTCTTCATTGGCATTTGGTCCGATCACTTGTCGGCTACTGGCCCGTAAAATAGAACGTCCACATTTATATTACCCAATATTATTAGTTCTACTGTCGAACAATTTAATTAACCAACTGCTACTAATATATACAATAGGACATGCAAAAATGTATTCCTTTAGTATATTATGTCATAAAGTAATGTTCAATAAAAACAATCATTTATAACAAGATCATTGAAATCTAGTAAAATGCACATATTTGCTGTAAGCTGGTATTGTGTTAAAACAAAATTATATACACTTGTTTTGTTAAAATATAATACATTTGTTGCTGTTTGTTGTAGCTCATTTCAACTGACAAAGCATGTGTTCCCTGCTGGCTTCGGGCTCAAAGAGCCTCAAGACGACAACAGTCTCTAATTATAAGTGACCAGCCGCATCAGTTACAAGAAACAGGCAATGTACTAAGTCCAGATGCCATACACAATATGTGTATTAATTGTGATGTAGAGATTGCTTCTAAGGCTGGACATAATATATCAAATGAACATGAAAATCTTGTGGCGATTATTAAACTATGGACCTTCCCAAGGCCTGTAAGTATGAGACATATATGTATAACAGGATCTTGCTGTGGTGTTATGGCTGTGCCACTTGATTTAAACTTGTATTAAATGCATGTTGTTTTAGGTCAGCGCAACTGACTGGATTTGTGATATTTGTTGGGAGATGGCAACACACTAGTTAAAACAACACATTAGCAGGCGTCCGTCACTCGCTCAAGGCCACGCGTTTTATGCCTACCGCTTCGCGTATCGTCGACGATACAACGAACACCGGGCTGTCGCGCGCCCGGCTGAGTGCTCGCGCGTCACGGGTACAGCGCTGACTAGCAAAATGCCGAAACCACGTAATTATTGCGTGATTATTGTGCAATTCCCCTGTTTCCCAATTCTACTGTTTTCTTTTTGATTATTTATTAAAATTATTCACGCAGTTTTGGATATTTTCGAAACTAAAATATAATAATCGGGAATTCAAGGAACGAAAAATATGCATCAGTCATTTTATTCAACTAAAAAATATTTGATCAAGAAATAAAAAAATAATTGTTTTTCTAAAACATTCGTTTTATTACCAACTAGCTGACCCGACAGACGTTGTCCTGTCAACTATGAATATTGAATTCGAATTGACATACTACCTACTACCTACTACCTACTACCTACTACCTACTACCTACTACCTACTACCTACTACCTACTACCTACTACCTACTACCTACTACCTACTACCTACCTACTACCAACCTACTACCTACCTACTACCTACCTACTACCACATCAAAGAGACGTTCCTTTACATTTCAAGTGACATTTTACGTCAGATAATTCGTGTTTGACGACGATACGATACTAACGTCACTCAATTGTTTTGGCTTCCCGAAACCTCTCGACTAATACTTGAACTTTATGGTATGGTGTTAAAGCTCAAATTGACTCTACGTTTTTGTTAGAAAACGTTTGTATGGGAAAAAGAAAAGGGCTGTTTTTAGGGCTTCCCTGACAATTATTCGTTTTTTTTTCGTCGTATAAACCATCCTTGAACTACAACGAACATTTAAAAAAAAAAACAGCCACATCGGTCAAGCCGTTTTTATGCCATGTCGTGACAACGGAAAACGGGTTTCATTTTTATATATATAGATATCATCATACGTATAACCCTAGCAGATTTGCTGGACGACACGCACACACGTTAGTCGCGCGGCGGGCAAAAGAATCTCAACTCTCTTTGTGCGTACTTATGGTACATTTCTCCTCGCTGCAAACAACTGGTATTATTATTTTGATTTTGTAGGCTATTATAGCGTAGGTATTTTGGTTTTTGTATTGGAGTGAAGTATCTGTTACGTAGTAATTAATTTTGACGGGCCTGTTGGTCTAGTGGTTAGTGACCCTGACTGCTAAGCCGGAGGTCGTGGGTTCGATTCCCACCCAGGAGAAACTTTGTGTGATGAGCACGAATGTTTGTACTGTGTCTGGGTGTGATTTATCTATAATATGTATGTATTTAAAAAATATATAAGTATGTTTATCAGCTGTCTGATTACCATAGCACAAGCTCTGCTTAGTTTGGGATCAGATGGCCGTGTGTGAGTTGTCCCAGGATATTTATTTATTTATTATTTATTTAGTAACTATTTATTAATCTGTGACATTAGTAAGTCACAGGATCACCTAGTTTAGGAGTCAGGGTTACATTATTTGTACGACCATTAGTTAATCAAGCTATGTATCCTAGTCTTAAGCAAAGTCAAAGGTTTCTGTATCAATAAAGAATTTTTATTTATTTAAAAAGTTGCAACATACCTGCATTGTTTGTGGTACCTCAACAGAAGACAATGCAGCTCATATTATTAATCATGCATCAGATGAAGATAACCAGATAGCTGAAATAATCAACCAAAGGATCCAACCGCGTCAGGTGTGTTTATTTTGTTATTTTATTACAGAGGGAGTGGCATTTTTCACACCTGTTTTGTATTTAAAGGTTTACAAATATATCCTAACTTCTATAATTATTTCATTTTATTATTCCATTAGCATAACTTCTTGGGGTGGTGCAGCAAAAAATACACTACTAGAGGTTGAACATGCGCAGAGAAATTCCTAAAAAATGTACTTTTTTCTACCTTTCCAAAATCCAACGCCGCGGGTTAAACCGCGGGGGCAGCTAGTTTTATTATAATTGTCATATTTTTTTTATATATAAATATTATAGCGATTTTATTTTGTTTGATGACTAAAAAAATTTTTTTTGACAGCTATGATGTCACAATATGGCTCATGCCCAAAACCATTCTAATTTGAAACGCTTTGTCAGTAGAATCTATGTACCTCACAAGTACTTAAATCAGTCTTTGTTTTATTGAACAGGTCACACCCAATGAACCAGTATGTGTAGCATGTTGGGTGTGCACATGAAGATTTACTCAGCAACATTGAACATGAACTAAGAACCCAAACAATAATTCTGCCTAACTTAAGAAGAGTTGCAGAAACTCCTAGGCATTGTTTATTTAGTGGTTGCACCAATACGGAACGTAATCATGTTCCAGATAATATACGACATCAAGTGTTGAGGAATAATTATAATTATCATTTAGGCCGTAACAATTTTTATGAACTATATACAGCTGAATATAGTTTTGATTATTTCAATCCAAATCAGATTGAGGATATGATATTCATATTAACTGAAGACCAGAATGAATTTCAGCTTGGTGATAGATATACAATCACTACCAGAACACTGGGTGCATTATTTTGTTGGAATAACAAAAGAGCAACACCTGCAGATTCTCAACGAAACTCAAAGACTGAGCAACATGCGTCGAGGGAGCCTTGCACTGACTGCCTTGTTGTTCAAATTGCGAACTGGCGACTCGAATGAAAGGCTTTCAGCAGTCTTACAGGTCCCAAGGCGAACATTAGAAACGTTGATGGATGTGGCAAGTGAGATTTTAATTCAAGACTTTGCCCCAAGACATCTGGGTATACAACACATACCACGAGAAGAAGTTGCAGCCAAAAATTCGATCATAGCAGACGGTTTATTTGGAAATCCGGAAGTGCCAAATGACCAAAAAACTGCAATAGGAATTGCTGATGGCACCTACATCTATACTCAAAAAAGTTCTAATTACCTTTTCCAAAAAGAGACATATTCTCTCCATAAGTACAAAAATCTGGTCAAACCAATTTTAGTTGTATGCTGTGATGGTTATATTTTAGACATATTTGGTCCATATGCTGCCACCACAAATGATGCTACCATTATGAATAGTTTGTTCGAGGAAGAGGCATTTGTGCAGTATTTTAATGAAGGTGATGTTTTCATCTTAGAGGCTTCAGAGACTCCATGGACAAAATTCATGATAAGGGTTTTCTAGGTCATATGCCTGAAAGTCTATCACCTGGCCAATCACAGTTGACAACGCTAGAAGGAAATCGATCACGCTGTGTGACAATTAATAGATGGGTTGTAGAGGCAGTCAATGGCCACATAAAAATGGATCTCAGACTTTTCAGGCAAGAATATTTTAACAGAGCAAGTCGACATTTAATGAATGATTTAAAAATTGCATGTTCAATACTAAATGCATTTGGAACGCGGTTTCGAGACTCAGAGGATGCGACTGAAATATTAAATATAATTAATGAACGTCTGTTTATGGACAATGAATTAGCCTCAATTGTGTCCATGGAACATCTGAATCGCCGCAATGTTTTGTTTAGAGACATAGATGCCTCGAATATTGCATTTCCTCGTTTAACATTTGAAGAATTGGTGTTGTTTGAGTGTGACACGTATCAGATCAGGCAGGCACGATCATATGTTGGAGAGCATTTTCGCTCTCATGGAATATATTCTATAGAAATAGTTCGCGAACAGGTGGACTTGACCAGATTGGGGGGAGAAAATGCATTATTAATCCGGGCGAAAATAAAATCTCGTCACGTGGGACGAAAAACTTATTTAGTTTATATTTCTGTAGAGAGGGAACAACAAGGTAGGAATGCCATCATCGGTTACTGTTGTCATTGTATAGTGGGGCTGAGAACAGTAGACTGCTGTTCTCATGTAATGAGTGGAATATGGTATTTGGCATATGCGAGGCATGAGGGCGCAACCGCTCCGGCAGAATTTCTCGACAGCGTTTTGTTAAGAGTGTAATAAATACAAAAAAATGTCACGTTGCCTGCCATATGGAAATCCGAATACATTTGCGTTTTTCATCAGTCGTTTAAATGACGTGAAATGATTTATTTATAAGATTTCTATATATAATATATGTTTTTATATATTTTTTTTATATTATGTGCTGTTTTTAATCCGCCGGTCATTTACACCCGGCGCAGCGCAAATGTAATATTTTTTTCATTGGAGCCACGCCGGTCAAATCGCCGGTCATCCTTGTTAGTCGCGTAAAAATCCCCGCCAGAACGTCCATCCTGCGCCCGAGCGAGCGCGCTACTGATGAGTGAAAAATAAAGAAATATTAGGATAGTGCATGCTGCGTCCCTTCCCCGCTGCCATTATATTTCTTCCGCGTCCTGTGCGAATGTTTTTGTAATTGTAGGTAAACAACTCAGTGCAAAGTTTTATTTGTCACAGATCGGAGTGCGCGCTAAATGGTCACCTAACATTCTAGTTTATTGTTATGATTATATGTCAAAGCTATAAATGAACATGTTATTTGACGAATTGGATCTAACTTTAGATGATTTTCGTGAAATAGAATATATTGAATCCCAATTTCGTGAGACGGAGAGTCTTTCAAGTGATAATGAAGAGGTTATTCGGTTTTCTAATCGCCGTGCAAGGAAGCGCTGCATAGTGCCATCTGATACTGAAGACGAAGAAATGCTTGTACCCTCACCGTCAGAGTCTGGTTACATTCCAAATACGGAATGGCACGAACCACAAGGTAAACAACCTAATATAATACCTTACACTGAAATTTCTGGTTTGAAGCCGATGCATTTGCGACACGCTTTAGCTGGCGGTCAACCTGCTGATTTTTATAATTTGATGGTACCAGAGGCTCTGTTAGAAGATATAGCTAGACAGACCAATATTTTTACCGCGCAAGTTGTATCTAAAAGTCGATTATCGCGCCAATCCAGGCTACACTTGTGGAAGGACACTGATAAAACTGAAATCAAGAAGTTTTTTGGTCTTATAATTTGGATGGGTTTGGTAAAATTACCAAAACTGGCACTTTATTGGTCTAATGACCCAATGTACGCTCAACCGTTCGCTAAAAATATTATGAGCCGCAACAGGTTTGAAATATTACTGAGGATGTTGCATTTTCCTAATAACGAGGAGGCTCGAGAAAATGATCGTTTATCGAAAATAAGCAATCTTCTTTGTGCCTTGAATGCTAATTTTGCTTACCACTATACACCTAGTGAATTTCTTTGTGTGGATGAGAGCATGATTCCATTTCGTGGTAGAGTAATCTTTAGACAATATAATAATCAAAAACGCCATAAATATGGTATCAAACTATTTAAATTATATACTGTTCCCGGATACACTTGGAAAATTGAGGTTTATTCTGGAAAACAGCTCGATTCTGCTTTTTCTACACCGACAAATGTGGTGCTCAGGCTGTGTGAGGATTTACTAGGAAAGAGCTATTCTGTATTTGTAGACAATTGGTTCACAAGTTTGGATTTGGCAGAAAAGTTAATTGACAATGAGACACATCTTATTGGTACTTTACGTAAAAACAGAAAGTACTTGCCGAAACAGGTGATGGAAGCCAAATTAAACCCTGGTGAGTTTGCAGCCAAAGAAAACAGCAAGGGAATTACAGTTATGAAATGGAAGGACAAACGTGACGTTTGTCTACTGTCAACTAAACACTATATAGGATTTATAAAAAACTAAAAATAAGAGAGGAATAGAGGTGATTAAGCCGAAGATAATTATGGATTATAATAAAGCTAAGGCAGCAATAGACCTCTCGGATCAAATGACAGCGTATTCTTCTCCGCTTCGAAAATCTATCAAGTGGTACAAGAAGTTGGCCTTAGAACTGCTTCTCAACACAGCTGTAGTAAATGCTCGGGTTTTATATGAAGCTACCACAAAAAAGAAGATACCTATTATTGAATTTAGACGAAAACTGTCACAACAAATGATTGACTCAAACCCACGTGATGGAGCTAACATTCCATGTAGGCCAAAGAGAATAAAACATTCTCTTGTAAAAGCAGACGGAAAGGCTGTAACGACAAGAAAATTTTGTGTAGGTTGTTACAAAAATAATTCACAAACGCATGGAAGAAAAATTGCCAAAAACAAAACCAAAAAGGTTACGACATTTTGTTCAGTTTGCCCAGACAAGCCATATTTGTGCAGACCGTGTTTTGATAAAAATCATTAATTTTCTGTTTGTTTTTTTAATTTTAAATTACTTTGATCTCAACACAACATAATGTGTCTCTAAATAACACCCTTGATTTGTAATAATAAAAATATTTTAAAAAGTATACTGTCTTTAATTTACATCATAATTTTGTTTGACTCGCTACAAAAACATTCATACAACCAAAAAATTATAAAAATATTTTGAGGTCAAGTTATCTAAAGTGATCATTGGGGCCGCGCCGGCCACTTGTAATGGTATTTTGCGTTACACGCATGGCCGTCAGCGAGCAAAAGGTGTTCAAGTTCACCTTAGTTGTGCCGGTCATTTAAGCCCCCCATGGCCCAAACGCTTCTACCAAGTGCCGGTCATTTGGATCCCCCATGGCAGCTAACGTGTTAAGTATAATTGCTTTTAATTTTAACCAGTTACAAACTGTCTTCCTAGCCTAATATCTATACTGAATCAGAAATCTTTTATCAATATATACAGTATGGGGATCACATATATGCAATAAATTATACGGCATACTTGTTATCGCCTTTTCTGACGATATACAAAAAAATAACGAAATCGGTCCAGTAAATAGGTCAAAAAGTAGAGTTTTAATTTTAAACACTCTGTAGAATTTGATCACTAGGTCAAAGATTCAATGAACTTGAATCCTCAAGTACAAACTGTCATGACGCTGTTACGTACCTATTCTAGTTATTTGCCTAAATGTAAAATTGGTACACCTAAAGGACAGGCTGGAATTTAATGTAACATTTTAATTCAATGTTTGAGTGCACAAACTAAGCGTGTAGGAGGCCGCGGCCGCGCCGTGGACCGCGGCCTGCCGGACTCCCACATTCGTTTTCCTACTATACGGATTTTAAAACTAACGATACGGCACATTACCTCTTTCTCACAAACAGAAGACCAGTACAGACTGATTATTAAATTTAATGGTAATGTTGTTTTTTTCTGTATACTAGTACTTGGAATTTCCTCTTGAACAACGTCCTCGATCTGCCACCGTCGAATCTTTGTTTTGCAATTTACACAAATACAATCTATCAATTAGTGATAGATTATGTTCAATAAGACGCGCCTGCATTTCCAGTAGGTGTACGTCGGTGGCGGTTTTGCTAGACTTGCGGCTTTTTTCAAAGGGACTTGCGTTCATTTCAAAGCAAAATTGCGGTCGGCGCGGCTCGTGGCAGGCCGGCGAGGTGGCGGAGGGAGCGCACGGGCGCGGGGTGCGCTCACGCCACATAGGGAAGAGCACCTGTTATTGACTATTAACAATGATCGATAAACAAAAAAGCTTTAAGTATAGCTTTAAATACTTTAGGTGGTGTTTTTAGAATTATTGTGCTGTTATGATAATTCTAAAAAATACTATGCCTTAAATATTTAAAGCTAAACGGCTTTTTCGTTTAAGTGAGTTCTTATTAAATTTTATTAAGTAGATTTAGAGATAAAATGAATAAAGTAAACAACAATAAATAAATTAATTGTTTTTGCATGTGACAGGAAGCAACCTAATAAAAAAATCGCACCTACGAGCTTATTATTAGTTACTGATAACAAATAAATTTCTATTCTTTCTTACCGATCGGCTCCCGGGCGATCGACAGACCCGTTTGATACTCAGTAACTAGGAAGACACTTACACAACGTTCGTTTCATTTTTTTTATTGTTTATCCAGTTAATAATTAGTTAATTATTAAAAAAAAAACAAAACACACAAAGATCTTGCATTCTAATGCCTTGCTTAGTTAGTAGGTAAGTGTAAAAATGTATCGATAAGCGATTACGATAATTGCGCTGTTTGCCCTACATTACTTATAACTTTTATTTTTTTCGCTATTCCGGATTTCGGAAGCTCCGTTCCGCTTTGTCAGTCACCGCTCGTCTTCCGGGACAGTGTGCCTTTCGCATAGAGATTTCGTACCTACTTCCGCGCATTGCATCAAAACGCGATTTTAGACAATTACGTACTACTTAGTTTAATATTTTTTTTACAGTGAAATGGACACTTATTAGTTTATTAGCTACTTGACTTTGTATGTGTGTAAATTGTGTTTAAAGTTTTATAATAATAATAAATTGTGTGATTGTGTAATCGTGTTGTTGTGTGTTATTTTTTTACGTTTAAATTGACACTTGTGTACGCGTGTATTTTTTTAAACAAAATGCCAAGACAACAGCATTTTTACAGTGCTGCTGAGTATACAGACATGGTATTATTGTATGGTGAATGCAGGCAAAATGCAGCCTTAACTGTACGTACCTATCGTGAGAGATACGGCGCAACTCGCGTCTGTCCTACTAGTGTCAGGACAATCCTGGGAGCTGTACAAAAGATCAGGGGAAATCAGCACATAGTACCCAACACTCATGAAGGAGTTGCTCTGCGTCACGTTCCATCCTCTTTTGAACAACAAGTCTTACAACATTTCGATCGGAACCCAACGTGCAGCCTTAGACAAGCTGGGCGTGTGTTTAGAGTGAGCCATAGAACAATACATCGAGTGCTGAAAAGGAACAAACTACGACCTTATAAATACGCAAAGCTGCAGGCGCTACTGCCCCGTGGTAAGCCGATTAGAGAGTTTCACTGCCACTGGGTACTGGAAAAAGTCATTGAAGACCAACGTTTCCTATCAGACGTGTTTTGGACAGATGAAAGCACGTTTACTCGAAACGGCATGTGGAACCGACAAACCATGCGTCACTGGAGCCGTACGAATCCCTATTTATTTAGAGAATTAGCTCATCAATACCGCTTTTCCGTTAATGTGTGGGCAGGTATTCACGGAGATCGAATTATCGGCCCTGTTTTTATCAACGGAAATCTAAATACACAGAAGTTTCTAGATCTTCTTAACGGCCCAATAACCGAATATTTAGATGACTTATCTGTGGTAGCTTACACGCGGGTATGATTCCAGTTAGACGGGGCTCCTCCACACTCCGTACTCCTCGCGAGAGAGCGGCTTAACACCATGTTCGGCGAGCAATGGATTGGGCGCTATGGCCCCTGCAGGTGGCCAGCTCGGTCACCGAACCTTACTCCTCTCGACTTCTTTTTATGGGGCTTTATTAAAAATGAAGTTTACTCGCGGGTCTCCGAAAACGAAGATGAACTGCGCAATCGTATTGTCGCCGCCTTTGACAAATTAAAAGTCATGGCTCTGGATCCTGAACGAAACATGATGAGCAGGCGTCGGGATAACATTGTGCGGCGATGTAACTTGTGCATTCGAAAACGTGGTGGACATTTTGAAAATTTGAAAATTTAAGTTTCTATTATTTTTGGAATTAATGTGCAATATTGGGGTATTCCTCGGAGCGCTCCTGTTTTGAAGCGCTCCTAACGAAGCGCTCCTAAAATATTCCGCCAAGCGCTCCTGTTGGGAGCGCTTAGAAAATCAAACTAAAAATATTATTATTTCATTCCTCGAAGCGCTCCTATGACGAAATATAGAGAAGAGCTTGAAGTGTTCGTAACAAATTATATCGATAAACATTTCGACGGCTATTAGTTGCTTATATTAAAACTAGAAATAGCTAGAATAACTGAATATTAAAAATAAAAGCTTTGATGAAAAGTACCAGGGTGGCAGAAATTGCCAGGAGGCACCTAAATGATCTCATATAAATTGTACACCAACGATTAAAGTCTAAAATTATTTTGTTATTATTCACTATAACGATCTTATTATTTAGTAATTGTTTATAACTAAAATGTAGTTATTGATATATAACAGTACATAATCTATAGCTATCAGGAAAACAGAAATGAACTAGAAGTAATTTCTTATGCGATACTACTCAACTTGTATATTATATTAATATAGTTTTAATAATTAACTTTCATGTTATTCCTTTCTTTCATATCTATCTCAGCAATAGGTTTCATAGATTGATCACAAATTAAAACAAACTTTTCACTTTTTGCCAATTTTTTTAATAAAACAAAATTTTCTTAGTACACAACTTCATGTGACGTAGGCGCTTTCGCAACTTAAAAGACAAAAGTTAGTAGTAGTTAGAAGTTTAGAAGACAAAAAAAATGCGTATTCGATGTAAACTAGTTCCGGAAATGCTCGGCTGCATTCGGAATCACTCAATAACGCGACCACGCGACTCTCTAGGATAAAACAGGGAAGCGGGGTTGACAACAGCGGCTAGTGTCTTGTGTCACTAAAGTCACTAAAGTACGTAGTTCCAGTTCATTTATGCTTCCCTAGTAGTTTTAAAAAAAATAACAATTATGATAGTTGAACTTTAAAACGTCGATATCGATATCGTTTCTTACAAATCCTTCATGCTCTGCCCTATGGTATCGTCACGTCATAGGAGCGCTTCGAGGAATGAAATAATAATATTTTTAGTTTGATTTTCTAAGCGCTCCCAACAGGAGCGCTTGGCGGAATATTTTAGGAGCGCTTCGTTAGGAGCGCTTCAAAACAGGAGCGCTCCGAGGAATACCCCGCAATATTGAGTATATTTTGTTCAGTTCAGTTATCGCGAAATAAACACGTGGTGGTAAAAATGAACTTAGTGAATTTTTTTTTTCGTAAATCTCAAGTTGTCAAACGAATCAAAAAGCCGCGCCGACATGCGTCGTTGCCGTTCTTCGCTCCTGGGGTCAAGGTACGTTGTCAACAGAGTGTTTACTTTAACTGAATTTATTTTGATATATAATGACGGGCCTGTTGGTCTAGTGGTCAGCAACCCTGACTGCTAAGCCAGAGGTCGTGGGTTCGATTCCCACCCAGGACAAACTTTGTGTGATGAGCATAATTGTTTGTTCTGTGTCTGGGTGTTATTTATCTATAACTAGCTGACCCCGCGAACTTTGTTTCGCCTTATAGGCAACAAATGATCACATTTATTACTTTTTAAATTAGAATAATTTTAAAAAATTGACTAATAAAATTCAGTGATACTTTATTTGCTATTTATTTTTTTGCATGGATTGCACTTTTCAGTGTAGCATCCTTATTTTTATCAAATGACGTCTCCCGTCCTGGGTGCGGCGGGAGGGCGTGTCAGACTTTTACTGACTAAAACCCACTCATGTTCCTTCGGTTGCCCTTTAAGGTCATAGCTCATTACAGCCACCCGGCAGCCACTCCGCACCGACTCGCCTCCTGCGGCTAGTATTCTTTATATAGACTTGTATGGGCATGCGCTCACTATATCAACTCCGTACCGTCACCGGATCGCCTCGGTTATAAGGCGAGTCGGTGCGGAGTGGCTGCCAGGTGGCTGTAATGAGCTATGACCTTAAAGGGCAACCGAAGGAACATGGGTGGGTTTTAGTCAGTAAAAGTCTGACACGCTCTCGCCGCACCCAGTACGGGAGACGTCGCGAATGCAGGACGGATTGGAAATTTAAGTCGTTTAAACTCGAATGGTATGTCGGTTGGGATCATGGGGATTCTCGAAATGAGAACTTCCTCACCTTTGAATTTTCCTGTATTGTGGCGTAAATCAAATAGTTCATTAATTTACTTACCACCAAACGTGTTCCGTTGCACAGTTTTGGTTGGTTTAAGTTTCGAAGCATGATTACTACGGAACCAATCTTTAGTTGTTGATTGTGCGGTGGTAAGCCAGGCACATCCAAGGAGTTTAATAATTGAATTGGATAGTTGGTGGGAAAGAATGCATTTTTTCATTATTTCTGAACGCATGTCAACCATTACTTATAGTATTTGACAGGATGGACAACAAATGTTTGACAGGTACGAAACAAAGTAACATTAAGGGAAAATGATTCATCTTTTATAATTATGTTCTCGTCGAGTTTTCATTATTTTTAAGATGTATTCTGCTATTCGGGGCGGGGACAAATCCAACGAACCAAAAACCATGAAAATTGGTCTAGCCGATCTCGAGTTATAAGTGTTGATACAAACCCGACTTTGTTTTATATATATAGATATGTATGTATTTAAAAAATATATATAAGTATGTATATCAGTTGTCTGATTACCATAACACAAGCTCTGCTTAGCTTGGGATCAGATAGCCGTGTGTAAGATGTCCCAGGATATTTATTTTATTTATTTATTTATTATTTATATTTTTTTTGTTTGAAAATTTTACTTTTTTAATTTTCGGTTTTCGATTTAAAATTTAATTAAGCTATACTTCTGTGGACTAGTATTACTTGAGGTTTCATTTATTGCCTAGAAGTGAGTTCCATACTGTATGTATATAATATACATGTTATAGATGTAACTATATTTATGTAGCACTGTTACAATTCCCGGGTGGACAAATGTAAAAAAACAAACTAAGTAGAAATATCTATATATTGTCACTTTTTTGGGTGGTTGAGGAACTAAGTATCGTGGTTTTCGATTACCCATCATAACACAAAATCTTTAACTACTTAGCATGGGAGCAATGTCTAATTACATTTTTACCGTTGGTAACATCTATTTATGTTTTGGGAAAAAAGCCATTTTAAATCACATAATAAATCCTAATACTTTAAAGGAGTGTTTAAATAATTGTAAGTATTTATCAAGAAGTATCTATCGACCTACAAACAAGGTTAGATAAAAATAATTGACTAGCAGACAAAGCTGGGCCTATGCCTTGCAGTGACGGGCGTACGGCTGAAATGACAATACTGCCTAGTATGGTATCATTGAGTTCCATATATTTGTAATATAATAATGGTACAGAATCAAAGGCCGGTAGAATATACCGAAGTAATAATACTTAAGTATTCATTTCACGATCTCTAGCCTCAATAAATCTACTTAGGTTTAATATTTTGAGGTTAGAAATCGATAAAAAATAATCCCCAACACCTACGTAAATGCTACGACTACATTTTCTTTTAGATTAAATTAAAGCATCAAAAAGCATATATTTACTTCACGATACGCAAAGTCTTTATGCGGTACTGAAATTACAAGGACGTCTGCCAATCTCCTTTAAAATAAAAATCACTTACCACTTTACATACATATAGGGGTACCGTAATAAAACATTTTTTTCCAAATTTTATTTTACCACTTTGTCGGCGTGATTGATATACATATTGTTACCAAATTTCAGCTATCTAGTGCTAACGGTCACAGAGATTAAGCGAGGACGGACAGACAGACAGACAGACAGACAGACAGACAGACGGACGGACAGACAGACATGGCGAAACTATAAGGGTTCCTAGTTTAATTGCAGCGCTCTTGGACAAATTCAATTTTGCAATGCAGTTCTGCAATCAACCGCATCAACACTACTACAAGCTACAAAAACCAAAACATAGATTTTGAGACTGACAGCTTGGATTTTTCAGACCTTGAAAGCCTGCTACCTAATTCTGAATTCGGTAAAAAGGAGTAGAATATATGGCCGGCTACATTGTGCATGCACTGATAAAGCAAATAAAATGCCAAACTTGCATCGGACGCATCACAATTTCAAAAGGACACTAAAACAAGTTATTGTACGGATCCATCACAGTAATAGAAATTTGGATTCCGAGCACTCAGCAAATTACAAAGAGGAGACGGCCTAAACAACTGTGCACTGTGATTTTCAGCTAGGTCCTGACGTCATCAAGTGGGCGTGGTTTTAGTCAGTGTATTGTTAGCGTTCGTCCTGTGCACTTTGTTAAAGTTCCCAATAAAAAGCATTACATTCGCGCTAAAAGAAAGAAAAGATGAAGTGTTGTGTTTTATCTTGTAAAAACTATTCCCATAGACGTTCTGATGCTATGGATGGCATCACATTTCATTTGTAAGTAATTTTATGCGTAATTTATTAATAGTTCTAGAAAAATCTCTTAGCTTCGGCGTTTTCAAATAAAATTCTACCCGACATTAGATGGCGACACTTTTTGACATGGAAACTAAGAATATTTAGGTGTGTAGAGCTCAGTATTAATGTATTTTAATAATCATATGTACTGAAATATGTTTAACCTCCTCTTTGTATTTGCTCCGTGATTCCGAGAGTGGTTCGAAAGTGCTGTTTTCATATAATACCGATTATTTTAAAAGAACGGTTTTAAAATCACTGATTGGGTATAATTTATTCCCGGATATTAATTTTCATCAATTTGACATAGAATCAACTAATCATTTAATTGAATTAGCAAGATGCATAATTCAAAAATATGTAGACGCTCATTTATCTTTTTTTACAAAGAACAATCAGGATCCTAAAATTTTAATTCGAAAAACATAAATACCAAATTAATTCATTTAAAAATCAATAATAACAGGATACATGTTTTTTTTTGTTGTCTTTCTGATTCATTTTGATTAAATATTATTTCTATGATTTTGATTAAGTATTTTTCATAATGCTATAATCCATTTTATCGATACCGACCATTTTCCCGGAATAAAATAAGAGTAGCCCTAAACATAGGCATGCCCACGCAAACTGACCAATTGCAGCCGCGCGTTCTTCCTAGCCTTCCGACCCGCGGCAGTGAGCCGTGTGCTTCGAAGAAGTAGGCAAATACGCTCTAGTGGTTTATATTCTCTTTGCCTTAGACTATGGAAAAAAGAATGGACTCGGCATAAACAATCTATACGAACAGCAGTTAACATATTGGCATCTCTTATTAACTTACGATGGTAATCATTATGTAAACATTATCTTGGTGACTTCACAAAATATCTCGCTATGGCCGGTTGCACTGTTTTGTCACGGTTTTTTTATCTGTGGTCACAGCCAACATTTTGTTGGACTCGGTATAAACAACTCGACTTCTTTTTTTGTGATTTTAGACTGCCAACATGTATAAAAAGAAAAGATACCTTGGAGCATTGTGCTGATTTAAAAATCCCGGAATTTCAAGGAAGCGAAGGCACAATTGACTTCATTAGGTTAATAAACAGTGTTTTTGAAGTCTTAAACAGTCGATCAATTAGACCACTGGGGTGGAAAAAGGCTATATTTTCCGGGAATATTGGTCTTGTGGAAGCTTTATTCGAAGGTGCTATAGCCTACCTTCAGAACCTGAAGTTGCTATCTGAGCAGAAACTCGTCGATTCTAGAAGAAGAACCGGCTGTGTAGGGTTTATTCTGGACATGATATGTACCAACTATATAAGTATTTGATTGATGGTACCAAACTTTTACAGTACCTGCCATTGTACAAGGTCAGCCAGGACCACCTCGAGTTGTTTTTTTCTGCTATTCGAGCTCGAGGCGGCTTTAATAATAACCCCAATGCTGTCCAATATAGGGCCGCTTTTAAAAGACTGCTAATAAGAGCTGAAATTAGAGATGTGGGCGTTGGCAACAGCGTTCCTATAGAGCAAATTAATATTCTAACCACTTTGGTAAGATCTACCCAGTCACAGCCATAAACGAACTAACAGAAAGAAACTCATTAGTCGAATTGCCAGAGGATGATAGTGAGTTTTCGAAGAATTTATGCACTCTGCATGTATAATAACTTACCCAACTACTCCGAAAGCGTAGTTACTTATATTGCCGGTTTTATATCGAGAAAGTTGGCTCGCTCTGTAAAATGTGATATTTGTGCAAATTTGTTTTTTGGAGATGCCAACGCCTACCAAAAAAGCCCTCATTAAGGGAAACGCCTGATTTCCAAAACATATACGGAAGCCTCGTTAGCAGGCAAATCCAACTCTCCATTAGATATTTTTTTCCCAAAGATACTATTCGAAAAAATACCTCTATCACTAACATCAAGGAACCATCATCAATGATAGAAAACTTTTTTTTTTGCATCGACAACCGCTAGCAGAACTATAGAATAATGATTTAGGAGGGCATTGTACTTTATAATATGTTCGCCGTCAACGGCTCCAACGCAGTGTGGAAATTGCCACAAATTGTAAAAATCTACGGCAATAGCCTTCCAATCTGCTTCATTCAAAACTCCCATATAATTATATACTTTTTATTTACTTGACTTTAGTCAAATTTTCGGAGTTTTTTTTTTAAATTCGACCATTTTTTTGCAGCATCTGATTAAGCTTAACCATAGAAACCATTTAGGATCTGAGAAGTATGGCCCTACGACCTACCGTTTCCGAGTTACGAGCCATTTACTTTTTTAAAAATATCTTGGAACATTCGAATTTTTTTAAGTGTAAGACCGGAGCTCTCGTTACGGTAAAGTTTGGCCCTACGTTAACAATACACATAATATGCGAAATATTGGGAATTCTCAATACTTTTATGCGATCCAAATTTTCTGTTTAGTTGTTTTAGCCATTTTATCATAGTTTTTAGTCTTTCGACTGTTTTTATAAATAAGTTATTATTTTGTTTATTTTTCAGTAGATTTTGTTCTTGTTATTATTAGTTTTAGGTATTAGTCTTTTTTTTTTTTGGTGAGTGGGAAATCATCCAATGACTGCTCCCGTCCTGGGTGCGGCGGGAGGGCGTGTCAGACTCTGAAATTGAAATTGAAATCGTTTATTTTGCAAGTAGGATCTTAAAATCACTTTTACATGTCATATTTTTTATGCTAGTTGGAGCCGGCATTTCCTAACTGAACTACCTCTGAGAAGAAACGCCGAAACAAACTCAGGGATCATCGTCTCTTTTAAAGTCCAGACAATTTCAATATTTTTGTGCAACAAACCATGCAGAATAACATTCAGGCTAGCCTTTTGAGGAAAGTGCCACAAACAGTTTTGGTAAACCTGCCTCAAAAAGCATAGTGAGCTCAACTTTAATCAAAAGGAGCTCCACAAACCGATACCACATTACTGCTTGTAAAATCATGGGCTTACAAGTCGCCCGCCGAATAGTCATTATGTGCATTCTAGATGACTTGTACACTTACAATATAGTATGTTTTATTAACAAAATATGTATATATTATAGACGGCTAAATAGTGCTTAGCAGAGCGAGCAGTTCAATCCCAAGCTTTTTTGTCTTCTAAATAATCTGATATTTTATAGTACCCTTTTTTATACAGTTTTGTTTTAATACAGTTTTTATATCTTTTGATAGGTAAATTTCGAATATCAATAGGAAGTTTATTGTAAAAGCGTATACATTGACCCATGAACGAGTTGCCTACTCTGTGGAGGCGAGTGTGATGTACAGCAAGATTGTGTTTGTTCCTGGTATTTACACTATGAATATCGGATTTTTTTTTAAAGTCCGATATATTTTTTTTTACATACATTAGGTTTTCAAATATATACTGTGAAGCTACAGTCAGAATGTTCACTTCTTTGAATTTTTCTCTAAGAGACTCTCTAGGACCAAGGTTGTAAATGGCTCGAACAGCCCTTTTTTGTAAAATAAAGATGGTATCGATGTCCGCACAGGTTCCCCAGAGAAGAATTCCATACGACATAAGACTATGAAAGTAACTGAAATAAACAATTCTGGCTGTATCCACATCAGTTATCTGTCGAATTTTTTTCACAGCGTATGCTGCTGAACTAAGCCTACCCGACAATCTTTCAATGTGTGGACCCCACTGCAACTTGGCATCAATAGTTAGTCCAAGAAAAACTGTCGATTCAACAGGGCTCAACTCTATTCCATTTAGTTGAACATTGGTACTTAGCTGCCTGACATTTGGCGTAGAAAATTTAATTAGTTTAGTTTTTTTTTCATTTAAGAGAAGATTATTTACATTAAACCAATGAACAACTTTAGAGAGCGCATTGTTAATTTCGTTAAAATTTATTAATTGACGTTTGATTTTAAAAACGAGAGAAGTGTCATCTGCGAACAACACTATTCTATGATTGTCTCTTACGTGGAATGGTAGGTCGTTAATATAGATTAAAAACAAGAAAGGACCTAGAATTGAACCCTGCGGAACACCCATGGTAACCGCAGATCCAGCAGACCTCTTACCATTAACATCAACCCTCTGAATTCTATTACTCAGGTAAGAAGTCAGAAGGTCGAGAGCTCTGCCCCTCATACCATAGTGGTACAGTTTCCTGATAAGTGTGTCATGGTGTACGCAGTCGAAGGCTTTGGATAAATCACAAAAAATACCAAGCGCATCTTGCGATTCCTCCCAAGCCTCGAATATGCTTTTCAGTAATTCCACGCCCGCATCCGTAGTTGAACGACCCTTAGTAAAACCATACTGTTTCAGGTGAAACAAATTATGTGAATCAAAATGTCTTAACATTTGTTTTAATATTAATTTTTCAAAAATTTTACTCAAAGTTGGTAATATGGAAATGGGCCGAAAGGTGATCGGCAGGCTTGTATGGGAGTTTCGTACACCTAATAAAATATCGTGTTTTGAGATATTTTTTGTTTTAATAGGTAGTCAATACGATAGGAAAGTCCTTATAAAATTCTTAGATTTTTAGAAGTTGGTACCTAAAAGTTATAACCAGTTTTATTTTTGAGGTTAAGTCCCTATAGATATTATTACGTGTAAGGACATAAACATTGTTTTGGTGAAAAAGGATATGTTGTAGATAGCTGGTGCTATTTTTGTAGTGTTATACTTATCCTTACGTTGGCAAATTGACATGAGAATTATATCTATTCAGTAGGGTGCTTTAGGCGAGTCCTACGTCCAGCAGCGGTCTGCAATAGTTTGATGAATGATGAAAAGCTGATGGAGTTTTGAGTGTGGGTAATAAAACAACTTTGTTTTTGTAGAAACATACATTTATTTTATTGTTCTTATAGTTATTTAATCTATTCTTAATATTACTTCATCTAGGAAAGGAGCAGGTCGGGTCATACCTTCATGGCGAGCGTAACTAAGGTACCAAATAATGCTCATAACATGTGAGCAGCATCCCACCGTTCTTAAACCTACCATGCAATTACAGCAATAACTTTTTATTGCGTCCCGACCATTTATATTTGTTTCTGCTACTATAAAAACAAAATAAGTTCTAGCAGAAGAATGGCGTGACTTTATTTTAGCACGAAGCAACATGGGGTTTATTCCCTCTAAGCCATGTATTCTTTCTCGAGATACCTCTAATGTATATACTCCATGAAAGCGAAAATGCTCACCCACATATGACCGAGCCTGGCGAATTTGGTATATACCACAAGCAAATAATGTTAATTCCTCCATGGATAGCCGCGGAAAGGAGATGGTTGTCGCGTCTATGGGTACAAACCAGGAACCGCGCCTGTTTAAATTATGTAAGCTAACTAATTCAGCTACAGTATTCGTTAAAAACAGGCGCTCAAATATGATGGACACAAACTGCTCTGCATGTATATTTTCCGTAAATGGCGGAGTAAACGCATTTAGCAGAGCAGCTGCTATTTTAAAATCTGCCATTAGATGGCGACAACCACGGTTGAAATATTCATGGCGGAATATTTTAAAATCTCTCTTGAAACGGCCATTCACAGCTTCTACTACCCACCTGTTAATAGTGACACAGCGTGTACGATTGGCATCAAGAGTAGATAGCTGTGATTGGCTGTCTTCTTTGGTTTCAGGCATATGACCTATGTATCCTTTCAGATGCAGACTATCCATGCAGTCACGAAAACCTCTATCTACAATAAAGATATCGTTTTCGTTATAAAAATCATTAAATTCCGTTTCGATTAATAAATTATTCATTATGGTGGCATCATTTGTAGTGGCACTATATGGTCCGCGTACATCTATAATATATCCATCAGAGGCACAAAGGATAAAAGGCTTTAATAAATTCCTATATTTATGAAGGGAATATGTATCCTTTTGGAACAAGTAATTACTACTTTTTTGTGTATATATATATGTTGCATCAGCTATTGTGATTGCAGGTTTTTGATCAGCTGATGCATTAGGCTCACCAAAAATATGATCGGCAATGTATGTATTTCTTGCTGCCACTTGCTCCCTTCTTAAATGAGAAAAACCAAGAAATTGTGGAACATAATCAGTCAGCAATATATTTCTTGCTACAGTCATTAATGTCTCCAGGGTCCTTCTGGGAACTTGAAATAGACATGACAATCTGTCCCCTGAATCCCCAGTTCTTAATTTACACAATAAGACTGTTAACGCAAAACTACCCCGATGCATATTCTTGAGCCTCGGTGTTACATCTAATATTTGTTGATGTTGTTGTTTATTAATGCCTATAAAATATTGAACTTGATTATCAGGGTAGTTTTGAATATTCTCATAAGAGATGTTATGTAACCCTTCCATTAATATAAAAATTATTTCCTCTATGTGTGTGGAAGTAAAGCTATTAAGGCTATACTCAGCAGTATACAGGTTTTCATAATTAGCCTCCTGTCTATGTAAGGAGCAAATACGAGCACCTCTTGGTATAAAATATTGATACCTAACCAATACATATTGCCTGGTTTCTTCAGGCACAATATTTCGCTCCGGTTCCATGCACTCTTGGAAAATGCAATGTCTTGGTGTTTCAGCTGCTCTTCTTATATTGGGCAACACAATATGTTGGGGTCTTTCTTCTGGTTCTTCTGGAACATTGAAGCTCAAATCTCGAACTTGGCCCCAGCAAACTCCACAGACTTCGTTCATGGACGACAACTGTAAATATAAATAACATTGATGAAATGGAAATGAAACACTTAGTTTAAAGACATAAATCGCGCCCATCATGGCCAAGCTACAGAATAGTTCTTGGCATACAATTATTGATTTTCATCTTTCAGAAAACCTTTACCAAACATATCTATGTTGTATTAATTTATGAGTGAATAGATTTATTGCTCACTGGAGTAGAGAAGACGGGCTATGTGACAATGGAAAAATCAGTATTTTGTTGTTAGTAAAGCCAACATCATGACTGTCCCAGATATAGCAACATAAAATAGTATTTAAAAAAAATTGCCCCACACCAGGAATTTGTCCTGTATCGTGGGTGCTTTTACACCTTTATAAGCTAATTACGTTTATAAGCTAATTACTATAAGTATAATTATTGTTTCATAATATACCTGCTGGTGCTCCAACAAACGAGCAGTATTATCAGGATTCCACTCTTGTTCTGATGTTGGCGAGGATAGACTCTGACCACATACAGCACACATCAAATCAGAATGATCACTCTCCAGACGATCAGGTACAACGGGTTGAATATCTTCATTTGGTGAAATAACCCTAGTTCTCCTAGCTCTTAGCCAACACGGCACACAAGCTTCATCTTCAGAACGAAGCTAAAACAAAAAATATAAATAAAGAAAAACTTACATTTCAAAATACATGGTATTACTGAAAAAATATTTATATTGACTATTTGAAATATGATGATTTGAAATATTTATATATATATACTTATATTTATTGTTGTATTTAATTTTGTATATTATGTATTTAATATTACAAATATATATTAGTTAAAAGTAAATAATTATGTTTTATTCGTGCACATAAGCACATCCCCCGTTGCAAATCTCTCTATAGCATTTTGGTTTGCTGGTAGAAAACTCATTTCTGGGTTAAGCAAAACTAAAATAAAATCTTATGTACAATGGCGAGCCCATTGTACATAAGTTTTTATTTTAGTTTTGCTTTAAGGATGTTTGTACTTTATTTTTTATGTGCAATAAAGAATATGAAAGAATTGACTTATTTCTTAGTTTAAATCAAATCAAGATACCCAATTGTTATAAGTTATAATAGGTACATGTGGTTATACCTCTCGTGGTCGGATCCAAGTAGCAACTGTGTTAGCCATTCTTTGTTCTTCTTCATTTGCACCGTCAATCAAAATCCTGCGTCGACTGATTCTTAGTATGGATCGTCCGCATACAACACAAACACTTTGATGGCCTATGCGTCTCCTCGGCATATTATCAGAAGAACGTGGGTGAGAAGCGAGCTGCCAACATGCATGGCAAACATGGTCAGCAGGTGTTATCTGGAAATAACGAAGTGACTTTGAGTATGGTTCAACATTGTTTTATATGACTATGACAGTCATACTAACAGAGAAACAACTATTATAACAGTGGTATGCAAACCAAGTTAGGCAACCAAGTGTTAAGTAATGTAAACTATACATGTAAAAGATCACTGATGTGTTTGTTAATGTACAAACACAAAAGTGATCGTTCACAGGACAAATTGTAAACATTGTTACAACCACAAGTGTTTTTTTTTTTTTCAAATAATGTTTAGATTACTTTTAGTTACATACATTTTATTATAATATATTATCGCGTAGTTTAAATGGTAAGCCTACTTTTCAACACGTAAAAGTTATCACTTCGTAACTAGCACACTCGTAAAAAATGTTATTTGGAAACTACTTACATCTCTAGGATATGTCCACAGCCGAATAATATTGACGATGTCTTCACTCTCATCAGATAAAGCGTGCCTTCTTATTCGCGACAAGCGAACGTTGCAATTGATGCATTGTAAACTCGTCATTTTGAAGCACGTACACACACAGCACAATTAATAAAGCGTCCTTTCGCGAAAGTACTATCAACAGATAGAGTACGGAGGAGCAGCGGCTCGACTCAACGTAAAAATGACCAGATAATTTGCTAAATTGCTCAGATGCAGTTACAAACCACAATTTAAAACAACAGCAAAGAACTGAACAGAGACATTAAAGATTTCCGTAACCTGTCAATAAAATAATTGCCAGCACAAAAAAAACACTGATGGTAAATAGGTTCCCTTCATTAAATAGTTAATTATTAAGATTGTATGCAATAATTATTCATTTTAAGGTATAATGTGTAATTGGTTAATTACATTTACTATTATTTCTATTTTTAAATAATTATTTATCATTTCGAGCGTCGTGATATTTTACAAATGGCAATTTCTAAAAACAGAACTTCGTTTAGTGGCGTTTAGTTTATGATTATATTACGTTTAATTACTTGAATCTTTTAATTGGTATAATTAATTAATTCGGACTTCTAAAAATACTAATGTTTCATGAAAATGAATGGTTTAGTTGCCTTAATAAGTGGTAAAAATTCTATCACAAAACAACAAAAAAAGTATGTTGTACTAATCTTGCCGATTGCCTTTGTAGGATCAGTTGTACTACCAGATTTGAACAATGGAATCACTTTGCTAAGTTTCATCAAATCAGGAAATACACCGGATGTGATACAAGAGTTAAAAACAATAGCTAAAAAAGGTGATATAACATCAATTATTGAGGACATAGTAAATACAGACAATCCCCAAAGGTCAGCGGTTTTTTTTATATCGAGGTTCTTAAAAGATTCTATTATGTCTTTAGCAATAACAGTTTTAAATTCGAAGTGTATGTTACATTCCGGTACACATTCAGTGAGTATTGAGTAGGCAGAAATGGAGGAAGACGGCAAATCCTTAGTTGTTAACAAGGGAATATTAGTAAAGAAATTCTCAAACTCTGTAGCCACCTCCATGTCTGCCTTAACATCTTCATCATTAATTCTTAAATGGAAGTCACGGTTTTGTACTTTGGTTCTTCCAGTTTCAGAATTAATAATATTCCAAGTAGTTTTAATTTTATTTCCTGCTGATTTTATTTTATTTTTAATATGTATGGCTTTAGCTGAGGAGCAGGCTCTTTTGAAAATTTTTGAATAATTTTTGACATATTCAGTAAAACTAACATTGTGGTTATACGTTTTCTCATCATACAACTGAAATAATTTTTGCCTACTTTTATAAATAACTGGGGTTGCCCAGTCACTAAACATAACACGGTCACTAACAGGCAATGTTTTTTTTGTGAAAATCTTCATAAATTCACAATTTATTAGGTTAAATAATAATTTATATGCATGATCTGGCTACTATGATATGGTAAGTTTGGTAGCTTTTCCATAAGGTTATTTTTAAATTGTCCTAGACGGCTTTTGTTTACAGGAACAAAACTCACAAGTTTTCTTTGAGCTCTGACATTGCTATTCTGAGGGAAAGTCACCAACTGGCCACAGTGATCAGATTCTAACACATTTATAATTAAATGGTCGGAAGGTCTTAAGTTTGTAAAAATGTTGTCAATGCAGGTAGCACTTGTGGCAGTTATTCTAGTCGGCTCAAAGAATCTTGCATACAAATTATAGGACTTGAATAGGTGTATGAATTTATTTACAGCAGCTGATTTTTCAAGGATATTAATATTAAAGTCTCCACAGACAACAACTGTTTTGTTGCTATTACAAGTCTTTAATAAAACTTCTTCCATATATTTCTCAAAAATATCATAGGAAGCACATGGGGGCCTGTATACACTCATTACAATGAACTGCTCAAGCTCAATGCAAGCAATTTCAATAACTCGTTCAACAGAAAGGCTTACAATATCATTACGTTCTTTAAATTTAATATTATTACGAATAATTATTAGGGAGCCACCCCGTATCATATTTACTCTGCTGAACGAGCTGGCAACCTGGTGATTGTTAAAGCTGAACATGAACTGATGGGATTTTAACCAGTGTTCAGTAACACAAAGGATGTCAATGTAACTACAGTTCATGAACAACTCCAATTCCAATTCTTTACTTAAAACACCCTGTATATTCTGATGAGCTATTTTCAAGCAATTATTATTAGATTTATTTAAGATGCTACAATTTAAAGGGTGTGGTATTATATCTTGGCTTAAATTTTTGCCAGAGTTTAACTCTGTTGTCTCAATGTCAAAATCGGTATTTAAATAATTATTGCTAGAGGTTGACTCTATTGTCGTGAGTTGTAATTTAAATAACTTGGAACAAATTCCAAGTTCTGCTCATTACTAATAAGTGTATTACTTAATAACTGCTCAATAGAAGCAGTATAGTTAGCCAAACACTTGGCTGACTTATATAAACAATTTGATAGCGATTCTGCTATCTGTCCTTTAAAAAAAATACAAAGATAATAATTATCTTCGGTCATAAAATAATTTTGACTAATGAGTGCATTAGAGTCAATCCATTCAAATTTTTCATTATATAATGTCAAAGTTTGCAGTTTTAAATTATATTTATACCTAATGTTGTTTTCGGTCTGTGACAGGCCACTACAGTAAGGAAAGGCAAACAAGACAATTTTTTTTACATTTAACTCAGTTAGCAAATCAAAATACTTCTTTATCTTTAAGCTGTTTGCATTTCCCCTTCTCCCAATCAAAATTACAATAGTTGTAGTTGGACTGTACTTACTACTAATAACTTTTTCCATTATTTGACAATAACTGGCATCAGGCATGCAACAATTAATTATTTGATCATCAAGGTAATGTTGTATTCTATGGCTTATATTTTTACCCATTTCATCGCTGTACATAATTATTTGGTTTTTATTGTTTGAAATAGTATTATTTATCAATTGGTTTGTGCTTGATGTGGCGAGGGAAGTACTGCTGAGACCTTCAGACAACTCTACAGAATGAGCCACTGATGGTGGAGACTCATTAGAGACCGCTGACAGTGGACAGCATGGTGGACTATGTTCACAATCAGGTGTTAGATTGTTTGTTATTGAATTGAACATTCTCTCATTCTCACTACATAAATCCACCAAACTGTTCATTGCCAGTATATACTCTCCCATTTCCTTTTGAGAAATCTCATACTTGGATGTTATATTATGTAAGGAATCCTGTAAACGGAGAATCTCTGACTGTAAATGTTGTATTTCAGCCTCGTAATTGTTTTTAATTGTATTTATTAATAATTTATGCCCACTAATTTGTTCCTCTAATTTTTGGAAAGTTTTTAATGATTTATAGGTTTTAGAAAAATAGTTTTTATTATATTTAATTTTTTTCTGAGTCTTTTTAATAATTTTGTTAATTTTAATATATCTCTTTAACTTATTATGACTACAATTTTTTAGCTTTATTTGAGGGCTTGATCTAACACTATCATCACAAGTGAGATCTATAGTTTCAATATTGTTATTTTTCAAGAGTGAGTTGGCAGAATGCAACGGAGTCGCACCGACCAGTTCATCAAACAGTGCATGAGTCTGCTCTGTCTGAAGTCTCCGGCTAGCACTCTCCATCTTGCTAATAGTATCCTGGGCTTCACTCAGCCTACATTTCAGCTCAGTGTTGCGTTTGATAGTGACATCAAACTCATTGCTACACTGGTCAAAGTTGTCCACAGTATGCTGAAGCTTGTCCCGTTCGGCAGTGATGGTACATAACTGATTATGCAATTCAGCCATCTCACTCTTGAGCTTTTTATTACTATTTAAAATATTCAGAACTTCCCTCTCATTGTCATCTTGTTCCCGCTTCAATTCCTCACACAAATCCTTATATTTTTTAAGTTCCACTAAGGCTAACTGCAGCTTAGATTCCTCCAAGCGTGCAGTAGCCCCTCTGGTCATGATTCTACTCATCCTTGACAGTGCTTGACAGGTTTTTCAAAGCAAAGAAAAAAAGCAAGAACCTTGGTAGGCTGAGCAGGTAAGATGTTAACTTTGTGTAAGGAATTAGAAGAATAAAGTTATAGCAGTTGCGTTTTAATGTAAATAAAAAATGTTGTAATAAGAAAATGATAATAGAATACTCACAGGAATTAACGATGACAATGCACTATTTACAATAAAATTTACGTTACGGTTTAACTTTGTTTGACAGCGAAACTTGGTCACAGTTTTCAAGTTCGGTTTTGAGGTTAAATACACTTTATTTACACAAGATAACACTGTCTTTACAATTAGAATTTATTTTGGCGTATGAAATAAGTAATTAAAACATTAATAACAATAGATTTTAAATAAAATCGAAATAAAATATTGGGAGAAGTTTTGTTGACGTCTTGTCAACTGTGTTGCCACAGACCAAAAAAAAAAGTCTTACTGACTAAAACCCACTCATGTTCCTTCGAATGCCCTTTATGTTGCAGGGTCACGGTAACTATTATAAACATTCCGCAACATTATAAACATTCCGCAACAGGTATTAGTCTTAACATGGATCTTTTTCATTAATTCTCGAAAGAAATTTTAATCTTTGGAATTATGCTGCAACTATTTGCAGCGAGGAAAGGGCCATTGAAGCGGCAAGACGGTGGTTTCTAATTCCTTCTCAGACGCCGCCCGGCCCATCCTGTAGGCGTCCAATGAACGCCGAACAAAATAGCAATTATAAGTTGGGGTTCAGATGGCGTTGCAGAAGGGCAGGCTGCAACATTATTAAGTCTCCTTAAAGAGTACTTTTTTTGATCGCAGCAACGTATCCATTTTGAATACGCTCAGGCTTTTGCTCCACTTTTTTCGGAGAGACAAAGTATCGCAAGCTGCTAAAGACGTATGGGTGGCACGAAAAACGGCCATACAGGTTTATCATTACCTACGCGAGGTTTGCGAGGTGGCCGAAGCCCATGACCGCGATATGACTGGCGGGGACAACGACATAGTGGAGGTGGACGAAACCCACTTTTACACTAATAAATACCACAGGGGTCGATTATTGCAGAGGCAAACATGGTCACTTGGTTGCATAAGCCGACTCACGAAAAAAATTCACGTGGAGCTGATACCTAATAAAATTGGATTATTCCGATCTGTCACCCCGTTTTGTCCCCACGGGTGACAGATAGGAAAAAAAAGTTCGATCTGTCCCCCAGTTAGCAATGTGGGGACAGATCGAACTTTGTTCACTCTTTTACAGTTTCATCTGTCCCCATATCACTGATATGGGGACAGATGAAACTTTTTATTCCTGTTTGTCCCCCACAGAATTTAATACATTAATTCTAAATTCAATTAAGGATTGAAAACTTAGGAGAATAAAAGTACTAGGCGCGCAGTAATGTGAAGTGATATTGTGAGAAAATGTAAAATACTTAGATAAAGTTATGACAGGTTTATACGTCAAAAAATGTATGGTTACACAGGCTTTATTCATGACATAACTTTACACAGTGTTTATTAGTAAGGGCATTAGTATTTAAATCAATCAAAAGTACTAGGCGCGCAGTAGCGTGAAGAGGTTAATAGAAAATGTGATCCAGAGCATTCCTAATCCACAAAGTGTCCATCAATATCACTCGCATAGTGCGGGGACTAAGTAATAAACTCTACTCTTTCAGTTTTATTATATATAATAATGTAATATAATACTTGTCATTTTCATAATATAATATTATTTAAGTTCATAAACATTTCTTTTCTAAAAATTGCTCCGGATCACATTTTTTATTTACTATTTCACGCTACTGCGCGCCTAGTACTTTTGATTGATTTAAGTACTAAGAATCCCAGTATTTTAAATTTTCTCACATTATCACTTTACATTACTGCGCGCCTAGTACTTTTGTTCTCCTAAGTTTTCAATCCTTAATTGAATTTAGTAATCTTTTTTTTATTTTCTGTTATTAGCTGTAAGTTTTCCTAATAAAATAAAATAAATAGAATAATATAGAATTAATGTATTAAATAAATTCTGTGGGGGACAAACAGGAATAAAAAGTTTCATCTGTCCCCATATCAGTGATATGGGGACAGATGAAACTGCAAAAGAGTGAACAAAGTTCGATCTGTCCCCCAGTTAGCAATGTGGGGACAGATCGAACTTTTTTTTCCTATCTGTCACCCGTGGGGACAAAACGGGGTGACAGATCGGAATAATCCATAAAATTAGGGCCACATTAGATCCAATAATTCAGCAAAATGTTAGACCCGACTCCTACATTATGTCTGACCAGCACCGGGCATACATGGGCGTGCAATTGAGACTGGGTATGCGTGGACATTCCAGTGTCAACCACAGCCGACAATTTACGGCAGGGACTGTGAATATCTCTGTGGATCCCAGCCTTGGGATCCCAGTACCAGGCTCAAATAACGTTCGGTGCAAAGTACATATACAAACACAATAGAGCGGCAATGGCTTGAATTAAAGCGCCAGTGTCGCACCTGTAGGAGTCAGCGGCGGTTAAAGTGGTACATGGGCGAATACATGTACCGACAAAATATTTTAAAAAGCCTACCCTCGGATGCTGCTAGGTTCCGCCGTTTACTGCGTGACATACACAGACTATACCCAGGACTAGGAAGGAATGGAATACAAATTAGGAATTGCCGATGTAGGCCCACTTGTCCCCGCCGATAGTGTAGGAAGCTTGGCCGACGTGGCCTGGTACTGCATGTGCACAGTATAGCCCTATATGCGTCTAAATATTAAAAGTGCACGCCCTTACAGGTATGGCCCTAATCCTAGTCCTACCAATACTTTTCGAAGTCACAATCGATACTAAGTCACGTGGCGTCATAGTACTTAGCTAAAACTAAAAAGGATGAAATTAAATAATATCTCGTAAACGGCGCCTCCTAGGCAAAAAATAACCAAAATTTTACCTCCCCCTATACCCACCGTTCTAATAGCAGCCCAACATGAATTTAAGGAAAACACTGGTTTTTTTTTTCACTTTTTTATGACTGCTAGTTTTTTTTAATGACCACATGGCTTTTGTGTAGAGCAACAATTTCTTTCCCGAAAACAATCTCATCCGAGCTACCATTTTAGACATAATACATTTATTTATTTATTTTTATAAAATCTTAGCGTAGGGCCATACTTCTCAGTTCCTAAATGGTTTCTATGGCCAAGCTTAATCAGTTGCTGCGATAAAAATGGTCGAAATCTATAAAAAAAAAATCTCCGAAAAGGACAATGCGACAAATTGGGCCTAATGACCAATACACATGAGATATTATTTTTGTGATAGGTCATAACACACAACTAACGAGAAAAATAATAATTAAAAAAAAAATGTACCGGGTTCTTGTACAGCTACGTCGAAAAGTTTTATTTAATTATGTCAAATATTTTTCAATTATTAAATGTTTTTCAATAGGAGTGAAAGAATATTACTTTAAAATATTACTAACTTCACTAATTCTAACCACATGGAGCCACATTGGATTATAATAACACAATATACCTGTTACAAAAATAATAGTAAGTGTATTTCGACTATTAAAGTAATAAAAGTTCTATATGCGAGAGTGAATTGCAGACCGTTGCTTATTATATTGGCATTGTTTGCGATTAGTCCTCAAGCAAGATAACACGTGAATGCTAACGGGGCGCGTGAAAGAGAGAGAAACATGTTGACTTTGGACAAGCGCCCGCGCATAGCAGGTAAGTAAATCGTTTCATTCGACTGTTTTATGCAGTGATCAGTCGGTATTCTCCGCTTCTGACTGTGCAGTGCTCCTGTTATTCTTACTTTTAACGTATTTCTATTACGACGACCCTGCTTGTTTTTGGACTCTGGTGATATTCTTACATGAACTGACTTTGGCTACCTTTACGGGCTTGAATTCTGTTCTGAAAAATGCAGGAAGAACGTTTGTGTGTTCTGTGTCCACGTTCTGTTCATAGACGTAGACAAAATCATATTTTGCAAGCAAGCTTGTTACATACGCATCCTGCGTATGTTTCCTATATACAGGAAAACGCTATAAGACAGGTGAGTTTTATACTGTTTATTATTATTAATATCAGTTATTTAAATAATGTTTATCTAACGCATGTAAGTATATTTAATACATGTAAATCGCAGGCTATGTATACATAAAGTGCGATCCATATGAAATCTACAAGGTGTTACAAAAAACATAATTATATGTTACACAACCCGTGTTGCCGATTACGGTGATGTGTGATGCCAGTTTCGAATAGTACCACGATATCTAATCCCTCTCTATTAACTTCTCTATGAACCGTATGTTCTTCGGTGGGAACTCGTATAGGCTACTTGCTTAGAATACCTTCTTAATCCTTTAGAAAGTGTATAACAGGTAATCTAAGTTGTGAATTATTTTATTTGCAGGTATCATTCAACAGCACACAATCTGTCTGTCACCGTTGTTGGCAAAGAGTCGACCACAATGTTTTAAATCCAGTACAAAATCCAGTAGAACATGAACCAGAAGTTCTTTGCAAAATGATGTACAGGGTTCCGATGATGGCGAACTTTATGTGCCTTCATATAAAATAGCACCAAACACATCAAGCCACTGCATATTTGGCGCTTGTGGTAACGATAACCGCCGTCGTATACCGAAAACAATCAAGCTGTATATGATGACAGTTACATCAGTTGTATATTCCTCAACATGCAGGAGTATGCAGGGAACATTTAGAAAGTAATATGTGGGATGAATTAGAGAACCACTGCACAATTTCTCATTACTTTACAGCAGAACATTTCACAGACGTATGTAACATCTTCACTGAAGGAATCATTAGTAACAAGCAGTATGATTTCGAAACTATGGTCGGTCTCAATGACGACAGTCTTCATTTTTGGGTTGGACTCAATGGAAGTGAGTTTCGCTCCATATTATTGCAAACACCATCGCTACGTGCATACAGCGATAATAGAACCATACTCGGTCTTTACCTCGCTAAGCTACGGACTGGTGAGAGCAATGAAAGGCTTGCGAACCTATTTAAAATGTCTCGACGAGCATTAGAGAGGAAGCTGGCGATTGCAAGGCAATGTTTGATTGATGAATATGTTCCTCAGCATTTAGGTATTGACCACATAACCAGAGAAGATGCACTACAAAGAAATCTGGCAATACCTAAATATCTCTTCGGAAATCATGAAAACACGAAGTTGATTGTGATTTGCGATGGAACATATGTCTATATTCAAAAAAGTTCCAACTTCTTATTCCAGAGACTGAGTTATAGCTTGCATAAGTTTTCCAATTTATTGAAACCGTTCATAATTACAACTAGTGATGGATACATAATAGATATTTTGGGTCCATATGCTGCAACAACAAGTGATGCGACCATATTGAATTCCATTTTGGAAAACGAAGAACACCCGCTGCACGTATTTCTTGTCCCAAACGATGTGTTTATTTTAGATAGAGGATTTCGTGATGTCATCGAAAATCTTGGAATGTATGACTATGAAGGTCATATCCCTCCTACAAAAGATAGAAGTGCCACACAATTAACGACTACCGAAGCCAACAAGTCTCGACAAGTAACAATTTGTCGTTGGGAAATTGAAGTAGTCAACGGGCGTTTTAAGCGTGACTATAAACTTTTACGCCAGGAATATTTCAACAAAGCACTTTTACACATGTTTGATGATTTTAAGGTGTGTGTAGCATTAATTAACCATTTTCATCCTGTAATCAGTGATAGTGAGCTCTCTCCTGCAATAATAAACCACATACAGGAAAGGATACACACACCTAACATTTTGCAAGAATATGTGGAGCGAAAGCATCTTAACAGACAAAGGATTTTTTTCGTGAGAATAGAAGAAAATCAAATAGAGGACTTTCCACATTTGACTGAGGAAGAAATAATCCTTTTCGCGCTGGGCACATATCAATTGAAACTGGCAAGGTCTTACTGCAGTGAACATTTACGGAATGGCGTTTACATAATTGAGTTTTATCGAGACGAGCAATTAGAAGACACATTTTGACAGATTTTAATATATTTCAAACAAATGTATTTTTGATTAGAATTCATATTAGGGTTGATGAGGATTCCTCTTCTTCATCCTCATAATGCGGAAGTTCCTCATTTTTTAGCGATTCCTCATCCTCTTCCACATCCTCAAAATCAGGCATAAAATATTCCTCTTCCACATCCTCATTAATTAAGAGGAATTTATGAGGAAGTGTTGTTGACGTATTCAATGTAAATAAAAGTAATTTCCGTCTTTTGTTCGCTGCATTAGGTAAGGTACTTTTACGATCAGGCTTGAACGTGTTTTAGAAATATAACACAGCACGCTATTGTGTGTGTGTAGTACTGTAGTGTACGTACCCATCCCACTGTAGCCACTTAGCCAGTCTTAAATTTGTTTTGTTTTTGAGCGGTCGTACGTAACTAGAACTACGTAAGTCGTAATTAGGTTTACTGTTAAGTTAAAAAGTTTATGAGATGAAGCCAAAATGTAGTGCTATATGGACGTATTTTAGTGAAGTGGACGCTGATACTGTTAGATGTAAAATATGTGACCAAACATATTCAAGGAAAGGGCGCGGGACTTCGGGGTTAAGAAGTCATCTCAAGTCACGCCATGAAGTAGAATATGCCGAGTATGAACAAAAGGATACAGCATTAAAAAAAGCCGCGGTTGATAAACGCAAATTGTCGGAAGAGACTCCTCTTCAACAGGCTAAGAGATAAGTAACTTTACAGGAGGCATTACAAAGACATCAGTATTGGGATACATCTCACGAAAAAAGCTGCGAGCTGGATAATTTAATTTGCGAAATGTTAGCTCTTAAAGATTTACCATTTAATTTTGTTGAAGGAATTGGCTATAGACGGTTGATTCATGCTGTTCAGCCAAAATATAATTTAAGAGGACGTCAAAGTTACACATCTCATTTGTGTAATTATATTTATCCTAAATTAAGGAACAAGGTAAAAAACTTAATTAAAGATTTGCAATACTTATCTTTCACCACTGATATATGGACTGAACCAGGAGCAGGAGTTTCATTGCTGAGTTTTACAATTGTTGGTATCAACAATGACTTTTAAAGAGTATCTTTGTTTCTTAAAATGTGTCCCACTCGAGGAACGACATACGGGCGATGTGATAGCACAAAAGTTGGACGAAATACGAGAGGAATGGGAGATTCCCCGTCAAAAAAAATGTCATAGTTCGCGATGGTGGTTCTAACATGAAGAGAGCGGCCCGCGTGTCACTTATTAACGACATTGATTGCAATATACATCAATTGCAATTATGCATACGTGCGGCCTTGGCGATTGATGAATATATTTCGTCCTTGTTGGCAAAATGTAAGCAAATCGCGACACATTTTAACCACTCAATAATTGCCCAAAGCGAATTAAAAGGTTTTCAAGAACGTCTGGGTCTGCCTCTGCTTTCAGTTATTTAAGAGTGTCCTACAAGATGGAATAGTATGTTTAATATGATTCAACGTCTAATTGAAATAAAGGATGCCATAGTACTTTATACCTCACAACATACAAATTTGCCGCAGTTTACTCCAAACGATTGGCTACAACTTGAGAGCTGTGCAACAATCCTTAAGCCATTTGAAGAGGCCACCAAGACCATGAGTAGTTCCGAGGCCTGTATTTCATCCGTGATCCCTCTTATCCATGTCTTGACCTGCACATTGCAGAATCTATTGAGTCAGAATATAAATAATACTGACCAAACTTGCGGGAATTTTATTCAAAAATTGATAGAAGAAATTACCAATCGCTTTGGTGAACTTCATAATAATAAGATCTACACAATTGCTACTTATTTAGATCCAAAATATAAAACTAAGTTTTTTAATGAAATCACTAAAGAAAGTATTGAGTCCGAATTGATTTCTTTATGTCAAGAAGGCCATGGCGCACAAGCACAATCACAAATACAGTCATTCGAACATGATGTTAGTCAACACAATCAACACTTTCATCATACCGATACCGAGAGCCTACCATCAACGAGTTCTGGAGCTAACTTTTCTACAGGCAGATTTTTACAATCAATGTTGTCTGAGATGCTTGCCTCAGCTCCTAATAGTGACGATGAAGAAAGTCCAATCGCACCCATCGACAGATTTCTTATCCTGAAGTCACTAATAATTAATTATATTAAAGAGAAGAGAATAGGTCTTCAAGAAGACAGTCTTTTGTGGTGGAAAATGAACCCCAAATATTTTGAACTTTACAGAGCTGTGCGCCAGTATCTTTCAGCCCCTCCATCAAGTGTCCCCAGTGAGCGCCTTTTCAGTGGCGCTGGATTAGTTTACGACGAATTACGAAACCGTCAATCTGGAGAAACAGCTTCAAAGTTAATTTACGTTAAATTCAACCTCCCTATTGTGAATTTTGACTTTAGTCTTTTTTTCTTTCTAAATATTAATTAAAGGGCCCATTCGCAATCTTTCTTTTATTTAAAATTTCAATTCCAAATCCCAGGTTCTATATTCCTCTTCCGCATCCTCTTCCTCATCCTCATCCTCCTCCTCATATCCTCATCCTCTTCCTCAAAACGTATTTTTAATAGTTCCTCATCCGCATCCTCTTCCTCATAACCACTTCCTCATCAACCCTAATTCATTTTCAATCACGACATGCGAGGGCACGCGAGTATCGTAGCTACATATTAATTGACAGAGACCAAACTGGCATCAGCTCTATTTTACAATATTATTGTACTTGTTTGACCGGAAGTCGTACGCTGGGAAGCTGTGCGCACATTTTATCCGTAGTTTGGTATATGGGCTTAGCTAGATACGAAGGATTTAACCCTCCAGCCGCATTTTTAGATTCTATTGTTCTGGATATAGACTAATGTAAAGAAAAATAAACAAATGCGTAAAAGGAAACTTGTTGCTTCATTTATTGTATTTATTATTATACGTACCTAGTTGTCGATGGATGTCATAAGAGGCGTTTTAAATTGCAAATATTGCAATCAACAGCATTTGGGAGTGGCTCCAGTGCTATTTTAGGGTAATATGCCTTCATTGGTATTAAAAACAATTATTAGTTGCAAAATATTTAACATAAATAAATAATACTTTTCGACGTGACTGTACAACAACCCGATACATTTAATTTTTATTTTTATTTTTCTCGTTAGTTGTGTGTTATGACAAAAACAATATCTCATGTGTATTGGTCAGCAGGCCCAACTCTCATAGTGTTTTGCCCATTGTCCTTTGACCGTCCTTTGCCCCTAAGAATACTCTAGCTGAAACGACGACCGACACTTAGAAAATTTTTGATGTTTTTTTTTCGAAGTTTTTGCTAACTTTTTTTCATGATCGCATGGCTTTTGAGTAGAGCAACAATTTCTTTCCCAAAAACGTTATATCATTTTACATTAAATAAAAAAAGTTAAAGGCCCATAACTCGGAAACGGTGCGTCGTAGGGCCATATTTCTCAGATCCTAAATGGTTTCTATAGTTAAGCTTAATCAGATGCTGCAAAAAAAATGACGCAAGTGCTGATTGTTCCGGGCACATTTACTAGAAAATTCGGGAAAGTTCCACAACGTTCTAGAACGTTCGATGGAGTTCCGAGGGGTCATTCGAGAAACTTCCAGATCATCGTCGATCATTCGCGATGTTACTGGAATGTTCTCGAATGCACCTGGGTACCTCGGGTTGTCGAACTTTCTAGAAAATGTGACCGGACGATATAAATAGCGGACGGTCCCCGCGCCGACACAGTTCAGTTTTGGAAACGAAACCGTGAACATCGCCGCGAAGCGGAACTACGACTGCGATACGAAGTGTGTGTTTTGTGTAGTGTTGTGTTAGGGAAGTGTTAGTGTTTGTGAATTTTTAAATAAAGTTATCGTGTTTTTTTTTCGTGTAAAACGGACTTTTATTTATCTCGAACCCTCAGCTCGTAACATTATTAATAAACTTCAATCTGATCACAGCGGTCAAACAATAACTTTTATCGCCTACATACCTAAACCAATAATTCAAATAAGGTTTAGGCCAATTACAGTTAAAAATTTAGAAAAATTTAATAAAACTTTAGTCAGTAAATTAGGTGTTTACGACTTTAATAATATATATGACTCCAGTGAGTTTTATGCTGACTTTTTTTCGATTTTAAACACTGAATTTAATAACACTTTTCCTCTTAAGACAAAAAATATTTTCACCACGTTCTTATTCAGTGACTGGGCTACTCCTGGCATTCGTAAGAGCAGAGAAAAACTATTTGAACTTTATGGCCAAAAACAGCATGTAATAAATACAAGTTTTCATCAGTACGTTGCGAAATATTCAAAACTTTTCAAAAGTGTGTGCCAAATAGCTAAAGCTATGTATATTAGTAATAAAATAAAATCAGCTGATGATAAAATAAAAACTACATGGCAAATAATAAATAATGAAACAGGTAGGAAAAAACTGCGGAATAATGATTTTAATTTAGAGACACCGCGTGGATCCGTTCACTCAGATAAAGAAGTTGCTCAAGAGTTTGAATTTTTTTTTTCAATATCCCCGTAAAAACTACTGAGGCTTTAAATTCCTCGCCTGCGCTCTCTGCTGCCTTACTTAAAAGGAATGTTACGGCATGCCCTCTGGAGTTCAGGTTTCAACATACAAACCCCCAGGCTGTTATTAGGGCTTTTAAAGATCTTAAAATCAAATCAACAGAAGATCTTTGGGGAATGTCTGTTAAAGTTTGTAAGTCTATTACCAACACTATTGCTCCCTATTTAACTTTTATATTTAATATTAGTATAGACCGAGGAGTCTTTCCGGATTTAATTAAGCACAGTAAAGTCATACCATTATTTAAATCCGGCGATAACAAAGAAACCAACAATTATAGGCCTGTGTCGATTCTGCCAGTTCTCAGTAAGGTGTTTGAAAAGTTAATGCTCAATCAAATGTTACATCACTTTAATAAAAACTCCATCTTCCATGAACAACAGTACGGTTTCACCAAAGGGCGTTGTACAACTGACGCCGGTGTCACCTTCATAAAGAACATTTTTAACGCGTGGCAGGAAGCACAAGACGCCATTGAAAGCGTTCGATTGCGTTGACCATGAAACACTTTTGTTGAAGCTAGAGCACTACGGGATTAAGGAAACATTCCTCGAGCTAATAAGGTCTTATTTAAAAGGGAGACAAGTTAAAGTTCAAATAAACGGCGTAAACTCACTGGGATCTGAAATAACTATGGGCGTACCTCAAGGTTCAATATTGGGTTCATTTCTATTTCTGGTTTATATTAATGATCTACCCCAACTACTTCAGAATCAACCGAAAATGGTGTTATTTGCAGATGATACTTCATTAATTTTTAAGATACATCGTCGATCACAAAATCTTGACGATGTGAATAACTCCATTGTTCAGGTTCAAAACTGGTTCACGGTGAATAATTTGGCATTAAATGGAAAAAAAACCAAATGCATTAGATTCACTTTACCAAACGTTAGAAGTAGCGAATGTGACGTAGTATTGAATGGTGAGAAACTAGAATTTGTTAGTCAAACAGTCTTCTTAGGAATCACGATAGACGAAAAACTGCAATGGGGGCCTCACATAACATCTCTTGCGGGACGGCTAAGCTCAGCAGCTTATGCTGTTAGAAAGATACGACAGTTGACAGATGTAGAAACTGCGCGTTTGGTCTATTTTAGGTATTTTCATAGCAGTATGGCATTCTATTGTGGGGTAGGGCTGCTGACATTGAATCTATTTTTATTTTACAAAAGAGAGCTGTCAGAGCCATTTATAATACACTTTAAGAATACACTTTGTCAACAAGCATATTATAAATTAGATGATTATATAGAAGATAAAAATGCTTGGAAGCATGCTGGTCCAGCTCCATAGGATAATTATTCACAGTGTAGACAAAACCAAACAGGTTGCTAATTCAAACAGATAATGATTAACTGCCGTTCAAATTAGAAATTATTGACACTTTTGTTTTTTTCTCTCTTCTAATATTATACATTTCACTGGCTCACACATTATTTTCATTGTTTGAGGAATGCCGTTTATATGTAAACTTGTGAACACTATGCTCGCTGCTCGCTGACATTTACAAAATAAATATGATTTTATGATTTTGATTATGTAGCTTCCATTTCCTAATTTATATAAATTAGTAGTTGCTTTTTTATTATTTACATGTAATTTTTGACGGAAATGGTTTTTGGATTATATTCATTATAATTCACATTTAACCATGTGAAAAAAACTTTGTAACACGATTATTTTTAAAAGAGTAAGTATGGAGTTTCTTGCCCATTCTTCTCCATACGAAACTACATTTTGGAATGGGCAACTAGAATCATTTTTGTAAATGACGTTTCAAAGTGCCTTTTTTTGGCCTAATGAAAATAAACGATTTGACTATTGACTATTAATATAGGGTTACACCATCGCATAGCCAACATTGTAAGATGTAGAGATCCGAAAAACCTGAATGAGGCTGTCAACTATGCGATCTCTGAAGAAAAAATTCAGCAACATACATTCCGACAAAATCTTAACTCCAAGAAGGTAAATAATAAACCTCCATCTAAGCCACCCCTACCTAATAATAATAACAATCAACCTTCTTCCTCTAGCGATTCGTCAGTGTGCAGATACTGCAAGAAGGAGGGTCATACCTTAGCCGAATGTAAATTGCGCGAATTTAGTAATAAAAAATATAACAATAAATTCAATTACTCCGCGCAACAAAATTCTTCTAAGCCCAAAAATCCTCATGTAAACCTTGTAAATAATGAAGAAGACTCCATTACAAACATTCTAGAATCTGATCAGGACACTTTAAATTGTTAAACGTCTCGACAGGGTGTCGCACGAAACAGACTTTAAAACCTTTCCCTTTGGACTTTTTTCCCCACGCCCTAGATGCCGCAGCTTTGCCCGAATCAGACACTTGATAAAACAGAACCTTTAGATTAGTAATGCATATACAAGGAGATGTGTACGCCTGGTTGTCCACCTCCATATCAGCCGGGGGTGGTTGGGTGATAGAGTGGTCACAAATAAATTAATCAGCCCTTATCCAACATATCTAATATTATTTGATTAGTAAAATATGGTGATCAACATAACATCTTTTTTTTAGAATACCAAGTAATCCTTCTATCAGGAATCAATGGGTAGACCGCATTTAAAAAAGCCGCGGAGATGCCACGTGGAAACCAACAAAAAACTACCGCAGTGTTCCGATCACTTCCGCAGCAAGGATATGCACACTCTCCGATAAAACAGGGCGTCGAAGACTTACAAAGGAAGCAGTGCCAAGCAAGGTGATTTTTCCTACAAACTTATAAAATAGTTCCTAGCCTAACAATGATCAATCCGATGCAACAATCAATGACAAAACAGTAGAGGTCCAAAATAAAAATCAATTAGATAAGGAGAAATCATTTTCAGATCTTGATTGTATTTTTGACACTCCAAAGAAAGCTAAGTTAAGACGTGAATTACGGCGGAAAATAGTGCTGGAAAGAAAGCATCGGTTAAAAACTAAGTCTCTTATGCAAAAAAACCAACGGCTAAAAAAGTAGATTGCATCCCAACCCTTAACTTGGTAACGTATTTAATAATAATAAAATTAATAAAATTTCATTTATTTTCTCCCACAAGATACATACATTCAGTAGGGTTAACAATGATTATATAGGGGAGGGAGACAGGAGCCCATACTAAGTAAATAACTTGTGTCACGGGTCTCCTGGCCTCCTTAACCCGGAACAGCTATACAGTAATGAGAATGAGCTAAGTGTGTAGTTTGTTACTGAGGGAGTGGGAATGCGCATGCATAACAAAATGTAATCATGCAGGTGTGTGTGTATACATGTATGCGTGTGTGTGTGTTGTGAGAGTGTGTTGTGTGTGAGTGTTGTGTGTGTGTGTGTTGTGTGTGCGTGTGTGTGTGTTTTAGATGTCTCAGTGTCTACAAAGAAGTTTCTCTGTCTCCTCGTAGTTAAGTGTCAGAAGCCAGCGCATGACCTTTTTCTTGCAATCTTGTTTTGAAGAAGCGTAAACAGAAAGTTTTTTATTAATAAGGTTATAAAGATGCGGTCCTTGTGAAACAAAAAATTTGTCGCTAAAAGCGGTTTTGGCAGGTTCTGTAGGGCAAATTTGAAAATTACGACGCCGAGCTAACCTTGGGTTATTTGGGTTATATTTTAGAAGCCTATGTTGCCTAAGTACAACTGCAAGGATGTAAAGTTGCCTTACCGTTAGTACCTCAGCAAGTTGATATAACTCCGAAGTAGAGAATAATCTCGGTTTAAATAGACTCACCTTGAGTATTAATCTTTGAGCTCTCTCAAGTTCTATAAGGCAGCTCTTAGCTGCTCCACCCCAAGAAGAAATACAGTATGAGAGTACAGATTGACAGATGGCCAAATAGACCATTCTCATAACTTTGGAGTCTGCTACATGTCTGAGCTGCTTAAATATATATGTTAATTTGCGAACTCTCTGCGCAACATTGCTTACGTGTTCAGAAAAACTCATATTTTCATCAATGATTACCCCTAAATATTTCGCAGATTTTACTTTTTGAATAATTGGACAGCTACATTTTGAGTGAACAGATAAAGAACAAGAATGTGCTATGATTTGGTGTAATGAAGATACGGATTTTCGTAAGGAAAAAGTTATGTAATTAGTTTTAGTTGAATTTAGTGTAAGCGAGTTGTTAGTTAACCAATGACATACCCTATTGAGGCCTTCTTGAGCATATTTAAATACTTTTGTCCATGATTCCCCAAAAAAGGTAAGAGTTGTGTCATCAGCATATGAAATTATTTTACAATTTATAAGATCAAGTTTACAGAGTTCGTTAATGTAGCATAAGAATAAAGTAGGGCCCAAAATACTGCCCTGGGGCACACCAAAGTCAACAGGACATTCCGCACTCAGCGTGTCTCCTATCCTTACCCGCTGCGTACGACCCATCAGGTAGCTCTTAAATAATAAAAGTTGTTTATCTCTGATACCGAGGCCCTCAAGCTTCACCAGTAGCTTGGAGAGAGAGACTGTGTCAAAGGCTTTTGCAAGGTCTAAGAATATTGTAAGGCATTTGTTTTTGTCGTCGAGCTTTCTAATGACAAAATTGGTAAATGTGTGTACCGCATCATCGGTAGATTTACCCTGCCTAAAGCCGTATTGTGCATCTGAGAGTAAGTTTTTAGATTCTAAAAATTTAACGAGCCTCTTATTAATAATCGTCTCTAATACCTTCGATAGTGAGGGTAGTAGAGATATCGGACGGTAATTATTGACACAGTCTCTCTCGCCACCCTTATGAATGGGTACCACTATAGATTGCTTAAAAGCATCGGGAAACACGCCAAGGTCAAAGCAGCTATTAAAGATATTAGTCAGAGCTGGTACAATGTACTCTTGGATCAATTTTAGAAGTTGGCTAGTGATACCGTCAAGTCCAGTGCTACTGTTTGACTTTAAGTTAGCAATTGCACACTTCACCTCATCACAATCTGTCTCAAGCAAAACAAAGGTCGCCGCAGAGGTACCAACATAGTTTCTATCCGATGTCAGCGAAATAGGGATTATTTTACTAGCCAAGTTAGCACCAACACTAGCAAAAAACTCATTGACTACATTAACAGAGGCACCCGGTGTTTCCTCAATAGATAATAATTTAAAATTTGTACGTTTCGATTTGTGTGAGTTAGTAATGTTTTTAATATTATGCCAAAGCATCTTGCTATTGTTTTTTGCCTTTTCAAGTTCAATTCTTTCGTATTTTATTTTACACTTTTTAATTACGCCGTTACAAAAATTTCTGTATCTCTTATAGGTTGTGACAAGTACGGTATTATTGGGATCACTTTTAAGTTTTTGATGCATTCGATCTCTATTTCTTATGCATCTTAATAAGCCGACCGTAATCCAAGGCTTAAGGGTTACTTTGTTTCGCGGAATTTTTATTTTTAACGTATTACGAATTACTAAATTTTGTAAATAATTCACAAGAATATTGGTTGCTGAATTTGGATCTTGGTTGCATACAAGTTCAATAAAGTTAGTATTCTTGCATTCCAAAACAATATTTTCAAAATTGATAATGCACACATTCTAAGAAAAAATATTTGGGAATAGTTCTGGTATTTACAGTGTTCTTTTTGTTTAATTTGTGTTTAGGGACCCTTGTAATTCTTAAAAAAAAAAAATTATTACATCTGGCAACATTTGTAGTCAGTAGATCGCAAAATGGCGGAGCGTGCGCGTGCGTCTACGAGTTATAAGGTAAGAATCGATAATAATCCTTACTAAATAACTATTTTACGATAAATAAATGTAGTAATTATTTGATTGAATGTTCTTTTGTTTGCGTTAAGAATTTTGATCTTACAATAATGTTTTACATCTGAAGTATGACTGTCAATATTTATGTATCTAGAAATGCACATTGCCAAGTGACCATGTGATGACCTGACTTTTGGAGTGTGCATTTTAAGATACACTGCCAAATATACAACATTACGAGCCTATGATAAGCAGTGTGCATTTTCAGATACACTGCCAATGAATCAACGTATAATCTCTGTATTGAAAATATAGCCCTATATAATTTATTTGTTTACTTTTAGGCTGGTACATGAGCACAAACAATTTTGGCTTTGGTTCCGAGACCAGGAGCAAGCTCAGATGTTGATAGCAATGACTCCTCTGATGGTGAAGTAATTAAACCTTTCTTCCGACGGCGACGATAGTTCATGTGCGCCTTCGTTGCCATCATCAATAGAAAATCTTAAGCATCCATGTGCTGATTATAAGGTAGCAGTGTGTTGATGATTAAATTAATACGGAATCATTGAGAATCTAAAGAAACATTTTTTGTATGATGACCATAAAATTGACTGGTTGTATTTAAAAAAAAACTCAAATTGTTGCAAGAACAAACAGGTCACTTAACTTTGAGACGCTCTCAAATCTGTTGCTGTCTTTGTCACTCTAAAGGGATAAAGTAGGGACAGCAGCAGTATTCGGCCATTAGCCACACAAATAATTCAAAAATGTGAACAATTTCCAAAATAAACTACTCCATCCCACAGAATGTACCACAGTAATTGAATAAAATGTGCTCCGGAACTAAAATCACAAAAAATACAAACAAAAACCTAATCTAATTTAAAATTCATGAAACGCGATGACCGACGTCAGAGCTACAGAGACCACAGCGAAGCGCACACGTTACATTAAGTTGAACGGTCATTACGGTCATACAGATGTAAGTGTTTTTGAGATTATACAGTACCAATACAAATTTGAAGAGTAACCCGAACAGTCCAACACATACACACCGTTACACAAAACATCAACACATACTATACCTTAGGCCACTTTTAAGCTGTCGGCCTCACATATAAAAATTATTGGTGTTCATTAGTCCCGCTAAAACTCGAGAATGGCTGAGCGGATTTATCTTATCTTACTCGTCTTGAAATATTCGTGGAAACCTAGGGAAGGTTCGAAAGGTGAGAAAAATTCGAATAATTGCCGCGAAAACCCTCAAAACAGCATATTCTTTTTCCCATACAAATGTTTTCTAACTATATCGTAGAGTCGATTTGAGCTTTTCGATTTGACTGATTTAATTTTGAAACAAAAAAAAAATCCTTTTTTTTTTTATTGGTAAATGCACCGGTAATGGACAGCGTACCAGTAATGAACATTTTATGTTGAGTCTTAAAAAATAAGGATTCTACAACGCTTTTGTTACCTGGCAATACTTTACCACAGAGAAAAGGAATTAAAGTGTCAAATTATTGACAGTTGATGTGTGTCAGATATTCAGTTTCAAAATGGTGGAAAGGTAAACAGCGCGTCTCTCCGGTGATATCGTTTTTTAAGTGAATTTGATAGCGAGGTTAAGTTGCTGATGAGTTTTTTTGTCAATTCAATTAAAGTAATAAAGAATAAATATTAAGTTTTGTGGTATAATTATTCCAATTAATCTAATTTAAAAATATTGCAAATAATAACGTGGTTTGTGGTTTTTTGCTATGTCCATGACTAGTATCTGTAAATATGACATGTCCTAGTTATGGACATTGTGTCGATTACTAGTGTAGTGCATGTTTTTAAAGATTTTAGTCGAATCTAATTTTTTTTTTCGAAGTCAATGCAATATCTTTTTATGATGACTTTATAAAGCTTTTTACCAGTAATGGACAGACGTGTTCATTAGTGGTGTGTCCATCACTGGTTCATTCCATTACTATAGGTACTACAAACAAGATTTTTCTTACAGTCATGGCGCCGGTGAAAAATTATACACCGCTTCAAATGCAGCTTGCTTTAGAAGCAGTAAAAAAAGGAGAGAGCGTGTGCTCTGCAGCTAAAAAATATGGCGTACCACGAATAACCTTACACAATAAGTGCACTGGTAAGAGCCCACAGCAGTATGTTCTATGGGCCCATCGTCAATATTGACTAAGGAAGAAGAAAATATATTGGTAAAATGGTTATTCGCTATGTCAGAAAGGCACTGTCCAGTGGCTATAGAACAGCTACTGGACAGTGTCCAGGCGATTGTTAAATCAAATAATAAACAGACGCCTTTTACCGATGGTAGAACAGGACGTAAATGGTACCAAGCGTTTCTTAAACGTCACCCTGAAGTGTCTGAAAGGCTTCCTCAAAACTTGACAACCTCTAGAGAAGCTGTAACCGAAAAGCAAATAACTAGCTGGTTTGCTGAAGTTGGTGATTATTTAAATAACCAAGGTCTTGGCGACGTAATAAAGGATCCCACGAGAGTATTCAACACGGACGAAAGTGCCTTCTTTCTAAATCCAAGTCCTGGACATGTTTTAGTGAAAAAAGGCGACAAAGATGTATACAGCGTTTCAGGGAACGAAATAGAAAATCTTACTGTGCTCATTACTGCAAATGCAGCAGGACAATTAGCACCGCCAATGATAGTTTTTGCATACGAGCGAGTCCCAAAGCATATTGCAGAAAGTGTTCCGAATTCATGGGCTATAGGTAAATCCGAAACTGGTTGGATGTGTAGCAGCACTTTCTATGAGTACATCACAAATATCTTTCACCCCTGGCTTATGGCAAACAAAATAAAACTGCCAGTGGTTTTCTTCCTAGATGGCCATGCCTCACACGTCACAAAACATTTATCAGACTTTTGTTGTTAAAGTCAAATAGAAATTATTACGCTTTATCCTAATAGCACACATTTGCTACAGCCCATGGATCTCGCAGTTTTCAGACCACTAAAAGCATTCTGGCGTAAACAAGTGCGCATTTGGAAAACCGAAAATTTGGGGCAGCAAGTAAAAAAAGACAAATTTGCAATAATTTTTCAGAGTGCTCTAGAAGAACTGTCACAAGAAAGCATTAAAAATGGTTTTCGGGCTGGAGGTTTGTTTCCGTTCGGTCCGGAATATATAGATTTTTCCAAAATGCCCGCCCATAACCGGAGATTAACAAATGCTACTCAGGTTTTCACACAACAGGATTCAGACTTTAAGACAAAACTGGAACAGGAAATAGTTAAAACGTTTACACAGTCAAAACTGGACTTATATAAAAGATGTTTCTATATCCCGAGAACTGAATTGAATAACGTTTTGCCAGATGAAGATGTAACTCTATACACAATTTGGGCTAAGTGTAAGCAGTTGTGTCATGTAAACAAAGTTGAATTTGAAAATCAGGAAGGAGCAACAGAGTTAGGACAAATGGAACAAGAATGCAACACTGGTTCAGGGCAGATATCTGAGGACATCATTGCAACTCACCAAGAAGACGCTAACACTCTCTGTAGCTCTTATTCGAAAAATATGCCATCGACATCATTTGCAGAAGTAAGCGAAGATACAACTACGATTATGCCGTACAACACATGTATCAGTACCGAGCCAGACATACTACAAAACCAGGGATTGTCCAATATGACACAAAAAATTCCGATTAAAAATATGCCGTCGACGAGTTTTGCAGAACACATGTTATGTGAACAAAACATTATAGTACCATCACCTTTTAAGAAAGCTCTTTTCTGGCCGGAACCCACAATAAAAAAAAGGAAGGATCACAAAAGAAAAGCTACCATCAACAATCACGAGTCAAGCTTGGAGAGAATTTCATAGGAAGAAGGAATTGGAAAAAAAAACTAAAGAAGAAGAAAAAGAAAAACGAAAACAGGAAAGAATAGAAAAAAAGACCAAACGTGACCTAAAGAAAAATGCAGATCGCAACGAAAATAAAACCAAAAATAAAAAACGTAGAAAGCAATTCGTAACATCGAGTGATACTGAAGACAGTGAAATAACATATGCCGAGTCAGACGAAAGTGAAATTGAGTTTGAAACAGATTTGGAAAACAACACTGAAAATGAACGGCCATTTGGAGATATAGAGGAGAACAATGACGAAGTAAAAGAAAGCAAGTCGAAGAGAACAGTAGGAAGACAAAATGTTTTAACCGAAAATATTAATGCGCCAAAACGTTACTGTCCAATACAAATATTGAGCGATGTTGACGTACAAATGCTACTAGACGATAAAACTGGAAAATTCAAAGTATCCAAACAACGTAGATCTTCTGATCTAAGTTGTTAAGATAACTTGAATGTTCCAAATGAGCCAGCAGTCGGAAAATATGTTCTTGCCAAATTCGAAGGCAAGAGTACAACAAAGACTTACCGCTACGTGTGTATGATACAAGAAATATTGAAACATAAGCTTGTAGTTCAAGGACTGCGTAGCTGCAAATTGAAAACTAATGTTAAAATAATCGAAAAAGATGTGTCCATAATTGATGAGACTGACATTTTATGTTACTTGCCCGAACCCAAAAGCCAAAATAACGTTTTTGTTTTTCCGCATGTCATTAATGTGAAAGAATTGATTTAGATTTAAGAATTGTATTTGAGATCTCATAATAAACCAAAATAGTTTCTAAGCAAAGTTTAACAAATAACCTATGTTTAAGTGTATTGTATTTGTGATTCATAGTGATTTACCATATTATAATTTTATAGTTTATTTTAAATAAAATTTGTTCCGAAATAAACAGTATGCTTATTTATTTGTGTATGTCAAGTGTCCATTACTAGGTGTCCAATGCCGGAACACTGTACATAACTAGTTGTCAATCATTGGTGTATGACTTGTCCTTTACTAGATAATTTTAAGCCCATTTTCTTTCGTAATTTTATGTTTATAGAAATTACTATAAAAAATGTAGTATACTCATAATAGATGCTAAAAATCCATAAACAACTATATCTGCAACAATTGCAAAAATCGGAACGCAACTTTTTTTTTTTTGAATTTAAATACGTAATCCATCGACCTTAAACCGTCCATCACTGGTACACATACCTTATCTAAAGATTTTATAATTAGCATAAGAATTTTACAATTGTTTTTAATTTTGATCAATGAGTAAATAATAATTGTGCTAGGTTCACTTATCTGCATAAAAATATAGTCCTAAAGCAATAAAGGCTGATATTTGATTGTTTTATATTTGAGTCTACTAGAATCAAAAACCGCAATGTCCGTAAAAAAGTAAAAATAAGTTATCTATGGCATATTAATCTACAAACTAAAAGAAATATAATACTTTAATCAACTTGCAACTAAAGCCGCAATGTCCTGTAGAAAAAAGGATTTAAAAATCAAACTTTGTAACAAAAACAGCATAGTCCATTGGTGTATGTATCCGAATCAGCATTGTCCCTTACAGCCAATCACAGCGCATTAAACAATATGGCGATTTATGCTTGCGACTCGTGAGAGTGTGTCCAGAATATTAGAATTTAGTGGTGTTAAAATACCAGTATAGAAGAGGCTATAAATTATTTAAATATCAACAATGGAATGTTATCCCCAAGTGACTGATAATAAACATGCACGAAAACGGCGAGTTGATAGTGCAAACTGGAAAAGTAACAAGGCCAAAGAAGACCGGTGAGTATACTATGACGACAATATCGTGATACTTTTGTTTATGTTTTTTCTAATGATAGGTTCTCGTCTACTAATTTTACTTTGTTAATTTTTAAAAAAAATTGGGTGGACGTGTTTTGAACGGACGGACTGTACCTATCTCATTTATTTTAGGTAAAAATAACTCAGCTGTTTCGTTCGTCAAACCTTTCCGTTTGTGTGTCTGTTATTTTCTCACAGCTAAACGGCTGCATCGATTTTGATGAAATGTATTACAAAGATAGAAATTAAGAAGTCGCGAGCCAATAATATTTTTTATTTTTATTTATAGAAATATCTGTGTCTGTTCCAGGTAAGTCTAAAGACTTACCTGTTAAGCCGAATTGTGCACATAAAGACAAGAAACTGTTATGCTCTACGCTTACTATGGATGACTTAGAAAGGTTTCATAGATCGTTTTATGCAATAAAAGATAAAGTTAAACAAGATACATTCATATTGAAACATGTTTTAGCTGTAAAAACAAGGCGCCGACGTCTTAGGCCTAATTCTAACCACTACAAACCTAGAGCTATGCTAATGATGTACAGAGTTTACAGTAGATCTAAAAAAGCTATGATTTTCGTTTGCCAAAAAAGTTTTTTGGAAATCTTGCACATAAAAAGGTACCGAATAGAAAACGTGGTTAAAAATTATTACTTGAAAGGAAATTTTCCAAAAGAAAATCGAGGCGGAGACCATAAATCTCATAAATACGAAGACAAAAAACAAAGTATAATTTCATTTATAAAAACTTTTAAATGCAGTGAACCTCACTATTGTAGAGGAACTACTACTAAACGTATGTATTTACCAGCAGACCTAAGTATAAATAAAATGGCAAAAATTTATAATAATCAGGCAGCTGAACAATTGAAAGTAAAGCCCTCATATTTCCGGAACATTTTTAATACTTGTTTGAATTTGGGATTTGGTAGTCCACGAGTGGATGTATGTTCAACATGTTTACAGTTAACTGAAAAATTAAAATCGGCGAGCGAAAGTGACAAATCTCGGCTGATGGCTGAAAAAACTGTGCACAAAAGACGTGCAAAGGCATTTTTTACAATGCTAAAAGCAGACGATCCGTCATTAAAAATAATATCGTTCGATTGTCAGAAGAACCTGGCATTGCCAAAGATTCCAGATCAAAGTACTTACTATGCCAGACAGTTGTATTTTTATAATTTTACGGTAGTTGAAGGCAATTCAAAAACACCATTGACGAAGGAAAATGTGTACAGCTATTGTTGGACTGAGAACGAATATGCGAAAGATGCAAATCTAATAGTATCTGCTGTATACCATCGATTATGTAATACGGTGTACTTACCAGACTGTAACACACTTCGCATAATGGCCGACGGTTGTGCGGGACAAAATAAGAACTCAATGCTTATAGCAATGCTATCTAAGTGGTTGATACAAATAGCACCAGCTCATATCAAACCCGTCGAAATAGTGTTCCCGGTAGTGGGTCATTCTTTTCTACCGGCAGATCGAGTCTTCGCTCGCATTGAAAAAGAATTAAGAAAGATCGAAAACATAATAAGTCCACGTGAATACATGGATGTAGTGAACGAACATTCAACTGCCATCCAAATCACATCACAGTGTCCAGTATTTGACTGGAGAACCGCCGCAAAGGATACACTATTAAATGTCGGCAAATGGCATGTTCCTTTTGCCAAGTGTAAAAGAAAAGTATTTTATCTGAAAAGGGCTACTAGATCTAGCGAAATCGTTGGCTTAAGAGGAGAACTTCATTACAAGCTAGATGTAGGTAATTATAAAAATATTTGCAAAAAGGGTAAAAATACCACAATGATTGCTCCAACTGTCATGTCACAGGGAATACAAGTAAAACCGTTGAAATTGAGAGACGTCAACAAATTACTAAACGCCCATTACGGTGACGAATGGCGTAATCTAAATATTTTGGAATATTTTGCTCGAGTGGTACCACAAGACATTTCGGTAGTATCTACCGATCATGAAGAACAAGATAACCCTGACGAGTTTATGTGTGAATTGCAAGAGGAGCATCCTTCTTTAATAATTTAGTGTTGCCTTTGTGATTTATCTACACAATGTTTAATAAATTTCTTAACCCATTAACGCCCTCTGTACTAAATAAACGACACCATTTCAAATAAAAAAACAATAGTTTATTATTTATGATTCAGATAAATTAATACTTAAAATAAGTAATAGGTGGTGTTAGCTTCTTTAAAAGCATAACAAAAGTAAAGAATGTAATCGGCTTGCCGCCATTTTTTGACATTTTAGTGTGCAAATATTTTAGCTGCTCAGGTAAGTGAATTATTTTATTTTTTTAAATAGGTGTACGTATGTTTTTAGTGTAGTTATGCATTTTATTATTAGATTATGAGTCTAAGTTGCTGTAATAAATAAAATATTTTGAAATCATCATGTATTTTGAGAGTCAGACCACGATTTACCTTGATGTCGTTTTTTTAGTACACTGGGCTTTAGTGTTATATTTTATTTGCAGAAAAAATGACTCGATTCTATGCTGCGAATCAGTATCGCGGGCTTGAGGAAGCTATAAACGCCGTTGCCGAAGATGAGAGTGATAATGAGTATGACCTTATTATTTTACCACCTGGACCTGACGTATTGACGGACGAAGAAGAAGGTGAAGACGACTTACAAACGTCAGAACTACCGAGAGATTTTCTTGGAGAGAGAATTGAGGTAACACGTCGTCGACGTCATTCATCTGAAACGTCAGACTGGGAAGATAGTGACGATGAACCTTTAGCGAACAAAAGAAGGTGTCCAAATTCAGGTGATATATTCCCGACATGGAGGAAATGTGCACCATCTTACTCAACTTTTTCCCAACCATCTGAAAATAATACACGTTCATCGCTAAAAACTCAAATAATGGAACAGCTAAATAATCTTTCACCAGTAGAAGTCTTTGATAAAATATTTGATACCGAAAGAACAATGACCACGCTCCATACATGCGATGACCTGTCAATCAAATTTTTTATCACAAGATGTATAGTGATGTGAATTATATCAAATTATAGATTAAGTCATATCTAAGCCACCGTAAAAACTTGGTTTGATTTGACAATGAGGTAAAAATGTTACAACGAAAACAATATTTGAGGTTATGTACCTATAATAGTTACCGTGACCCCGGAACATAAAGGGCAACCGAAGGAACATGAGTGTGTTTTTGTCAGTAAAAGTCTGACACGCCCTCCCGCCACACCCAGGACGGGAGCAGTCACCATAGGAAAATAGTTGGGAAATTAAATAAAAATACAACAGCACATTTATTAGTTTCATTATTTTATTCTAAATCTTCTCTTACTAGGTACTACATCATCCAAAAATGCTGCTCGTGCTCGAGGTTCTATATTTCTTTAGTACCTAGCCCATCCAAGGTACCACACCAATGTCATCGTCATCACAAATGTGTGCACAACAACCATAGTATATTATACTGTACTCTTTGCAACAACCAACAGTGCGGCGTCCTACAAGGCAGCTGCAGCAATACTCGGTTATGCCTTGTCTTCCATTTTAATTATTTTCAATTAAAATGTACACATAAGTACATAGTATTGCCGCCTGTCAATATGCCTTGATTTAATTTTTCCTCTAATCAATTAATTTTCCCCACTACCTCTTCTTTCTCTCGAACTCGTCCTTATTTAACATTAATTTCTCTGCACACTTCAATTCTGTATCCACCATGGAAACGTACACTTACTACTAAATAACCATAAAAAGAATTGAAATAAAATGATCTGTACAAAAAAGTATGAACAAAATATAAAATCAATAAAATAATAATGATTTATTCTCACTAGTTCGATTAAACTGCGTCCAAATGTCAAACTCACCGTATAACGGAACGGTACTTCAATGCATTTGAAATGGCTGCGTTCTCTATTTATTGAACAACGCTTTATTCGGTGGCTATTTTAAAATTAACTTTTCTTTTTTTTCACATTACTAATTTTGCTGTAAGTTAGTACAACGTGCATAGCAAAAAATTACATATTTAATACGCTAAATAACATCACTATACACACAATCTTCTGTCAAAATGTTTGACAGGTCATTATTGGACATGATTCTTTATGATTTGATTATAAGTAACACACTACTTTATGCAGGACAAAATAACAGACATGGATTTGTGTTAGACAGAGAAGATTTGCGCAGATAGAGCGTCAGTATTGGAGTTATGATGAAGATCTTGGAGTACCACTTGTTACCCGGTCCATGTCTCGAAACCGATTCCTGGATATAAAAAGAAATCTGCATTTAGTAGACAACAGTTTAGCATCTACTTCAAATGACAAGATGTTCAAAGTCAGGCCCTTAGTAGATGCTCTGAATCAAAAATTGTGTCAAAATGGAGTTGTTCATGAAAACATATCGATAGACGAATCGATGATAAAGTATTACGGTCACCATCCATCAAAACAATACATCAGGGGTAAACCAATCAGATTTGGCTATAAGAACTGGGTGGCAGCTAGTTCTGATGGTTACTGCTATGTATTTGATTTATACTGTGGCAAATCTATGGAGACTACGAAAACACCACTCGGGACTCGAGTTGTTATCTCATTGTTAGATAAAATGCCAGTAGTACCTGCTGAGCATTCCATATATATTGATAATATCTTTTCTAGTGTTGACTTGCTTATCAAACTAAAAGAGAGTGGGTTTAGAGCAACGGGAACAATAAGAGACAATCGAACGAAAAAATGTCATCTTATTTCCGTGAAGGACATGAAAAAATCTAAAAGAGCTCAGTTTGATTATCGGTTTGATACAAAGAACGAAGTTTTGCTTGTGAGGTGGAAGGACAACAGTGTATGCACCATTGGTACGAATTTTGACACAGTTGAACCTATAGGAAAAGTCAAACGGTGGTGTTCACAAAGCAGACAGAAGGTTGATGTGAATATTCCACATCCATTTCAAAGCTATAACAAGTGCATGGGCGGTGTCGATATTATGGATGCTTCTATTTCCATGTATCGAGTGAGTTTACGCGGGAAAAAGTGGTGGTGGGCTATTTTCACCTACTTGCTTGATGTGTGTGTATCTAACGCTTGGCGTCTGCACAGCATGAGCAGCGAAGAACGCTTTGACCAGCTGGACTTTCGGCGACACATAGCGAGACATTATCTACAGCGTAATATCAGTATCAAAAGCCGTCCATCCGGTACCGAAATAGCAGGACCATGCCCAAAAAACAACGGACATAACCCTAAGAAGCTGCCCAAACAATTAAGATGTATTTTGTGTCACACGCGTATAAAATGGCAGTGTAGCCAGTGCCAAAAGACATTGTGTGTAGATAAATATTGTTCCGCTAAGTATCACACATAAGCGCCCGCTGTACTATAAAAAGTACGGCTCCAAATATTCATTTTTATTTTTACATTTTTATTTTTAACATTATAATGTGTCTTTATAGTCCTTATGTAACCTATTAATAAAGCTATATTACTAAAAATACTACTCGTATTAATTTGGGCGTTAATGGGTTAATTTACATCGCTTTTTTATTATAAAATAAAACTTCTAAGGTGCAAATTCTGAACATTACGAGCCAACCGCCGTTTGTTTTTTTTATTTGATATTTAGTTTTTGACGAAATCATATTTCTATGAATTCATTAAAATGTATAGAAACAATTTCGATTAGTAACAAGAGCGCTCTAATATAGTCTTAGTAGTTTCCACCCGCGGCTTCGCCCGCATGGTATTTTGACAAAATTTTACACCTAGACCTTTCCCATCACTCTGTCTGTTGGTGAAAACCGCATGAAAATACGTTTAGTAGTTTTTGAGTTTATCGCGTTTATACAGACAGACAGACGCTGCTGGGCTGGGGGACTTTAATTTATAATGTGTAAGGATTATGGTCTTTGCTATTCAAAGTATCAATACTAACCAGGCGTAGTACATAAAAATAGGTATGTTTCAAAATAAGCAATGTCCATCAGACGCGTGCAACAAAAACAGCAAAGTCCAGTGGTTTATTTCAAAAACAGCAAAGTCCAGACTATTTATTCAATTTTCTTGTTACTGTGACGAATCTACGTAATTCCATTAATATGCGACCATTACATGATGTATTTACTGTATTTTTATTATACTACATAAACCACTGAATGTACAAACAACCAATAATTCAAAATATATGTATTGTGGCCAAAACACGGATATGGACATTGCGGTTTTTGCTTCTAGTAGACTCATTTTTATGTATTGGAATATTTGAACAGCACTGAAGAAAATATTAGAAAATCAAAACTATCGCAGTTTTGCAACCAAACAAATAAATTTTGATGACGAAAATACAACACATGGACAAACAAAAAAACATAAGTTGAAAAAATTCCAATTTTACGACACAAGAACTAAAACGACTTTTCTAACAAAAAGAAAAACTAATTTTAAGCAATGCCTTTGTTTACTTTTAGAAGTTGAAATAATTTACTTAACAGACCAGAACTATCAACACTTTTGACATAAGAAACACAGCGATAAATTATTAATATTCCATCTTATTTACTTATTTTTTAGTACCAAGAAGTAGAATAAACAACTGTCGAGAAGAAAACACTAACACAATGCAGATTTAAAGAAAAATAAAAATAAATAATACACAAACATCAATAAGACGAATCAAGTCCAAAACTGCCAATCGAAATAGTATGAATTGGAAAAACTCCCACTATTCCCACTCTATACATTTCGGACCAAAATAAAGCTTGTATGAGAAAGAAAACGCACCTAATAATATCACCAAGAACCAGAGATGACATCCACAACAAAACAAATAAATAATGTTCATCTTCTACTATATAAAAATAAGTCGGGTTTTCCTTCCTGACGCTATAACTCCAGTACGCACGAACCGATTTCCACGGTTTTGCATTCGTTGGGAAGGTCTCGGGCTCCGCGAGGTTTATAGCGAAGAGAAAAAAAAAAGTTACATAAAACGAAGCCATCTGGTGGCGAAACGGAGTTCGCCGGGTTTGCTAGTCATTTATATATATAAATATAAATAAAATATAAATAAATATAAATATCCTGGGACATCTTTACACACGGCCATCTGATCCCAAGCTAAGCAGAGCTTGTGTTATGGTAATCAGACAACTGATATACATACTTATATAATTTTTAAATACATACATATTATAGATAAATAACACCCAGACACAGAACAAACAATCATACAGTAACTGGTAATAATTGTAGGATACTTAAACACGTGATTGTGCTCATGATAACCAAAAATGTTACTATGGGAACAGACATGAAATAGCGAAAAAAATCTGCTGTTCGGTACATTTATGTTTGCCTATGGTACTGAACAGCTAACATTTTTTCACGATTTCGGCTTTGCTCCCATAGTACAAGTAGTATGTTATCATGAGCACAATCACGTGTTTAAGTATCGTACACTAATTAAAAGTCACCCATATCTTATATTTATAAAAGTAAGTTGTGTTAGTTAGACATTTTATAACTCAAGAACGACAGAACTGATTTGGTTGAAAAATGGTGGGGAGGTAGCTTAATACTTTTTATCTTCTTTTTTTAGTTACCAAAAATCTGATATAACGCGGGTGAAACCGCGAGGGACAGCTAGTATACATATAAGCCGGTACTTCCTAAGAAAGTCTTTGTTTGATACGAAGCTCTTTTAGTATGGATACATTGGTGCGGTGCGCAGTCCAGCTTATTCTCAGTAGTCGCCTCCAGCACCACATTTCCAACGCGTCTATTCTGTTGCGATCTCTTTGACGGATCGTCCACGTTTCAGCTCCATAGAGAAAGATAGGAAAAACTAAGCACCGCATCAACCGAACCTACCGCAGTCACCTACTATAGACCTATTACAGTCAGCTGCAAATTGCAAAAATACGTAAGAAAATTTGATTTCATTTTGTTAAGAACGCTTAACGAAATGCCAAATTAATATTACGATGATTTAAATATTAATTTAGGAGTATCAAAACTATGCCCTATCTGTTTAGGTATTTAACTAAAAGTAAACAATTATTTTAAAAATTGCCCAATTCTTTTTACAATTATATGATGTTAGCTTATTAACTAGATTTAAATGATATTTGTATGTCTTTTATACATTTTTTAGGAAAAAGAGACATGCCAAGATGGTTTACTTTTAGTTAAATAACCAAACTAATAAGGTATAGATATCACACAGAAAACAAGAATTTCAATACAAATAAAACAAATCATTGGAAAAATATATTTTTGTAGGTAGCTACTTACAAATATTACAATAATTATATAACTAAATAACAGAACAATTACGAAAATCGACCAATGTTTAATAGGTATAATATTATTACAAATGGCTTAAGACCTGTTACAACATACCAACAAACGACAAAATATCTCGTAATTTCCAAAATATTTGTATTACAAGGAAAATTCAACTCTAACATTGTTTATTAAGCTTCATTTGGCAATATGAATTTTGTTTACATAACGAAGTTTGTTCAATTGTGTTGCTTTGGCTAATTTTCCCAAAACTAAGTTCATTTAACTAAGTTATATTATTACACTACATAATTATTACTTCTATTTACATAAGTAGTTAGTTGTCGTTTCACGAATGCGCCTAAATCTTTATACTGGTGCTGATCTTGTCCACAAACTAACCAAAATGTAAGGGGTAAGAGCATCTTTTTTCTTTTATTTCATTAAGAAAAGGACAGTAGATACATATTCGTTTAGTCCTGTCAAATTAGATCAATACCGCACAAATAAGAAAAGGAGACAATGCGATGAAAGAGTGCATAATAATATCGCAATAAAAATACGTATATTTATTAGCTATTGAAAACATCAGTGATTATGTGTCTTGTTTGCACTGGGAAAGTTGTACATATTGGTATACCTTATGCAATGATGTTATAAGTAAAAAAGTGTAGATAGGTTATATGCAGTCAAAAAGTGGCACATTAAAAGTTTGCCAATTGGCAAACATGATACCGAGTATCGCGTTGACATTTGACGTTTATATCTTTTTCACTCGCACTACTTCAATCATGTCATCCTACTTTGACGTGTAATGTATGTGTGCGTTAGTGTGCCGTTTTTGATGATAGAATTTCGTTTGGGTAACCTATCTACAATTTTTTACTTATAACATCATTGACCTTATGTTACCAACATTCTTAGATAATGTTGAGAGAGAAATATAAATTATGTTTTGCTTGCATGTACATTTCATCACACAAATATTTTATCACTGCATATCCTGTATAATTTTAGTAATCATAATACAAAATCCCATCTCTTCAGGTAAATCACTAAAGATAAACAATCTTGACATGTATTTTTATCTAACAAAAATAATTTCAATTCATATCAAGACAATGGTGCTGATTCTCTTGTTCCCAAACTTAACTAAATGTAAGTTAAAGGCATCTATCTCTTTCCATTTCTTAAAGAAAAGGACAGAAGATAAAATATTAGTTAAGTCCTGTCAAATAAATAAATAACTTTTAATTAGATAAGTTTGGGAACAAGAGAATCAGCAGCATTAACGTATATTTCATTATCTAACGTCTATCTTAGATTATCTAACTTAAAAATAAGACAATTTGTCAAGATTGTTCAGCTTTAGTTGTTTACCTAAACTGTTGTATAAAGCTTAATTTAACTGTGTGACACAGTAATACATAAATTTTGTTTATTTTTACATTGCCGTGTAGTCACTTGTCGGAAGTTGTAATTTCGAAAATTAAATCTCTTATATAACATGGGACGAGGTCTCCTATTCTTCTTTAATATTACAGTTAATTTCAATATTAACCTATGATTACCTTCCTGCGATTCTGTTATCTCAAAAAGCGCATTCGTGGAGTCTTTAGCTAAAGTTATGTATTCTTTAATATTTTTACACAACTATCAAACGATAAATGAAAAAAGTCTTAACACTCACCACTATAAGTCTAATTTCCATAACGGACATTCCATATCCATACGACGGTAGAACTTGCAACAGTATTAAATTTAAACTAGCCCTACTAACCTAACTATATGGAGGAAGGAGGGGGCAAAAGCCCCTTATGAATGTCGATACATCCATCCCCTATTTTAACCCTTCAGGGTTAAACTTTCCTCGCTTAGTGATTACCTCCTCTTTACAAAGAACACACCCTGCAAGTTTCTCGTCTCTTGGACCAGGTAAGGCAACACGATCTATTTACGACGACAAAAGCATTTAAAAAAAAACATTGAAATACGCTAATTACTTACGTATGGTGTTCTCTATCTTCAATGGTCAAAAATCAACAAAAGAGTTTTTTTTTGCGAGCACGACCCGTTTACAAAAGCCGCTATTGTTCGGCTCTTCGCTTATTTATTGTTAAGCGTGCCGTTAGTATTTCACAAAACTCGGTGCGAATACGTTGTGTCGATGTGCAGTTATTTTGAAGTGATATCTGGTTTTTTAATATGGATCCATTACCATGTAGTAGGTACTTCATTTTAAGCCTATTATCGAGTTGTTTCAACGCTTTAAACATAGCGAATAATCCAAATATATCGATAGACTTACATTAATCTTGTTTTGCTGAAGAAAAATAATTCGTTGAAGCTTTTCTAAAAAGTTCCGACAAGTACCAGTTTAAATTTGTTTATTATCAATAACTCTGAGTGTGGTTATTACGAGGAAACTGTTTTAGCTGCACATATGTACACATCTCTGAGTATTTGTTGTTTTTGTGTCAGGTAGTCGAAGTGATAACGTGGAAATGCGAAGTATTAAAAGACTACAATTGTATTTTGTTCTAAAAAATGAAAGTGTTTTTAAATTTTCTTTGCCTAAATGCATTGAACACTTACTTAAGTATATTTTGAACAAATTAAACATTGTAAATAAAATATGGTGAAGACTTTGAAAAATCGGTCAAATTGAAAATTAAAGTGTTTGTGGCAAAGTTATTTACAAAATGGAAACAATGTCATCGCATCCATGACCGACTGATTAAAAATCATTACGATTGGTTAAATGAAGAGTTCAAAATGCCGAACATACAAGGAGATCAACAGACGCATAGTAAGAAACCGGTTTCAGGGCGACCAAAGAAGAATTTTGGGATCTCATCGCTGCGTTCTAAACAAAGATCTGTGCAAACTCTTGTGAAAGGTCTTTTTTCGGAACAACTTTCATTTGCAACTGAATCCAGCTTAGTTGTATCGGGAAAACGCAAAGCTGCTAAAGTGATGAAATTAGCCCTAGAGTCGTCACCAAAAAGTTTGAAACGAATGCAGCAGTCAAAAAGCAACAAGCCCTCTTGCACACCATACACGCCTAGTATGACAAAAGAAGATTATATAAAAATACAAAGAGGAGCTAAAGCTAGAGGTGCTAATATATACCCTGCCTATAATCAAATCTTCCAGATAAAACAAACTTGCTATCCCGAAAATATTACTGTTTCGGAGATCGAAGCCAGGATTCCTATGCAAAGCTTACTTGATCACACAGTCCGAAGATTATATGAAGTGCAACAAGAAGTTATTTCTCTTCATCTTCCTCCAGAAGTATCCGAAATAGATGTATACTATAAGTGGCGACTGGATGGTAGTGGCGGGCACAGCATTTATAAACAGCACTTTGCAGACAGTCCAAAGTACTCCGATTCGAATATTATATTAAGCACTATTGGTGTCTATATTCCATGAAGACTAAAAAATTATATTTTGGAAAAACCCCAGCCCATCATCGACAAAGTTGTGTCGCCCTATTGGTTTCAAATTAACTAAAGAAACAAATCAGACTATAAAACAAGAATTCGATGCTACTGAGCAACAGCTGCGAGCTGTTACATCAACAACAGTAAGCCTCCAAGAAAAATTAATCACCTTTAAGCATATTCCAATTTGTACAATGATGGATGGCAAAACATGCAATGTCCTTACACAAACTGCATCGTCTCAGGCATGCAACATTTGTAAGGTAACTCCGAAGGACATAATCAACTTGGATAAGGTCTTACAACGATCCTGCGATGTTTCTGCTTATAAGTATAGCATATCTATTTTACATGCCTAACTAAGGTGTTTCGAATATCTTTTGCACATAGCATAATTATAAAATTGATTTTACACTGGCTATGTATTAACTCTGATCCCCTGATAAGTAAACATCGATCAGTGAAAAAAAAACCAATGAAAGGTTTTAATGATATAATTATGAATATGCTCACGATGCCAACGTATTTAGGTAAGATCAGAATCAGATTGAGGAAGACGATGACCAAGAAGATGATCAATAATATTTTTTTATTAATAATACTTTGTATTATTAAAATTTATTTTGAGTTGTTTTATTTCAAAATGCAAAAATTAAATATTGGAATAAAATTTCAATATATTAAAAATGAGTACTTATAAGTCCGTAGTCCGTACGTTGAGTTAGAAAACGTCAAACTACTATAGGTAATAGCCACTCAAAAATAAGTTTAAATAATTAAATGTAAAAAAATTTCGTTAGAAATACTTTTGTCGTCGTAAATCGATCATTTTGCCTTACGTGGCAGCGTTTGGGCTGTGCATTGAATTATCAACAGTGAGCTGAGAAGTCTGACTTACCATTTTATATACATAGATGTTGCTACTAAAGCTACTATTGTTCCAACTTTTTCAAACTTTACAAGAGACGGTTTATGGATATAGGCATAAAGGTGCCACTAACTACTACAATAGTTCTCTCTCCACTCTTGCATTGCAAAATCACTTAAAATTGGCATAATAGCCGATATCGGCTTTGCTTGCCATTATACAAGGCGTATTTTGGTCTTTAAAAACCCGCAAGGGGATGATTCTACCCGCAAAAACAATTAATTTTTATTATGGAACCAACTCTGAAATCGCGAAAAGCATATCAGCTGTTTCTAACAAAAGTTCAATGCCCTCTCGACCATAATGTATGTTACAGCCTACCTATTTTTTTCGAGTTTTCAGAGTTGTTTTCATAATAAAAGTTGTTTGTTTTTATAGGTAGAATCATCTTCTAGCGGGTTGTGCAAGACCAAAAATACACGTAGAATAAGAAATAGAATAGAGTAACTACAATAACAAATGTACACAAAGCACTGAGCGTCATTTCGCACGTCACAACACCTTGTTGTATTAGCGCCAATATCATTGCTTCCCGCGCTTGCCGGGCGGCTTCTGCAGCTGGAAGCCGGCTGAGCTGTCCGCCGGCGCCATCCCGAAGCTCGTGTTCAACGATGTGTTGAGCGATGGCTGCGTCTGTGGTTGCCATGTTGGACCTAAAAAATCAATACATAGTATAAAACAGGTGAAGGAAAACATCGTGACGAAACCTGGACTTGTAGTCGACGACCAACCGACAGCCGGCTGTCTGGCTGTTATTCTCTTCGAAGGTTTAATTATTACACCCAAAATAAAAGCAAAGAGAAGCACAGAAACAGTATTTTTTTTCCTTATTTAGTTCACTTACCACTGGCGTCTACAGAAGGGAACGGCGACGCGCTGCCGACGTAAGTGAACGGCGTTGGGCCGGCCAACTGTTGTAGATTACCTATGAGAACAGAAAGAAAATATTTAATAAATATTAACCGTTTACAGGTGCTTTTGGAGTTTTGTTTGGCTATAGAGAAGAACAAGCAAGAAACTCTGGGTAAGGTAGACTCGAATGAATACAAGATAGGTCATACGAAAGCGCTTTTTGAAAATTTTAAACTAAAACTGGTAATAGCCAAATCCACCTTGAGCAAAAACCTCATTCAATCATTTATCTTCATGAATTAGTCTGTTTGTTAGCGAAACTCGTGAAGTGTTTTTTTGATACTCATACGTCAGTTAATTGTAAGACGCTGCTGTGCAACTTTATTCCTTTCGAGTGACAAAGACAGCAACAAACGTGATAGCGTCTTTTTGAGTGACGTGAGTATTCGGCAAGAGAGACAAAGGCGGCGGACTATATAATATAATCCATACTAATATTATAAAAGCGAAAGTAACTCTGTCTGTCTGTCTCTTCTTCACGCCTAAACCACTGAACCGATTTGAATGAAATTTGGTACACTTTACTTTGGATATAGGATAGGTTTTATCCCGAAAATTCCCCGGGAGTGGGAACTACTATTCCACGTGGACGAAGTCGCGGGCAAAAGCTAGTAGGCTATAAAATATCACGCTATGTCCCACAGGAGCGGAGCAGTTAACCAAAAACCTATCATTACGCGAGTGCAACCGCGTGGAACAGCTAGTATAATATAATATGTAAGTATTTTTATATATTTACCTAAAGCAGCTCTAGGATCGGAGAGTACAGCACTGCTCTGGTTGACATCTGCTAAAGCCGACGATTTCATCTTCTTACGATTGGTCTCCGCGTCCCGGAGAATTTGGTCCAAACTTGTGCTAGCTATAAACAAAAAACAGATTTATTAGTATTATTACCTGACTGTCGAAAGGAGAGTTATGTCTTTTGAGGGAACGTGTGTATCACTCTATGGCACGCATTCTGAAATTGCAGTTAATTATATAAATAAAATAAATAAATATTCTTGGACAACTCACTAAACTAAGTAGAGCTTGTACTATGGTAACTGGGCAACTGATAAACATACTTAAATAATTTCACACACGGAACAAACAATCTTGCTCATCACATAGTCTGTTCTGGGTGGGAAACGAACCCACAACCTCTGGCTTAGCAGTCAGGGTCAGTAACCACTAAACAAACAGGCCCGTCAAACTACTAATTACTTATGGGATAGCAATAAAAATATTGAGTATAAATTATAAACACGAGCTGTACCCACATACCGAGTTACTCATCCTTTCAACGACCAAGCGACAGCCGGCTGGCCAGCTCTTGTCTTTCTTTGTGTCTCGAATCACGTCTGTTTGAAGATTTAAAATAAAATAAAAACACTTACGTGAGGGCGCGTCAAACACATTGGTGGGGTCTTTGAGTATGTACTTCCGAAGGTTGAGGTACTGGTCCTTCTGTGCTTCGACCTGAGTGTGTACCGCTTGCAGTCGACCAGCTAGAGCCACTAAAGACTCGTGCATTCTTCTTATTCCCATTGTTAACTCTGTGCGGTAAAGAAAAACATACATCATTATGTAAATATCAAGGTAGAAATGGGGACATATGCAGCTGTTTTATCATGATAGGTGACGCATCCGCGACATGTCTTGAGTGCTGTCAACTCAATACGTTTTATAAACTATCATTCAGTTAATTTTAGTTTTCTATAAATGTAAAATAATAAATTAATAATATTACAGTAATCAATACTATTAATAATTTATTTTCAACTAGCTTTTGCCCGCGGCTTCGCTCGCGTTAGGAAGAGACAAAAAGTAGCCTATGTTACTCTCCATCCCTTCAACTATCTCCACTCAAAAAATCACGTCAATTCATCGCTCCGTTTTGCCGTGAAAGAAAGACAAACAGACAGACAGACAGACAGACAGACAGACACACTTTCCCATTTATAATATTAGTATGAATTCTTTAACCCTCTAGGTACCAGTTTTAACACAAAAAAATAGCAAAATACTAAATACGATTTGACAGCAGCCATCTCGCCGCAAGCGACACCTACCATTATCTTTGAGTGTGGATCCATTGGCAATTCAGCGAGACGTCGGAAAGTGAGTGTTTTCCCGTATGAAGAATCCGCTAGATAGCAATACGTAGGCGTGAGTTCCAATTGCAGCATGATTGGTTTTTTTTCGACATGACATTGTCAGATTTATGTCAAAATTCACCAATCACGTAGCAGATAGACCACAAACCTACGTCTTGACATCTAGTGGATTTCTCATACGCAAAAACCCTCATTGCAACAGATCAAATAAAAGATAATCTGGAAATTAAGCCAAGGACCCCGCATCTTTCGCGCTCACGTCAACAAGTTTAGGAATAGTATGTACAATCGACAAATTAGAATCATGACCCACCATTAGCTTATTTTCCTACAGACATTCAAATACAATTAGGACGACAATCGCGTAAACATGTATTAAAAATGTCACACGTCTAGTCTTATTATTTTGACAGCTTCAAACGATTTGTCGTCGAAATGGGTCATGATTCAATTTTGTCGATAGTACTACAACATCATGTACACAAAGCAACTTATTTAAGTTTACAGTCACTACATACATAATGTATGTGTGAGTAAAATCAACTCGTGTATTTACATTGCCTATTTGTTAGTGTTTGCTTGACAATAACCTGATGTCCACGCACACAAATACAATTATTAGCAAGACTTCGTCATATTTGGCTTTGGAAAAATGTATAGTCTACCCTCAAAAATTAAGAATCATGTAACCGATTCTTAATTTTTGAGGGTAGAATATTATTTAATAGTTTAGTTTCATCGTTACATTGCTTTTGACTATCGAACTCACAGAACATCTATATCGGACTTACGTTACGTTTTAGACCTGCTTGTTTGGAGAAGTGTTGTTTTATGTTGTGTTGATTTAGTTGTGAGTCAATATGAATCACTTTACTATACCTTTGAGAGCTGAAATTGATATTTAACATGAGCAAAACGTTTTAATATGTGAAATTGCAAAGAAGATTTCGGTGAGTAACAAAATATTTATTCAGTTTTTTTTTCATTATTTATGATTCGAATGATGTTACATCTATACTAATATTATAAAGCTGAGGAGTTGGTTTGTTTGGCTGAGTTGTAGTTTGAATTGAATAATTATGTGTGCTAGATGGCCTATTAATCACGGAAGCATATATAAGTCTTTATAGCTTCCTTATATACTTAATATATAATATAATGTTTTTTATATATAGATATTTTTTAAATAATAGAATTATATATATAACATTAAATATAGATTATTATACATATTATAATTATTTACATCTCGTTATTTATTCTTGTTTTTTTATAACAATATTTCATTTTTGTTCACAGAGAAAAACTGTAGGTGCACCGCTATACAGACACAAGAAGCATTGATCGTTGTCGATCAAGACCGCAAGATTGGCATACACAAATGACAATGCGCGACACCGTGATATGGTTGTTAACTTGTTACGCATAAAGCTGAGGCCTTTTTAACTTCGTCACGTTACAATGTGTACGGAACGAGCAGCTGGTTTAAAGCGTCATCGTAAGCTATTCCTTCCCATTGTTTACAGGCAAAACCGGAACCGGGTACGCGTCGCAAGAGACAATTTACAATAGATTTTATTTTTTACAATAATATAGTTATACGTAATAATGAACTTAATAAGTATTTTAAATCGAACAAGGACAGTCGCAAAATAATTATTACGGCGTAAAAATAGTGAGCGAAATAGAAAAAAAATGTGGATAATATTACTGTTCTGAACCCAATCGAACCTAAGGGCTCATTATCGTGCTAAAAGTTATAGACAGCGAAGGCGCATCAATCGGATAATTAGATATAATTATGTGGAGGTAATTTCATTTATGTGAGTGATGTTATTGTTTGTGAGGTTACAATTGGGATAACTGTATCTTAATATCTCATTAACATGTTTATTCATATCATATATCAATAAATTACCCACTTAAATACAAAAAGTGTCATTCATTCTTGTCCGATTTAAAATAATTGTCATGCATAAAACTTTGTTATTGAAATTATCATAAAAATCTACTGAACAATAAATATTGTTGAGTTCTAATTACAAATTGTTTAATTTTTATTTCTCTATTTTAAATTACAAAAATAAACAACAAAATAACAGAAATGTTATTAGAAATGAAAAAAATCAACACTGGTTGTGAGGTTCGATCCTAAGTCAAATTAAAAAAATGCAAAAAGAAAGTGAGGTTTGTGTGACTCGAACCTGCGACATACAGGTTATCAAGTCCTAGGCTTATACACCTAAGCCATCGAATAACTTGCGTGAGAGTCTGAATTGTGCTTCTTATTTTTTGGTATAAATTTATTTTGTCAAGCAAACGCTCATAAATGAGCGAAGTAGCTATTGACTACCTACAACATTAAAGTTAAAGTAACAAGATATAGCAAATGTGTGCGTAAGAACGGGTCTATCTTATAAGTAGATTTTACGCACACCAACATTATGGTAGTAAGCGTATGTAAACTTAAATAGTTTGCTTTGCGTACAATCAACCCAATGGAATCATGACCCACCATAAGCTTATTTTCCTACAGACATTCAAATTCAATTAGGTCGACAATCGCGTAAACATGTATTAAAAATGTCACACGTCTAGTCTTATTATTTTGACAGCTTCAAACGATTTATCGTCAAAATGGGTCATGATTCAATTTTGTCGATAGTACTATCCACAGGACCAGAGCAGTAATCAAGAATGTAACTAAAAGGGCTAAACCCTGGGGACGCACCTAGTCCTACTAATATATTGTATGTTTGTGAGAATAGATTGACGGATGTTTCTTACTCATTCACACAAAAACTGTGAAGTATTTTTGTTCACTTTACAGTAATATAGTATACTAGCTTCTGCCCGCGGCTTCGCTCGCGTTGGAAAGAGACAAAAAGTAGCCTATGTTACTCTCCATCCCTTCAACTATCTCCACTTAAAAAATCACGTCAATCCGTCGCTCCGTTTTGCCGTGAAAGAAAGAAAGACAAACAGACAGACAGACAGACAGACACACTTTCCCATTTATAATATTAGTATGGACTAGCTGTCCCCCGCGGGTTTCACCTACGTTATGTTAGGTTTTTGGTTACTGCTTCGCTCCCGCAAGTTTTTGCGTGATAAGTAACCTGTCTTGTCTATTCTGTTATACAATCGACAATTTGGATTCATGACCCATCATAAGCTAATTTTCCTACATACATTCAAATACAATGAGAGTTTTTTGGCAGCACGTAGGCGTCAGGACCAACTGCAACATGATTGGTGAATCTTAAAACGGCATGACATTGACAGATATGTCAAAAATTCACCAATCATGCTGCATATGGACCTGACGCCTACGTATAATTGCCATCTAGCGGATTTCTCATACGCAAAAACCCTCAGATCGACAATCACGTGAAAATTTACTAAAAATGACACTTGTCACGTCTTGTTATTTTGACAGTCTCAAACGATTTATCGTCAAAATGGATCATGATTCCAATATGTCGATGGCGCAAGCTATATTATTACTGTTAAGTTTTTTTAGTGTCTTACCTATTGTGACTACGTAACTTGGTTCTATAAAAAATTGTTGCTTCTCGTGACAGGTTGATTTATATAGGTAACAATAGAAATACAATGTATAACGCACCTTGTTCAGTGAGCAGTTTAGGAGACGACTGCATTTGCTTGTCGGCGACGTCCATCTGTCTTCGGAACGTAATCAACTGTTGTTCCAACTCGGCGATGAGATCCTTCACGTACGCCGGCGGCGCTGAACCTTCGAGCTCCGAACCTTTCAACAAACCAGATTAGGTTAGGTTAAACAACTAATAATTATTTAATACAATCAATTCATAATGTAGGCATGTCAGTTACAGGTCTTAAAAAATGAATGGTATAAAGTTTTGATATGTCCTGCTTAAAACAATGGTCTCGATTCTCTTATTCATAAACTAATCTAAATTTAAGTTAAGTGCACCTTTCTCTTTCCATTTCATTAAGAAGAGGGCAAAAAATAAAATTTTAGTTAAGTCCTATTTTATCTTCGGTCCTTTTCTTAATGAAATGGAAAGAGAAAGATGCCCTTAACTTAAATTAAGGTTAGTTTGTGAATAAGAGAATCGGCACCGTTGTCTCACTGCCATGCTCTCGTCAGCTCGGCTGCCCCACCAAGTTAACATCAGTTGAAATATTCTCCATTCTAATACATTTTGTAGGTAGTGCAAACGCGCCTACGGTGGCCGGTAGTCGTCTTCGCCTGTGTCTTAGTCCGGGGCGAGAGGCTCGTCGTTGCCTCTCGCGCGCCGCCGCTTCCTTCACTAGCATAACTGCTTCGCAGAAGGAGGCGACGGCATCCCATTCCGTCTCGCCCCGCAGCATGGCCTGAACCAGCGCCGGGCGCGAGAGGTCACCGCCGCCGATCGCCTCTACGAGGACACGTCGATGCTCCACCCATGCGCGGCACACCTCCACTGTGTGCTCGACCGTGTCCTCCAGGCGACCGTTGCTGCAGTGGTGACACCCAGGCGTCGTGTGTAGTTATATGGTATGTCACTGCCACGCTCACGGTCAAGTCATTAGATGAAATACTCTACATACATCTGTTTGCATTTGGTGGAAGCAAGTATGGTGTCCTAACGAAATAGGGCTCTAGGTTTGACGTCGCCTGATAGTGTGAGTGACGTAGTTACCTGGTGAGGTGTAGTCCCGCGCGGCGGTCTCGGCGGCGGCGAGCGCGGCGGCGGCGGCGCTGCGCAGGCGGCGCGAGTGAGCGCGCGCGCGACTCACTTCACTCATAGTGTCAGTGACGTAGTTACCTGGTGAGGTGTAGTCCCGCGCGGCGGTCTCGGCGGCGGCGAGCGCGGCGGCGGCGGCGCTGCGCAGGCGGCGCGACTCACTTCACTCATAGTGTCAGTGACGTAGTGACCTGGTGAGGTGTAGTCGGGGGCGGCGGTCTCGGCGGCGGCGAGCGCGGCGGCGGCGGCGATGCGCTGGCGGCGCGAGTTAGCGCGCGCGCTACTCACTTCACTCATAGTGTCAGTGACGTAGTTACCTGGTGAGGTGTAGTCCCGCGCGGCGGTCTCGGCGGCGGCGAGCGCGGCGGCGGCGGCGCTGCGCAGGCGGCGCGACTCACTTCACTCATAGTGTCAGTGACGTAGTTACCTGGTGAGGTGTAGTCCCGCGCGGCGGTCTCGGCGGCGGCGAGCGCGGCGGCGGCGGCGCTGCGCAGGCGGCGCGACTCACTTCACTCATAGTTTCATTGACGGAGTTTCCTGGTGAGGTGTAGTCCCGCGCGGCGGTCTCGGCGGCGGCGAGCGCGGCGGCGGCGGCGCTGCGCAGGCGGCGCGCGTGAGCGCGCGCGCGACGCACTTCACTCATAGTGTCCGGGCGGTAGTTACCGGGGGCGGGGTCGTCCCGCGCGGCGGTCTCGGCGGCGGCGAGCGCGGCGGCGGCGGCGCTGCGCAGGCGGCGCGAGTGAGCGCGCGCGCGACTCACTTCACTCATAGTGTCAGTGACGTAGTTACCTGGTGAGGTGTAGTCCCGCGCGGCGGTCTCGGCGGCGGCGAGCGCGGCGGCGGCGGAGCTGCGCAGGCGGCGCGACTCACTTCACTCATAGAGTCCGTGACGTAGTAACATGGTGAGGAGTAGTACCGCGCGGCGGTCTCGGAGGCGGCGAGAGCGGCGGCGGCGGCGCTGCGCAGGCGGCGCGACTCACTTCACTCATAGTGTCAGTGACGTAGTTACCTGGTGAGGTGTAGTCCCGCGCGGCGGTCTCGGCGGCGGCGAGCGCGGCGGCGGCGGCGCTGCGCAGGCGGCGCGAGTGAGCGCGCGCGCGACTCACTTCACACATAGTGTAAGTGACGTAGTTACGTCGTGAGGTGTATTCCCGCGCGGCGGCCTCGGCGGCGGCGAGCGCGGCGGCGGCGGCGCGGCGCAGGCGGCGCTAGTGAGCGCGCGCGCGACTCACTTCACTCATCGGGTCAGTGACGTTGTTACCTGGTGAGGTGTAGTCCCGCGCGGCGGTCTCGGCGGCGGCGAGCGCGGCGGCGGCGGCGCTGCGCAGGCGGCGCGACTGAGCGCGCGCGCGCCTCACGTCACTCATAGTGTCAGTGACGTAGTTACCTGGTGAGGTGTAGTCCCGCGCGGCGGTCTCGGCGGCGGCGAGCGCGGCGGCGGCGGCGCTGCGCAGGCGGCGCGAGTGAGCGCGCGCACGACTCACTTCACCGCTCAGAGATAGGACCTCGCGCAGTGTTGACTCGGCCTCGCGAGATACCTATGCACCGAAAATAAATATATAAAATATATATATTTTTATAATAATATTTATCTGTACGGAAAAATAGCGAAAGTACAGAGAAGTGTCTTAAGAGTAAGTTGTACAACAGTGAGTAAAGTTCTAGGTTGAATGTCTGACTTCTAAACAAGGCAATAAGCCTATAGCCCGTCACAGACTCAGCTATAATATATATTAATATTTTTATAGCTAGGCATATTACTATATATTTTCTATACTAATTTTCGCGTGACCAAGGTAAGGTTTTCTAGTATCAAGTCTACCCAAGTCAGATATGCAATAGTATACAATATAAGAAATTAGGTGCCTAAAAATATTATTTTTTATCAAAAACTCATGTAAGTTATAAAAAACATTATCAATTACGTTTTTGTTAAGTACAAAACATTTTTCGAAAAAAACGTATTCAATATTAAATATAATAATGGATTTAAAACAAAAACTAGCTTTTAAGCGTATGTAAGTAACATTTCATAAAAACAGACAATTAAAATATTTTTGTTTGTTACATTTAAGGGGTTAAGACAGCTATAATTTAAACAAAATTTAACACATTAATATCTTTTTTTTTTTTTTTTGGTGAGTGGGAAATCATCCAATGACTGCTCCCGTCCTGGTGGCCTACCATGAACTATTCAACTACCTGCCAAGTACAGGGCAGTTTAACCTGACATGTTCAACCTGACAGGTTTTGTGTTTGTACCATGAGCATTTCCGGCTGACCTGCATCAATTAAACTTTTGTCCTGAGTCTCTGACCTGTACATTGGTAGCACAGATTATATAAGATTATTAGAAAACAAACGTTCTAAAATACTTCAGCGGTTTTACGGTTTTTATAAAAGTAACAAATATTTATATAAAAACAGTTTAAAATTAAAAGGTGATGAAAAATAAACATTTTTCTGTGGCATAAAAAGAGTTTGGCACTGATTTGTAAAAGCGAAGGCCTTTACACCAGCTTGTGAAACTTAAAACGAAAAGTTACCATTTTGACACTTCATGATTATTTTCGAACGAATATTTATTTGACAAATGACAAATAGTAGTACATTAATTTACGAGGTAATTTTGAAACTCAAGTGGATTTATTATTAAAATTAAATATTTGTGGCCGTGGTTATGTGTAAGAGTGTCTTATTTGTGACGAATGGATTATTCCCGAAGAGTTTCGTATTTTATTTTATTGCTGGGATATTGCTATGGGCTGTGATAAAAGTGCCCAATCTCGGGAAATACCTGGAAGAATGTAGACTGAGGTGGCGAAAAATCAAAATTCGGTTGTTGGTGGTGCTAACAAAGATTGGATAACTTGACCCGCTGTAAGTTTTGTTACTAAATAAATCATAAACTTAATTACCTAAATATTGAAAATCTTCTTTCTCGTGTGGTTGGAACATTGAAAAGTATAAATAATCGGTAATTAGATCCAGATTTTTATAATAAAACTTACTGTTCCTCGCGGTTTCACCCACGTAACGATAGGTTTTTGGTTATTGCTTCGCTCCCGTGGGATATAGCGTGATATTATGTAGCCTTTATTACTCAGGGCATAATGTAGCTTTCTAAAGAAAAAGGAATATTTGTAATCTGTCCAGTAGTTTTTGAGTTTATTCGTTACATACAAAAATATAAACACTTAAAATATATTTTAATATTCTAGGTTACATCCCACAAATGAGCAATGAGCTGTCTCCTAGTAAGGAGGCCCCGCTGCTGTTCTTGATTCTGGGCTCTTCTGGAAGAATGCGCCTCGGAAGTGACGTCGGTCATGTTTTGGGTACTTTGAAAAACTTCTTCCGGATTCAACACATTGGCTCAATTGCAAATGAAAATGCTTATTTCGTTTTCTCACATGCAACCCAGTATAGTGTGCTTCAATTGAATTTGGAGGTGCATCAATAACTGGAGTCATCATCGACTTCTGTAATGGAAATCCAGAATCACCTACAACAATGAAAAAATATATTATTAACTGTTAAATCTAAATATATTTTTTACTTAATGTTTACCCATTTAAAACGTTTTTTTTTGGGTTTACTGGCCGTTTTATTGCGACATGAGTTCTAAACTCTAAACTCCAGGCATACCAAACTTGTTCAAAAATCTGAAATAAGTAAAACATAGTTGTACACTCAGAGTTGCACATTTAGAGTCAAATAAAATATTGAAATCAACTTAACTTAGTTCAAGTTAATTTGAAGCATAGGATATTGTCTATATTTACGTGATTTTTTATTGTGTATTTATGTGAGAGTTGTTAAAAATGTCGTGCTGACCCTTAATTTAAATAAATAAATAAATGAATAAATCCAATGAATTTCACTGTATTTGTCTTTGATAGGTTCCATTCGCGAAAAACGAGAGCGCAAGTAAAACCTGAAACCATGCATGCATAGTATCAAATATAGTATTAAGATGATTAGTCTGATGAATAGAAGTATATATTAGTACTAACCTTGGTCTCAGCTAACAAATCTGTTGATTTCTTTGGGCGTGGCGTGAATTCTCTTTCCTCATTACAGTTCAAGTGAGCCCTTTAGTTGGGCTGTAAAGATTAACAAAAGCGCTGTCTGGCATCTCGAAAGGTTTTATTTAGATTCTTGAAATTCTTTATTTCTTCTTTAAATATTATCCCTTTCTTTCACACTGGTGCTACGATTATCTTCTTCGAAAAAACTAAAAAATTTCGTCTTTATCACACATCTAAAATTAACAGAAAAGACACAGCTTACGGATAATTTTCTATATTTTACAATACTTTAAAATAATGTCCGAATTATTCTATATGCATATTATTATAATTACTTACGTTTTTGTATTAAAAATTCATTGAAACAGGTCAATTATATTTACTTTCACAAGCCTGCAAATAATGACGGCAGGGCAGTTCAACGGTCACATGCGAATTTGTCAAAAAATACTTTATGGTGAGTACAATAAACAGGGCAGCCCACTAGTAACCGGCGAGTGACCACGTGACAGCAGTGTAGTGGGCCACTAAACTGCTGTCACGTGGTCGCTCGCCGGTTTAGATCACGTGATCGCTGGCTCGCCTGCTGCTTAGCGCGCTCATGGTACAAACTAAACACGGCAGGTTATTTATCGTCGAAAATTGACCTGCTATAAGAGTTCATGGTAGGCCTCCTGGGACACATTAATATCTCACAAGTTAATGACTGAATAACAATCACACAGTCCCAAAAACTACACAAGTCTGGGTGACAATATTCGGGTGCAAATACTATGAAAAATATGGATATAACATACCGACTAAAATTACCGACTTCAAATTTTGATTTAAACATTCCCAGGATTAGAATTCGGAATAATTTTAAGTATTATCCGTTTTTAAATGTAATTTATATTTCATGTAAGTATTTAAAATACTCAGAATTGAATACTCAGACATGCAAATAATCAGAATTTATAACGTAAAAATTATTAATATTATTAAATTAGGTCAAGCACATATTTTTGATAGTAACATTCAAATTCTGATCACAGATTATAGAGTACTAGCTTTTGCCCGCGGCTTCGCTCGCGTTAAATAGAGACAAAAAGTAGCCTATGCAATGTTACTCTTCATCCCTTCAACTATCTCCACTTAAAAAATCACGTCAATTCGTCGCTCCGTTTTGCCGTGAAAGCAAGACAAACATACAGACAGACAGACAGACAGACACACTTTTCCATTTATAAATAATATTAGTATGGATTAGAAAAATTACCTTGTGTAAAGGTTTGACAGACACCCTCATTACTTCAGAGCTGAGAGACTTTTGTTTCTTCACAAATTCTTTGAAGGACTCCACCGTAGTTGATATTTCATTGGGCAACTTATTCTGTTTGGGTGGCTCACCTAAAAAATATTGAAATTATGGCAACATATCACGGATTGGTGGACTGTGGTTAGTGACTCTGACTGCTAAGCCAGAGGTTGTAAGTTCGATTCCCACTCTAGATAAAATATGGCTTCCCAACAAACAAAAACGTCATATAAGTCTTGACTTATACGACATAAAGTTGGATAGCAGTCTTATAATGATAGTGAGATGACTACGAGGTCCTTAAGACGTCTTTAATTTAACTTTTTAGTCGTGCGACAAATATGTCATAATAAGCTGGTCTTAGCAACGTTGGTAAGACTAAACTAAACGACGTTGTATTACAGTCTTAGCTAAAACGTTTGTACGACAACGCTATAGTCGTACTAACGTTATAGTCTATTAAGCGTTTTGATCTAACCAAATTAGGTCTTTGAAAAACCTTTATATGACATCTATGTAATGTAGCAGTTGTATAGACGTTTTCACAGTGACGTTTATATAACGATCACTATCCTGTTTTACAGCGGTCAATTGGAGACTCTTAAATGACTTGGTGGTTTATTTGATACTTAAATATAACCTATATATTTGATGATGTCTGTTTATTGTCATGCCCTGTCTTTAATCATACTTGTAGTCGCATTTAAGTCAGGTTTTGACTTTAAAACGTCTAGGCCGCCATATTTACGGAACGTTTGATTAAATTTGCTACGAAAAATGGAAGGTAAAAATTCGTGGAGAAGACTTACACGTAGTGGAACTTTCAAAAGGAAAGTAAAAAAAAAATTTAAATATTTGAAATCTGCACTGAACGTTTACTGTGAACAATATGAAAAGGGTTTTAAATTTATGAGGAAGCCTAATAGCTAGCTGCTGTCATGGCGTATTGCATGGTCTTGAAATAACCTTAATACGACTTTATGTCTTTACAACGTCCTAAAGAGATAAGTGTGTGACAAAAGCAACATGTCCTACATTTTTAGAAATAAATATAATTTTATTAATAAAAATATAATCATTTAAACACAAAATTGAGAGGGGGCATGAAAATTTCAAATAAATACACATAGGTATATTATCATAAAACTTTAATGCCCACTCGAACTAAACGGCATAAGAGACAGATACATTTACTAGCGAGATGTATTTATATAAGTTAAATAAACCTTTTATTTCCTTGTTTATTTTGCACTCAAATCTCGAATCAAATCCAAACACGTGCCACTAACAAGAAAAATAGAGAAGTCTTACAGGTGTTTTTCCTTGACTCAAATAAAACGTTTTAGTCATTCAAAAACACCTGTATGACGACAAAACAACAAACGAGCCGTTGTAAAGTTATGATGCGACTTCTGCGCGACGAAAGTGGTAATTCCATCACGTTCATACGACTTTTGAATGACGTACCGAAGTCATCTTGCGACTTTTGTATGTCCATTAAACGATAATGTTGGTCGTATAACTGGGGCCATTTTCGCGTTTAGTAAACGTTATTATAACGTTAGTACAACTTAGGTATTACGATCAATGGAATTAAGATAACGTTTACTAAACTTTTGAACGACGTTAAATTGTTAGTTGGGTTATGTTTAACTTATTTTTTTTTAATTTATTTTTTTATTAGGTCTACCAACAATGTTTTACATCCAAGCATGCATTAACAGTTTTTAAAGCAAACTTATAACAATGCAAACATTACTTAAAGGTAAACACCGCATACCGAAGAAAGATAAAAGAGAAACTTAATACTTAACTAAAATAAAAGAATTGAGACTTAAAACTTAACAAAAAAAAAGATAAACAGAAAAGAAAAAAACTTAGCACCAAATACGACTGACAAAAATAATAAATGATCACTAAATTATATTATTCCGTTTTTATATGAAATAGACTGATTCTGATTTTGAATCACTAGTAATATGGAGCGCCGAGCGCGTTGTGTGGTCACAGTTCAAACTTAAAACTAACTTTGGTGATCATTAACCCATGTTGCTAGGAAAAAGATTACTTTGGTGATCATTTAATTATTATTGTCAGCCGTCTGTGTCCCACTGCAGGGCAAAGGCCTCCCCTCCCTCCTTCTACATATCCCTGTCTAGTGCGGTTTCAGGCCAATCCTTGTCATATCTATCAAGTTCGTCCCGCCATCTCCGCCTGGGCCTGCCACGTTGCCGTTTACTGTTGTTTGGGAACAGAGACAGAGCTCTTCCGGCATGCGACAGATGTGACCAGCCCAGTTCCACTTAAGTTTGGCAGCCGTGTGCCCTACATCCGCAATTTTAGTTTTGGAACGCAGTATCGAGTATATATAGTACCTATATTCTTATGCGATCTGCGAGTTTTACTCCTAAGATACTGCGTTCCATTGCTCTCATCATTTAATTGGTTCCCATAAAATACTAGGCGTATTTTTGGTCTTGCACAACCCGCTAGGAGATGATTCTACCCATGAAAACAAACAACTTTTATTATGGAACCAACTCCAAAATCGGGAAAAAAATATCAGCTGTTTCTAAGATAAGATCAATCAATCCCGACCATAATGTATGAAACAGCTGATATTTTTGTCGAGATTTCAGAGTTGGTTCCATAATAAAAGTTGTTTGTTTTCATGGGTAGAATCATCTCCTAGTGGGTTGTGCAGGATCAAAAATACACCTAGTATGTGTGATGAACATGACTGTTTTTTCTGTGTCTGGGTGTAATTTATTTGTAATATGTATCTATGTATTTATAAATTATATAGTATAAAGAATTAGTTAATTTAATTAAAGATTAAGAATAAATTGTAGTGTACCAAATTACAACTTATTCTTTTACTTTTTTACAATTTATACTTTACTATTATTCATTTATTTATGAATATACATCAGAATAACGAATAGGCTACACAACATTCCGCTATCACCGGATACCCACAAGAGGCGGAGCAGTAGCATAACAAGACTTGGGTGAAACCATGGGAGACAGTATAATAACTATATAATTATATTATATACTTACTTTTAGCATCAGTTGTCGTGTTCGATACTCCGATGCCGCTAGTGTTTGGGGCAACGCCACCTAATCCGAAGCTTGGGGTGGCTGAAAAAAAAAAAGAATCGTTTAGACGACCAAGCGACAGCCGGCTGTCGAACTGCTAGTCTTTCTATTGTCTCGAATCGCGTGTGTTCGAAGGTTTCATTGTCCTACTAATCCTATTATAAATGTGAAAGTTTGAATGTATGTGTAAGAGGATGTGTGGATATTTGTAACTATTACAGGCAAACACTACTACGATGCATTACGTTGTGATCTACGGAAGCGGAGCAATAATCAAAATCATATCATAACGCGGGTGAAACCGCGGGAGCAGCTAGCCATCTATTATTATTATGAACCTTTATCTCGTCAAAATTCAAAGATTAACCTTTCAACGACCAAGCGGCAGCTAGCTGTCGCACTGCTATTGTCTTTCTACTGGGTCTCGAATCATGTGTGTTCGAAGGCTTTGTTTCTATACTACTACATACTAAAGCAAAATAATATGAAAATTGAAAACGAAATTGGCTTCATAAAAAAAAATAAAAAATAACAAGCATACCTGAAATTGAAGGTTGTGTACCTGTCACACTGGTAGTGCCCAATTTAGCACCTGGAAAGCAAATTAAAAGGTTAGAATTATTACTTCATTATTTTAAAATACTAATATTAAGTTTTTGCCTGGGACTTTGTCTACATGTAGTTTTATAGCCTTGCATAGGAATAATGTTACCTATAGAAGGCTACCTATAGAATGGCGCAAAGTGAGACAAAAATCCACCAATGTAATCGCATAAAATCTTGCAAGCCGAAAGCTGCTGTGTTATTCGAGAAATATATAATGGCACTAACTCTCTTGTTTGCAAACTTAACTAAACTTAACTGCATCTTTCTCCTTCCACTTCATTACGAAAAGGACAGAAGATACATATCAGTTTAGTCCTGTCAAATTAGCCAGCGCTTGAAGTAAATTGACATATTTTTGGTGGCCATGTTTTTAATCAGGTCTAAAATTATCTATGGAGTTTCATTTGACAGAACTGAACTAACATTTCATCTCCTGTCCATTTCTTAATAAAGCAAAAAGATGCACTGTACTTAAGTTCTGTACTATAAAAAATAATATTTAATTGAGTACAATTATCATAAAGATGAACATCTCACCACAACTAGGCGTGATAGTATGGTAACGGTCCCTCTTAGCGCTTAATATCTTATACCCACTCTTCTGCTCACAAGGTATTGGGCTTAGCTCAAAGTTAGGCTTAGGAAAATTGGTGTGAGGCAACATTTGAAAGGTCTGCGTCACTGGTATGTACGGACTATAGATTGGAGAACTTGGGTTTAGATTCATGGTACTGGAAAGGGAGAAAGGAAGGATGGATTAGGTTTTTATGTTTTTTGAGGACTTCTCCCGCCCTATGGGGGGCAGGAGGGAGTGTCAGACTTTTACTGATTAAATAACACACCCCTGTTCTTTCGGTTGCCCTTTATGTTCCGGGGCCGCGGTAACTATTACAACTATACCGCAGCCCTGGCAGGCAATGACTCTAGGGGGCCCCGTCACGTGCTGACTGCTCTAAAGGTAAGATTAAACAAAAAGTAAAACTCCACCAAAACAGTGTACAGCACATTTGTACACAACATTTGTGCAAAACTTCAGCATTATGAGTACTAAGCTGACTCTACCAGAAAAAACATTTGTGCCGAACACTGTGCATAACAGTGCCGCACAGTGCAGCACACTGGTGGAATCGCATCTTAAGAGGCACGCGTGGAACAAAACGCGGAGTCGACACGGGCCTAGTCCTGTTCGGGCGGCGAGCTACCCATCGCTCGCCGTCCGCAGTCCCGCGCCTACCGTGGCCGGTAGTCTTCTTGCGGGGATGGATTAGGTAAGGCTGCAAGTTAGTCATGAAGAGGAGAGGTGAACCGACACCAGCCCGGGGATTGTGGAGTCGCGAACGTTCCTCAGTGCCTACTGAGGTAGGTATTTACACTGACTTTGTCCCACCAGGGAGAAGGAACAACATCAAAAGGGTGGTTTTTAGTTAAGAGTCCTGATCAGACCTATGCCATCCATTTATGTCTTGAGTGGCTATATTAACACCTAACCCTTCTAACTTTATGATGATAGTCATTCCCAGGAATAGTTCCTTCGCAAAGAAAAAAGTACTACTTCTGAACTTCTCACAGTATTGTACAGATTTTTTTCGGTTAACAACACAATTACACCCTATTGGCACAACACACACACACACTGCCTTGCGTATAATCCTCATAATTAGCCCACAATATTGTAACAATGTTTATATTATTTTTTTTGTGTATTTGACTACACTCTAAAATTTCTAGAAAAAGGTTCATAATGTGTTAAACACATATTGCGTTCATCATATTTTGTTAGAGAAATAAATACTTCAAAAGCAAATGAAAATATGTGATTTATTTAAACAATAGTGTTAGTCATCTCACTAGCCTTTTTCCCAACCGTGTTGGGGTCGGCTGCCAGCCTAACCGGATTCAGCTCGATACCGGTGTTTTACGTGGAGCGACTGCCTATTTGACCTCCACAACCCAGTAACTGGGCGACACGATACCTCTTGGTTAGACTGGTCTGAGTTTCTGACTAACCAGTAACGACTGTCAAAGTTCTACAAATGACAACCGGGACCAACGGCTTTACGTGCTTTCCGAGGCACGGGATGTCAGTGATGGCTAAGATAAACTTTAGAAAGTACATATGAATTGAAAAAGTCACATTGGTACTTGCCCGGATTCGAACCCACAACCACTTACACGAGAGGCGGGCGCCAAATCCACTGGGCCATCACGACTTAAACAATAGTGTTAGTACTCACCTAAAATGCTGGTGGTAGTGGTAGCTGTGCTTGTAGAACCAAACAGGCCGAACCCAGTGCTTTGCGTAGAGGCTGCAGTTCCAAAGCCAAAGCTCCCTAGCCCTCCAAGCCCAGTGCTAGCAGATGTTGCTGGGGTCCCGAAGTTTAACCCTAGAAAGAAATAAATAGTGCTACAAAGCTAAACACGCAAACATTTCTTGAACAAAACATGATTATAAAAATAATATTATAAAACAAAGTCACTGTCTGCTCTCTGTACTGAAGATCTAAGCATAAAATATATAGATTATAGAGACAGACAAGCAGAAAGCAACTTTGATTTATACTATGTAGTGATATTCGTGTTACATGTAACAACCATCAAATAATCACAACATAATACAGGCATATTTATGACTCACTAGCTTTTGCCTGCCACTTAAAAAGAGACAAAAAGTAGCCTATGTCATTACATTCCTTCAACTTTCTCACTAAAAATAGCACACTATAGGCGGAACCACATTACCGTGTCGTGGCGCGCCACGATGCTTACTGGCGTGGCTGTGAGTGTGCACACTTACGTGTCGTGTCGTGGCGCATTCTGGCGTTTATTTCTGAACAGTTCTTAACGAACCTTTGCAGCGTTCAAACCTACATAATGTTTTCTTTTGATGAACACCTACAATTTCTCTTAGCATTGAAATTTCTTCAGAACAAAAAAATAAAAGAAAATACTGGGTTCACCCTATTTTATTTAGAAAGGAACTCCAACAAAGGATACACATTACATGCATTATTATACAAAGTTCTTTGAAGATTTGTGCTCCTTCAGTTATAAGAGAACACATCATGCATACATCATCATTTTAAACATAGTTTAGAATAGTATGAGTTAAAGTACACAATAAAATTAAAATCAAAGTAAAATTAAACAGTATTAAATTGAATTAAACGACACATGAACATAAAATTAAATTGAACATTTGAAATTTAAACACGGGTTAAATAGTAAACAATTAAAGAGTAAAATAAAAAAAAAATAAACAATAAAATATTCTAAAACACAAATAATACAATAAAGGAGAAAAAAAAACAGAGATAAACATTGTATAATTATTCATTTATCCCTTTTTAAATAAATAGTAAAGTAATATACTATTTTATTGACTTTCAAAATTTCAGTAATTCCTTTCCAACCACCATTTACAAGTTCTATAAGATCATCAGTAATTTTGCTGCAAATATTAATAAATCCAAAAGTGCCCGCCAGATATTCGGTTCGCGCCACGAGCCACGCGCCGGTACAGAAACACATTTTGCCCGTGTGTCGTGTCGCGTCATAAACCCCCACCACCGCTCTGGCGCAATCGGTGGCGAGCAGTCGGCGACACGGCCGAACGTGTCGCGCCACGACACGCCATACAAGTGTGTCTCTAACCATACTAAATGTATGAAACCGATATGCTTCTGGCGCGCCACGACACGCCACGACACGGTAATGTGGTTCCGCCTTAATTCATCTTTTGTTTTCCCATGAAAGACGGACAAGTAAAAACATACACTCTACAATTAATATGGAAGTATAGATTCATACCTCCAGTTGTGGCATTGGATCCAGCACCAAAGTTCAGGCCGCCGGTGCCAAGCCCTGTTGTACCAAATGCTGGAGTGGTGGTGCCAAATGTTGGTGCTGCACTGGCACCAAATGCTGGTGTGGTTGTGGCGCCTGCAAGCAAAATAAATAAATAATAAATATCCTGGGACAACTCGTACATGGGCATCTGATCTGAAACTTAGTCGAGTTTGTACTATGGTAATCAAACAACTGATATACATACTTATATAATTATAAATACATACATACTATAGATAAATTACACCCAGACACAGAACAAACAATCATGTTCATCACACATGAATGGGAATCGAACCCACGACCTACGGCTTAGCAGTCAGGGTCACTAACCACTAGACCAACAGGGCCCGAGTGAAAAAGAGATCAAATAGCTACCTTTTAAAGTGCCACTTTTTAACTGCGTATAACATATCTACACCTTTTTACTTATACTTTTGTTGTATCAATGTCACTGTCTTTATTTGATAGGTATTAGCAAATAATACATACCAAAACTAGGGGGTGCCGCCGCAGCACCAAAGGCTGGTGTTGTGGTACCAAAAGCGGGTGCTGCAGACGTAGCCCCGAAGGCAGGAGTCCCGGTGCCGAATGCCGGCGCCGCAGTCCCGAATGCAGGGGTAGTTGTGGCCCCAAACGCAGGGGCAGCAGATGTCGCACCAAAAGCAGGGGTAGAGGCACCAAATGCTGGTGTTTCTGTCGCCGGGGTGCTCCCAAACAAACCCGAGGGCTGTGACGTCGCCGTCAAGCCAAAACCAGGCGTTGCGGGCCTGAACACAAATACAAATATTGTCGTAAGAAACGAAATGAGGTTATGTATGTTAAATGACACTTACTTTTCAAATTTTGATGTTCAAGGACTCCAAAGATATTTTTTAGAAAACAAAAGAAGTTACACCAAGGAGGTTATTAGAAAAAATATAATATCTTGTCAAAAAGTTAAGTTTTCGTTAACACTTACTTGTTCGCGGCGAAATTGAAACCTCCTGTAAGGCCTGTTGTTGCAGGAGCACTCGATGGAGTGCCGAAAGAAAACGACATGGTCACTTTTCACTTTACTTAATTTCCCTCGCAAAATTAACACTAAAACTTTAAAATATTAATTTCAACGCGGCGGTTACAAATCTAGAAGAACGGCCATTTTTAATAACTTAGGGTGCGTTCCTAAAAGGGTAAGAATTACACGGAGTAGTGCGAAAGTTACTCTAGAGCGTTCCGAAATGAGCCGAGTGAAACCGAGGGTAACCGAACAATAGGGTATTACACTGTATAAGAGAAAAAATATAAAAATATATTATTGAGGTAGCTTAAGCAAAAAGCAGCCGAACAGTGTTAGTTTTAGTTCATAAAACTAGAAAATATTTTTTTAAATTCAATTCAAAGTTTTCAGTTTTTTTTACCTGTTCTTGAACACACCGAAATACAGACCACAGACAGTGACAGCTGTCGACTGTCAACAGTGTCAACTAGACGTCACTTTTTGTTTTATTTATAACCTCCTAATACGATCTTTATTATAAAAATATACTTTTTCATGGAAGTTATTGTGAAAGATATTTTAGATGGCTAATGCACATGTGTACTTACATCAAAGTGATATTTACAAGAACAGTACAAACGGTACAAACGGGTTTTTATGGTGTAATAGTTGGAATACTCTTCCCACAACTTGCAACTAAGTTTTTCTTAAATTTGAATCAGTTAATACTAGAATTCACAATTATTCCGATGTTTTCACACTTGTGTTCTTGCATTCCGAAACGCACACCAACGGTAAGTCGAACAGTAACTAATTTTTGAGATAAAAACAATAAAAAATATGTAAAGTGTCACAGCGCGTTTGTTTATTTACATGACGAAAGGACGTCATATCGCCAAAGCAAAACCACGCCCACGGCGTTTTCTGTTTTTGGAAATTTCCGCGCGAAATTTGAAAATACAATTTTTAAAAGCGTTTTTAGGGTACTTAGCGCTTAAATAAAAATTTAGGATTTTTTTTAGTGGTTTCTTAGTACTGTAGGAGTTATTTGAAATACTTAAAAAAAAAGAGTGTAATACCCTATTACTCGACAGCTACCCGAGCAGTATTTTGGAACGCTTTCGGTAGAGTAATTTTCGCACTGACAAGTGCGATTTCTCACCCTTGGCTGAGCCTCGGTTAAAATTACCTGACATATGTCAAAATCATATATGCGCCAATGTTGAAGTTTAATGTTGAAGAATAGATTTACTAAAGTAGAAAGGAACAGGTAGTACTTATTTATTTGCAAAATATGCCTAAAAACACAATTTTCCTTCTTTGCAATAGAGATAAAAGGTTATGTTGACAGTGTCATCATACGATCCTAACCATCATGACCCTAACCCGTTCCAAAACAGTAAATCGCTCTGTAGCGCTCAAAAACATTATAGCCGTTCTCTTTCTTTCGTTGTTTCTATCTCCTTTTAATTTCCGAGTGAATTATTCGCACGTTTTGGAACGCACCCTTAGGGTGCGTTGCGTTCCAAAAAGGGTAAGAATTACACGGAGTAGTGCGCAAGTTACTCTAGAGCGTTCCGAAATGAGCCGAGTGAGACCGAGTAACCGAACAATTACTCGACAGCTACCCGAGCAGTATTTTGGAACGCTTTCGGAAGAGTAATTTTCGCACTGACAAGTGCAATTTCTCACCCTTGGCTGATCGTCGTTAAAAATTACCTGACATATGTCAGAATCATATATGCGCCAATGTTGAAGTTTGATGTTGAAGAATGGATTTACTAAAGTAGAAACGAACAGGTAGTACTTATTTATTTGCAAAATATGCTTAAAAACACAATTTTCCGGCTAAAGTTTCCATTATGAGCCGTCGAGTTGGAAGTTCATATTTTTTAAGTTAGTAGATAAGATATAATGTGTAACTGTTTGTTATTCCTTAATAAATAAATAAATAAATATTTTATTTGTAGATAGTACTCACTAACTGAAAGCTTTTTCACGTAGTTTTAAGTTTAGGAGACTCACGGCTTACGAGAATTTATTTTTTGAAGTTTACATATTTCCATACAAAATGAAAAATAATACGCCATTTTTAGGTTAGATAAATTGTCAAAGTAAATGTCAATTTGATGTTTTACGTTTCGTTTCACGGCGGAAGGGTGTTTCGTTCAATTTTATCATGTCTTTAAACAATTATATTTTGAAAAGTAATAAGGATCGTCAATCCGAGAGTGATCGATCAAAATTTTAGGGCACCCCGACTCGGACAGGTTAGGTTAGAAGGAGGTGGCGGGGTCGTAGTGAGCGAGCGAAGCGAGCGAACAGACCCCGCCACCTCCTTCGTGGTTATTTTTTTTTAAACCACCCAGAAGTAGGAGCCCCGCGAAGCGGGGCTCCGTCGAGTTATCTTTTTTAGACATTAGAGTGAAAAATAATTAATTTTACACGAAAAAATCCTAACTTATCCTTAAAATTGACGTAACATAACCTCAAACTTTGATCATCGATATCTCCGTAACCATGGGGCTCCTAAGGTTGGGAGTGGTATGGGGGGGCTTCCCCAACCCCCCCCCCCCACCCCGCCCACCCACCCCCACCCCCGGATTCGACGGCTCATAATCGAAACTTTAACCAATTTTCCTTCTTTGCAATAGAGATAAAAGGTTATGTTGACAGTGTCATCATACGACCCTAACCATCATGACCCTAACCCGTCCCAAAACAGTAAATCGCTCTGTAGTGTTCAAAAACAGTATAACCGTTCTCTTTCTTTCGTTGTTTCTATCTCTTTTTAATTTTCGAGTGAATTATTCGCACGTTTTGGAACGCACCCTTATATGATTGAAGTGAAGTTTTGACTTTTGAGTGAGTGTGCATGAAACAGGAACATTATTGTTTTCTGTTTTCTTGCGTTGAAAAGAGACGAAACGTATAACGCGTGTTTAACGTTTCTTTTCACGAAACAGCTATTTCCATTTCATTAGTAATACGCCACGCCAAGCTACCAGACATAAAATTAACTAGGTATAATAGTTCAATGAAAGGTATTTCTAATTTTCCGTTTTTAAACCGTAAGTATCTCGTTTATTGTGATGAGCAAAACTAAATAAACAGCCACTAATCACAGTTTCGTAATTTATGTGATAAGTAGTACAACCTATTAAAGATATAAGGAAAGACCGTGAGATACAGTTGTAAAATGTTTTATTTTAACCCAAACGACACAGGAGAACAATATTTTTATATTAAAATAGAATTAGCAAAACTGCATAGCTATTCTATAATTTAGCAGAGAGCACAGACAATATAAAAAAAATATCTAAGTAATGTCATCTGACCATAGGCAATATTAATTTTCTTGTGTTGTCATCAACACCGTCCCTCAACACAAGAAACTAACAATAGGCTTACAGTCATTCTTTTTACATTATGCATCTATTATGAATTATTAATTTGTCTTTACAGTTTTGTCTTAATTTTTACAAAATAAATCTAATGTGCTCACTTTTATTTAATAATATAACTTTAAACTTAAACAATCTTTTCTTAGAATTCAAACAAATAAAACTTAAAACTTATTTATGTGTTAACAGTACTAATATAAATCTATACTAATTTTAAGTATCCCCTTAACTTAGCAAATGTAGGACCTGACAAAGGTTTTGTAAGCAAATCAGCTATTTGTTCTGAAGTTTCTATATATTTTAATTTAATTATACCTTCTACAATTTTCTCACGAATAAAGTGATGTTTGATGTCTATGTGTTTCATTCTTTTGTGCAAAACTGGATTTTTAGCTACTTTAATGGAACTTTGATTATCCTCATGCATTAATACATAATCAATATCAATAGAAAGATCACTTAATAGTTGTTTGAGCCAACAAGCTTCTGCAGTAGCCATGCTGAGTGCCATGTACTCTGCTTCAGTTGAGGACAGGGCTACAGATGGCTGCTTTCTTGTACACCATGAAACAGGACAACCAAACACTTTAAAAACGAATCCAGCTGTTGACCTTCTGTCAACTAAATCACCTCCCCAGTCAGAATCTACATAGCCAACAGCGATAACATCATTAGTATTATTTCTTTCAAAGACTAAACTTAAATCTAAGGTTCCCTTGATATACCTAAGAATCCTTTTTAACATATTCCACAACTCTACACTAGCACATTTTTGAAAGCGACTTAATATTGAAACACTTGCACATAAATCAGGTCTACTATCTAATACTGCATACAATAAACAACCAATTAACTGTCTGCATCTTGTCTCTAACTCTTGAGTTTCTGACTTTTCTCTTAAAAGACTATTGGTTTTAAATTTTGAATCCATGGGTGTAGCAACACTTTTACAGTCTGACATGTTATATTTTTGTAAAATCTGTTTTAGGAATGCTTCCTGATTAATTTTTAAGACACCATTAATTACATCCTGCTTGATTGAAATACCTAAAAAGTATTTTGCTAAACCCAAGTCTTTCATACAAAAATGTTTCTTCAACAAATCTTTAGTATTATTTACACATTCAATATCCGTCCCTGCAATTAATATGTCATCGACATATAGTAATAAATATACCATCTTTCCATTATATTGTTTTACATAAAGACTATAATCTGTTTTACATTGTTTGAAGCCTTCAGATAATATAACTGAATTAAATTTGCTATTCCAGTTTTTGGGTGAATTCTTTAGCCCATACAACGATTTTTTTAGTTTACATATCATATCACCATTAGAATATCCCTCTGGTAATGACAAATATATCTCATCTTTAATATCACCATGAAGAAAAGCACTTTTGACATCCATTTGATGTACCAACATACCTTTTTGATTACATATTGCTAATAGAGTACGGACGGTTGGAAGTTTAGCTACTGGTGCAAATAAGTCATCATCAATAAATTCAGTTTGTTGAAAGCCCCTAGCCACGAGCCTAGCTTTGTAACTAGTTATATTACCTTGATCATCGAGTTTCCTCTTAAATACCCATTTGCTTTCAATAACTTTACAATCTACTGGTTTAGGCACTAACTCCCATGTATCATTTTGATTTAAACTATCTATTTCCTCATCCATAGCTCTTTTCCAATTTATTTTCTCTGTGCTATTCATGACCTCTTCATATGTTTTAGGATCATTATCAATGCAACTTAATAAGCATGTATAATCTGTACTGTAATACTTATGCCATTCCGGCTTTCTAATCTGGTTTCTTGGTCTTAATCTACTTAATTGTCTTTCCTCAGTTTGAATTTCAGTATTTGAATCATGAAACTCATCTTCAGATTCATTTACTGACTCAACACTTGGAGTACTACTTACATTTTGACTTGACACTTCAACATTATCTGGTACCTCACTCTGTATTGACCTATTCATACTATCTATATCCTGTGCAACCCCATCAACATCATTTATTTCTACCAATGGTTTTTCAGAATTATTTAGTACAAACGGTACAAACGGGTTTTTATGGTGTAATAGTTGGAATACTCTTCCCACAACTTGCAACTAAGTTTTTCTTAAATTTGAATCAGTTAATACTAGAATTCACAATTATTCCGATGTTTTCACACTTGTGTTCTTGCATTCCGAAACGCACACCAACGGTAAGTCGAACAGTAACTAATTTTTGAGATAAAAACAATAAAAAATATGTAAAGTGTCACAGCGCGTTTGTTTATTTACATGACGAAAGGACGTCATATCGCCAAAGCAAAACCACGCCCACGGCGTTTTCTGTTTTTGGAAATTTCCGCGCGAAATTTGAAAATACAATTTTTAAAAGCGTTTTTAGGGTACTTAGCGCTTAAATAAAAATTTAGGATTTTTTTTAGTGGTTTCTTAGTACTGTAGGAGTTATTTGAAATACTTAAAAAAAAAGAGTGTAATACCCTATTACTCGACAGCTACCCGAGCAGTATTTTGGAACGCTTTCGGTAGAGTAATTTTCGCACTGACAAGTGCGATTTCTCACCCTTGGCTGAGCCTCGGTTAAAATTACCTGACATATGTCAAAATCATATATGCGCCAATGTTGAAGTTTAATGTTGAAGAATAGATTTACTAAAGTAGAAAGGAACAGGTAGTACTTATTTATTTGCAAAATATGCCTAAAAACACAATTTTCCTTCTTTGCAATAGAGATAAAAGGTTATGTTGACAGTGTCATCATACGATCCTAACCATCATGACCCTAACCCGTTCCAAAACAGTAAATCGCTCTGTAGCGCTCAAAAACATTATAGCCGTTCTCTTTCTTTCGTTGTTTCTATCTCCTTTTAATTTCCGAGTGAATTATTCGCACGTTTTGGAACGCACCCTTAGGGTGCGTTGCGTTCCAAAAAGGGTAAGAATTACACGGAGTAGTGCGCAAGTTACTCTAGAGCGTTCCGAAATGAGCCGAGTGAGACCGAGTAACCGAACAATTACTCGACAGCTACCCGAGCAGTATTTTGGAACGCTTTCGGAAGAGTAATTTTCGCACTGACAAGTGCAATTTCTCACCCTTGGCTGATCGTCGTTAAAAATTACCTGACATATGTCAGAATCATATATGCGCCAATGTTGAAGTTTGATGTTGAAGAATGGATTTACTAAAGTAGAAACGAACAGGTAGTACTTATTTATTTGCAAAATATGCTTAAAAACACAATTTTCCGGCTAAAGTTTCCATTATGAGCCGTCGAGTTGGAAGTTCATATTTTTTAAGTTAGTAGATAAGATATAATGTGTAACTGTTTGTTATTCCTTAATAAATAAATAAATAAATATTTTATTTGTAGATAGTACTCACTAACTGAAAGCTTTTTCACGTAGTTTTAAGTTTAGGAGACTCACGGCTTACGAGAATTTATTTTTTGAAGTTTACATATTTCCATACAAAATGAAAAATAATACGCCATTTTTAGGTTAGATAAATTGTCAAAGTAAATGTCAATTTGATGTTTTACGTTTCGTTTCACGGCGGAAGGGTGTTTCGTTCAATTTTATCATGTCTTTAAACAATTATATTTTGAAAAGTAATAAGGATCGTCAATCCGAGAGTGATCGATCAAAATTTTAGGGCACCCCGACTCGGACAGGTTAGGTTAGAAGGAGGTGGCGGGGTCGTAGTGAGCGAGCGAAGCGAGCGAACAGACCCCGCCACCTCCTTCGTGGTTATTTTTTTTTAAACCACCCAGAAGTAGGAGCCCCGCGAAGCGGGGCTCCGTCGAGTTATCTTTTTTAGACATTAGAGTGAAAAATAATTAATTTTACACGAAAAAATCCTAACTTATCCTTAAAATTGACGTAACATAACCTCAAACTTTGATCATCGATATCTCCGTAACCATGGGGCTCCTAAGGTTGGGAGTGGTATGGGGGGGCTTCCCCAACCCCCCCCCCCCACCCCGCCCACCCACCCCCACCCCCGGATTCGACGGCTCATAATCGAAACTTTAACCAATTTTCCTTCTTTGCAATAGAGATAAAAGGTTATGTTGACAGTGTCATCATACGACCCTAACCATCATGACCCTAACCCGTCCCAAAACAGTAAATCGCTCTGTAGTGTTCAAAAACAGTATAACCGTTCTCTTTCTTTCGTTGTTTCTATCTCTTTTTAATTTTCGAGTGAATTATTCGCACGTTTTGGAACGCACCCTTATATGATTGAAGTGAAGTTTTGACTTTTGAGTGAGTGTGCATGAAACAGGAACATTATTGTTTTCTGTTTTCTTGCGTTGAAAAGAGACGAAACGTATAAACGCGTGTTTAACGTTTCTTTTCACGAAACAGCTATTTCCATTTCATTAGTAATACGCCACGCCAAGCTACCAGACATAAAATTAACTAGGTATAATAGTTCAATGAAAGGTATTTCTAATTTTCCGTTTTTAAACCGTAAGTATCTCGTTTATTGTGATGAGCAAAACTAAATAAACAGCCACTAATCACAGTTTCGTAATTTATGTGATAAGTAGTACAACCTATTAAAGATATAAGGAAAGACCGTGAGATACAGTTGTAAAATGTTTTATTTTAACCCAAACGACACAGGAGAACAATATTTTTATATTAAAATAGAATTAGCAAAACTGCATAGCTATTCTATAATTTAGCAGAGAGCACAGACAATATAAAAAAAATATCTAAGTAATGTCATCTGACCATAGGCAATATTAATTTTCTTGTGTTGTCATCAACACCGTCCCTCAACACAAGAAACTAACAATAGGCTTACAGTCATTCTTTTTACATTATGCATCTATTATGAATTATTAATTTGTCTTTACAGTTTTGTCTTAATTTTTACAAAATAAATCTAATGTGCTCACTTTTATTTAATAATATAACTTTAAACTTAAACAATCTTTTCTTAGAATTCAAACAAATAAAACTTAAAACTTATTTATGTGTTAACAGTACTAATATAAATCTATACTAATTTTAAGTATCCCCTTAACTTAGCAAATGTAGGACCTGACAAAGGTTTTGTAAGCAAATCAGCTATTTGTTCTGAAGTTTCTATATATTTTAATTTAATTATACCTTCTACAATTTTCTCACGAATAAAGTGATGTTTGATGTCTATGTGTTTCATTCTTTTGTGCAAAACTGGATTTTTAGCTACTTTAATGGAACTTTGATTATCCTCATGCATTAATACATAATCAATATCAATAGAAAGATCACTTAATAGTTGTTTGAGCCAACAAGCTTCTGCAGTAGCCATGCTGAGTGCCATGTACTCTGCTTCAGTTGAGGACAGGGCTACAGATGGCTGCTTTCTTGTACACCATGAAACAGGACAACCAAACACTTTAAAAACGAATCCAGCTGTTGACCTTCTGTCAACTAAATCACCTCCCCAGTCAGAATCTACATAGCCAACAGCGATAACATCATTAGTATTATTTCTTTCAAAGACTAAACTTAAATCTAAGGTTCCCTTGATATACCTAAGAATCCTTTTTAACATATTCCACAACTCTACACTAGCACATTTTTGAAAGCGACTTAATATTGAAACACTTGCACATAAATCAGGTCTACTATCTAATACTGCATACAATAAACAACCAATTAACTGTCTGCATCTTGTCTCTAACTCTTGAGTTTCTGACTTTTCTCTTAAAAGACTATTGGTTTTAAATTTTGAATCCATGGGTGTAGCAACACTTTTACAGTCTGACATGTTATATTTTTGTAAAATCTGTTTTAGGAATGCTTCCTGATTAATTTTTAAGACACCATTAATTACATCCTGCTTGATTGAAATACCTAAAAAGTATTTTGCTAAACCAAGTCTTTCATACAAAAATGTTTCTTCAACAAATCTTTAGTATTATTTACACATTCAATATCCGTCCCTGCAATTAATATGTCATCGACATATAGTAATAAATATACCATCTTTCCATTATATTGTTTTACATAAAGACTATAATCTGTTTTACATTGTTTGAAGCCTTCAGATAATATAACTGAATTAAATTTGCTATTCCAGTTTTTGGGTGAATTCTTTAGCCCATACAACGATTTTTTTAGTTTACATATCATATCACCATTAGAATATCCCTCTGGTAATGACAAATATATCTCATCTTTAATATCACCATGAAGAAAAGCACTTTTGACATCCATTTGATGTACCAACATACCTTTTTGATTACATATTGCTAATAGAGTACGGACGGTTGGAAGTTTAGCTACTGGTGCAAATAAGTCATCATCAATAAATTCAGTTTGTTGAAAGCCCCTAGCCACGAGCCTAGCTTTGTAACTAGTTATATTACCTTGATCATCGAGTTTCCTCTTAAATACCCATTTGCTTTCAATAACTTTACAATCTACTGGTTTAGGCACTAACTCCCATGTATCATTTTGATTTAAACTATCTATTTCCTCATCCATAGCTCTTTTCCAATTTATTTTCTCTGTGCTATTCATGACCTCTTCATATGTTTTAGGATCATTATCAATGCAACTTAATAAGCATGTATAATCTGTACTGTAATACTTATGCCATTCCGGCTTTCTAATCTGGTTTCTTGGTCTTAATCTACTTAATTGTCTTTCCTCAGTTTGAATTTCAGTATTTGAATCATGAAACTCATCTTCAGATTCATTTACTGACTCAACACTTGGAGTACTACTTACATTTTGACTTGACACTTCAACATTATCTGGTACCTCACTCTGTATTGACCTATTCATACTATCTATATCCTGTGCAACCCCATCAACATCATTTATTTCTACCAATGGTTTTTCAGAATTATTTTCTACTAACACTTCAATTACACTATCAGGTATTTTATTATATTTAGAGTTACTATCACTGTCTTTAATAAAAACTATGTCTCTTTTAATTTCTATTTTATTTTCCTCCTTGTAAAAAATCCTATAACCTTTAGTTTCCTCGCCGTAGCCTACAAAATATCCTTTCTTTCCTTTTGGGTCTAATTTTCTTCGTTTTTCTTTGGGCACATGACAGACTACTAAACTACCAAATTTATGTAAGCTATTTATGTCAAACTTTCTACCAAACCAACATTCAAAAGGTGTTTTATCAGTATTTTTATTTTTTATGTAGGTTCTATTTAGAGTATACACAGCTGTGCTTACAGCTTCAGCCCATAAACTTTTATCTAGGTTAGACTGAATCAACATTGTCCTAGCAGCTTCTATAATAGTTCGCATTTCTCGTTCTACTTTCCCATTCTGTTCCGGTGTATAAACTACTGTAGTTTGGTGTTGTATACCTTTATTATTTAAAAATAACTCTAACGTTTTATTTAAAAATTCTGTTCCGTTATCTGTTCTTAAAACTTTGACTTTATTATTAGTTATTACTTCAGCATGATTAATGAAATCTTTCAATTTATTTGGCACCTCTGATTTATTTTCCATAAAATAAACTTTCCTATATTTAGAGAAATCATCTTTGATAACCAACATATACCTCGATCCACCTAAAGAGGACACTTCCATTGGTCCGCACACATCTGCATGTAAGATCTCACAACACATACTTGTTTTCGTTATACTCTTAGGAAAAGGTAAGCGATGACATTTTCCTTCTATACAGGCAATGCATGAATCATCAGTATCAATAAATTCTATGTTATTGTTTTTTAGTACTGACCTACAATAATCATAATTTTGATGAGCTAACTTCTCATGCCAATCCTTTAAGGTATTAGTTTTAACCTGAGTGGTTACATTTACATTGCATGGAGAGTCAAAGATAAACTGCATTACATAGAACTTATCAACACATTTACCTACTGAACACACAATATTATTTTTAATAAATTCACATTTTTTACCTATAATGTTAAACATGTAACCGTTTTTCACAGCTTTAGTAACAGAGAATAAATTTACCTTAAGTTCAGGAACATAAAGTACACTATTTAGTGAAGACACAACATATTCTTTACCGTCATAAGCCTTCAGGAGTATTTGTCCAATACCTTCAACTTTTAATTTCCTTCCATCTCCGACTATGACATATCTATCAGTATTGATACCTGAAAAGCTGAAAAAAAGAGATTTATTATGGGTCATGTGGTCACTTGCACCACTGTCCACTATCCAATCATCTGTGCTGGAGTTGTATCCCATAAAAGCACTTGAAGTGTAAGCATTTCCTTTAGTATGTTCCTTTGAGTTATTTCCTGTATTTTCCTTTGAATTAGTCTCTTTTTCTTTCCAATTATTTCCTTTTGAGCTTTTTCCTTTTTCTTTATTCTTCTTAAAATAACACTGCTCTGTGGTATGTCCAGCCTTTTTGCAATAAGAACATGTATTATTATATCTACAAATACTCTTCTTGTGGCCAGTTTTGCCACATTTATAGCACTTAATGTTTTTCACCGATAAGGCCACGGGTTCCTCAGTTTCTTTCATGCGTTCTTCCTCAATGAGTAGCCTCGCTTGCAGGTCATTTAGTGTTTGAGATTCTTGAGGTACGCTTTCCCATGCCGAAATGAAGTATTTAAATTGAGGTGGTAGAGTCATCAGTATTTTTGTAATGACCATCTTGTCAGAAATAGATTCGCCAAGCTGTTTTAGTTGATTTGCCATTTGTTCTACTGTACTAAATAACTTCGCTATACCACCATCTTCGTATTTATATTTCATGAACCTTTCTTGCATCAGATGAACGCTCGTTGAGCTTTTAAGTTCGAATATACTCGATAATTTGTTCCACATTTCCGCCGCCGAGCTACATGTTACTAAATGTTGCATGACGTTTTCTGTTACTCTCGACACGATATGTGTTTGTGCTTTAGCATCTTGTTGCTCCCATTCTTTTGGTTTTATGCCGGTATCGCTTTTCTTTACCGACCCGTCTACGACCCCTAACAGGCCGAGACCATTTAGCAAAATCTTGGTCTGGAACTTCCATAACAACCAATTTTCGCCTCCAGTAAGTTTCACTACTGTAATCACCCCGGATGCCGAAGAAGACGCACCTTGGAAATCCATGATGGCGACGCCTCGCCCCGAGTTCTACAAAAGTACAAACTGTATCCACGTTAATCTTGTAATAGGCGGGTCTGGGCCCATAACCTATTAAAGATATAAGGAAAGACCGTGAGATACAGTTGTAAAATGTTTTATTTTAACCCAAACGACACAGGAGAACAATATTTTTATATTAAAATAGAATTAGCAAAACTGCATAGCTATTCTATAATTTAGCAGAGAGCACAGACAATATAAAAAAAATATCTAAGTAATGTCATCTGACCATAGGCAATATTAATTTTCTTGTGTTGTCATCAACACAACCATACTGTACTCTTTGAGTACAACTCAGGCACAGACCGGCTTCGGCACAGTGGCACAGTGCCAGCATTGAGTGCGCACGGGCATGCGTCACGTTCAGAACAATGCAAATCATATACAGTAATGTAATAATTAATCAATGCCCGTTTTATTTTACTATCTTATTTACATTTATCTACTACACCGTTCCGTGTCCCTTGGGAGGTCCTAGTACTATCGCATCGTAGTAGGGTAAAATTTCAAAGGCACTAATGTTTTCAAGTTGGTTAATATTTTACTTAGATTACGTAAATAGTTGAGGGTTTTGTATATTGCCGTATATGTACTTATTAACAAAAACATAACTTTTTCCTACTCGTCATTCTTTAGTCTGTCTGTCTACAATAGCTATGAATTTATTTAGCTGTTGAGCAGCTTGCCCTCCTCTTGCAACACTAGCGCTGTAGTGGGATGATTTTGAACTATTACTTAGTTGTAGGTAGCGGACACGTTTTCAACTGATTGCTCATCTATCTAAATAAATATATATGTTATAGGCAAACTCCGAAGCTCCGGCGCTCCTAGGTTGGACTGGTCAATCCTCAGGTCAGACTGAATGACTTAGTCAAAGCCCAAACAAATGTAAATTTTCGGCCTTTGACTCTTTGACTAAACAATTTTCGTCAAAACTGGGAGAGACTAATTTGGTCAGGCAAACGTCAAAACACAATTTTATTAAATCGGGATTTGACGAGTCAAACTCCGATATAGGTATGAAGTGTCTTATCTTCGTATATTTGGAAGCATTTTATCATTTAAGCAGCTTTCAAGTCTTAAGAACCGCTTAACTCTGCCAGTTCTGACACCTGATTGGTCAGCTTACGTGATTTTCACTTTTATATTTGAGATGCTTTGAGAGAATGCCGTGTGGCATTAGGCCCGCCTTTTGTACGATGTGCAATAAAGTATAAAATAAATAAATAAATGCTTTGGAATATACGGAGGTTAGTTTGTAAGATTAGGTATAAAAAAATAACATTTGATTCACTCATCTTCAATTTTACACAATTACACGCCCGCACGCTCAATGAACGAACATGAAATGATAAAACAATCGGTCGGAACACCGCGAGAGACATTATGAACCTGTTTTGCACATGTTCAGATCAACGTTAGACCGAGTTTTGCAGTCGCTTGTAGGATTGACTAGGCCAAAACCGAAACAGAATAATTTACTTTCGACGTTTGACTGAAAAGTTAGGAGCTCCTGGGTTTGACTAAAAATACTTCAGGCAAAGGGCGAAATTGAAATGTATTTCGGGGATTGCCTGATGGCTTTGGCCAAACCTAGGATAAAGCCAGTCCTTCCGCGAAGAGACTGTGTATCGGACTTTGACTATAACATATATAAAAAGGGTAAACTGACAGATAGACTGCCCGATTGTTAAATATGTATCAACCAAGTATCAACGAACAGCCCAAACCGCTGGTCGTAGAGACGTGAAACTTGGAAGGTGTGTTCTATGTGAACAGTAGGTAGCTACAAAGAAAGGATTTTTTGAAATGTGAGGTAAAATAGAATAGTTAATATGGTAGTTCGACAACCACGCGGGCAAAAGCCTCCATACTTCTACCAGTATCTACCTTATAAAACCTCATTGTCACCCATAGAGGAAATCCCATGTTATTGTTGTCATGGCAACCACAGATTTATGGGCGCTAAAGTCAATGAATTGTCTGAACTCTCCTCAATCAAGTTTAAATCATATTTTGGTCTCAGTTCATACAAACTACGAAATGAACTATTTAGCTTGCGGTGGAAACCTTGCGCGGTCATGTGCAGTGACTTTCAAAACCACGCCTGTTAGTATTGGAATTCCTTTTTGGGTGACAAAATATCCGTCACCTAAATTAATGAAAATTATGCCTCCGCATGCTACAGTTACTGAGACAATATACCGTGATCTGCCCACTGGTCGATTGAGGGTAGAAGCAGGTATTATGGAAGGTGCGAAGTATCGTGTCTCTTCTTTATTTGTATAGTTAGATTTTGTACGTTGCGTCAGATGCAATAAAATAAAGGAATACAAAATATTTTTCGTTTTATTTTGTAAATTATTTAAAATGGCATGTTTTGTTTGAAATTATAATGGTGCCGATTTTCATATTCACAAACTATCCTAAATTCAAGTTCAGTGCATCTTTCTCTTTCCGCTTCATTCAGAAAAGGACAGATGATAAAATATTAGTTAAGTCCTGTCAAATTTAGACACTCCATAGATAATTTAGACGGCGAATAAAAATATGGCGTCTAAATATACGCCAATTTATCTTCAGGTGCTGTCTAATTTGACAGAATTAAACTAAATATGTATCTTCTGTCCTTTAATCCTTTTCTCTAAGTAATGGAAAGTTAAAAATGCATTTAACTTAAATTTTGTTTAGTTTGTGAACAAGAAAATCAACACCAATGTACTCTCTTACTTGCTCGGTACACACACATGACGACGATTTATCGCTACGATCTGACTCCGCAGTTGGTTTGGCCAGTTTATCCTTCGATCGCTCTTAAACCTTCGATAAATCGTTGTCATGTGTACCGTGCATTATGCTCGGTATGACAACGATTTATCGCTACGATCAGACTGCGCAGTTCGTTTGTGCAGATTTATCGAACGTATGGACGAAGATCGACAATCGTGGTCGTATTGACACTCAATGGGCGTTCCCCCGTGTGTAAAATAAATTATAGCGTTGATGCTTGTTGTTGCTCTAAATATTTTAGGAGTTGTGTTCCCCACCCCTCCCCCAGTCAATAATTCGATTCTTGAAGCTGAATAAACTTTTATTCATGACAAAGACCTTTATTCAATAAACTTCAAAGACCTTTATTCGGCTTTCTAAAATCCCCATTTAGGTAATTTTTTTAGAAGTCTGCACCAGTAAAATGTAAATGCCAACGTGATACTCAGTATCATGTTGGTCGATTGGCAAACTTTTAATGTGCCACTTTTTGACTGTATATAACCTATCTACACTTTTTTCTTATAACATCATTGGTTGAAACTGTTCTTTTTATCGACTGTGCGACAAGGAACAGTTTCAACAATGTCGCGGCGATGTCGTTCGGAGATCACCGGGGACACAAGTCGCTCGACAAATGTCCCTAGTGGGGATGAGGTTTTATTGTGACGGATGGGAAACTACGGAACCCTACCCTGAGCGTGGCCCGACACGCTCTTGGCCGCTTTTTTATTACTTAATTTTTTCAAACATTTCCAATCGGCTGAGTTTATTTTATTATTGGAAATTTCTTAAAAAAAAAGTTAAAACCCTCATTGTTAAGGATTTCTTGGTGAGTATTTCTGGAATAAACACTACAAAACCCTAACGAATAAGCTCTTAGCTCAAACAATGATTCTTTTTTAATTTTGAAGTTTGATTTGCCACGACTCATTACGATTTCAATCCGAAGGCAAACCGAGGAGTCCCGACCGGTCCTCAGTGTTGCCAAAGTTTAATTGACTTTCAAGATTTTTAATTACAAACTCGAGAAAAGATACTTACACCGTAGAGAAACTTGAGAGAGTGAGGGGACGCATTTGGGGAATGGCCCAATGACCAATAAGTATCCATAAGTTGTCTGATCGAGCAAGATAGGGCGGGGCTGCCCGCGAATGTATTTTCAACTACTAAATACACGATTAAATTTTTTTTATCATAAGAATCTTTCTTAGACTCCGAATATTCGGATTAAAAAAACTTTTTTCAAAAAAATAATAACTGCCTTCAAAAACTAAAAATCCAAAAATAACAAAAATTTCGGAAGTCTGTGGCGACACAAATTAATTGGCAGAAGAGAAGCCACCGACTTCCGAAATTTTAGTTATTTTTGGGTTTTTAGTTTTTGAAGGCAGTTATAATTTTTTTTTTAAAAGTTGTCTATGTAGAAGTCTATGATTATGTCGTCAATTTTTTTTGTTATTGGTGAATTTTTCGAGAAGCACTGAACCGATCGCCACAAAATTATATGGGACCACCCCTGAATCATGACTAATCAAACAAAAAAAGAACTATTAGAATCCGTTAACAATTGACGGAGATATCGCGTAACAAACATACAAAAAAAAGTAACATACAGACGAATTGAGAACCTCCTCCTTTTTGAAGTCAGTTAAAAACAGCAGGTAAAGGCGCTGGTCCCGATTGCCACTCATAGAACTTTGACAGTCGTTTCAGGTATTAAGAAACTACAAAGTCTAAAGGCTGCTACACACATACACATATGCTTTCGCCGAGCGTTTGTGCTAACAAAGATTTCATTTTTGTGCTTGTGTGGCAAAGCCTCGCGGCTCATATCAGCTGTGTGTAACAGCTCTATTAATAAGTGTAATTAAGGGGTGCTGAGTTGTTGTTGTGAAGCTCTGATAGGCAGTCGCACCATGTCAAATACTGGTATTCATCAGAAAACCAGTTAGACTGGAAACTGACTAACCTTTTTTTGCTCCGGGGAGAAAACTCTTTTGGATGTCCCCCGTCATGCCTTAGTCAGCAAGAGTCTGACAGATTCCTTCGTACCCCACGAAGGAATCTGTCAGACTCTTGCTGACTAAAAACCTGTGTTCCTTCTACCACCTACGTTAAGGATCGGGGGAACTACTGCAACTTCCTAACACAACATTGTTTGGAAAAGGTTAATAAAGGAGATAAAGGGCTAAACCGTCATAGTTTCAATTAACAAACGGACCGAGGAACATTCTTCATTTAAAACATTATCCTAGAAACTAGATTCGGACCTGTCTGTCGGCCATTTGCAATTAAAGATTTTTCAATAAATTCATTAAGTAAAAGTTAATGAAAACTTACCTAGGTACTTATTTCATGCCGCCGGACGACCAGCTCTTAACGAACGAAGTTTCATAGTGTTTACCTAATTAGTGCATTGTTCTACAAAGGTGTGCACTTCAAAATTTAGTCCTAGATTTAGCGTTAGACCTACACCATTTCAGTAGTAAATACTTACTACTTTCGGGTAGGTATTTAGAAATCGGAACCCTGATGAATTATTATTGAAATACCTGACTTGTCTCACTGCTGGGCAAAGACATTTTCTCATATCTAGAGAAGGTCTGAACATTGATCACTACCTGTTATTTATATTTCTATGATCACTACTTTATTTTTCTGTTCATCTCACAGGGTGTTTCTTTAGCGATGTCTGTGATGTTCAAGATAAACTTGAAAAAGTTTGATTTGGAAATGTCATACATAACCCTTTGTTTAGGCAGGTGAAATAAATACCACGAAAAACATAATTATCCTAGTTATATGATCACGGAACGACAAATCGGGAGTCATAAAAACACCCAGGTCTCGTGGCTCGTGACTCGCTGCAATGGCGGTGGCGCTGCGTCCACCAATGGTCCACCATCACGTACACATGCATTAAGGGTGCACGAGCACGGGTGTAACTCATCAACGAGCATTTGGACACGTTGAAGTAAAATTTATATTCATAAGTCCCTTGTACTACTCGACAATTAATAAATCTATACTAATATAATAAAGAGGAAAACTTTATTTGTTTGATTGTAATGAATAGGCTCAAAAACTACTGGACCGATTTTAAAAATTCTTTCACCATTCGAAAGCCACATTGTCCTCGAGTAACATAGGCTACATAATATCACGCTATGTCCCACGGGAGCGAAGCAGTAACCAAAAACCTAATGTAACGTGGGTGAAACCGAGAGGAAAAGCTAGTAATTAATAATTAGATTGTCGGAGTTTCGGACTTCCGACTTCACGTAACGATTGACAAAGATTTTCGAATGACCACCGGGCCAACGGTTTTACTTGATTAGGAACTTAAGGTGGTAAATAATATACTTAATATAACTTCATTATAGCAAACTAGCATGTACTCTACATATTCTAACTACTTCTATCTAAGCGGAAAAAATATTATTTCCACCTCATATAAAGCACTCGTCAGACAAAAGAAAATAATAATAAAAACCAACAATATTTCTACCGTAAAATCTGTAAACGGTATTAAGTGTAAACTTCTCTTAACACATCGCTTCCTGCCTCCACGGTAAATTGAGCAGTTGCTGCAAACCTTGAGTATTAGAAACAAGGGTGATTTTACTTTAAATGGTTGATGAGATAAGTTTGCATGTGCACCCTTTGTTGTCTGGTGACTAGACTAGAGGGGAGGGGGGGTGCATTTTGTTTTATTTGCCTCTGTCCCGACGCAGCTTTGCGTCTGTGTGCATGCGATCGATGCGTGACCGGGATGCACTTATAAGACTGTTAGCTTTTCCGATTAGGCTGGCAGGGGGAGATTTATTGAGTCATATTTACTCTGTTAATTGGTATTTTTCAGATGGTGTTCGTATGCATAGTATGAACAAAATTTTTGAAAGGACTGACAAGGAAATATGAAACAAAAACTGCTGTGCTTTCATAACGCGTTTAAACAAACTCCTTCCCAAGCGTAAGTTGATTGATTAATCCCTCGAACACACGTGATTCGAGATACAATAGAAAGACAATAGCAGCGCGACAGCGGGCTGTTGATTGGTCGTCGAAAGGTTAAACTGAGACTCACCCAACACTAGACTACAAATACCGAATGTCAAGGATCTACGAATGACTAAAGAGATCAACAACTTTAAGTGCTTTCCCGGGCAGGAGATCAGTGATGTCATAGATAAACTTTTTAATTTTCAATAGTCAATAGTCAAACCATTTATTTTCATTAGACCAAAAAAGGCACTTTGAAACGTCATACCTAATTATAAAACAAAAGTGAATCTACTGCCCATTCCAAAATGTTGTTACGTATGGAGAAGAACGGGCAAGAAACTCCATACTTACTGATGATTTCAAATCTGCAACGTCATGCATGAGAGGAGAGCACGTTAACCACTTAGAAAACGAACACACGCGTCCTGAGTGTGTTCGTTTGCCAAGTATATCTCATTAGGACACCATATCGACCAGATTTGTCGCGCCACCGTGACGTTTAGAGCTACCAACCGAAACATCAAAACAATCACTAGTGTCAGCTTTTAAATGGACGTCGAAAAGTTCATAGTTCCTTTGCTTGTAGCGCAACCACAGATTAATAAATAGTTATGGCGCAACTGGTTTCCTAATGCAATATTGTTCAAAGACCTTGATACATTTTACTGGTAGCAACACAGGGTGATTCGGTCGCCGGCTGTTGGCGGTGAATCACCCGGTTTCACTAGGACACACTGTTGTCTGTCCAAGTGAAATACCCTCCATACAACCCTAAGGTGCCGAGCAACCTTATGTCCACGTGAAATAAGTATGTGTATAAAAGATGAACAATGGAACAAACTTTCAGCTTCAGCTTTATAAAGTCACATAAGATATAATAAAATAATAATAATAATTTATTTGGTTCACAACTATAAATTACAGTGTCTTAATAGCTAGAGCAAGGACAGTTATTTAACATACGTTCATAGCCAGCTGTCTCCCAAACTAGGCAAAAGCCTGTATCTTGGGAGGCAGTATATTAATACACACTCATTGGTTCATAGCCCGTGTAAGACGGCGTGAACTTAAAAGTAGGTAATGAGTTTAAAATTTTTAAGACTTACTAAAAGGAGAAAAAGAAAATTAAAAAAATAATAATTTTACTAAGTTTTAAATAGGTAGAATTGCCATTGAGGTTGTTTGTGTTTATGTATGTGTAAGTATGTGATGGTGTATTTGTGTATGTGTATGTATGTCATGGTGTGTGCTTGTGTACAGATGTGGGATTTTATATGCAGTATACACGCTTCTATGTAAACTGGTTACCAACTATCGTTGCCAAACCACCTGTAACACTAAAGAGTTAGTCGATATTGTTATATCGCCAACTTTTGTGAGTGTAGAATCTCATGTCCCAAGAAATAACTTATGTAGCTTTACAGAAAGGTAGCTAGCATTCCCAAAAAATCGGATAATGTCTTCACGCAGTGGGTGTCAGAAAATAAATGGCATCGCCGAGTACTGTCACGGAAAAGATGGTGAGATGGCCTTAACTGGTACCCAATGGCTGATTTAAGAAGACAAGGGAATACACTACCTGGAAAGATTAGAGGGTGACCTTCCCAGCCCCATATTGTCAGCTTCCAGTCTAACCGAATTTGGCAGAATACCAGTGTTAAATATGGAGCGACTGCCTATCAGACCTCGACATCCCAGAAACTAGGTAAAACTAGGCAACTTAATAAGCAGAATAAAATAAATAAACAGACTTAAGTTATTATTGTAGGTTATAATAATAACTTATGTCTGTTTATTGTTACTGTATATGTGTTAAAAAATTCAGGGATTGTTCAATAGAACCCAAAAAGTAACCCTTTCGCTTTCAAACAAACTATACTATCGCTTGATCCAATCCTCCATATTTTTTTGTAAGCTGATTAGCCACGTACCCACCTAGCGCACAGGCTCGCGCGGCAGCCTCGCGAGCCAAATGCCCCGGGGCCGAGCCGTGCTCGGTCGAGCAAACGCGCGCCCGAGGCAGGCCGAGGCAGGCCGAGGCACGTCCACACCAGCCGAGGCATTTGGCTCAGTGAGTGCAGTGAGGCTGCCGCGCGAGCCTGTGCGCTAGGTGGGTACGCGGCTATTGAGGGTTGGTCTTCAACTCTTCCTGCGATAATTCTTTTAAAGTTTCAACCGTCTCAAAAAACGTGATACTTTTAACTTTGAGAACTGGAAAAAGTCAATTGGAGTCATAACAGGTGATTACGGCACTGGATCTATATTATTATACACACGGCTACAGCTAGCTATACAAAACCTGTTTTAGCTGACCTCTCATTGTGTATGTTTTTCGTACAAACAGAAGTCAGCTTACTCAGCTACACATCTATGCCCTTACTAATAATCACTGTGTAAAGTTATGCAACGAATAAAGCCTGTGTAACCATACATTTTTTGACGTATAAACCTGTCATAACTTTATGCAGCGTTTATTAGTAAGGCACCTAGTCTGTATGGCTAGATGTGTAGGCTGTGTAGCCCACCGTACTACGTATATGTAGGCAAAACTGCTCCTTGCATCCCCGTGTGAGTGACACATAGGTATTTCCTGAAAAAGGTTGCTCTATACTCGGCAATAGCGTCAGTTTTCTATTTATTGATGTCACAGCCATGGGTTTTCCGTGACGTCATAAATGACTGAGTCAGTACAAAATTATTATTTTAATCATTCAGTTTTTACAACGTTCTCGTAGGGTTGAAGCGCCGTAAATAACATGAGAGCTTTATCGTAAAAAGAAAAATAGTAAAATTAAGTCTTTGAATAGTAAAATTAAATATTATCTTATTTGATAATAACTTGTTAGGATTAGCGGTAGCTAGAAAGCAGATGTGTGACACGGAATGGGTTACCCAATTAAAGTTTTATTATAATACTAGCTTCAACCCGCGGCTGCGTCCGCGAAAATGTCAACACTTTCATTTCCTTTTTTACTTTTACCTCTTTAAGATTCAGAAATCCAGAAATCCGTATTGAACTTACTCTTTACAAAGAACACACCACACAAGTCTCGTGTCTTTAGGACCAACGGTTTGGGCTGTGTCTTGATACCGGGTAGCCAGTCAGTCAATTTACCATTTTAAAAACGTATAGCTTGATAAGGTAACACCTCAAATGTTTTTTTAGTTTAAACTTACGGTCACATCGCCGTCTACAAGCATCTGCAGTGCCAGAAACCTCGCTGATTCGTTGGTAAGGCAGAAGTCAGATCGCAAGACAATCTGTTACCCAGTACCTGGATTTTTAGATCTGACAGGCAGTCTTTACATCTAAAATCCTGGTATTCAGCTGCCACCAGGTTTGAGGGACGGAAAAAGACGACAATGATAGACGTTTTTCAAATAAAGACTTGTATTTTATTCCCGTCGACTTTATTTTTTTACCTGCATGTCCAGACTAAACGCACATCAAAGAGAAACGAGGCTGACATTCCAATTTCCACTGCTTAACCCTAGCATAATCTATTAATGAACATGAAAATGGTGTAATGAAGGTATTATTTCAGTCATAAATATTGTATCAGTTGACGAAGCCACGTTGAAAGCGGTTGTTGCGTTAGTTCGACGGCCGGCCGGCGCGACGCATCGATCGACACCTGTGGCAGCCTTTGTGGCGGCAGACTTCCCTGTTCGATTTACTGTGTAAACTTTTACGTTTCGAAGTATATTTTATTATTTCCGATTAGTTTGTTTGACTTCAGGTTGGTATTGGTTAATATGCTCGCAGACACGGACGGATAACACCACAGACACTTCTTTAAACCTCGAAGGTTTGACACAGGTGATTCGAGACACAATAGAAAGACAACAATAGCAGCCCGACAACCGGCTGTCGCTTGGCCGTCGAAAGGTAAGCTATTAGGTTTTCATTTTATTTTACTAGCTTTTGCCCGCGACTTCGTTCGCGTGGAATAATAGTTCCCGTTCCCGGGGAATTTCCGGGATGAAAACTATCCTATGCCCTTTCTCGGGTCCCAGACCATATTTGTACCAAATTTCATTCAAATTGGTTCAGTGGTTTAGGCGTGAAAAAGAGAGACAGACTGACAGACAGAAAGGCAGACAGAGTTACTTTCGCATATATGAGTACAGATTACTGATCTTAGCTTAAATGATTAATACAAGCCAGACTTTTTGACTTGTATGAAATGGACATAATTGAAGGAGAAGGCTATTTGCAGTCAAAGATTTAGAAACATTCGGATTGTAATCGCCAGTGCGGAAAATGCTTCCATTTGGTGCATCATAACTATAAGCAGTTCAAAACATTTACGGTCTACTTCAAGCTGAGAGGCAATACAAGAAGAAGAAGAAAAGGTGAGTTTGCCTTATAGTAAAACAAGTTATAGAAATAAAAGTCGAGTTCACTACTGACTTGTGTAAAGTTTAATGTATTGTAGCGTAGAGCTTTTTGAGTTTCTTCTTTGTGAGAATCGCCTTTGGTTTTTTCGTAAAAACTGACGTCCTATATTCAAGTTCAAGTTCAAGTTCAAGTTGTTTATTTCATAACAAAAATACATTTGTGTCGAAATATATGCACAGTAAGTACGCAAAAGGAAGCAACATAAAATTATAACACAGTAACCACATTCCTCACACATTATCAAAGTTAAACATTTGTCCAAAAAAAAAGCACATTACTTTACCTTTATAAACATTAATGTTCTTGATACAGAGCAAAGCAAAACACAAAAATATAAAAAAGCAACGTATATCGAAGTCAAGGAACAATGGGTACACATTTATTTTAAATTTCAGTCGATATTAGTTTTAAAATTTTTGTCATTACAAAATTCGTCAATGCTGTAATAGGCTTTATTCAGTAACAAAGACCTGAGTTTATTTTTAAACATGTTCACATTCTGAATATTCTTTAATTCTACCGGTAATTTGTTGAACAAATTGACAGACTGCACGCGTGACGAATGTTTGACAACATTAAGCTTTGGCTGCAGAATACTAGGAAGATCCTTTCTGCGAGTGTCTACTCTATTTTTTCTATCATCGTCGGTTTCAAATTCGTTAATATTTTTGTTTAAATAAGTAAGGAGAACTAAAATATAAAGACATGGTACAGTTAAAATTCTAAGTTTAATAAAAAACTCCTTACATGATTCCGTTTGGTTTAAACGAAGCATGGTTCTTATTGCTCGCTTTTGTATAGTAAAAGCTGCCCTTGTATTATATCTATAGCTATTTCCCCAAAATTTAATGCTATATCTGAGTTTAGATTCAACTAGGGCGAAATAGACGATACGAAGTTGTGCAATCGACAAAATATCCCTCAGAGATCTGATAGCATAACAAGAACTACTTATGGTATTCGTAATTGAATCTAGTTCTGGCTTCCAATTTAGCAAAGAATCAATTTGTACCCCCAAAAATTTTAAACTTTCGACCATATCAATTTTTCTACCTAAAGATTCTAAGTTTACTAAAGCCTTATTTCCAACTGTAGATCTAAATATCATACATTTTGTCTTACTTACATTTAATTTAAGATTATTCATAGAAAACCAACTTTCACAAGCAGCTATTAATACATCTAATTTACGTTTTAAGGTCTCCATATTGTCAGCAGCTATAACAGCACTCGTATCGTCAGCAAATATTATCAAGTCAGCATCTGGTAAAATGTTTTTTATGTATTCAATTAGATCGTTAAGAAATATTATAAAGAAAATGGGGCCTAACACCGAACCCTGTGGTACTCCTCTAGTTATAGTAAATAATTTCGATTTATGAACTTCTTCCACACCTTCGTGAAGTGATTTAATTTCGACGTACTGCTTCCTATTGGTCAAATAAGAATTTATAAGTTTTAGTACATTTTCTCTTATACCGTAATGCTCCAATTTATCCAATAAAATGCAATGTTCTACGGTATCAAACGCAGAACTTAGGTCTAGGAATAAGCCAGCAACTTTAAGTTTATTGTTCAGCTTATTTACTACGTTATTAACTAACGAGTCTATTGCATCTTGTGTGCCTTTACTTTTTTGGTATCCAAACTGATTACGATTTATTATATTTTGACTACTTAAATGTGTTACTAACCTAGATTTTATCACTTTTTCAAAAAGTTTGGATAGAACTGGTAACAATGAAATGGGCCTGTAGTTTACTGGATCTGCTTTAGCACCTTTCTTAAACAGTGGTAGAACTCTAGCCAACTTAAATTGGTCAGGAAAGACGCCTTCATTGACGCAATCATTAATTACTTCAGATATTGGGTATGCCAGTATATCTATATTATCTTTGATTACGCTCAGCGGTACTTCGTCGTGTCCATAAGACTTTTTACCGTCCATACCCTTTACCATTTTGTAAATCTCTATCGGCGTGACGGCATAAAAAGCCATAGACTTATCAACACTGTCAGTATTTTTAATTAGATGTTTCATAGCCAGTTCTAGATTACCCGTGCTTACACCTTTACTATTATCAAACTTTTCCGCAAAAATGTTAGCAATGTCTATAGGGTTACAAACTATTTTATTATTATATATGAGTATTATATTATCATTTTCTAAATTATTGTCAATTTTTTCCGAGTTCTATTTACAATTTTCCAAATTTCTTTGCTAGAGTTAGCTGCTTTATTGATTTGATTAGTTATTTCCTTTTTTTTTAGCGTTCCTAATCACCTTTTTGTAAATTCTAAGATACTGTTCACGATACTTTAATAACGATTTGTCACACTTAGTTTTATTTACAGTATTTAGTAATCTCTTCATTTTACTGGATATCCTTAATCCTTTCGTTAGCCATTTAGATCGACCTATTCTTTTTATGTTAATTATAACGTTGCTTTTTTTAAAAATACTAGAATGTAGTTCTTTGATTTTTCGTATAAACGTGTTTGTACCTAAATTCCAGTCGTGCTCCAGTAGTTTCTGTCTGAATGCATTATTATTTTTATCATTATATAATCTTCTCTCTATGTATTTAAAACTAGCGCATTTTATAGTATTAAGTTTTTCCAAATATGCTGTACAGAAGAGGGCTGCATGTCCATCCGCTAATTGGTTGTGGTCAATGTCTATACTAGCAATATTTCTATCACAGGTGTTAGTCAATATATTATCTATACACGATTCGGAGTTATTTCGCACAAATGTAATTGAGTCAAATAAATATCTAAAATTATAGCATTTTAATAGTGATGTAAACGAACTTCTTTTATTATCCTGTTTTGACAAGTCGATATTAAAATCTCCGCATATAAAACATATCTTATTGAAAAAGTACTGCAGTAATTTTTCTAATCTATCAAGAAAATCATCAAAGTTTTTATTTACGGGTGTTCTATAGCAACAGATTATGTAAGAGTTTGTCTCAATGTCCCTTACTCCACATACTTCGAAACTATCCATTTTATACAGCTTTTTACAAAAGTCTAAGTCCTCAAATTGTCTGTTTTTATGTGTTAATATTAAAGTACCGCCTCTTGTTTTATTTAACCTTGTGTTGCAAGTGCTTAAGATATAATTAGGAAAACTAAATTGTGAGGCCATTATTTGGTTTAAAAAATGTTCAGTTATACAAATAAAGCTTATTTCGTTAGGCAGTTCAGTTATATACATTTCGAGTTCATCCTTCTTATTATTTATGCCGCATAAGTTTTGGTGATAAATAGTAACTTTCGAGTGACTATCCTTAAATATAGCTAAGTTGTTCAAACCATCAGCCGAGGTACTAATCTCGAAAAAGCTGACTCTGTTGTTCAACGTCCTCAAAAGAAGGATTTGAATATTCAGAATATGTGTCAATTTCTAATATAAGTTGCTGTATTTGATCAAATATACTAGATATACCTCTCATATTTACATTTCCATACTTATCATAAGACATGAAGTCGTAAGTCAAATTTAAGTTTGAGTCAATTAAATAGATATAATCATGAAGTAAATTGTCATTATAAATTATATTATTAAAAGCTTCTATTCGCCAGTTATACATTTCTTTATGATAATGATTTTTAAAAGTAGGTACGCACAGTATTATATTTGTATGCTTAATAGGCATTACTGTATCGCGTATTAGTTTTACCAGATTAGTGTAGTCGCATGAGGTCTTGAAATCTTCACTTCCAATTTGAATGACACAGTAATCCCGACAAGTTAATTCGTTTAGTTTATCCTCTAATCCGTATATTAATTGTTCTATACCACAGTTTGTTTTTATGTAATGGCATATTTGAAAAGTATCGCCAAATGTTCTGGTAGCAATTGGTAGAATTTTGCCGGTTGAGTTGCTACTGAGGATCACAAGCTTCCTGTTATTTTCGTCCCCAAAATTATTATTCGTTCTTACTTTACTTTTCTCTCTTCTTCTCTCTACTTCTTTCTCTTTTACCATATTGTGCCCATCTGCGATACAACATGTCTGAGCTCTGGCTACGTCCACAGTATCCCGCTGCTGTCTATGATGAATGGTAGATGCACAGACATTACAATTACTTTTCATTAATACTGATATCCTGTCCGTGAGGGCCGCTATCTCAAGCTGTGTAACATGCAATTGCTGCTGTAAGGTAACAATTTCTTGTTGCAAGGAGGACACATTCGCGTAGTCATTGGTGTCGACTTGCCATTTGGAAGATGGTAAAGAGGATGGTGTAGAAGGTATATTCAGTTGTTTTGCCAGAGAATGTCGCTTTTTCTTAGAGTCTGTACCCGGACTTGTAAATACGGAGGGCGACTGGCATAAGGTTTTTAATGTTTTGTTTTCTACAGTTAACTTACATATTTGCTTCTGTAGATCTGTATTTTCCAACAATATATTTGCCAGTTCATTCTCAGTACTCTCGAGTTTTAATGTGAGTTGAGAAATTATCTCTTTCATTTCCGAGGCTATAGCTAAGTCGGATACTAAGTCGGACACAGTACCGTCAACACTCACTGACAATTTATTTGGAGTATATGTTTCAATAGATGTTTCACAATCAGTCAGTAAATGGGAATCAAGTAAATCAGTATTTTGAACCGAAGATCGACGTTTCAATGCTTTATTATCCTTATTTATTATCGGTTGTTCTGTCGGTGAAGATGTTTTTGTAGAAGTTGGCCTTTTCCTAACAGTAATATTGGTAGTACTAGCGTATTTTTTTGTTTTGACACACGCCTTACACCTCCAGTTTTTTTTTGCTTCCGCGTCCTTGAGGCGATACGTTTTTTCTGGGTACCCATCGCAATCCAATTCGTACCTGTTATCACAGGCAGAACACAAAGCAGTACTTTTTGCGTTAACTAATTTTTTGCATTTATGGCAAGTTACTAGTGCTGCCATCTTGCAGTGACTTTTTGTAGTTTAAGCGCTCTCTTTGCTCAATAGTTTACGTTATTGTTGCACTTATTTCTATAAATTCCTAACAATATGATTTTTGGAATTTACGAAAAGTGATGTTGTTACTGGGGTTTGAACTCACGACCACTCATGTAGGTTAGGTAGATTGCAAAAGTTTACTGCCGTTAGCCATTGAGCCAGCCGAACGTATTACTACCTGTTCAAATTTGTTGATCAGTTGGAGTAATTATTATTGTTCCGTAATTTATTCGGATGCGTGACGGTTAAAATTTAAAACACTGTGTGAGTCACTTTTGCACTGAGTTTTGTTCTATTTGATTACTTTTTGGTTGATTTGATTAGTTTAGGTCACAATTATTAAAAGGTTTGCAATCTTTTGTTATTTTAGTTTGTTGATGTTGTATTTTTCTTCATATTTCTTATTTTAAGGCACTGTTTATTGCTCAAAACATATTATGTATTTACTTCACAGCCTGCGTATAAAATCCATGGATAACACTGTCACTTGTCTATTAGGTGATGTTATATTGGTTCACTTATGTTTTGCACACTTATCAACACTAAAAGTATTTTTAATATTTTTTTAACAACACAGCGTTTGTTTATACTTTGGGCTAGACGCAGCGCCATCTAGCGACTCATTCATGTGCCAACAAAAAATATAACTTTAAACATTGTGCGAGTATTTATGTTACATATTAATGTTAATAATATTCTAATATCCTAGTCCAGCTTTGTATAAAAAATCAACCCTTATATTGTCAAAAGGTCGGATGGAACTATTCATTTATATCTTAATAATTGTTGGAAAATGTATTCATGTTCACAGAGAAATCATTTCAAACTTCGTTAAAATTCTCAACTGGCATATACAGGGTTATTGGTAAAACACCGACATCCTCTCAGGACTATGTTACTATCATCATAAACAACAACTTTTGTTCTATGATTTTTTACAAAATGTTATACCAACATTTACAAAAAACAAATCTTCAAGATTTCGTTGTCCTATCTAACACATTTCAACTCTGTATTACGCCGTAACAACATACCTACCTACGCTTGCCGCGCACTGTCCTCGTATGCTACGCAGACTTCGTCAAATTTAGAGTTTTCAATTTAAATATGATAATTTTTAAAATGTCGTAGAACAAAAGTTGTGGATTATGATGATAGTTAGTAACATAGTCCTGAGAGGATGTCGGTGTTTTACCAATAACCCTGTATAATAAATTAATTTATTCCAGTCATACATCTACTAATAATGGGCTACTAAAGCAAAAACGCAAGTTAACTGAACAAAATCAACGAGGGAAAGTGAAAAGCCACTCCAAAAGATAATGAATTAATACCGTAGGGTGTTAGACTCATTTATCACGAGTTATCAATGTAATCTTCGTACCTTCCACTTCCACAGTTGCAAGGGGAATGACTGATAAACCATTTGAAAGGATACTGGCTGAATTTCGTAGCGCCATTGCCATAGTGATTTATTGTTTTTATTATTTTATGATTATAATAATAAAGACAATAAATCACTATGGCGGTGGCGTTATTAAAATGAAATGAAATGGTTTATTCTACAAGAAGGATGTTAAAACATTTTTGAACGTCATATTTTTTTAAAACTAGATGCTGTCGCCATTTCCTAATCCTTACTACCTTTGAGAAGAAATGCCGAAACAAACTCAATGCCGTTTTTGGGAGCTCAGTTAGTATTTTTTAGAACTTTACTTAACCTTACGACGACCAAGCGACAGCCGGCTGTCGCACTGCTATTGTCTTTCTATTGTATCTCGAATCACGTGTGTGAAACCTTCGAAGTTTAATAATATCAAATTACTACTACATACTTACACACTACACATCATCTTAGTGTCTGTGTTTGCAGCGTGACCTCTGGTATTGCTGTTATAGGCGGCGATGATTACTAAACCTCAAATGGACCGTTTGCTCGTTCCATCCAATCTATAGAATATTTTAGCTGAAGAGTTTGTTTATTTAGTTGAACGCGTCAATCTCAGGGACTAGTCCAAACTGTTTTTTTTTTGTGTTTGCTAGTCCATTTAGCGAGGAAGGATATAGGTTATATAATATATTATCACGCTATGGCCTACGGAAGCGGAGCAGTAAAAACGTAGCTGAAACCGCGGGGGATAGCTAGTAATATTTAAAAATATAAAAAAAAAACATTATTCCACTATTTGCACTGAATAACCGCTACAACGAAACTTCGCTGACAGTCACACAAATAAATATAGATAAAAAAATATCGCAACAATTTACGTCCTACGTCCGTCTGTCTGCATTTTATTGCATTACCGATCCTTCGGGCAAAATGTTAGAGAGTGGGCAAATTCCTCAGACACATAAATGGTACCCCACCCTGCTCACCGCGTACCTAGCTAAAGTGGCTCCCTCTGTAATAAGTGTTTCGTTCCAATACTAATTGGTTTAAAAAACGTCTGGTAACAGCTAATGAGTGGAAGCTCTTTGGAGGTCACTTTGTAAAAAGAATCAATTAGGTTAGATACTTTTTGGATTTGTTTCAACTTCCAAGTAGCTAGTTAGATAAATATGTTGGCTTTCAGAAGTTTTACTAGACTTAGCGAGAAGTAACTGCTGTTTCGGGTATAGATTTGTGATTTAAATGTTACATTTAAATAAATAACTGTCTTGGGACAACTCACACACGGCCAACTGATCCCAAAGCAGGCCGAGTTGTACTTGGTACCTAAAAACACAAGTGTTTAATAATTTTGGTACCAGAAATTGCGTTTTAGAGGCAACTTTTATTTTATGTTGTGTGTGAGACCGACTTAACCTGTCTTACCGTAATTTATTACAGGTACAGTTGGGTATTTTATAAACCAATAAAGGCAGGGCACAATTTCTTTAAAATCTCTCTTAATTTTTGCCCTATAAATCCGGTTCATTTTCAATTTGAAATCATTAAATAGTTAGTTAATTGAGTTGCTAACTTAGTGACCTCATAAAGTGACATTGCCAGTCAAATAACTCTGTATGCATACAGAGTGATGGTGTAAAATATCGTATTAAAATTGGTTGCTAACTCTCGGCTATTTGACCAGTTTTTTTTGTAACAAAAACAAATATTTACTTAACTACGTATTTATTTATGGGTAACAAGCTACATGCAGCCATTGCGACGCTTGATCTTAAAAAAAAATAAAACACTGGTTATGTCGGTTTCGCGTGATAAGTGTTAACACGGAACACCCATACTTCTCTCAGTGTTCAAAGTCAATCGAATTTTCCAGAATATCAACAGCTAAAGTTCAAATGCAAACATTCTAGTAAAAATCGGCAAGAACTTATTAAGAAGTTTTTAAAGACCTTATATTACCTTGAACCTATGTTCGGTACGAATACCAAAACAAAGAATGTTGCCACATTGGGCCCTTCTGCAATCGACTTGCTGTTAGTTCTATCGTTTGCTACTAGATGGCGTTAAACGCAACTTCCGATAGGTTCCAAGAGCTATGTGTCTTTGAAATCTGATAGCCACTTTTATTCAGAAAATTTTGACTTTTCCCATACATTTCCCTGTCCAAGAGAAAAAAATGAATAAAATCCTATTTATACGAGGAAAACATGAAATTAGAAGAGCTATTTTTTTTTAGGAAAAACAGCTTCAACTTTCCAGTAACTCCACTTAAAACATGTTTTATTCAAAGAAGTTTTCCGGGGAAAATTCATATCTTTGATTCATAAAAAGTTGGAACGTCGAAATTTTAGGGAACAATAATTGAAATGGATGGGGATGGCTTGGGGAAGCTATCCTCTTTAGCCCCGGATCTGTAGATTTTTTTGCCGTGGTGCTTAATGGTAGCGTCCCTCTCTTCAAAGTTTAGTATAAACTAGCTTCTGCCCACGGCTTCGCTCGCGTTAGAAAGAGACAAAAAGTAGCCTATGTTACTCTCCATCCCTTCAACTATCGCCACTGAAAAAATCACGTCAATCCGTCGCTCCGTTTTGCCGTGAAAGAAAGACAAACAGACAGACAGACAGACACACTTTCCCATTTATAATATTAGTATGGATTACTTTAAAAATAAAATATCCCACTAGAATTATAAAGGTGAAAGTTTGTAGGTGTGCGTTTTTACGCAAAAACTTTACAGTAATATAAGCAGATAACATCACGCTATGACCCACGGGAGCAAATCAGTAACCAAAACCCAAACATAACGAAGGTGAAACCACAGCGAGCAGCTAGTGGTCAATAAGTCAACACGTGAGTTGAAATTGGTACAAGATCGTAAAGCAGGCCATGCAATCTTGGTAATGCATGATGGTTATGCATATTCTAAATTGTATGTGATAAAATTTGTTCAATTTTCTGTTATATGAAACTCGGTTGTGCACATACCTACATGCTCAGCCATCGTGTATATTGTATAACCGTGGTGTTACATCCTAGAATGTATAGCCTACATAATAAGTTGCGGAATGCTTATAATAGTTACCGTGACCCTGGAACATAAAGGGCAACCGAAGGAACATGAGTTGGTTTTAGTCAGTAAAAGTCTAACACTCCTTCCCGCCCCGCCTAGGGTGCGAGAAGGCATTTGGTGATTTCCTATCCATAAAAAAATTAGGGTTCTATTTGGTATTCCTTGCTTGGTAGCTCTAGACATCACGGTGGCGCGACCGAGTTTTCGACACCTAGTATTCGAATGAGTGAGACTTTAAAGTAGTCCATAATTGCCGTATATGCAACGCGGAATAGGGATGCCGACAACATAAAAAAATGGCGTTCTGTTTAGTCCGTCTTGTAGATCGGCCAAAAATACGGGACACGTATTTTTTGCTTCATCAAAATAATAAAAAAATACAAAGATAAAGAGCAACAAAGTTCTGGAGTGAGGGCATAGTGGGGGCTTTTGACGCCACCGTAATGCAAAAATTGTATCTGATCGTGACGTCACACACAACTTCAACGCACTGTATCGTCGTAATTTTTTGTTTACGAGAAAAAATACGTATCCAAAATTTTTTAATAATCTCAATGACGGACTAATTACTTTTTTTTCGTCGTCTCGCCTATTATATGCAAAGCGCAAAGCGCATATAATTCCGCGATGTTCTTCGCCACACCGCGAAGTAATTCAGTTGGTTCCCGTTCACCTACTCCCCAAAAAGGCCAACACTAAAGGATCTAAGCCGACCTTGACCTTTTCATTTGTACGTTTATTCTCTCGGCTACATTACCGTCGTCATGGCAACCGCTTCTACTAACTTGCTATCGTTTTTAGCTGAATACTTTACGGTCAATTTCTTCTTTTATTCTTGGATTCTGGAAACGGTATTTGTATAAAGTTTTTGAAGTTACTTAAGGCCGGTTTACATTGCGATACCAGCAATTATTTTTGTAAAACTAAGCAATGATTTATGTCCTGGCATCTATCTCATGTATTGATATTAATATGGGTCTTCCCAATATTTCTAATGTGATCTCGTGTGGTTAATTAAAAACGCTCAGAGATGGAGTTACCTCAGGGATGGAGAGAGATAACTTCATAATGTTACAGACTATTATATATTTTATGTTACAATTTAAAACATTAGTTTTAAAGTGAATCTATACTAATATTATAAAGCGGAAGAGTTTGTTTGTTTGTTTGTTTTTTGTTTGTTTTTTTGTTTGTTTGTTTGTTTGTTTAAACGCGCTAATCTCAGGAACTACTGGTCCGATTTGAAAAATTGTTTTTTTGTTAGCTAGTAATATTATAATTAGTAGTAATGAGTATAAATATGATGAGCCATAAAATTAATGACTGCTACATTAACCATATTACAAATAAATAGTAAAAATAAAAACCTCTAAAACCAAAGCAACAGATGATACAAATAAAACAAAGATAATTCGCATACAAGAACAACATACCCCGGGGGACAGTTAGTCTAGTTGCAGCAGTTTCACCTTCGATTTTGGTTACTGCTTTGCTCCCGTAAGCCGTACCGTGATATTCACATTATTTATTCACATTAGTTTTAGGACCCAGTAATTTTATTACAAACTGTATTCCTGATTAATTTCGTTGCGGGATCCAAGACAGTTGAATCGTTTCTCCGGGACTCATTCATTGCTTCGGCGCTTTTCTGGCGGACTCCACTGTTGATTCTGGCTTTCAGGAGTTGCAGTGGCTGGGCATGGGCGTAGGCAGCCTTGGGCTCAGGAAGTCAACCTACCCCCCCCCCCCCCACGCAGAGAGAGAGAAAGCAGAACGCTGGACCCGAGATATAGAATAGAATAATAAAATCCTCTCAAAATAGCTTAGTAGAGTAGGTAGTGAAGTCAACCTACGTGCTCGTAGGCTACTTCGGGTACCAGCGCTAAGGAGAGGCAATCGAGGAAGAAGATTACAATGGGCTATTGCACACGAAAACTGGAACCATTCTCAAAAGTCACTTGTACTTTTCACTAATGAATCCAGGTTTGGATTTCATACTGATTCGCGAAGAGTACGCGTTTGGGGTGAACCTGGACGTTGGAAACGACTGCAGGCCTGCAGCATCCACAACAAGTTCATGCATATCAGGGTGGCAAGATTATGGTTTGAATGGGGATCGTGCGGTCCATGGCCCTCTACGGGGCTCCGGTGTGGGCGCCCAATTAGCCACGGTACCGGCCCGGCTTTTGAAGGCGTCCCAGAGGGTCATGGCCATTCGCATGGCGCGGGGATACCGCACGTTCTCCTGTGAGGCGGCATGCCTCCTTGCCGGCGTCCCGCCGTGGGATCTGGAGGCAACAGTCCTTGCACACACGTACGAGTGGCGCGTGGAAGTGCAACGCCGGGATGAAGTCCCGCTGCCGCGGGTTATTGCGGCACGGCTCACGGAGCACCGGTGAGATCTCATGGCGGAGTGGAGACAACGACTGTCGCAACCTAGTGCTGGGCACGCCGTAATAGCGGCGGTAAAACCCCTCTTTGAGGAGTGGCTGGAGAGGCGCCACGGCGCTCTCACGTTTCGCCTGACACAGGTCCTCACCGGACATGGTCAGTTCGGGAGGTTCCTGTGTCGGATTCGGGCGGAAGCGACGCCTGGGTCTCACCACTGCAGACATACGTGTCGTATGGCATCGTGTTAGGACACGGTCGAGCACACAGTGGAGGTGTGCCGCGCATGGGCGGAGCATCGACGTGACCTCGTAGAGGCGATCGGCGACGGTGACCTCTCGCGCCCGGCGTTGGTTCAGGCCATGCTTCGGGGCGAGACGGAATGGGATGCCGTCGCCTCCTTCTGCGAAGCAGTTATGCTAGTGAAGGAAGCGGCGGCGCGCGAGAGGCAACGATGAGCCTCTCGCCCCGGACTAAAACCCAGGCGAAGACGTCGAGAGTCGCAAGACGACTACCAGCCACCGTAGGCGCGGTTCTGCGGATGGCGAGCGATGGGTAGCTCGCCGCCCGGCTAGGACCAGGACCGCGTCGACGGCGCATTTTGTTCCACGCGCGCCTCAAAGAGAAGAAGTAAGCACAAGAAGGGGCCCAACAGGGCCACGCCTGCCGAGGTTGCGGAATGTTTATAATAGTTACCGTGACCCTGGAACATAAAGGGCAATTGAAGGAACATGAGTGGGTTTTAGTCAGTAAAAGTCTGACACGCCCTCCCGCCGCACCCAGGACGAGAGCAGTAATTTGATGATTTTGAATTTTTAATTTTAATTGAAATAACTGCTAGAAATACCGAGATGAGGTGCTAGAGCCTGTCATCTTGCCCCACAGACAGCAAATCGGACAAAATTTCCAGCTAATGCACAACAATTCCCGTCCACATCCGGCGCCTTTCGTTACATGTTTCAACAGCATTCAAGCTTTAGACTGGCCTGCACAATCCCCTGACTTAAATCCTATTGAGCATGCCTGGGATATGCTTTAGAGAAGAGCTCTTAGGAATTTCCGTGAAGATATTGTGGATGAAAACCAGCTTTTCTTGCATCTTAGCAGGACTTGGGGCAGTATTCCACAACAGGATTTTGACACCCTTGTTTTGAGTATGCAGAGAGAACCGCTGCAGATGTGTCAGGAGAGTCTTAGGTGGATCCACGGATTAATAATTTTAAGTTTTCATCAATTTTTATAAGCAAAATAGCTGTGTCGTATAGGTTTTGATGTTTCAAAAATAAAGTCAAGATTTAAATTTTGTCTGAGTTCTTCCTCTTCTTCTAAGTTTCCTTTAAATTTTATACTTAATCTAAAAGTTTATTATCAGATTAGATAGGCTATTAAACAAGGTTTATTTTAATGTATAGTTGTCTTAACAAAAAGTTAATAGAATTATACTTATTTAGGTTTAATTAAAATATCCCTAGACCATGTTGATGTGTGTATTTATCTACAGTAATACGGCTCTGTTTCTAAATGCTGCTGCGATGCGCGCGCGCGTTCGGTCAATCGTGCGCGCTTTTTGTTTTGATCGCACTTTTTTTCTTGTCGACTATTTTTATTGTGTACCTTTCTTACGAATATCTTCATTATTATTGTTAGTATAAATTTTTTTTTTTTAGTTAGGCACCTAATGTGTCAGAGCCAGGGTGGGGCAAGTGCCCCAGCTTGCCCCAGTGTGGCTACGCCCATGTGGCTGGGAATAGTGTGGTGGGATTGTCCCAATTTAATACACATTATTTAACTACCTATGTTTTACAAATGAAAAAAAAATTATATCGGATCAGTAATTCTTGAGATTTGCGCATTCAACCAAACTCTTCAGCTTTATAAAATTAGTATAAATAGATACTTATAGTAAATCAATTTATAAGACGCAACGTTTGTCCGTTGGTGTATTTCAACTCAAGAAAGCAACTGCTAGTTTAGTATTTTAGCGTCGCTGTCAATAAACTATTGTAGTAAATATTGTTTGTACATGAAACTTCCAACCAGAACCGTAAAAACGTCAGTTCCATCGCTATTCAATTTGAATGACGTTTTTCGTTTTACTTTTGCAATTTAAAAATAAAAAGTTCCTGTAGTTTCGAACTGGCGATTTAAATCCGACGGACATCCGAATGTAGTATTGGTAAAATAAAATATTCAATCACGTATAATTATAAATTCACTCTCTTTCATGTAACTGTATGGACGGATTTATGGACAAGATTAATCTTTTTTATGCTGAGAATAAAACTATTTTTTTAATGGGTAAAGCTTTTAGAACATTGGTCGCGGACATTGAAATGAAAAGGTCCGATAGGATCGCGGTGTCCTTAAATTTAAGTTATTTTGATGTTTCATGTTTTTGAAGGCGGCTTAAAATATGCTTTTATTTTTTCCATAGTATTACTTACCCCCCTGGGGGCACAGCGTGACGCTATGTATTTTCTTATTTAATGGTTTTCGTAGCAGTGCAGTGCTACGAGCGCGTAGCACCAGTTACGTGCACGTAGCAATCTCCTGAGGCTGCTACGGATGTGCTACGCCATTCAGCTAGATAATTAAATGAAACCAGAGTGTGGTATACTTTCAGAAAATGTGTTTCAGCTATAAAATAAAAAGGCTAGGAATATATTTCAGTATACATATTAAATGCAGCTTTATATCCGAATATTAAATAGAAGTAAATCTTATGTTTTTTTTGCAAGTAGGAGGTCTTTTAAAGTAGCAAAAGTCCTATGTATGAATTCCGTTATTGCTTGACAATTGCTACTATTTTCAAGGTTCATAGAACATGTTTTATGGGTTATTAGAGGGGTTGCGGAATAGTTCTAATAGTTACCGCGTCTGGGAACATAAAGGGCAACCGAAGGAACATGGGTTGGTTTTAGTTAGTCTGGTAAAAGTCTGTCTTCCCGCCCAGGGCGGGAGAAGTTATTTGATAATTTCTTGTTCATAAAAAAATGGGTTATCAAAAATAATGGAAAAAAGGTGACCCCTCGCCATTTGATTATTTCCTTCGTCAAAGAAAGAAAAGAAAAGGTAGTAAGACTAGCTTTTTCCCAATTATGATGGGGTCGGTTTCTAGATAAACCGGATTCAGCTGGATGCCAGTGTTTTACGTGAAACGGCTGCCTATCAGACCTTCAAAGCCCAGGGCGACACGATGCCCACGATTGATTTGCGATGATAAAACTGGTCAGACTTTTTGACTTTTGAATGAACGGCAAGAAGTGCTTTCTGAGGCACATGATGCCTGTGATGTCTAAGATGAACTTTAGAAAGTATGTACGCCACGCGCAACCCCTCGTCTCCAATGGCGCTACGCGGGAACATACCGCCAAATACTTGAACTCACCGATATAACTCCTCAGCCGCTGCATGGCGCGACACAGACGCACATATGAATGAAAAAGTTACATTGGTACTTGCCCGGATTCGAACCCAAAACACCTTACATGAGAGGCATGCTCCTTATCCACAGGGCCATCACGACACTACCTACCCTACTATATTATACTATAATTGTGAAAACTTGTGGTTTGTTTTTGAGTCAGTGCAAGCTGTTTTTTGAAAGTCCATTTTTTGAAGTTATATCGGTCCGAAAAAACAGTTAAAAGCTGCTTTGCGGAAGAAAGAAAGAAAGAAAGAAAACACATTTATGCTGGACACACACAGACACAAATAAAAACAATAACAATTAACAAACAAAGCTTACAAAATAAAGCTTGTGCGAGGCCAGAAAAGGCACCTACCTCAGCATGAAGTCAGATGAGTCAAAGAGACGCAGCGCTGGTATTCTGGCAGGGCCTGCAGTGTCGTCACGGGCAGCCACGCAAGGTATCCATACTAATATTATAAATGGGAAAGTGTGTCTGTCTGTCTGTCTGTCTGTCTGTCTGTCTGTCTGTCTGTCTGTCTGTCTGTTTGTCTTTCTTTCACGGCAAAACGGAGCGACGGGTTGACGTGATTTTTTAAGTGGAGATAGTTGAAGGGATGGAGACGCGAGCGAAGCCGCGGGCAGAAGCTAGTATAAAATATAATGAAACAGCAGCAGCAGCAGGAAGCAGATTTTAACTGTATTTTCGGACCAAATGGTGCCTTAAATACTTACAAAAATTTTAATTAACTTTTAAAAGCCAATGATACACGTGGAATCGTGTAATAGATGAATTTTCCAACGTATCTCTTTTTATCCGTACATCATTCAAACAAGAATTTTATTATATAGGGAAAAAAACATGTACTTATACAGCTATCGACTCAATAACTCGGAAATACCCAATTTGCGAAAAACGTAATATCAATTCCCTAGCAACGGTATAAAACAGTTTGAATCACGCTTCCTTAATTTAAAGGTAAAAGGAATAATTATAGGGATGCCCATTTAACTAGGTATTTTGGCCACTGAGTTTCGCCCGCTTTGGTCGAAAGAGGAACTTTGTTATTATTAATATTTATTGGGGGGCTTTTAGGACGATAGTTATTTTTATACAGTCAGAAAGAAAACCTTTTTATCACACCTTACAAAATAAAGTTAATTTAAACCCAATAAAATAATCTCCTCCTGCTTTGCCCTACCCATACTTCTGATTTTGTTCATTCTTCTTTTTACATTCAGGCCATTCTTTGGATGCGATTCCTTTTGATATTAGGACGGCGACCAGTCGATATGCATTTAAGCGGAAATTGAAGATTCATTTACAGCATTAAGTATTAAGCAGAGTTCTTTCATAATTAACATCACCTATATATAAATAAATATTATATATATTTTAGATATATGTGTTTATTTACTTATGTATGTAGTTATTATTTATATAATTATGTATTTTTATTTTCATTTTTCTATCATATTTCTATCTTTTTAGTTTTTAGCATCATAAATGCACCTACCATGCTATCTCTTCACCACCCTAGGTTGACTGGGAGAAAATGCCTGCGGCATTAATTCCGCCTGAAAAAAAAACGAAAAAAAAGAACGTCTTTTCTTAGAAAACACGTTGCTTTTTTTCGTTTTTTTTACTCTACTCTACTCTCTGTTCCAAATTTCATTTAAATCGGTTCAATAGTTTTAAACGTAAAAGCGAGACAGAGACAGTTTCTTTTACATTTATAATAATAGTATTGAGAATAAAATTTCTATTTCGACTGGAGCGGGCGAAACTCAGCGGGCGAAACTTAGCAGCCGAAAGTATTACAAAACTGAATGCCCTACGTTAAATTGTTCGTAGAAATGGTTTCAATGAACAGCTTGGTTTGTCCACGATTGACAAAATTTGTTAATTGGTACACGCAAACGCTTTGGCGTTGGCCCTAGTGACAGACGAGGCGGTATATCATCTTTCTAGTCTTTTCCTAACTATGTTAGGGTCGGCTTCCATTCTAAACGGGTTTAGCTGTATACCAGTGCTTGCCTGGAGCAACTGCCTGTCAGCCCTCCACAAGCCAGTTACCCGGTAACTACAACTAAATTACTAAAAAAACCTACACCTACAACTAAACTACAACTTAATTACTAAATTATTTAAAATACTACTAAAGACTACAGGACGTATTATGGGAGTAATTTGTTGCGGAATGTTTATAATAGTTACCGTGACCCCGGAACATAAAGGGCAACCGAAGGAACATGAGTGGGTTTTAGTCAGTAAAAGTCTGACGCCCTTTTTTTTTTGGTGAGTGGGAAATCATCCAATGACTGCTCCCGTCCTGGGTGTGGCGGGAGGGCGTGTCAGACTCAGACCGTGGTTGAACAAAAAGGGTGTATGGTTGGGTGGGTTATGTGAGCTTTAATGTAACTAACCAAACAAGTTGTAAGCAGTTATGCGATTGTTACAGATCGCCCCATTATGGCTCAGATAACATCAGCACTCCCAGGTCTTGAGCACTTCGATTGCGAAGGTGACCCAGTTTCAGTAGGAATCAGGTGGGAAAAATGGAAAAGGGCCCTTGAGATATATTTCCTAGAGGCTAACATTGACACAGGTGGAAAAAAGCGAGCAACCCTCTTGCATATTGGTGGTCTCGCCCTCCAAGAAGTATACTACAATCTTCCCGGAGCTCATGTAGATGAAATTGATAACGTAGATGTTTATAAAGTTGCAATACAGAAATTAGACCAATACTTCTCTCCTAAACAAAGCCGATATTTTGAAAGATATATGTTTCGACTGATGAAGCAGGAAGAAGGGGAAAGATTTGAAGCATTTTTATTAAGACTGCGAAACCAAGCTGATAAATGCCAATATGCTGATAAAGATGAAAACCTAATAGATCAAATCGTCGAAAAAAGCCGGAGTGCAGAACTAAGGAAGAAAATTTTATCGGCAGGCGATAGTGTCACTCTTCAGCAGGTTATTACGATCGCTATTACGCTTGAAACCGTCAACAGGCAACTTGACACATTTGACAAACCAGGTTCAAGTAAAATAAGTGACACAATTAAATCAGATATTAATAAATTGGATACTCGGAAATCTACCCCTACAAATCAGACTTTTTCAAAGACTTGCTACAGGTGTGGCAGTAGTAAACACCTGTCCTTTGATGACAAATGTCCAGCCAGAGAGAAGAAATGCGCAAGATGTGGGATAATCGGACATTATAAAGACTATTGCAGGACTAAATTACAGAAAAGGAAAATACAATCAAAGAACGATGAGAAGACGGATAGAACAAAGAGACAAAGAATTGACAAATCACATAAAAATACAGAGGAAGTAGATTACATATTTCATTTAGATGAGGATGAAACTGTTAACTGCAAAGTCGGTGGTGTTGTTATTGAAATGTTGATTGACTCTGGCAGTAAATGTAACATTATCACAGATAGGACGTGGGAATATCTAAAAAACCATAAAGTAAAGGTCACTAATCAAATAAAGAATCCTGATAAAATATTATTGCCTTACGGGAGCCAAAAGCCCTTGAATATTTTAGGTGCATTTGACGCCAATATAACTATTATTGCCAATATTAAAACTGCAACTTTTTACGTAATTCGAAATGGTACCCGTAATCTTCTAGGTAAAGTCAGTGCGATACAACTTAATGCGCTTCGAATTGGTATCCCCGTCAATAATATCAGCACTTTCCCAAAATTTAAAGATGTCACTATTCAGATTTATTTATTTATTTATTTATTTATTTATACTTTATGCACAACGGTACACAGGCGGACTTAATGCCGCAGGCATTTTCTCCCAGTCAACCTAAGGTGGTGAAGAGATAGCATGGTAGGTGCATTTATGATGCAAAAAATTAAAATGATAGAAATATGATAGAAAAACGAAAATAAAATTAAAACATAATACATAAATAATAAACTACATACATAAGTAAATATATATATATATATATATATAATATATATATATAATATATATATATAGATTCCTATTAATAAAGAAGTACAACCAGTTATCCAGCCATATAGGAGAATACCGATTCCCTTAGAAGAAAAAGTAAATAGAAAGCTTGTCGAACTTAAAGAAGCTGATATTATTGAAGAGGTTAAAGGACCATCACCATGGGTATCTCCAATGGTACCAGTGTTAAAAGATAATGGTGATATTCGGATTTGCATCGACATGAGACGAGCAAATGAGGCAATAATTAGGGAGAATCATCCACTCCCTACAATGGACGAACTCTTACCAAATTTTAGGCATGCTAAGTACTTTTCTCGACTCGATATAAAAAACGCTTTTCATCAATTGGAAATTGACGAAAGCAGCAGATATATAACCACCTTTAGCACAAGTAAAGGATTGTTTCGTTATAAAAGACTAATGTTTGGTGTGTCGTGCGCACCTGAAATGTTTCAAAAAGTACTAGAAAGATTATTGTTGGGTTGCGTAGGTACTGCGAACTTCATAGACGATATAATCATCTATGGGCCTGACGGACAGGAACACGATAAACGGCTTAATAAAGTCCTACAAGTACTTAAAGATAATAATGTTCTCCTTAATGAAGCTAAGTGCATTTATAAAACGAATAAAATAGAATTTCTTGGACATGAATTAACAGCTGAAGGGATAAAACCGTTAGCTAAATATATCCAGTCGATCCGGTCTGCGCGAAGGCCATCCACTGTTGAGGAAATACAGAGCTTTCTTGGTTTGGTAAATTACGTAGGAAAATGGATTCCCAAGCTGGCATCGCTTACAGAACCCCTTCGGCAATTAATCCGACTAAAATTAAACAAATCTGCTAATATTCAAAAGTATTGGACAAATATTCAAGAAAGATCTTTTGAAAATCTTAAGCAACAGCTGTTGGGGATAAAGACATTGGGCTATTATAATCCAGCGGATAAGACGCAAGTCATAGCAGATGCTTCTCCAGTTGGATTAGGAGCGGTGCTCATACAAATTGATAGCAAAGGCCCTCGTGTGATAGCGTTTGGTAATAAGAGCCTTACAGACTGTGAGAAAAGATATTGCCAAACCGAGAAGGAGGCTTTGGCACTAGTATGGGCTGTGGAACACTTCAAAATATACCTGTTAGGTAAAGAAATTGATCTTATTAGTGACCACAAACCCTTGGAGATCATCTTTGGACCCCGATCTAAACCTTGTGCGCGAATTGAGCGCTGGGTACTTCGGATGCAGGCCTATAAGTATAAAGTTGTCTACCGCCCTGGTAAAGATAATATCGCAGACTCAATTTCTCGGCTTTGCCAGTCAAATCAACCGGTACCATTTGACAGTGAAAACTATATAAACTCAATTATTGAGTATAGCAGGCCGGTTGCAGTACCCCTGAATGAGATCGATTCAGCCAGTGCACTAGACGTTGAGATTACAGCATTAAAAAACAGAGTTTTTGATAATAAGTGGGACGAATCTGTTAATGCTTATAAACCCTTTCAAACCGAGATTTGTTTCCAAGGCAATATAGCATTAAGGGGTAATAAGCTTATTGTCCCGGAAAAACTTCGTGCTAGAGTTCTCGAAGCTGCTCATCAAGGACATCCGTAGTAGCGATGAAGACACGCCTTAGAACCAAAGTATGGTGGCCAAAGATAGACAGGGATGCTGAAAATAGGGTTAAAGCTTGCAAAGGATGTACACTTGTTTCGGCACCAAATCCACCTCATCCCATTAAAAGAAGAGTTCTCCCAGCTGAGCCTTGGATTGACGTGGCGATTGATTTCTTAGGACCCTTGCCCTCAAATGATTATTTACTTGTCATTGTAGACTACTTTAGTCGGTATAAGGAGATAAAAGTCATGAGGAATATTACAGCCACAGCAACGATTAACGTACTTAAAGAAATATTTTCTCGTCTTGGATACCCCACAACACTGACATGTGACAACGGAAACCAATTCACTAGTGAGAATTTTAAGGAATTTTGTAAGGAATGTGGTATTGCAATAAATAATACCATACCCTATTTTCCACAAATGAATGGGGAAGTCGAACGCCAGAATAGGGATGTACTTAAGCGATTAAGAATTAGCCAGCTAGAAAAGAAAGACTGGAAAGAAGAACTATTAGAATATATGATTATGTACAATAGTACACCGCATACTACAACTGGAAAAACACCATCAGAATTATTCCTTCGTCGACAATTTCGTGATAAAATACCAGGAGCAGCTGATATTGAACATAAAATAGCAGATTCAGAAGTAAGAGATAGAGATAAAGAGAAGAAAGATAAAGGAAAGGAATATGCGGATATGAAAAGGAAAGCTGTGGACAGCAATTTAGAAATCGGTGAAAAGGTTTATATAAAAAACATGACAAAAGAAAATAAACTTACACCAAACTTTAACCCAGAAGCACATACGGTAACCGATGTACATGGCGGAGATGTAAGAGTGAGGAACGATCTAACTGGGAAAGAATATCGTAGAAATATCATTCATTTAAAAAGGGTAGAAAATAATAATTGGAAAGTTGTTAATAATCATGATGAGAATAGTGAAACAAATCCTGAAGTTGAAAATTGATTGTTCTTTGGTACTGGCATGAAAATAATTGTTTGATTATAATTAAAATCTGATTATTTACAATTATTTGTTTTCTTAAAACAAGGAAGGGATGTAGTATACAGCGAAAAGTGGGAGCACTCTGCACCCAACTGTCATAGCGTGCGGACGTGCTTTAGCGCCTGTTGTGTATACGTAGTGATAGCAGTGAGTGTATTATCGAGCATTCTACACTACCCATCGCTCGCCATCCGCAGAACCGCGCCTACGGTGGCCGGTAGTCGTCTTGCGACTCTCGACGTCTTCGCCTGGGTAAGTCTGACGCCCTCCCGCTGCGCCCAGGACGGGAGACGTCATTATATGATTTCCCACTCCCTCCAAAAAAAAAACGGGGGTAATTTCAAATTTCATTTTTAATTTTATGGAACAACTAGCTTCCGCTCGTAGCTTCGCCTGCGTGAATAACTAGTTTATCCGTTTAGGGTTGGAATTTTCAAAAATCCTTATTTACTTATTACAAACAAAATACCCTCCCAGTTTCATGTCTCTAGGACCAGCGGTTTGGGCTGTGCATCACGTATTAACAATCAGTAAGTTTTTTTACTATTTTATATACATAGATTAAAACGCTACCGCTCATGGTCTACACAGACCTTAACTAGCGGTTATACCTTTTCAAACAGTCGAGTCGTTTGCAGCTATCAATTTTCAATAAGTAATTATTTGAACGAAGTTTATTATTTATTCCCAAGACTAAGTAAATATTGGTAATCTATAAAAAAATGATTATATAATTAAGAGTTCAAAACAACTAAAATCTAGTTTTACAGTTGACTAGCTTTCGTCCGCGGCTTTGCCCGTGTGGAAATTCCATCCCCTATTTTATTCCATCAGGGTTGAAAGTTCCAAAAATCCCTCTTAGCCGGACTTTTCTTCAAATCTATAGATATGAGCCATAGATTTAAGACTCCGACAGAACTTTACAAACAAAATAAATTATCAAAAAAGCTCTTAATCAAGCAATTCAAATCTCGGAACTGTTATAATAAAAGTTAGTCACCGGCCTACAACATTGGGGTATCGTCACCTTTGTCCCCACACTGCGTACGATCAGCAAAAAAAGCACTAAACATAATTGATTGAATATAAAAAGGTAAAAAATAAAATAACCGCCTTGTGCAGTCAAAAACTAAAAACAGAAAAATAAGTTCAATTTTAGATTCACAATTGCGGCTAGGTAAATATTCGATGCATACGGTTCTGATCTGCGACCTGCCCTGTGGTTCAAGAGATATAGCGAGAGATATAACAGACGAAAGGACGATGTACTTTGTACTTGCGTGGTTTCAAACCCGGCACCGTGCATGAGGCACGCATTCCATGCATGAGACATGGAATGCGGAATAACCACAGGGTCATTACGACATAACGCATCATCATCAATACACAGTATTTAAAACAAAGTCACCCCTGTTGTCTGTACCAATTTATGCTTAAATCTTTAAAATTACGCAACGGATTTCGACGCGGTTTATAATACATGCACAATATATTAGAGGGAACCGGGTTTTACAAAGTTTTATAACACCACTGCGAAGCTTCGGCGGGTCGCTATCTTGAAATATATATTACTAAGAATAACAAATAAAAATTTGAAGTGACACGTTTAGTCGCCGACCGTACCCAGCTTCAATTCATTTGGTCATCGCTCAACCTTATCTCTTCCGAACAGGGTACATTTTCCTTCAGCCATAATGACGCGACGACGAGTTTTCGCGATAACGTCACTATTGTTAATTCACTCGAGGATTCCGCTCGCGTATTTTGTTTCCCTTTGTCACTTGACGGTTTATTAATCTCTATACCAATGAATATTTATATTGTGTGGAGTTTCTTTATTCCTAGCCCAATAATACCAGCCTATTGTTGTCCTCCTATTGCAGAGCAGACCTCTTCTCATACAGGTTTGGACCTCGGAAGAATGGAAGGCAGATTGGCAATTTTATATTTATTGTTTTTGCCCGTGGTTTCGCCTGCGTTTACGTCGAACTTTCATCCTCTACTTTGCCCTCTAGGGGATCAAATTTCCAAAAACTCTTTATTAGTAGCTACCTACGTTTCACAAAGAAAACACTACTAAGTTTTATGTCACTAGGACCAGTCAATCTGTCAGTTTTCTATTACATATACATAATATAGATATTAGTCGTCCAGGTTTCTTCACTTCTTCGCTGTTTTTCTACCATTAAGAAACTTTGAAAGTTTCGTGTTTTCTTTCTATGAGAAGGATTATAATTTTGCTGGATTATAATTTAGAAACATCTGCGTACTAATATTATAAATGCGAGAGTAACTCTGTCTGTCTGCCTCTTCTTCACGCCTAAACCACTGATCCGATTTGAATGAAATTTAGTACAGATATAGTCTGGGACCCGAAAAAGAAAATAGGATAGTTTTCATCCCGGAAATCCCCCGGGAACGGGAACTATTTATCCACGCGGACGAAGACGCGGGCAAAAGCTAGTAAAAAATAACTGAGTAACACAGACAAGGTAACTTTAGTAGGCATTCATTACTCCTAGATCTTCACGAGTTCCGACCCGTTGAGCACTGTAAGGGCCTGTGCATACTAATGGCGAGAATAGACGTTACAAAGCGCTGACTTTGGCTTAGCCATGTTCCGTCTTTATCGTGCATTTGATGTTTGGCAATTAGGTAGCAGTGACAGGTATAGTGCTAAGCCAAAGTCACTGCTTAGTAACGTCTATTTATCTCACCATAAAACTTATAAACGCGCCTTTGCTTACGTTTTATTCACGCGCGATTTATTAACGTGCGTCGATTTTATCACATCGCGTTTATATCGACTCATACGCGCGGCACCCTCGCGTCTATAACGCACATGCATCTGTATCGATTCAGTCGCGTGTTTGAATTTATACAGGTGTGCAAAGGTGTACAGTCTCCGTTGACTCGCGAGCAAATCGCGTCTGTATCGCTACAGACGCGAGTTAACTGCGCGTTTAAAAAACGTGGTATGCACAGGCCCTAAGTCTGTACAAGCAAATGTAATTACCGGTGTACTTAAAAACTATCTTGTATGTACTATGGTGTGTAAAGGACTTTCACATTAATAAGAAAACTTTCGTTATTTGTCTGGAGTGCGACTTAACGCCTGCGCTCTAATTAATTATTTTCTCGCGGTTTTCTAACTGAGTTATCAGAACGAAATGGGATCGTCTTGTTTTAACGTCTTCTTTGTTGTGGTATCCTTGAATGTGTTCAGAATAAATTGGTTTTATTTTTGCTAATAAAACGATGGTTTAAGGCACTAAGGTAGTCAATTAGATGTTGACTCTAGCTAGTAGAAAAAAATGATGACGTGATAAAGTGATAAAATTAAATATCCTGCTTGCTAAAACCTTCCAACACACGTGATTCGAGACACAATAGAAAGACAATAGCAGCCCGACAGCCGGATGTCGCTTGGTCGTTGAAAGGTTAAAAAACAATTTAGGGATATCTATGTTCAGCAGAGGACAGCAATACGCCCATATACATAAATTAGGTGCTATAAAAAAAATATCTGCCACGGCTTTAAGGGGGGGTAGTATTGTGTTTATAGATTACAATAGTGAAGAACGTACCCTAGAGCAGTTAAATCAATTTTAGAAATTAAAGTAGCTAAATTAAAATTGACTCTACTCAGCATAACGTGGTTTACAAATTACGCGCGACGTGTGCCACGTCAATGAAAACAAAGAAGGAAAACACGAAAGAGATAGCATATCTCTGTTCATCTGTTCTGTGAATGAAAACGATATCAGCTGACTAGTTCGTCACTCTACCTATTCTAATACGACAAGTGTTTTAAAAGTGCAATTACCTACCAGCTACAGCATTCTTCTAAAAAACTGACGTAAATAAGATGACTAACTATTGCCCGCGTAAATGTCTATTCTTCCATCACTAATTTTACCACTCTAGGGTCGGTTTCTCCTAAAATCCAACCCTAGGGTCGGTTTTTGTTAGTGGTTACCTACCCTTTTGCAAAGATTACATCCTGCAAGTTTCATGTCTATAAGACCAGCGGTTTGGGCTGTGCGTTGATAAATCAACAGTCAGTCCGTCAGTCAGGCAGTTAGCTATTTTATACAAGGTGGAAACTTTCGATGCGCCCTGGAAGAAAGTTACCTTAACCTTAAATCGTTAAGATTATGTTACTTAAAGAAAACATTTATTTTTATTTTTAAAAAGAAACAAAACTGCTTTCAAATATATTCGAAAATTCGCTTGTCACAGTCGGGAATCAAACTGGCTAAAATAAAAAAACGTAACACTTTGTATTTAATGGTATCAAACGATAGGGCCATTTACAGGGACAAAATCTCTCTATCAAACATGGTTATTAAAATTAATGGAAAACCATCAATTTTAAGAATTTCATTACAATTGAACAATTTCGACAGTTAACGTCGTCGTTCATTGATTGAAAAAGTTAAAATTTCATGATTTTCCTCTAATTTAATTTACCATGTTTTTTTGGAAGATTTGATCCTTATAAGTGACCCTAACGTTCAATGTCATAAAAATACAGAGTGTTACTTTTTGGATTTTGGCCGGTTCGATTCCAGAGAGTGATAAGCGAATAATTCGAAAATCTTTCAATGCATATTTGTCTCTTTAAAAAAAATAAAACAATAATTCCTTAAGAAAAAATATCTACTTAAACGATTTAAGGTAGTTTTCTTTCAGGACCCATTGAAACTTTCCACCCTGTATATTTATAAAGATAGGTAGATAAAATAAACTACAGAAGCGGAGCAATAACCAAATATCTAACCCAACGCAGGTGAAACCGCGAACGACAGCTAGTGCAAATAAAAAACCCTCATTATCCCGTAGTTACCTAGTACCACGTCAAAAGTGAGAAAGCAATTTAAAAAATAAAGACGTATTCAGTAATTTATCATACTTGGCACATCTATGTCACAACCTACGGAGCTATTTAAATGCAAATTTTAAACCTAAAATAGGTTGGTTCTTCGTTCAGAAGAGTTCTGTATATAGTTAATTTTGTTCAAAACGACGCCTGCTGAATTTTTGGAGCTTATAGACTTTATTCGCTCGAGTTAGATAGTATCTATGTAGACAAGACTTATGGGCTATAAAGTGATATCGTTTAATTGTTTTTGTTGGCTATTTTGGGTTTTAGTGTCTTTGAAAGAGACTGTATATCATGAGGTGACTAGCATTTCTGATCTCAACGTATTTGGCAGTGTTCAATGTGATAAACATTGATTTCCCAGGCGAAGACGTCGAGAGTCGCAAGACGACTATCGGCCACCGTAGGCGCGGTTCTGCGGATGGCGAGCGATGGGTAGCTCGCCGCCCGGCTAGGACCAGGACCGCGTCGACGGCGCGTTAGTGTTCCACGCGCGCCTCAAAGAGAAGGAGTCAGCACAGGAAGGGGCCCAACAGTGCCAACGCCTGCCGGGGTTGCGGAATGTTTATAATAGTTACCGTGCGTGACCCTGGAACATAAAGGGCAATCGAAGGAACATGAGTGGGTTTTAGTCAGTCATTGGATGATTTCCCACTCACCAAAAAAAAAAACGGGTTGATTCTTTTGTTCACAAACTAAACTAAATTTAAGTTAACTGCATATTCGTCTATTAATTTCATTAAGAAAAGCACAGAATACTAAAACTAAAACTAAAAAACTAATATATTGTTATATTAGTTTACTCCTGTCAAATTAGCCTGCGCTGAAGTAAATCGACGTAGTTTTAGTGGCTATGTTTTTGAGTGTGAACAAATTTTGTGACCAAGGGAATCGGCATTAATATCTCAGAAGTAGCCTATTGTAAGTTAAATAATTTTTGCTCTGCGGGAACGATATTATAAGGTGAGTAGTAAAATTAGTGAATCCCGCTTACACACGTTTCTCTCATCATAATCAGTAAATTTTTCAAAGTAAGTAATCTCTTAGCTACGTCATTAGCTGTTAACAACATAATATTATTAGCTCGGGTAGCAGACAGTCTGCTTGCGACCACGACCCGTGCAACCAGGTCGAAACGTCAAGCCTTCCAAGGTATTTAAATAAATATTATTCGCGTTAATACCCGATCTAATAATATTATATTGTTATAATGAAACGCGAAAGTTTAAAAGTTAGTATTAGCTGTTAAGTTTTTAATCTCGATATGTACATATTTAGATCGTTCGTTTTCGCATTTTGAACATAGATAGAAAGGACTGTGTTAAGTAACTTGGCGCTTGTTTTTCATACACCCTCACAACTCCACACACACACACAAACACACTTTCATGCGCAATTTTTAGAAAAACTTGATACCTATCAGAGGGTGCTGTATCAAAGGGTGACTTGAAGGGCAAAGCAAAAATTGCATAACTTTAATTGGATTCATTTTTCAATGTCAGCTGAGTAGCTGATGTTTCAAGCTTGCAAAGGGAGGTTGGAATCAGGTTATATGAAGGCCTTGCCAAATACATTAGTCTATACACCGTGTTAGGTAAGAAGAGGGACATGCTGATATGTAAATAACGATTACAGATTAAATATTAGAAAAGTACAGAAAACGAAGGAGATAAGTATATGGCCATCCGATATAATTTAAGTTTTTGTCTACGTCCAGCAACTCTAGACAAGTGGCATTGTAAAATAGAGTTCGATACGAGATTTGAAATTACTTAGCGTAAGCTTTTGTCAAAATACATTTAACAATCTATTACATTCTTCCATCTTTTCTACAATGCCACTTGTCTATAGCAGAACAGCAAAATAGCTGTTAAAACATTTGTAAAATTAAAGAAATAAAAAATTATGATCAATATTACGTTACGTTATCTCTCAACCATGGCATAAACAAAACACGCAAAAAAAGTTAACGTGGCGATGTGTATTGGACACGACAACCTGTCGGGTACAGCTAGTTTTCTAATAAATGACATAATAATAATTGTAACTTATCAAGTTGTCATTGTGTAGAAATATTTTTACTCATGGCGAGATAAATAGACCTTACTAAGCACTGACTTTGGCTTAGCCATGTTACGTCTCTATCGTACACTTGTCGTTTGGCAGTTGTGTAACAGTGACAGATATAGTGCTAAGCCAAAGTCAGTGCTTAGTAACGTCTATTTATCTCGCTATTAGAATTGCGGATCTACGAAAACAAATGAGAGTTTTTCATCAATTTAAAAAAATCTGAAAATATAATATTGTTTTTAGCCATATTTATTTTGTATGATATGTAAGTTACTACGTTTTATTAAGTCGCTGCGCAAATCGCTACCGATGAATATTTTATTTCTATAGAATCAGTATGAAACCACCCACTCCCCGCGCATACGTTTACATTTGTTGTGTCCAGTTGCTTCCACTTAACACCATACTAATTACGATCAAAAAGTGTTCGGTGTCCGACACAAGACACAAAAGTGTCTACGTTTGCGCAGCGCCTAAAGTAATTGGAAAAGGGCCAGCTAGTTTACCTAAACTTCAAAGAACAAAGACAAGAAGGGAAGACTTTCTTAATACAGCATTTTTTATTTCTGGAAAATCCCCATACCATATTTTTTGTTGTAATTAAGTTATGTTTCGAGACATTACCTAATGGCAACAAAAAATAATGGAAGAGGATTTTACTACAGGGATATTAAGTAGGTAGGTACCGAATTTTTTTTAGTTCAAAGGCGATTCCACTTTGTCCACTGTTTGTTATACAATGTGTAACTGAATTAATGCACTTTGAGAAAATAGTTTGTTCAGAATCGTTTACTGAATCGCTTTTTGGAATTTTTAATATAGGTAATATTTTATCCCAAAAATAATTAAAACTACGTAAACTGTTGTCACACTTCCGCTGTACAGTCAAAACAAACTAAAATGGATGAAATACCTACTACGCTAGACCCTTATGCAAGTGCGACTGTGTGCATGCGTAGATTTGTAATGTGACTATAATTTTCTCCCACAATCTGTACAACTAATTTATAAAAAAAACAGTGTTTTAAACATAATAATAAAAATTATGTATTATGATTATAACATAATATTCTAATTGGGGTGTCTGGTGGTGTGCGTTTATTCCGGGACATGTTGTATACTTTACTTATTTTTAAATTATTTTCAGTGAGGTTAAATTCAGTTTTTTTTTAATGAATGAATGAATGAAATAATTTATTTGCGTAAAACATGGTATACAGTGGTGTTATACATAGGTCAGAATAGCACAAGACATGTTTAGCTAAGATTAAACATAGCATGCAAAAATTTTATGTTACAGATAAATGATAATTAAGTTTTGTATAATTAATTACTGAATATAATGCCAATGTTTTTTATCCATAAATTCTTTCAAACTATAAAAACTGTATTCATTTAGCCATTGGTACAATTTATTTTTAAATAATCTTACATTAATTAGTTTGAGATTGTCTGGTATTTTATTATAGATGCGCACACTCATTGCCAGACAACTTTTATTATACTTGGTCAGCTTTGGTAAGTCAAAAAGTTAAAAGTTTTGCAAATACTGATTCTTAATTCTTTATTGCAGATTAAGTAGAAATAATTAGGTGTTAAAGTTAGATATTTGTAATTAGTTGCCTGATAAGGAATGGCAAAAATAGTAAGTAAAAAAAAACTATCAACAAACATCTGAATTACACAGTTAAACATGAACAGACTTAGCAACTTATCACTTAGCTTGTTTGTAGACATGATCAGATAACTCTGAAGAATCTTATCGTGTAATGTAAATCGAGATAGAAATTTCCGCACAGATCTTTACTACAGAATATCGCCCTCTCCATAAATCAGAATTGAGAATTTCGCCCCAGTAATTTGCACTCAACTCAACACCCGACATGTGCCGATTAAAAGTGTGTTGACGTCGCTGAAGTAAATTAAATTTTACGTTGGCATAAGCGCTACTCTCAGTGAATTGCAGGATGGAATAAGATGAGTTGTTGAGTTGATTGGTTGACGGAACTGTGTTGATGTACGTGTTGGCTACTGGTAATAGACTTTATAATGTAGAAATGAAGACACTTCATATGATATAGCTTTGGTCCTGCAAAAGAAACGCTAAGGACCTTTATAACTTGCAGATACTTATAAACGGGCTCGGAACAAATACCTAAGCCTCAGGTATTTGTTCCAAAAGATAATTATTTATATGTCCCTCAGCAGCTGAGGGCGATAGAGGACATATTATAAATAATTTATTTTTGTGATCGAAACCGAGATGCAACGCAGAAGCCAAGCATTTACGCATCGGGGTGTAACAGACAAAGACAGACAGTCAGTTACTTGCGCATTTATAATATTTGCATCGATTTTGAAAAGTCACAATGGTGTGTGATTTGTTGAAAAAAAAAACAAAAACGATTCGCACACAATAGCGATTTTGATTTGAAGACCGTTTTAAAGATACGATTCGCACATGGAACTTATAGCCTACAGCTTGTTACTGAACTGATCTGCGTAAAGCGTGTACAGAATTAATTTGCAAAGACGAAATTTATAAAATTGGATGCCTTGTAACGCATATTTTGACTCTTTCCCATTTTCACATCACACGCCTATATCCCGCGTAGACGCGAACTTTCCCAGAATGCCGAACCAATCAAGCGATCACATGATATTAACAACGCAATATCATTGCCTATCAAAGCAAATTCGCGAACCATACCTCATTGTTAATCGATCGGCTGATTGTGCACACAGTGAACAGTTCTGTGTACCCAGTAACTGGGCACATAGCAACTATGTAGTAAATAGACACACGCGGACAAATTCAAATGCAGATATTTTGACAAGGATGCACGTTTTGCTATAGGGATTTAGGAGGGTCGGTCCCTCCCAGACAGACGTATTGATTTTCGTGTTCACTGCTCACCCCCACTTGGGGTTGATATTATTAAATATAAATGGCGCTGAAATGTTGGTGGTGCAAATGATTTTGACGTGGGTTCGGGTGATTGTGTTGGGAGTAATATACATAGTATTGAGGTTGGTGAGACGTGTTTTGTTGTGACCAATAGATATATCGGTAGTTTATCATTTCTTTAGGTGCCCCTGCAGTTTCACCCGCGTCTTTGGAAGCTAAAATCTTGTTAATTAATTGGTCAAGAACCTTCTATAAATCGGTTAAGTCGTTCTCAAGATATGGGGTTCGTCTGTGTGTGTACAGATAATTTTATAAGAGCAGACATTTTAGTGTAAGGGTCCTACTTACACCTGCCTGGGTTTTCTAATTATGGGTGCTCCGTTCATTTCTGATGAATTTATTCGTGGCATTTGTTCGTACTACCGTTTCTCCGGGACTTGTCGAGCTTTGATGCTTTTCTGGTGGTCACTGTTTATTCTTGCTTTTAGGAGTCGCAGTGAGTAGGTAAGATCGTGGCGGGATTGAAGCAAAATGTATTGAGATATTATATTTAGAACGTATGTGAATAAAGAGTGGTAGGATTAAGATGGAGAGAAAGGTTAAAGAAAAGATGGATGTAATACGTGTGAGGAGAGTAAAATCACAGAGTAAAATCGGCCTTCAATGAGTCGAACAATCGATGGTAAATCGTAGTATGAGTTATCGAATAACCGTGAACCAAACTTTAATATGACTTAGTACACTCAATTTTGTGTTTTGAGAATTTTAACTGTCTTTTGAAGTCCACAGACAAAGTCGCAGAAAGAATCTAGCAAAACATATTTCTGTAACAATTATACTTCTTTCCTGTGCCCCAATAAAAAAGCGTTCGTTCGAAGCGCACTGCCTCCATTCCATTGAATTATTCCATAATAGAATCTGTATTCGCAATACCGAGTAAATATTCATACCACTTGACGCTGTAATTGGTCAGACGAGTGGCCAGTAGTAATACCGATCGACGCATAATACGATATCAAGGAATAAACACACGTACACACACCACAACACAACCTACGATCCTGAAAATAAAACTCATTTTTGAGTGTCCATCAGTCTCTGTACAGCAAAAACAATTTTGCATAACGATCCAGTGATTCGATAGATCTATACAAAGTTTTATTTGCTGTTATTTTGATCGAATTATTGCCTTGTTTTGTCTTGATAAGGTTTAATTTTGTTGTTTGTTGGTCTCGTTAGCAAAGTTTTAGGCATGTCATCGGCTAATGACAATTAGATTGAACAATGTAGTTAAAGGTATAGCTGTATACTCAGCTTGTTCTACGTTCAGCCGAAATAAGTTGGGATTACCGTTATTATAGTTTGTATTGACAGTTTTCGATTGAAGAGGATTGCTTCTTCATTTTATACCAATCTAGCTGTCCCCTGCGGTTTCATCCGCATTTTTCGTTACTGCTTCGCTCCCGTGGGTCGTAGCGTAATGGTATATAGCCTATAGCATTCCTCGATAAATGGGCTATCTAACACTGAAAGAATTTTTTAAATCGGACCAGTAGTTCCAGAGATTACCCCCTACATACAAACTTACAAACCTACAAACTTACAAATTTTACCTCTTTATAATATTAGTATAGATAAACATTCTAAGTTCATCTCTCTATGTTTTCCATCACTGATGTGTAATCCGCTATGAACACGAAATTGATTGCAATTATGCTCTTAATAGATCTTTTAAGTGATGTGTTGTTGGGGTCGGCTTCCAGCCTACCCGGATTCAGCTGGATACCAATTATTAAGAGGATGTATGACCACAACTAAAAATGTGTGATGTAAGAAAAACTTAGAAAGTATACATGAATTTAAAAAGTCACATTGGTACATGCTCACAACCTTACACGAGCCTTATCCACAGGGCCATCACGACATTTGTCGTTGGCTAACCATATAAATAAATAACATTACACAATAGAATTCAGTGAATAGGAAGGATATTATTGTATATCAAATATGAACATGATATATCCACATGTCGTGATTGCTATATACTGCATCGAAGCGCATGATAACACATAAGCTCATTGTCTTGACAACAATTGATGTTCAATGTTCATAATTCCGCTTCGGGGCAACGCTAGTTTATCTAATATCTAGCTTCGTAGGTAACTGATAAGATCTACATAGTCATATATATGTTATAGGCAAACACCGATATGTAGCCTCTTCGCAGAATGGCTGGATTGTCTTAGGTTTAATTAACGCCATTCGACAAACCCCTAGACCAGTGGTTCCTGACCTTTCTATTGTGTAAAATAATGAAAATGGGTAACCCTATAAAATTAGAAAAACTGATTTAACCCTTAATTTGGCATCGTACTACACATAGTACATTAACTTAAAAAAAAAATATTGTCACGAATATCCAAAAAAAATGCATTTTTTATTTTTAATGAGTTGCAATGATTATCAATTAAAGCAGGAATTTATTTTCTATTTTGGTTACGTCAATAATGTTTTGTTAAATTCAAAATCTTTCAAAACGGTCTGATATGTCTGAGACATGGGTAAGTTTTTTATTTTTTTTCTATAATTTTTTGTTTGGGAGTTGTTAATTTTTTGCTTTGAAGTGCTTGAGAAATCAACAAATAATATAAATCATTTGCAATTTTCGGTATAATTTACGTAATTACAGTATTATGAGTTAGAAACCATGTGTGTACTCCAGGAATACCGTTGCCAGGTCAGTAGTAAAAAACACAAAATAGACTTTGGTATACACGGAGTACATTGCCAAAAGCATAGTGTTATTGAATGCGATATTCATTTGTTTGTTTTATAAATTATAACAATGTTTGAGGTGTGAAAAGCATGTACGATAGTATGTCCTATTATCTTTTTCTGCTGTGCTTGAAACTGACACGATCGCATAAGATTTTAGCTTTGATACCCAAACAAAAAGGACGTTTCGATGATAGTTCAGTAAATATATACAATACTGGACGCTGATTTTAGGAGTTTCGGAGGTAAGAGGGGGAACGGGGGTTCCCTCAGTCTCCTTAAACACCTTTAACCCCTAAATCCTACCTCAAATCTAGCAAACGCATACTTTTAGTGATCAATTTTAGCGCGTCATTAGCGGATTTGGGATAGAGAAGAGACCTTCTATGGTAAAAAATTTACAATCTAAAGGCTGCTAAACGTTTCCATCGCTTCGAGAAGTGCAGTCTCTATGCCCTTGTGTATCAAACTACATGTTCCCCTTTCCCTAAGTAGCTCCAGCTCTTTATTCTTTCAGCCTGTTCAACACGGCGCGCGGAGGCTACTTTTTCGGTGCGATTTGAAGATTTTTTATACTCTCTAGAACAGACTAGTGCCACGTGGGGTTGGGGTTGACTAATTCAGTTTGTCACTAAGGTTTTATTTACACTATTTTCAGAGGTTTCTTCTGAAAACTTCGCCTTCAGGGCAACTAACAGTCAGTTTGTCTGTCCCAAATATACTAGAGACAAGTGCAACATGAAACCGCTAAAATATAGTCCAATAACATTTTTTTTTACTATTATTTTTGATAATCTTTCTTGTGTTAGCATAATTACTTCATAATAACAAATCTTTTCATCAAAAAATTGGGAACTACTTATTCTGCGTCCAGTATTGTACAAATTTGCTGAATGTTTTAGTTCTGATGACAAGCCACTCTTTCTATTTCCATCTCCAAAGAGCTTCAACTTCTTCTACTGCTGAATGACTTGATGACAGCATCAGGCTCGACGCAATATTGGAAATTTTTCAGAAAAGGGAAATAAAATAATAACGCTGTAGGCTTTGCGAAGAGGGAAGCACCCAAGTTTTTTACGTGAAGAGCTACATGTATCTGTTTGTGGTAGGAAAAAACTACAAGAGCATTTTCTGTTGTCAATTTTACACTAAATTATTGTTGTTTGTAACGTTTTTTTCGTAAATAAAGTAATAAATTGACAAAATGAATATTATCAATATCTTGGCATTGTACTACACATAGTACAAACATACTGAGACGTAGTTTACGCGATAGCTGGCAATGTACTCCCTGGAGTACACAGATTTTCGCGAAAACTGTAACATTTAGTATTTTTTTTTTATTTTTTTCTCTCCTCTCGGATCATAATAAACAAGAAAATAACAGTAAAATATAAAATTCGAGAAAAAATAGTCCTTGCCAAATTAAGGGTTAACCCACGCCAGTAGTAATACAAAAATCTTTTCATCCCACCTATTCGAAAAAGACTACTTTGTTCTCCTTTAAGAACGCCCAAAGTTGGTGTTTTCTATAAGAAACTTTCAGCGGGCAATAATGACGCTCCAAATTCAAAAAGTGCGCCTAAAAGTAACTTTTAATCGCACTTTTTGAATTTGGAGCGTCTTTGCATGTTTAACGCCCTGTTATAAGTGCGCCTAAAAACTCGCCAAAGAATCGAACGCAAATAATGAATGGCTGGTACGACGTCTAATAACGCCACAGTCACGCCACGGCTGAATAAAAAAAAACTTAAATAGAAATAGAACGCGCAAACTACAGCCCGAGTTCTCGTAAAAAAATTCACGGATTGTTTTGCAGCAAATTATTAATATAGCTGCTATTATTATCAAGATATCATAATAATAGCATTATTATCAAAATATAACAATAATAGCAGCTACAATAATAATTTAACAATAAAGTATGAAACGCCTTTTATTTTCTCATAGGGGGTGATGAAAAGTAGAGTGTATCACTCGGGCGCAAAATATATTTTTGGCTCGGGCGACGTACTTTGAATCCCACGCTACGTTCGGGATTTTATTTAAGAAATAAGAATCCCTCACTTCGCTCTGGATTCAAAAAACGCCCTCGCCGTAAAAATATTACTTTGCGCCCTTGTAATACAATCTACTATTATTAACCTTTAATCTATTAGGCTGACTGACTGACTGCTTGACTGTTGATATATCAACGCACAGCCCACACAGCTGGTACTGGAGACATGAAACTCACAGGTGTAAAGAGTGGGTAACCACTACAAAAGGATTTTTGGAATTAGCCTCGGGCTAGTCAGGGATCAAGAGCAAGCCCATAATAATAAAAAAAAAATCCTACGAAGCCACGGGCGAAAGCTAGTCACAAATTAAATCCTAACAATTTGAACGTGTGTTTGTATATTTTTGTACAGCAATGTTTTTTATTAGATTAGATTTTAACTTTTTGGGTTCTTTGCTACCCCAACAGTTATCTGTTTTACCCTCAAGGGGGTAATTAGCCCCAGGTTCAACTGTAGACAATTTAAAATCTACTTTTGAGTATCGTATTTAGGGTAGCCGCGATCCCTTTTATTATTGGTGAATCATTCTCAAACTTCGATTAGGTCATTTTAAGTTTCGGCGTTATAAAAAGTGAAATTTAGTCATTCATTGGTCAAGGTAGCAAAAGCCTATCCGTTTTAATTTGATTACGCCATTATATCAAACCCCTCAGGTCTTGACTAGCCAAATTAGGTGTTTGACAATAACATTCAATTAGATGTCAGATGCAGAACACGATCAACTAATATAGTACGGTCAACTGTGGCAACTTCACCACATTTTTTTGAATTCATCAAATAACGGATGATACTGATCGTTTTTTTTTCTAACCAGTGTTTCCTGAAATTAACGCCTTCAACCAAATAAACAGGCAAACCAAACTCTTAAGCATTTTAATATTAGAACAGATAATTTGTATGTTAGTGTATTTAATTATCAGTAAGGGAAAGTAAAGAATATTAAGATTAATTATACAGGTCCTAAGAATATTTACATATTAGTACGTGAAGACAAAACTATGTATCCCTCCTATGTAAACTATGTATTTATAAATACTATGTGAATAGTGGAGACTGAGATTTCGCAAAGTTAAAGTTTATATGAAAAAAGCTGAAAGGCAAATTTAATAAAAATAAAGATATTTCATATCCGCCATAAGCATAACATACAGCCTATCACGTATATCAATCCCAGGTAACTCTAGGTATGGTAATGACGTTGTATCATCCAATTTGTAACACTAATTTTTGTTTTCAGCGGCCTCACACCAAACTTTTCAACTCCTGTTTAATCACAAAAGCATATTGACAAAGAACTTGAAAATTCCTGAGTGGTAAAGTGAAGGCACACGTAATATTTTAATGCAAATGTCTTGGGCTCCATATTCATGAGCTTGGCATTGCAATTAGGGGGATGGACTTCCATGTATTATGGTAATTTAGGCTCCTTTTTACCCAAAATAATATTGTGGGATGGATGGATCTTTGGCTGTTTCGACTTGCCAGGAAATAAGAAGGTACTTATTTTTAGCTTTTTTTTCCTTGTGAAAAAGAATATTTTGGAAATGCTGAAATAAAAACTGAAATTACTGGATGAAAAATAAGCTGATGTAGTACCTGATGATAAAAGGAACATCTTGAAGATCGAATTTAAGTAACGAGGCTAAACTGCCGGCTGTAAACATCTGAATGACGCTGAATTTCATCCTTCAGTAAAACTCTGAGACTATGACTGTGAACTATTTGGAATATATGGCCATAAATAGTGTGTGATGTTTGTAGATTTATGATTTTATTTTATAGTACGGAAATCTTTGTTCATGAGTGCTAGATCCTTTTATTTGAGTTTATCACGTTCAGAAAGACAAACGACGGGACGACTTGGACAGAAAGAAACTAATGAATTTTCTAAATAAATTCTTTCAACGCAGTTCTCAGTTAGAAACTTTAGCAAAATTATATTTCCGAGACAACAGTCGAGATAAAAATAGGTTCAGCGTAAAATGGAACGTAATCCAAAGTTTGCTCAAGTAAATTAGTCTGAAAATTAAAATGGCCAACTATTTCCCGCCTAATTGCGTCCTAACCTCATAAATATAGCTGTAATCTACGAGGAACTTTCTAGAAAATATCGTCTCGTTATGATAACGGGTAAGTAGGTACTTCTTAATGTTAATTGAGTTTAGCTAAGCGAGCAGCTTCGCTCACACTGACCTAGGTTAAGATAAGGCAATGTGCTTTGCTTAGCATTTCTGTCATTGTCAAACAACTAGTGTTAGAGAGAGACAGGAATAGAGATAAACCAAAATTAGAATATCGCTTAGTTAGCTCAGCTTTAGTGTGACGTTCCTCAGATAATAAGATTTCTTCCTACTTCCCGATGAAACAATTTTATTGAAAACTCGCAGGCTACCTGATGATTGTTATATTTCCCAGCATTCTTTATTTTACATATCTTTTTACATATTAAAAAAAAGTTATTTCATAATAAAAACATTTTTATAAAAATATGTATAAAAATAGTGCTCCACCGTCGCTAGGTATTGAGACCCAAGCTAACGATGGATGGGATCCAGATTCCAGAGTGAGGAACCTCCTCACAATGCGTGCCGAATCCAAGACAACTGCCTTTTGAATCTGATTCCTGAGCCAGCTGTTGAGCGATAGCTTTTGAATATTTTGGTACCTCCTTATTGTTATTCAAATCTTTGATTCAGTTTTAAATAACACGACTGTTTTTACCATCTCCACGATTTTAGTCCAATCAGACATTGTTAACATGACAACACCATTCATAGCCACAAGCATTGTTCGCTTCAATTCATCAAATGACAGAATACTGTTAATCTGTCAACTCGTTAAGGGTAACACAGATATATTTACCTGGCTCATCGCAAAATAATGTTTCTGGATGTTTAGATACAAAACATGAAAGTGGAGGACAGTTGTTATGGGTTTTCCTGTAATCTGTAAGGAATTAACTATTTATTACTATTCTTTCCTTTTTGATAGTGACTTTGGAAGAGCTTTAGCTAAGCTTTACGGCTTTTTTTAATATTGATTTATATTTATTTGCGCGTCAAATCTTGAGCAAGCGTGGTAATCTTTGCTCGTGGCTTCTCTATATAAGAAGAGGCCTTTGCCCTGCGGTGAGACATTAATCAGTGATAAACTTGTATTACTATACTATATTATTTTTATTATACATATTTGCGCATTGTCCTATCCAACCCCCTGAATAATATAATAACACAGCATCATGCTATGACCCACGGGAGCTCAGCATCACCCAAACACGCGTGTGAAAGTGTGAAATCGCAAAAGACAGCTAGCCAACAATAAAATTTCGAACTGAAATTTAAATTCACCAACGTTCGTATCCCTAAAGGTTTTAATCAAAGCTACCTAGCTACCTATCTATTCCATACACTCGTCTGTCTGGCCGTCGCATTCATGGTGCAGTGCCAAAAATCAATAAATGCCTCCCCATGGGAAACGCCGAACCACCTCTGCGATCCCTCTTTATGTATAATCTGATAGTTATGTAATACATAATGAACATTGACATTGAAGGGATGCCGAATATTGAGCGCGTGGGGAGGATTAAAGAGTTGAGTCTGGTCCAAAGGCGAGGATTGTGAAATGTTTGCTTGTTTATTATTTTGTATGATTGTAACCTTTACAACATTGCGTAATGGTATGAAGCCTATACTTTACAGTATATGTAAAGCTTGTACATCTTCTTCGTCATCTTCAAGCAATTTATTGTAAAGTTTTTTTAAATCTGCTTAGTAATTTTTGCATAAAAAAGTAACAAACATCCACACACACACTTAACACACACACACACACACATAGAAACGTTCACATTTATAAAATTAGTAGGCTCTACCGATTCTAATGTTATAAATGCAATACTGTACGTTCTTAATGGTTGTTGTTAAGATAGCTACAGGATAAGTAACACAGTGTTACTTAACCCGTAGCCATCTTAACTAAAGCTGTGTTTGTGTAATTGTGTTACTTACACACAGCTTCAAAAGACCTGTGCTAACTGCAAGGTCGAAACATTTCATAATATTCTGTGATTTATAGTTTAAAAAGCAATATTTTTAAAGTAGTTATAATTTGCAATAGTCTGATTACAAACGTATCTCTGCAAGTCTGATAGATTTTAACCTACGATATAAGAAAGTGGTGACAAAATTGTGTAAAGACTCTGAGAGCGGGGGCACACGATGCGTTGCGGCGCCGCACCGCAAAGATTTCACTTGGAATGTCCTTCCTTGTGACGCAAAACAACTAAGCGGTGCCGCTCCGACGTCGCAACGCATTTACTCCTCCCCGCCTCGTCTTGGAGGTTGCAAGTCCGGTGCGGCACCGGAGCGCATCGTGTGACATGCCACAGAATTTGTAAAACGACGCAGCGACACTGCTCCGGCGCCGCACCGCCGCCGCCGCCGCAACGCATCGTGTGGGGGCTCTAAGTATGCTAAAGACAGACCAGTACATACTATGCTAGAGTTACAAGAGTCAGATGTGCAAGCACTCTAGTAAGGATGGTCAAAGTCGAAACCTAATCGTAACATCAAAGTGGAATCATAAAGTCACAGGTTTCGTGAGCAAAAAGTCTAATTAAAATCGGCTCAGAGGGGATGCTAGTTAATAAACATTGCACATGTATTTGCAATCTGATGGAGATGCAAATAAAAAAATATCAAGGGGATTTCGGCGCAGTCCAGATGAATAAATACGTTCAGAGCAGAATTTTAGGCTAGGGTTTGTATAAGTTTTTTTTTAATATCATAGATGAAATACGTTGTGGATAAATACTTAGACAGTTTTTCGCCCTCGTGAATGTTGATTTCTATCTACTAGTTTACCCCTTTAAGGCACGAATTTTCAATAATTATTTTTTTGTGGCTAGCTATGCTTCACAAAGAATACACTCTTCAAGTTTCATGACTCTAGGACCAGTGATTTGGGCTGTGCGTTGATATATCAACAGTACTGACAATCAGCCTAAGACAATCAGCCAGTTTACCTTTTTACATAAATAGATCTTTTAAAGTATTACGTGTTCATTTGTCTCATGTCGTGGTCATGGTTAAGGCTCGATTTCCTCTTTCGCTGACGTCAATCGCGTATTTCGGTTGAGCGATTGGTCAGCTTCGGAAATCAGGGCTAGGGCGCATGCCACCAATGTTCAGGGGCTGAAGCCATGTTGTAATAGTGGTTTAACCCTTTGACTGCCGAAAGTGCAGATCTACGCGAGACACAATAGATTTTAATTGTTTGATTAATTACGGCATACAAAAGGTTAATGATCGATTTTTGACGTGTAACGTCAAACTTTTTTGACACATTTCCCATACAAAGTCAGGGTTGTTAAATATCCGGTCAAGACTTGTCATTGAGACACGATTGCATTAGCAGACTAGAGCCCCAGGTCAAAGTTGCGTATATGTGCAGCAGCGCAGATCATTGGCAGAAGTTACAGGTAAACAGAAGCTCGATAGACTAACAATCGGTTATACAATGTTATCCACCCAAGTAACAGAATTTGGTACTATAAAGGTCCTGAGAACGTTTTGGAGCCTACCAATTAGTGTTCGTGATTAGCACTATAATGGTGTTGTAAACATTTACAGAACCCCGATTAGGCCCTAGTTTTATCACTGATTTATTGTATAACCATTACATAAAGGCTCTTACGGTGCTAATTCAGTACTAAAATAGTGCTGTTTTCTACGTTTATGTCACAAATTTGCACTAAAAAACATGTCTATAGTGCTTATTTGGACCGTAAACGATCCCAGTGATGTTTTTTATCATACTGGTCAAAATATATCGATAAGTTATGCTTTATGTCATTTGCCATTGTTGCTTAACATAACATTTAATAAATTGGACATACAACAAAACATTCATGGACCTGTATTCACGTAACTCTCCCATTACTTGCACTTGCGAAAATTATTGTATCGATAAAACCAATATACTGATTTCAAATTTGACAATGCGCCCTTATAATTTACATGTTTTAATAAAATTAAAATTAATAAAATAAAGACTTGTCCCAAATATGGCTGCTATAGTATACATTGGCTTCAGGCGTGCTGCTAATGTGCTATCATGGCAGTAAAACAGCAGCCATATTTTTACCGATATATCTGGGGGTCACTTAAAGGGCTATTTAGAATGATTATGGTACTATTTAATACTATAGTAGAGTTTTTATGACTTTACAGAACTAGACCCATAGCGATATTGAGGGAGCTTTTAAAAAGCGAAGAGGTTACGTAAAGAGTGTGCGAGGTGCTTTTATAGTGCAGATTGTTTCTGTAATAACGTTTTCTATATTACTACAAAACTAGTACTGTAAAAGTTACTTTGACGCTTTATTAGTGCAAAATAGATACATGAAAGGGACAGTAAGGTCCTCTATAGTACTAAATAGTACCATAATCACTTTATTCGTATCTGTTACAGTGCAGAACATTAAAGATTCTTTTGTATGGTCCTGTAAACGTTCTAAGAGCTAAATTATAGAACTTAATCTTATAGAACCAAAAAGCTTTGTTAAAAACCTTTATAGTACAGGCAGTCACAATGGTTACCATAAAAGGCCTACTATAACACTGTTTGGTGACCAAACGCCTTGGTTATAGAACCTTTTGCTACTTGGGCAGTAACTGGGTTCTGATAGGCCACATGAAACTGAGACTGGCTTCATGGAAGGCTTAGTCAGCTGCATCTAGAGAGACTGGAAGGCCCTAAACCCTATGTTAAAAAAAATGGCGGATGTTTATGTCTTGAAATGCAAACAAAAAAAAATTTATGCTTTAAATGTATGCTAACAAAAATCGAGTAAACAAAGAACTATAGCTTTCAGGGGTAAGCCTTCCTGAAAACTTCAGTTTATAGCGAGACCATATAATAAATATCTGATATCTAGATTTTTAAGTAAGTATAGCCCTGTCGATGTCGCCGAGGTTTCTTTAAATGAATGATCATATAATCCTATTAGATGGCAACCGTATACGACCCACTGATTTCATATTAGACTTTGATGTATTTCTGACTAGCCACACGCCCGACTTCACTTGTGTTACCTTTGAAAACTTAGTTATAGAAGATAGTTAACTTTTTAAACAACATTTTTTACACATTTATTCACTTAAGTAAAAAAAAAATTCTTTTTATATACCTAATGCAATTTCATCAAAAGTCTTATGTCAGTCTTCTGTTAAGTCTTATTTATTAAACTTTATGCACAATACAACGGCAGTCTTAGTCTTAGGCATTTTCTAACTCAACCTTAGGCTGAGGCTACATTAGGGCGCGACGCGACCTGCGACTCATCAGCGATTAGAATAAATAAATATGAATGCTCGCGTATATGGCTACACCGTATATCAAATATTACTTGCGATTTTTGATTATACGGTTATACGGCTTTCGCGATAAGTACAATATTACTGAAATCACGGCATTGGCTACATGAACGTGCCAGCAAAATGGAAGCTAATATAAGTCGGATTTTCGCTTTATATGTAGCCATGCCATGTTTATCTGGATTCGCTTTTCCAGTCGCATCGCAAACGCCGTCTACTGTAGCCTCAGCCTTAGCGTAATGCAGAAATTATTTTTTCTGCTCATAAATATGTTACTGAATTACAATATTAAATAACTTCATTCTTGTGAATTAGCAGTGCCAAGCTTAATTAACCCAATTATCTTGTTATAGACGCGTGGTAGAAGATCTACTCCATGAGACTTATTACCCGGACGCACGCGGTAACCCTGATTTCCCGGGAGAACCTTAAGCTTAACTATTTTAGTGCGCTTAGAAATTAGCTCCTAGATTGTAAAAGTTTTAATCTATTTTAATACTTACATTTTTAGTTTCAGCCTTTCGTGTAAGAGGTTGTGGGTTCCAATCCGGGCAAGTACCAAGGTGCCTTTTTCAATTCATATATACTTTCTAAAGTTTATATTAACATCACTGACATCCCATGCTTCGGAAAGCACGTAAAGCCGTTCGTTGGTCCCGGTTGTCATTCGTAGAACTATGACAGTCGTTACGGATAGTCATGAGCCAGAAAGTCTGACCAGTCTAACTAAGAGATACCGTGTCACCCAGTTACTGGATTGTGGAGGTCTAACAGGCAGTCGCTTTACGTAAAACACTGGTATCCTTAGGCTCCGAAGCCGATCCCAACATACAAGTGCACATAGTTAGGAAAAGGCTAGGGAAATGATTAAAAAAATGATTAAAATGATCTTTATTTTGTAAATAGGTTATATCATAACACTTTTACACGTCAATGTTTTGTTTTTTATATTTTAATCGAACGATGGAGCCGGTGTTTCGTAACCGGCTACTCTGAGAAGAAACATCCGAAACAAACTCAGAGGTCAAAGTGTCTTTTAAAGTCCATACAATTGTATTGGTCAAATTATGCGAGGATCATGAAGGTTAATGACTGATGTGCTTTCTTGATGAGAAAAGTACACAGATTTGAGTGGACCTGTCCAGACAGTGCAAGCATTTGTCAGCAATCGTTTAGCTCAACTTAAGACGTAAGGAGCCCAACGTTTTGACGAACAATACCAAAGTAAGGACATTTGGGTAGGCCGCATAACTACTCAAACTGTCAGTCAAAGAAAATATATTAGTACATGTGTATTCTTAGGATAATGAATGACCCACATAATCCTCACACTCACAAAAAAAAAGTATAATGTATATAAAAATAATAACATACTTAAAGAAGTACAAATCAATGTCAATACTACAAAATAATCATGTCAATAAATAAATATGAAATTTATACATAAAAATATAGAAAAGATAAATATACTTTAAAAAGTACACATCAATGTCAAAAGTACAATAATTACCATGTCAATATATAAAAGAGTAAAAATAAACTAATATTGACCTGTGTATATAATTGATGCAGCTCAATCCCAAGCATTTGAATCCTCTAGGTGGTCCTTAACAGAGTAATAAGATTTCTTGCATAATCTACGTTTTATAAATGATTTGAATTTATTAATACTAAGTTTTTGAATCTGGCTGGGAAGTTTGTTATAAAAGCGTATACATTGACATCTGAACGAACCTCCTATTTTCTTTAGCCTAGTTGAAGGGACAACAAATTTGTCCTTGTTCCTCGTATTTATGCTATGAATATCACTGTATTTCTTATACTGATTAATATTTTTATGAGCAAATAACAAATTCTCATATATGTACTGGCATGGCAACGTCATTATATTAATTTCTTTAAATTTGTCTCTTAGGGACTGTCGGGGACTCAATTTGTAGATTGCACGAATAGCCCTTTTTTGCAACACAAATATTGTTTGTATATCGGCGGCATTTCCCCACAATAGAATGCCGTACGACATCAAACTGTGAAAGTAGCTAAAGTAAACTAAGCGGGCTGTTTCCAAATCTGTCAAATCACGGATCTTTCTAACGGCGTATGCTGCAGAGCTGAGTTTTTTAGAGAGTTTTTCTATATGGGGGTCCCACTGAAGTTTGGAATCTAAAGTTATACCCAAAAATACAGTGTTATCGTCGGGTTTCAATTCTTCCCCCTTTATTAGAACACTAGTCTCTACTTTTGTGACATTAGGTAATGTGAACTTAATAAGTTTAGTTTTCTTTTCATTAAGAAGTGGTTATTTATATTAAACCAATTAACTATTGACGCTAAGGCACTATTTATTTCGTTACGCAACAGTTGCTGACGTTTAACTTTAAATAAAAGTGAAGTATCGTCTGCAAACAATACTATGTCATGCTTATCTTTAATGATGATGACGTTTATAGTTTTAGTATCAATTGAGATCTATACCCAGAAAGATATCAGTCCCATTTTCCATTTTAGGAGAGATTTTGGGAATAAGCCGTCAATCATTGTAGGATTGTTGTGTGGTGATGTTGGAAAAATGAAGAGATAGTCCAAGTACATTTTTTCTTGGGGAGTGAGAAATCGTCAAATGACTGGGAAATTATCAAATTACTGCTCCCGTCCTGGGTGCGGCGGGAGGGCGTGTCAGACTTTTACTGACTAATCATCTTCATCATGGACCTCCCTCTGGGAGGTTTGGTTTCCGCACTTAGGGTAACTTAAGTTCCGCACTTAAGGTAGGACCATTGTACGTGTTTACTGACTAAAACTTTTTTTTTTTTTTTACTTACTAAAACCCACTCATGTTCCTTCGGTTACCCTTTATGTTCCCGGAGTCACGGTAACTATTATAAACATTTCGCAACTAGTCCAAGTACATAATAAGAACGACAAATAGCTTGTAGGACTGTTGGCTTTTAGGAAACTACGGAACAGTTTTAAATGAAATTTGGTACAGCGAAAGTCCATAGCCTGCGAAAGAAAATAGGATAGTTTTATCCGTACAAATATTATAAATGCGAAAGTAACTCTGTCTGTCTGTCTCTTCTTCACGCCTAAACCACTAAACCGATTTGAATGAAATAGAGTCAGGGACCCGAGAAAGGACATAGGATAGTTTTCATCCCGGAAAACCCCCGGGAACGGGAACTATTATTCTACGCGGACGAAGTCGCGGGCAAAAGCTAGTATCCCATAAATCCGACAGGAACAGGACCTACGCGGATAAAACCTTGGGGAACAGCTAGTGTCATTTATAAGTTAAAAATTACACACTAAGTTAGACACAGTTAAATGAAACGCAAGAAACTAGATCTTAACATAATATGCTAACAATCCTCCTCCGGGGTCTCAGATAACGGTGGGAGGGGTTCACATCGGTGTCGAGTCGACGATAAAGTACCTGGGACTTGTCCTCGACAACCGATGGAACTTCACGGAGCACTTCCGACGTTTGGGCCCCAAACTGGCGAAGGCCGGAGCTGCCCTCAAGTGGCACCTGCCCAATCTCGGTGGCCCAAACGCCTCCTGCCGGAGGCTCTACACGGGGATCGTGCGGTCCATGGCCCTCTACGGGGCTCCGGTGTGGGCGCCCAATCTAGCCGCGGCTTCGGCCCGGCTTCTGAGGGCGTCCCAGAGGGTCATGGCCATTCGCATGGTTCGGGGATACCGCACGGTCTCCTGTGAGGCGGCATGCCTCCTTGCCGGCGTCCCGCCGTGGGATCTGGAGGCAACAGTCCTTGATAGATAGATAGATAGATAAAACGTTTATTTAGCACAACACAAGACACAATACAGGCAATGGACAAAAAACATAATAAAAAAGGAGAAAGAGAAAAAAAAAGCATACAAAACGATACAAGCCAGAACCACACTATTCAAAATGATTCGACGCCACCGGACGTGACAACACAAAATTTTATTACTTAGCGTGACGGTGATGTGGTTCTGGCTTAAAAAAAAAAAAGAAATTGACCATAGACAGCTTAACATTTATGTCGGTCGATTACTACTGGCCACTGGGCGGTGTGTGTCTCATGATTGCGCCAAATGGGAGTCCAGCTCAGCATAATGCCAGCATAATGCCTTGCACACACGTACGAGTGGCGCGTGGAAGTGCAACGCCGGGGTGAAGTCCCGATGCCGCGGGTTATCGCGGCATGGCTCACGGAGCTCCGGCGAGATCTCATGGCGGAGTGGAGACAGCGACTGTCGCAACCTAGTGCTGGGCACGCCGAGATAGCGGCGGTAAGACCCCTCTTTGAGGAGTGGCTGGAGAGGCGTCATGGCACTCTCACGTTTCGCTTGACACAGGTCCTCACCGGACATGGTCAGTTTGGGAGGTTCCTGTGTCGGATTCGGGCGGAAGCGACGTCTGGGTGTCACCACTGCAGCAAACGGTCGCCTGGAGGACACGGTCGAGCACACAGTTGAGGTGTGCCGCGCATGGGCGGAGCATAGACGTGTCCTCGTAGAGGCGATCGGCGGCGCTGACCTCTCGCGCCCGGCGCTAGTTCAGGCCATGCTTCGGGGCGAGACGGAATGGGATGCCGTCGCCTCCTTCTGCGAAGCAGTTATGCTAGTGAAGGAAGCGGCGGCGCGCGAGAGGCAACGACGAGCCTCTCGCCCCGGACTAAGACCCAGGCGAAGACGTCGAGAGTCGCAAGACGACTACCGGCCACCGTAGGCGCGGTTCTGCGGATGGCGAGCGATGGGTAGCTTGCCGCCCGGCTAGACCAGGACCGCGTCGACGGCGCGCTAGTTTTCCACGCGCGCCTCAAAGAGAAGGAGTCAGCACAGGAAGGGGCCCAACAGGGCCAACGCCTGCCGGGGTTGCGGAATGTTTATAATAGTTACCGTGACCCTGGAACATAAAGGGCAATCGAAGGAACATGAGTGGGTTTTAGTCAGTAAGAGTCTGAGACGCCCTCCCGCCGCACCCAGGACGGGAGCAGTCATTAAATGATTTCCCACTCACCAAAAACAAAAAAAATATGCTAACAATAACATTGAACTGTAGTTTGCGAATGCGTCACACACTTAGCCGATTTTTTCTTTAGTGCAAATTTAAGGTTCTTGTGCAAATAACTCTGCCTGTCTGGCTGTTACTTCATCACGCCAAAACCACTGAACCGTTTCTAATGTGACGAGGGTAGCTCGGGATCTGGGTGAAGACATAGACTTCTTAGGAGTACTTTCTCAACAATACCCTATCCATACTAATATTATAAATGGGAAAGTGTGTCTGTCTGTCTGGGTTTGTCTTTCTTTCACGACGCCAAAACGGAGCGACGAATTGACGTGATTTTTTAAGTGGAGATAGTTGAAGGGATGGAGAGTAACATAGGCTACTTTTTGTCTTTTTCTAACGCGAGCGAAGCCGCGAGCAAAAGCTAGCTTCAGTCTATAGATATAACAATAGTAGAGTAGTACTAGTAGTAGTCTAAATAAATTTTGTTGAACAAGTAGTAAAACTCATGTGATAAGCGAAATATGAGTATGAATGTGGAGGGATAGAGAAAGTGAGAAATGTTGAAGAAAAGTTTTATTTTAATCTTTGCTACATACTAAGAATATATTCTGTATATACGTTCATATACATAGACGCGTAAAATATCTATTTATAACGGTGCAGAAAATTCGACTTAAGTATTAGATTATTTAACCTTTCGACTACCAAACGACAGCCGGCTGTCGGGCTGCTATTGTCTTTCTATTGTGTTTCGAATCACGTGTGTTCGAAGGTTTAAACATGACGCCACCAGATTGATCAATTGATCATTTTCAAATCACCTTTGTTTGATTAATATTCTACTCGCGACAGTGAAAACGCACCCTAAGTAATATGAATATTGGGGTTGCGGAATGTTTATAATAGTTACCGTTGGAACATAAAGGGCAATCGAAGGAACATGAGTGGTTTTAGTCAGTAAAAGTCTGACACGCCCTCCCGCCGCACCCAGGACGGGAGCAGTCATTTGATGATTTCCCACTCACCAAAAAAAATGAATATTTGACACTTTACGAACAGTTTTACATTATAACCTAACTTGTTTAATCATGAAGATGATGATTAACAAAATAACATTTAAGTAATAAACTAGTTAGAGTCTCCACAGTTCTCACAAACAACAACCATGTAACTTAATATCTTGTCTACTTCAGCTATTACCGTAATTCGTAGAACGAGTCAATGAAATCTAGTTACATAATAAATCCTTGCGTAACATCATACTGATATAGGCCCCTATTACTTGAAGCCTGTCACTTCCCATCTATACCTTCACAAGTTACCTCAATTATTTTATTTATATAAAACTGGATGTTGTGATGGCCCAGTGGATAAGGCGCCCGCTTCGTGTGTAAAAGGTTGTGGGTTCGAAACCGGGCAAGTATCAATGTGACTTTTTCAATTCATATGTACTTTCTTAAGTTTATCTTGAACATCACTGACATCCCGTGCATCGGAAAGCACATAAAGCCGTTGGTCCCGGTTGTCATTCGTAGAACTTTGACAGCCGTTACTGGTTAGCCAGAAACTCTGACCAGTCTAACCAAGAGGTATCGGGTCGCCCAGTTACTGGGTTGTGGAGGTCAGATAGGCAGTCGGTCCACGTAAAACACTGGTATCCAGCTGAATCCGGTTAGGCTGGCAGCCGACCCCAACATGGTTGGGAAAAAGGCTAGGGAGATGATGATGAAAACTAGCTTTTGCCCGCGACTTCGTCCGCGTGGATTAAGATTTTCCCGCTTTTCTGTTTAATTTATTTTTTCTTTGCTATAAACCTCACAGAGCCTGAGACCTTTCCAACGATTGCAAAACCGTGGAAATCGGTTCGTCCGTTCTGGAGTTATAGCGTCAGAAAGGAAAACCCGACTTATTTTTATATAGTAGATGTTATGGAACATTTCTCCACCGACTCTGTATATTTTTGTAATGCGTTACACAAGCAGAGTTTTATATAAGTCGCTTTGTTAAAAAAAATGGTGGGATTCCTTTGCGTAAAGTTTTTTGAAACCGTTTCGATGCTAATTCCGAAAGCAAGCAGGAAAAACTGGGTAAAAAAGGTACTGTAACGTCATTCATTTTTTTTAAGGAAAACTCGCCCCAGTTGAGAAACATTTTCAGTACCTATCGTATTACTTTATGAACATTTATTATAAACTCAACATACACAAGCAACCAGACTCGGCGTGACGGGCCTTTTAGTCTAGTGGTAGCCTTGAAAGCCGGAGGTCGTGCGTTCGATTCCCACCTAGGACAAGCTTATCTCTATGATATATGTACATGCATTTAAAAATTATTTCAGTATGTACTTAGCTTGGTATCAGATAATCGTGTGTGAGTAGTCTCAAGATATTTTTTTATCATTTTATTATTATAATTAAATACTAGTTGTGCCTCGCGGTTTCACCCGCGTTACGGTAGGTTTTTACTGCTTCGTTCCCGTGGGACATAGCGTGATATTATATAGCCTATGTTACGGGACTCGGTTCAGTAGTTTTTAAGTTTATTCGTTACATAAAAAATATAAAAATACAAATCTTTCCTCTTTATAATATTAGTATAGATTTGTATCGAGCTGGAATCGACTCTCTTCTCACAGGACAGTAGTCGATAGCTCAGCTACTGTCTATTAATGTATTTCTGCAGAACAAAGACCTCCTCCCATTCATTAGGCATTAGCATTGATTACTACGTTCGCTCAAAGAGAATTGGCGATTTGAAACTGTAAGATAAAAGCAAATAAACGATACATAGCATATACTTTGACTTAGCTTTCGGTCTCTTTCTTGCCATTGTAGTTTATTAATTGTGCGACAGGGACAGCAATATTGCTATGCTTCTGTAAGTGTATACCGTTCTGTGAGTGTCCGTATGTGCATCCGTGACATCACTTGCACTTTCGGCCCTATCAGAATACCAGCGCTGCGGTATTTTTTATGGAAAAAATTGCAGAATCATGCTAAGATAGGGACTGTTTTTGGTCTCGCACAGGTATTTTTATTTATAAAATTTCATTTAATAATCGAGTACCAAATAATAATAATATAAATATACCCGCAGGGCAGCTTGTGGCGAGCTGTTGGGCAGTAGCGACCCCCACGGACCTGACCTCCTGGGAGACCCTTTGTTCTTCATCTCTGGCTTGCCTTAACTGGCCGGCCAAAGTGAGCACTGATGAGGAACAAGGCTCCCACCTCACTCTTGCCTTAATTGGCTGGTTTGAGTGGAGAATCGCAAGAGCAAACGTGCTCGGGGGAAGGAAGTATTCCAGTAAGATGCTGGTAGGGATCTTGACCGTACTTCCGGGATTGTCCTGATAGCCGTGGAATACCTCTCCACTCCTCCAGCACCTAGATATATGTTGCCCCCTTGTCGCTACGTCACTATGTGCTAGCGGCCGTTTTCGGGGGCCCATTTACTGAGTGTGCAAGTCACCCCCTGCCATTACATCCGTGTATACAAACATTGATCAGGCAGGGGCCATAGTCGTTCAATAGTCTTAGGTAACAAATCCACCTCAACAACCCAAACCCATAGTCCAATACTTTCTTTATTTGATGAACTGCAATAGACCACCACCAACCGGGGGTTGACCTTAGGTGCACTTGAGTGCTGCGTATAGGGATTAACGCCGGTTGGTGTCCCACTTCATATTATAAAGCTTTATTTAAGGGGCCTCTGCGAGTTGGCTTCGGCCCCTCGTACGCCTTCCAAAGGTCCGGGACCCCAGGGTCCCGAGAAACGCAAAGTTGAAAATAATATAAATATAATTAAAGAAATAGTTAATGAATAAATAATTAATAAAATATGTATTATATAAAGAGATAGTAGGAGAATACCCAGTATCAATACTGTTACGTAGGTAGGTATAGGTGACGTAAGTGTCGATTGTTCCGGGCACATTTACTAGAAAATTCGGGAAAGTTCCACGACGTTCTAGAACGTTCGATGGAGTTCCGAGGGGTCATTCGAGAAACTTCCAGATCATCGTCGATCATTCGCGATGTTACTGGAATGTTCTCGAATGCACCTGGGTACCTCGGGTTGTCGAACTTTCTAGAAAATGTGACCGGAGATATAAATAGCGGACGTGTCGGCACGGGACTCAGTTCAGTTTTGGAAACGAAACGGTGAACATCGCCACGAAGCGGAACTACGACTGCGATACGAAGTGTGTTTTGTGTTGTGTTAGTTTGTGTTAGTGAAGTGTTTTTGCGTTTGTGAATTTTTAAATAAAGTTATAGTGTTTTTTCGTGTAAAACTGTTATTTTAATTTATCCCGAACCCCAGCTCGTAACAAATTGGTGTCAGAAGTGAGGGATAAATTATGCCGGTTTTACCGAAGGACGACACGGAAGGAATCCGTACGAGGAGCCAACAACGTCAGCAGGAGGTGGACCAGAGGCGATTTGACCCAACCTCGGAGCACGTACCGGGTGGTAGCCAGCCGACGACGAAGCTAGCGTCAGCTCAGGTATCAGGATCTGGTGTTTCTGCAGCACCGGTGACAATGGATCTGTCTGCCCTGATGGCAATGATGCAAGATCAGGCCCGCCGCTTGGAGGAACAGCTTCAGCGTGACAAAGAAGAACAGGCCCGCCGTCAAGAAGATCAGGCCCGCCGCTTGGAGGAACAGCTTCAGCGTGACAAAGAAGAACAGGCCCGCCGTCAAGAAGATCAGGCCCGCCGCTTGGAGGAACAGCTTCAGCGTGACAAAGAAGAACAGGCCCGTCGTCAAGAAGAACAGGCCCGTCGTTTAGAAGAACAGCTGCAACGGGACAAAGAAGATCAGGCCCGCCGACAGGAGGAACAGATCCTCCTAATCAAAGACCTACATGCGACGTTCGGCAAAGATATTGGAGCCGTGAAGGAAAAGGTTGAGCTTCACGAGAACCGTATCCTCGAGGCCGAAACCAAGATCGCTGACATCCAGAAAACGTTAGGATGTCTTAAGTCTGGTGGAGGTGAGATTGCGGCCCCTGTTGTTGCCGCACCATCAGTGCGTGGATTTAAAGCGCCTCCTTTCTACGGAACATCTTCCTGGTCCGCGTACAAGCTCCAATTTGAAGCTGTCAAGAAAGCGAATGGGTGGACAGATGCGCAGGCAATGACCGCACTCACCTTGGGTCTTCGTGACCAGGCTTTAACGGTGTTAGAGACTCTTGGCAACAATGCGACTTACGAGCAGTTGGTTGAAGCCCTAGAGTCTCGATACGGGGACGCTCACCTGGAGCACGTCTTTCGTGCCCAGTTGAAGGATCGCGTGCAGCGCAGCGGAGAAAACCTGCAGCAGTGGGCTCTGGAGGTGGAGATACTGGTTCGAAAGGCATATCGGTCTGCGCCTGAGCTCATCAACGTAAATTTGGTGCAAGCGTTCGTCGATGGCATACGGAATTTTGAAGTCAAGGTTGCTGTGAGACTTGGGCACCATGAGACGTTGAGAAGTGCCTTGGCCCATGCCTTGGAAGTAGAGGCAGTAAGGCATGATCATCGTGCCCACCGTATTAGCGAGGTTGCGGCATCACCTGTGCGTGACCGTTTGAGGTACAGTCCCACGTGTTACAATTGTGGAGAGAAGGGTCACATTAGATCGAGTTGCCCTAAGCGACGTGATGCCAACAAAGACCTGTCCTGGAGAAGGAGGGCAGTTAATTTCACCGCCCAGAAGCAAGAACGACAAGAGACGCCTGTCGCAGGTGGAGTGCGAGAGATTGCGCGCCGTGGTAGAGAGGTACAAAGACGAAGACCAGACGTAGAGGCAGCGGATCTGGGCGAGGAACTGGCTGGAAGCGTATGTGTTCAGTGTGAAGCTAGTGCTGGACGATGCCGTAGGCAAGAGGACAACGAGGAGAGAATGCAACAATGCGATCAAGTGGCTCGACAACAGCAGCTTGGTGGAACAGGAGGAGTACGGGCACACGTTGAAGGAGCTGCAGCTCGTGAACACTCCCGTCATAGGCAAGAAGCTGGGGAAGCAGTTCCTGTCAGGATGTTAAGAACAGACCTGAGTGACGAGCGGAAGGAAACCCCACAGTATGCCACACAGTCAGGTCTGCAGATGCCTGAGAGGACGGAAACTCGCTATGACCGGAAGAGCGGATTTGATGAAGGTTCTCTGGTGTGGTTGCATAACCCAGTGCGTAGCAAACGGAAGTCGCCTAAACTACAGGCAAAATGGGATGGACCATACCGAGTAGTGACCAAGATCAACGACGTCACCTACTGGATACGGAAGAGTACGAGAACTGCGCCTAAAATTGTTCACGTAGATCTGCTGGCACGATACTACGGGAATAATGATGCTCGGGACGAGCATGTCTTAGGAGGGGGCAGTGTTACGTAGGTAGGTATAGGTGACGTAAGTGTCGATTGTTCCGGGCACATTTACTAGAAAATTCGGGAAAGTTCCACGACGTTCTAGAACGTTCGATGGAGTTCCGAGGGGTCATTCGAGAAACTTCCAGATCATCGTCGATCATTCGCGATGTTACTGGAATGTTCTCGAATGCACCTGGGTACCTCGGGTTGTCGAACTTTCTAGAAAATGTGACCGGAGATATAAATAGCGGACGTGTCGGCACGGGACTCAGTTCAGTTTTGGAAACGAAACGGTGAACATCGCCACGAAGCGGAACTACGACTGCGATACGAAGTGTGTTTTGTGTTGTGTTAGTTTGTGTTAGTGAAGTGTTTTTGCGTTTGTGAATTTTTAAATAAAGTTATAGTGTTTTTTCGTGTAAAACTGTTATTTTAATTTATCCCGAACCCCAGCTCGTAACAATACAATTAATAAAAAAATAATGAATAGAAATTAAATAGAACTAATTAAATAGATAATTGGAATCATATAAAAGTAAAAATATGTAACTAAAAAAAAAACCAATGAAGCGCTCTTCCTCTCTACTTATTTAAATCTTGCGGTGCCCAACAGGGTCCATAATTGTTTCCATGTTATATTATTATATTTACCACCTGTAAGTGTACATTATGGATTGCAATTAACGATTTGATTTGATTTTTTTGTTTGGGCTATTTTTCTTTCCTGTGTGTACCAGAATAAATGTTTTTCTTTCTTCTTCTTCTTTCTTTCTTTCTTTCTTTCTATCTTAATATAAAATAAACTTAATAATATCTCAATGATGTCAGTGATGGCCATGATAGACTGGGGCCATTTGTCTACCACCACCGTCACCGTCAACGAGTTGCCGTCATCGTTCGTCGTGCTCGTTTTCGTTCGGTGACGAGAGACATGGTGAGGAAACTAATACTCACTGATATGAATCACTACAATTTTTTTTTTATACATGTATTTTGCTTTAATGTTGCCGATTCTCTTATTCACAAACTAACGTAAATTTAAATTACGTGCATCTTTCTCTTTCCATTTAATTAAGAAAAGGACAGAAAATAAAATATTAGTTAAGTAAGTCCTGTCAAATTTAGACACTCCATAGATAATTTGGACGCGATTTAAAAACATGGCGTCTAAATATACGTCAATTTTCTTGAGGCGCTGTCTAATTTGACAGGATTAAACTAAAATGTATCTTTTGTCCTTTTCTTTAAGAAATGGAAAGAGAAAGATGCATTTAACTTTAGTTAAGTTTGTGAACAAGAGAATCAGCACCAATTTTTTCTAATTCACATTTAACCATGTAAAAAAATATTGTAACACCATTATTTTAAAAGAGTGTGTGCGAATTAGTTTTTTATAAGCCGAAATTTTCAAGGATTTGAAACACAAGTAAGAAACTGGCGCTGGTAGCTAGTACTTATAAACATAATTAACAAAATAACACATAATACAAATATTTTTACCCAGATACAGAACAAACAATCATTCCCATCACACAAAGATTTGTACAGCGTAGGAATCAAACCCACGATCTCCAGTTTACCAGTCAGGGTCCCAAGCAAACCAACAGGTCTTAATTTAAGTAAAACCATTAAAACAATTCTGCGATTTCTTTCGACTTCTTAGATCTACTTATTAGAACCAAGTATTAATTAATTTTACTTTCTACTGCAGATGTCTCCTTAATAAGGCTTTCATATTAATCCAGGCAACTTTTCTTTCCAACTTATTGGAAATTGTGTAATTATATTTCTTTTGTAATTGCAAGGGACGTCTTTTTCAAAAAAAGGTATGAAATAGGATTATTTTTTTGAGATTCTTTATCAGATTGTTGCAATGTCATAAAAATATGTGATATTTTTATATCCCAGCCTCACGTTTTAAATAATAATAATACAATTTTTTTTTTGTTAAACTTTAACTTTTTCGAAACGGCTTTACCGATTTTTACCAAATTTTATATGCATATTCAGTAGGTCTGAGAATCGGCTAGTATCTATTTTTCATAGCCCTAAGTGATAAGGGTTGTTCACCCTTAACATTTTTAAAGCGGGTAAAACCGCGAGAGGCAGTTTGTATTTTCATAAAAATATGTTTAACATGTTTAAAAAAATGAAAATAAAAAATAATAAAATAAAAATAATTATATTCCTTGCAAAATCAATAATACAGTATAAATTATAATAAATTCGTAAGCAAGTCGAGACTGTACATTTAGTATTTTTGAATACTTGATACAAAATGATCTACAACTGATGCCAAAGCTAAAAATATAGTTAGGTATTGCATGTTTTTTCTGAGAAAAAGGCAAACCAATAAATACGGTTTATCTTTTTTTCCGTATGGTTTTCCGATATAAACTTAAAAATTCCTCCATAGATTCATGCAAAACTGTGTTGTAGACTTAGCGCCTTACTAATAAACGCTGCTTAAAGTTATGACAAGTTTATACGTCAAAAAATGTATGGTTACACAGGCTTTATCCATTGCATAACTTTACACAGTGATTATTAGTAAGGGCAATAGTATTTTTGCTGCCATATAGGGTGCTTGCGATGGATGTCGCGGGCAGCAGCTAATACATACATAATAATCCAAATGCAAGCGCTCTGGTGTTACAAATCTAAAATTCTCTTTATACAACATCATTCATGTTTTACACCTAAACCCCTCTCAACATTCACTCTATGTACGGGTGCAAACGGCATGAAAAATCTGCTCAATAGTTGAGTTTGAGAGACAAACAAGCAGACAGACAAAGATATTATAAGTAAAAAGGTGTAGATAGGTTACCCAAACGAAATTCTATCTTCAAAAACGGCTCACTAACGCACACATACATTACACGTCAAAGTAGGATGACATGATTGAAGTATTGCGAGTGAAAAAGAGATAAACGTCAAATGATTGACATTTGACGATATCTGTTTTTAGATATTCAGTACCATGTTGGTCAATTGGCAAACTTTTTAAGTGCCACTTTTTGACTGCATATAACCTATCTACACATTTTTACTTATAATATCATTGCAGACAGACATACGAGGCTTAAAAAACTTTTGATTCCACTCACTTTGCACAAAATTTTAACCTTGATAAAGCCCACAGTCCCCTAAAGTGCAAGCTATGTGAATTGTACCATAATATTGATTAAAGTGGGGTTCCCGCGGGTAAATATATTGATCGGTTTCCCCACGCTGTAGTACCGTAGTGAGTCAGTGTAGTTCAAGTGTGGTTCTGTATGATTCAGTGTCACTGTCCAAGGAGGCGTAGCTGCATAAAGGCGTAATCGTCATTTTACGCGAGTGTCTGACTAAATGCCGACAGTCACTAGCTGTCGACGTATAGTCGGACACTCATTTTACGCTAGGTGTACGCCTGCTTGCAGCTTACAAAACTCTGTCGACGATGCGTACGCGTAGTACTCTCAATTTTGTATGTAAGCTCATTACTATAGCCGCGTGTCACCGTACGACGGGTGACAGGTTGGTATTGACGAAAAATACATGTTGTGCCGACCCCAAGTAAAATGGGATAAGGGCAGGAAGAAGAGTGTCCACCTCACGACACATTACCTCGTACAAACCTGTATGAACTGATAACTATTGACAGTGTGACAATAAGGTCTCTTTTTGGCAGTATTTTACATGGAAATGTGTTTGATGGGTTAAAACTTGTAACATAATGATGATACACCGATTATATGTGTGTTATGTGTGTTTGTGTAAGTTAAGAGTGTAATGCTAAAAAATACTTCAGCATTGTACGACGTTTTTTAACACACTTGTAGTGAAAAACCATTAATATTTTTATTACACGAAAATGTAATTACAATTTCAATTAACATGAGTGACTTTAACACAATTTAAAAATGTTTATAAAAGACTAGCTGGCCCGACAGACGTTGTCCTGTCAACTATGAATATTGAATTCAAATTGACATACTACCTACCCACTACCTACCCACTACCTACCCACTACCTACCCACTACCTACCCACTACCTACCCACTACCTACCCACTACCTACCCACTACCTACCCACTACCTACCGACTACCTACCCACTACCTACCCACTACCTACCGACTACCTACCCACTACCTACCCACTACCTACCCACTACCTACCCACTACCTACCCACTACCTACCCACTACCTACCCACTACCTACCCACTACCTACCCACTACCTACCCACTACCTACCCACTACCTACCCACTACCTACCCACTACCTACCCACTACCTACCTACTATCTACCTACTACCACATCAAAGAGACGTTCCTTTACATTTCAAGTGACATTTTACGTAAGATAATTCGTGTTTGACGACGATACGATACTAACGTCACTCAATTGTTTTGGCTTCCCGAAACCTCTCGACTAACACTTGAACTTTATGGTATGGTGTTAAAGCTTAAATTGATTCTACGTTTTAGTTAGAAAACGTTTGTATGGGAAAAAAAAGGGCTGTTTTTAGGGCTTTCCCGACAATTATTCGTTTTTTTTTTGCCGTATAAACCATCCTTGAACTACAACGAACATTTTAAAGAAAAAAGCAGCCAAATCGGTCAAGCCGTTTTCATGCCAAGTCGTGACAACGGAAAACGGGTTTCATTTTTTTATATAAGAAGATTATTCGACTGATATTTGAGACTCTTTTTTAAATAACTTTTGTAAGTCATTATGTACATAAGCCCGCTGGACGTTAGCCACTTTGAAGGAATGTTTTTTTTTTTCAAATAGAAAAGAAGTAGGTTTTATTTTGTGTTTAAGTTTACTTCACAGCTGAAAAGTCCAGTTTACACTAATAAGGGAATTTTATTGGTTGAGTTTAAATTAACCTATATTTATATAACACACCTAGAGGTCCAATTTTTATCGCAAACTATAATAAACTAGCTTTTGCCCGTGGCTTAGCTCGCGCTAGAAAGAGATTAAAACTAGCCTATGTCTCTTCTCCATTCATCTATCTCCACTAAAAAATCACGTAATTTTATCACTCAGTTTTGCCATGATAGACGGACAAACAGACAGACAGAAACACAGACAGACACACACACTTTCCTATTTATAATATTAGTATGGATTGGTAAACTGACTAAGTGAGTCTAGACCACTGGTGCTAGAGACATGAAACTTAGGGTGTGTTATGGCAGCGGCTTGCTGGAGATTTTTAACCGATTTAAAAAAAAAAGTAGTTAACCGATTTAAAAAAAAAAAAGTAGGTTCTCTGTTCGACCTGTATGTATGTATGTATGTTTGTCCGCAATTATCTCGCGTTTGGCTGAACCGATTTTGATGCGGTTTTCAGCAAAGCGTTTGTTACATTCTGGGGAAGGTTTTAGTATATAACACTAATGGATATCCTGTGACGTTGCGCGCATAGTGCCGTTTTCATTTTATAAGATTATAAGTTTATTTTGAGAGCTACCCTAAAACGCAGTCAGACACTGAGACTCTAACTAAAAAGTAAAAAATACTGCCTACAGGCTTCTCTTCTGCCGGTCGATTTGTGTTGCCACCGACTTCCGAAATAGTTATTTTTGAGCTTTTAGTTTTTGAAGTCGGTTATCTTTTTTTAAAAAAAGTTTTTTTGTAATATGGTAACAATCTGCATTACACTACTTTTGAATCTGTGAGTTTAACTGGTGTATAACAAAAACTATTGCAAGCAAAAGCTAAATTTTAAAATTAACATTAAAGTAAAAATAAATATCCTTAGACCACTTACACATAGCCATCTAATTCCAAACTAAGCAGAGCTTGTACTATGGTAACCAGACAATTGTTATACATACTTGTATAATTATTATTAGTATTGATTGTACTTGTACATAAAGATAATCATAGCCTCATAGGTGACCAAGGGTTTATCTAAAAGCCGTGCCCCTAACCAGATTTCGATGCTACTGATACAAAGTTGACCAAAACATTCGTACTCATTAATTTTGAATCCAACACCCCCCTAGCAACCATTACTACGCCATACGACCCTTCCGCACAACTTTTATCACACATGCAAATAGTTTTCAGCCTTACGTGGTGGTAATAACGTCTATAATTGAGTGTAAAACATGGATAGATGACCGTTAGTTCATGGGATTACCCTATATGGGGAAATCCATGGGTGCGGTAGTTCGATTGATTGTAGAAATGTTCCAGAATTGTGTTTATTGAGGGTGTGTTATCATTATTTTCGCGAAAGTTCTACGTTTTGTTCGTGTGTAGTGGAACTGCTTATTCTATCCATACTAATATTATAAATGGGAAAGTGTGTCGGTCTGTCTGTCTGTATGTTTGTCTTTCTTTCACGGCAAAACGGAGCGACGAATTAACGTGATTTTTTACGTGGAGATACTTATTGTCGCTTTCTAACGCGTACGAAGCCGCGGGCAAAAGCTAGTGTGGTTATAAATAATGTTCTGTTGTATTTGTTTCGCATTAAATTGTAGACATTAAATAAACACTGAGTCTTAGAAACAAAGTTATTTTATATTAACTATCTTTAAAACATAGACTAGTAAATAATACCTACTGCAAATTGAGTTTTTCTTTTCCTTTTGTTTATTAGCTTAGTTCTGTTTTGTCTCCTACTTTTTTTTTTGGTGAGTGGGAAATTATCCAATGACTGCTCCCGTCCTGGGTGCGGCGGGAGGGCGTGTCAGACTCTTACTGACTAAAACCCACTCATGTTCCTTCGATTGCCCTTTATGTTCCAGGGTCACGACTATCTCCTAAATAAGTCGCTTGCAAATGCAAGTTATTGTTCGTCTCCAGTATTATTCGCTCTATTACTATTGTAAAAGTAAACACAAACATTTTATAATTAAAACAATTACTCCCTTTAAGCTCTCAAGTTTAATTAAGAAATACAGACATTAATTTGATTTAACTTGATAATTAGATTTGTTAGACCTAAGAACTACGCGAATCATTAAGGGCTTTAAAATCTAGATTTTAGGCCTTTTGCGAAAACAAAGGACCTTTTGAAATAGGTAGGCAGGTACTTGAACTATTAATATTTTAAGACTATGTCTATTTAACTAGTTTGCCTTTTTTTGGGTTCCTTAGCCACAAGGTAAAATAGGACCCCATTATTAACACTTTACGTTCTGTCTGTCTGTCTGTTTATCACAAGGCTGTATCTCATGAACCGTGGTAGGAAGACAGTTGAAATTTTCACAGATGACGTATTTCTGTTGCGCATTTATATTATACTGTGTTTCAAACCATCGAACACACGTGTTTCAAGACACAATAAAAAGACAATAGCAGCCTGACAGCCGGCTGTCGCTTGGTCGTAGAAAGGTTAAAGAATTAAATGTAACATTGATGAAAGAGTCAACAGGACTAAACTTATTAGTAAGGCTTAGCGTGATGTCATATAGCAGCAAAAAATGGGCCAACTACCACAAAAAAAAAATACAATATTATGGGTGGAACCGAGGACAGCTAGTATCCATACTAATATTATAAATGGGAAAGTGTGTCTGTCTGTCTGTCTGTATGTTTCTTTTTCTTTAACGGCAAAACGGAGCGACGAATTGACGTGATTATTTAAGTGGAGATAGTTGAAGGGATGGAGAGTAACATAGGCTACTTTTTGTCTCTTTTAACGCGAGCGAGGCCGCGGGCAAAAGCTAGTATTATATACAACTACCTTTGGTGAGACGTTATGTTATGTTTAAGTATAAAAGTCGTTCAGAGCCAGCTCGGGTATACATAAAGAGAACGAAGACCTCCGCCCCGGGGTGGGATACAAATGATCAGGACGAATTGACCTGACTGTAGGTCGACTACTTTAAATAAAGCGCGAGTTCTCAACTTTTTTTATTAGAATTAAACGGAGTGTGAATAGACACTCCAGGCGGAAGAGTAAAATGAAAAATCCTAAAATTAAATATAATTAAATTATCAAAAAACCCAACTGCAATATTGGAAATTGGTGGCTTTGTTACTGTTTCATTTAATTGCCACCAACTTCCGAAGTTGCAGTTAGGTTTTTTGATTATTCAATTACTTATATTATTTTTTTGCTCCTTTTTTTCATATAATTTATCCTATGTCACTCCCGCAACTGAGACGAATTTAATGACACCTCATATGTCGAAATCAGCTTAATGGTTTAGGCTGTAGATGCCATAGATTGAGACATACATACATACGCTCGAATAACATAACCCTCCTTGTCGCAGTCGGGTAAAAAATATTATGAAACAAGTTTATTTATTGTAAAAACTAGCTTCTGCCCGCGGCTTCGCTCGCTTTAGAAAGAGACAAAAAGTAGCCTATGTTACTCTCCATCCCTTCAACTATCTCCACTTAAAAATCACGTCAATCCGTCGCTCCGTTAACCGTGAAAGAAAGACAAACAGACAGACAGACAGACAGACCCACTTTCCCATTTATAATATTAGTATGGATGACTGACAGAGCACTACTTTGAGCCCACGAGCAAACAACGAAACAGTGGTCACAAACAGTGTGTCAGATCGTTAGAGTACAGGTATAATCAACACCCATTTTCAGATAAAAACGTAAAGTTACGAGTTGGCATACCTATGATAAAGAAATATATTCTGCTAAAACAAAACACAGTATAGCAATGTCTAACGTTTGACTTAGTTATGTGTCTTTAAAAAACAAACTTATGTGTGCTTCATATAATTTATGTGTCCTTCATAGAATAACAATTATGTTATTTATAGAGCTATCACTTTCTTTGTCGTACATCCTACATTCATCATGCAACATTCAGTCAGTACGTAAGTTTATTTAGCAATAATATTCCTCTAAGATATATGAGTTTAATATTCAATACTCCAAGAGCCCAATTCAAAGTAGTCGAGTTATACCAGAGGACAAGTATAATCCTACACCTGACAAACGCAGGCCACCTCTCAAATAAGAATTAGGATCTCCGGAGAGGCTTTCACAGGTTTTTTTATCTGACTGTACCGGAAAAAAGTTTGGTGTTATGACATGAGTAATGGATTGCATGTGAAAATAACTTTTTTATGCATGTATGTGTGTCTTGAAGTATTATTATTGTTGGTTGTGTTGTGGTTTCTTAAATTCTATTGAACCTTGTAAAGAAAGTTCTTTGGGACGTTAATAGGAATGACGACCACATTAAAAAATGGCAGAAAACGACATAAAATAGTTTTTATCCCAAAAATCCCACAAAAACGGGAACAACGTGGGTAAAACCGAAGGAGACAGCTAGTTTTACCATATTTTATAATTTTAAACTTGTCAATATTTATATAGGAGTTATTACAGAAAAATTAAACAAAAATATGAACAGCGGCAATAGTTTAAACACAAGTGCATATATGTTCCTTTAAAAGGCAACACCTAAAGCTCAAGTTATTTAAATATCAAGTGGCCGAAACATTTAAAACTGAAAACATATTCCTTTTCACGTAGTAAAGTTAACACTTCAAACGGATAGTCATGAATTTTGGACGGCGCGGCGCGGCGTAGCGTACTACGCGGCTACGAAATGCTACGGCGTAGACACGTAGCGGTTACTCTGTTCGAAAAATTTGTGTTTTCGATTGCAACTTTAATAAACGTCACGACTTTATTTCTCAAGGGTGTAGGCAGATATCTGTTTTATGTGCACTGATGTAGTTTAGGTTTATGTTTTACAGGATGTAGCCTAATGCAGTTTGTACAATATATTTTGATAATTTATTTATTGCTGGTTTGAAACCGAACCTTTTGCCTTACTTCGCTTAAAGGGCTAAATCTCGTAATAAATCAAATTTAAAGTTTTTTTATAATATTAAATATTAAAAACTGCCTGACTCCCGCAGTTTCTGTCGTTTCTAGTAACTGCTTCGCTCCCGGAGGTCACAGAATTATGTAACACTAGCTTTTGCCCGCGGCTTCGCTCGCGTTAGAAAGAGAGACAAAAAGTAGCCTATGTTACTCTCCATCCCTTCAACTATCTCCAGTTAAAAAATCACGTCAATTCGTCGCTCTATTTGTTACATTTAAGGCAAGGTTTTAGTTTTTTGACCGGCTTTAAGAAAGGAGCTTCTCAATAAAAACTAGCTAACTAGTTTTTTTTTTAAATAGAACAGCCTTCAACTACAAAATGACTAAAGTTTTGGAAGTCGGTGGCAATTTAAAACAACAACAAGTAGAATTTGTTGTTTTTGAATGCGTGTTTTTTTAAATATTTCCTATTGTTAATAACTGTATCAGTCTAATTTAAGAAACGCTATCGCGTATACAATAAATCTGTCAGCTTGAGCAGTCGGCATGATATATAACTCGCTGCATACTGGTCACTGAGTTCCATTCTTTGGTTAGAGTTCCTTAAATAATACAGGAAAACGGTAAGCAATGTAGGTTACTTTTAGGTTATATTTTTGGGACAATCTCGCTACACCGCCAACCACCCATCAGCTTCCAAAAGATGTTTACTGCTGGAAAAAGTCCTCCCCCAAAGATTTTTACCTTTATCGGTTCTGTTTCAACGAGACCTTGAAGGGGGCGTCAGTCCATCTTGCAGGAGGCCTACCGACGCTGCTTTCCTCAGTACGCAGTCGTCACTTCACAACCTTCCGCCCCAACGGCCATCAGTTCTACGAGCTATGTGCCCCGCCTATTGCCACTTAAGTTTGGCGATTTGATAAGTTATGTCGGTGGCTTTAGTTGCCAACAACTCCTGAAAGCCTGATTCAACAGTGGGGTCTACCAGAAAATCGCTGAGCAATGAAGCTCGGAACAATGATTGAACTGGCTTGAATTCCACAACGAAATTAATAAGAAAATAACAGCGAAGTTAGAAAAAAATATAATTTCCAAACTCACATTGTGGTTATTGTACATACCATAATGTGTGTTTGGAAAATATATTTTTCATACGAATACATAATGTGTGTATGGAAATAATATTTTGCGACCGTCAACCATAAAGCTGTTGTTCCCGGTTGTCATTTGTAGACATTCAAATCCCGAAAGCCATACCATGTTTTTCTCGTTTCGCTCTTCCAGTCGCATCGCAAATCGCTCCCTACTGTAGCCTCAGCCCCAGTGTTATCAATTGGTACCGTGTAATGGTACAGTCGAAGCGATATAATTGCGCACACCTAGAGAATTTTCTCTCTTCTAGACCAATTTCTTTTAAGAAATTTGTGCCATTAAATCGTTACGTCTGTGGCTACCATTAATATTTGGATTACGAAGGTCTGATCTAAGGTTCTTTCTTCGTAAAACGCTGGTGTTGAAGAAAACGGTTTTACAGGAAAACGGGTAGGGAGATGATGACGCAGCTAGTATAGAATGAGACTCATCGTGACCGTACAGCAGAACATCACAACATTTACATCTCCCATCCCTCTCTAGCGCTTGCAGTTTGACAATTGTGTGACAGTGACAGAAACGCTGAGCCAGAGCACGTCCGAGCAAGCAGGGGAAGGTAATGTGTTTTCTTAAGACATAAACATTTTCCCTAACATACAGAACCCCTCGTATCACTATGCAACTCGGCGCCATATTTACGAGCCGCGACATAGCCAGATTGACGCAAGACGAACGTAACGCGTCAAGACGTGTGGAAGGAAAGGTGACGAGAAACTACGTCTTTTCGGCGCCTTAGACTATGTAAGGAAAGTGGTTGAAACAATATGCTTTGAAGTTTTCAAATTGTTATTCTTTCGTGTCTGTTCCAGTAGCTGTTCGGAATGTGATTGGCGAATTTGTAAATCCGGGACCGATTGTGATCTTAACAAAGATGCTAATGCCCTTACTAATAATCACTGTGTAAAGTTATGTAATGAATAAAGCCTGTGTAACCATACATTTTTTGCCGTGTAAACCTGTCATAACTTTATGCAGCGTTTATTAGTAAGGCGCTAAGTTTATATACATTGTTTTCACATATAGAAGCTCCAAAAATAATGTAACAAAGATTTTGAAAAACATGAAGTTTTAAAAAGAGTATCAATGAACATGGCAACTAGCGTCGCCATTCAGCTTAACCGCCGGCTCAGATGATTCATACATATGTGCCTGTAAATTAAGTGAAATAAATGCCTTAAATGTTAAATTTATTTTAGGCGATACCCGTTTTCCCCCATAAGTGGGATATTTTAGGAATAAGCCAAAAACAAACTACTTTCTACCTAACTTTACGTTAAGCTTTGTGTGTATCCTTACAACCGACAGTCCCAAAAAGTTACCACTAAATAAGTGAATAAACAAAGCTTGACAACTGATATTTCAGAACACTATAGTTTCTCACCCACTCCAGTTACTGAAGATTCCTGGGAACGTAACATCGGAGGGACACGTGATAATGACGTCACAAGCCGGGTTCATACGACTGGTTTTGTCAGAGGTACGAGAGTTGACGAAGGTATGGATTAGAAAAACGACTGTATTATTGTTGAGAATGCAGTGGTCCTTTAGAAAAGGTTTCGGTTTTTGAATGGTAATTTCCGTATTTTCGCGATTACGGTAAATAATGTGTCTACCAGTCTATGTACGTATATCGATTGCACCTATCTCATGCATTTATTAGGAATATTGATACATATCAACACTAATATTATAAAGAGGCAAACTTTGTATGTTTGTTTGTAATGGATAGCTCAAAAACTACTGGACAGATTAAAAAAACTTTTACCAATCGGAAGCTACATTGTCTACGAGTAACATACCTAAGCTATATAATATCACGCTAGGTTCCACGAGAGCGAAGCAGTAACCAAAAACCTATCCAATAACAAAGTTTGTCCTGGGTGGGGGAATCGAACCCACGACCTCCAGTTTAACCGCCAGGGTCACTAACCACTATACTTGAGCCAAATTCAATAAAGAATACAGGTAAACAATCCAATATAGGGTTATTACAACTCACTTTTCACAAAAATTCTATTATTTTCATGATTATCGCCTTTTTCACGCTAACTATTTATTGTGAAATCCTATTGCAGCATATTTCACTAGAACCACTCAAATAACATACAAATATACCTCCTTATTTCGAAAAACCAAGCAACGGTTTGTTTACCTCTATTCTTTATCTAATTTGGATCAAGTATAGATCAAGATGCCCGTCAAAATATAAGTCTGAAATCTAGTGCTCGCGCCTCTGTATGAAAGAGGTCTCAAAAGAGGCCTTTACCCTGCAGTAATACAGTAATAACATTGAATCTAATACTCTTATTAGGCCTGCCCATGCTTGCACGGGCCATGTTTAAATAAACAAAACACTAACTAAATTCAAATGCTTTCTAGAACGCTATGCTTGAGTTTTTCAACCAGTATCGTCCAAATTTTTATTACTTACGCATCGTAAATAGATTGTTCGTAGTCTCGTTCGCTTCTGGATTCACTCTTCTACTCCCCCATAATGTGGTGTAACTTGATTATTATACGGTAGGGTGTGTGCGTGTGTATATAAGGGAAGTTCGGGTAGTCCCGGATGGTGGGTAACCGCGGACATCGTCAGGTTACACAAGTTAACCTTCGAACATACGTGATTCGAGACACAATAGAAAGACAATAGCAGCCCGACAGCCGGCTGTCGCTTGGTTGTCGAAAGGTTAAACTATGATATAATAGCAGAGTTATTCTTTCAATTTAGCTTTCCTAGATATTTAATAGACCGCGGTTAACAACCGTCCGGGGCTATCAAATATTTCCTTGTCTGTGGTGGCAGGATCTTAAAATTCATTATTGTGTGTGTGAAATGTTTAATCAGTGTTCGACTATTTCAAGAAATAGTTCATTTTATAGAGTGGTTATGTTAGAACGTTTAATGAAATCTCGACAAACACATTCACTTTTATTCTTTAACTTAATTGTTCAACCTAATTGTACCCAATTCATGACGAAGCAAATTAAACACCACTATTTTTCAAACCAGTTTCTTTATTTCGTGTTCATCATTTTAATACAACATACAAGTAAATTTATCATCAGATATTATTTTATCAATTCTTAAGATCTACCTTAACTAAGACTTGAATAACAAGTAGGTATGTATGAGTATTCATATCGATATATCGATACATCGAAGTGGTATCGATATGTATCGAAAATCGTACAGGATTTAAATGTTCAACCCACACATAGTTAATCCAAAGATAAATAAACAAATTAACAAACTTCTTTTTAAAAAAACCGACAATGGAATGTTTGGTATTAAAAAGTATCAATTCCAATAAAAGCCTGTATAAAAATGCTTGGCTGATAAAAAGAAAACACAAAAACGCACAAATTCACACAATAACTTAAACATGGAAGATGAATGTCTTAACTTTTTACGGTACGCCATTTTTGTGACGTCATTTGACGTTTATTGTTCTGGCAGTATAGTTTTCCAAGATGGCGTCTACGATATGAACGAGTTTTATTAAATATTCAAAAGTTACGTCTGTTTTGGTGATTAAGCTTAAACCTCACGTAGGCTATTTTAATAAAAAGAATGTGCACATTTTTATACTTTAAAGATAAGCAAATTTTTTATGATCACTGTGTAGCGCACCCGAAAAACGACTTTGTGCGACAAATGGCGTTACAAAATGGCGCGTAAGAAAAACAAAACCCAAAAACTCCTTTTATCTCAAAGACAAATGACTGTAACATTAATTCCAACTGCAAAATATACTTTTTATTATTTTTAAATAAAACAAGAGGTACACAGTCAGTATTATTTTGACAACGATTAGCTAACAGGGAATCTAATTTTCCATATATTATTATAAATATTGAAAGGGTCGTTAGACAGTCACAGCGAAGGAAAGTTACAAGCTAGGGGAAAACACAGGGTACGTAATAATGAACATGAAAACCCAACCTTAAAGTAGAGCAAAGTTTTGTTAAACCAGCTCGCATTACCAAATCTCATCATTCTTCTTGAAATTACATTTGCCAGTCGAATCGGAAGATTTATTTGTGTAGTTTATTGAAGATCAACAAACCTATGTAAATTTCATGTTCATAATTATCCCTACAGACACACAGTAGTGTCGTGACTAGAGAAAGAAATAGTTAATGGAACTCCCAAAGGGGATAAAATTAAAGTACACTATTATTAAAAGGGAGAGTTACAAAAAGTTCCTTATAACATAACACTCGTATAAGTGAGAAAACTTAGAGTCTAACCTAATTGAAAGTTAGATGACTAGCGTCGGCGACACACGATAATAAATTACAAATAAATTATTAATAAATTACATATTTTTTATCAACAAACATAATGAAATAATTTATTGTGACGAGATTTAGTTTTGACAGAACCGATCAGAGGTGATATGTCCAAAAAACTGGATGGAAAACATTACATTTTAGCTTACCCGAAGTAGCCTTCCTTTTGAGCCAAATTTAACATTATTTATGTATCGAATACATCGTATAATAGTGATAGATTAGAGTACTCTTAAATAATCAGGTATATTATTAAAATAATAAGATCAGGCTCCGCTTGTTTACGCTGCTATATAAAATTGACAAACGGTCAGCCCAATCTTCATTGAAACTGCCAACCTCCAATTATCAAACAAAAAATTAATCTAATAAATTGTCAAGCGCGCGTAACCCGCTCTGATTGGTAGTTGATCATTCAGTCAACCAATCACAAGCACAGCGTTTGTCAGATAAATTTTTCGTTCGAAAATCCGGTGGTATGAATGTATCAGTCTCTTTGAACAAGAGTAAGTGACTAAAGAGATTCAGTAATAACTTTGAAACGACCACCCCGTAAGATATTTTATATCTGTAGGTAACTTAGAAATTTTATCCGGCGTTTCATTAACTTTTGCATGTAATCACGTTTAATACTTTACTATGAAGTTGGCCGGCTCTATTGTTTATCTATTGTTTCTTGAGAGTTAACGGATCAACTTGTTTAAACTTTGATTAGGTAAGTTGGTATCCGGAGTTGTGATCATTTAGCCTTTGATAGGTTCAATGTCAAAACATTACTGAAATGAAGAGATGGATTGGCAGAGAAAAATGTCGTGCACAAAAGTCCTTGGGTTTTTTTTCTATACATTTTAGGATACCTTATTTGGATACTGTTAAAGCTCAATTATCTATTGTAAGTTTGGTAGAATTTTACCAAACTTTAAGTAAAAGTTTTAATTTGCGAATTAATTCTGTTTGAAGTTTTGACATATTTTTAAACATAAATTAACTGTTGTCATTTATAATCTAAGCTTTAACGAACATTAATTTATAAAAGTTTAATGAAATTTGCAGTAAAACACAGTTTATAGTTTTGTTTCTTGTTTTTAACTAATTAAGTTTATCAACCGTTTGTCATTTTTATTATACGGTTAGCTGTTAAACAATTTTGTTTAAAATTAGATTGCTAAAATTGTGGGTTGAAAAAACTCACGGAACGTCGGTATTTCATTTTAGAAACTCTTCTATTTATTGGATTTCAAATATTTTGGCCAATAGTGCACACCATTTTAAATTGACAGCCATCTCTGCATTTCTTAATTGATGTTAGAAAATACTTGTAGAACGGTTGATTCAAAATTTTACTAGTTTTAATCTCTGATATTTTGTTCCACAAACGAATGCAAGATTATTCTGTACAAATGTTTGGGGATAGTGTTAATAAAGCAAGCGCTTTTAAAATTTTTGCGTTTGAATTATAGATACAAAAATTTGGTTATATTGAACATTCATCACAATTTAAAAATCAACCGTCCAAACAGGCAGTGCTCTTAAAAATGTAACAGTTAGTGCAATAATAATCATTAGTGGTGTGAAAATAAATAGTGGGTCGATATCGATAAAAATGGATGTGCTTAAAAGGCGGAAACAGGTGTACCAATTTAGAGATCAGAACTGTCGAATACAATCTAATGTAACATGAACACTAAACAACTAAATCATTTGCCATGATTTCACTGTGTAGCGAGTAATTCGATATCTTTAACGAGACATTTCGATACAATAACATCAACATCTCAAATAATCAATAAGAAATTGCTGGAGTATACAGTTAATTGAATTTAATTGATGTTTTCTTTAATTTTCTACAAAACACAGTACAAATCATGGTAACGATATATTTTATTACCACACGTTAAGTTTAAATTCCTACACAGTTATAAACCTTAAGTATCGATTAGCATTCAAGTTCATTATGAAAAAATATATCATTGGAAATATTTTTCAACTTCTCTCCTTAATTTCAAACCACCCAAGAACAACTTAATTATGCATGTGACAACCGATTTTTATAACTACATGTTTATTCCTAACAACACTTTGGCAACAAATAGTATTTTCATTTTTTTTTTCATTAAGTTTTTTTTCCATCAATTTCAAATGTAACGTCAACATTATTGAAGTTAACATTACCATTGTTTTTACCGAACCCGATCATTTATCGATTTTTATCATCGTCTTTTAAGATAGAAGACATAGAAAAGTATCGACAGAAGATGAATATCGATCGATAATGTGACATCACTGGCTTTAGTTGGCGAGACGTGTTGCACTCTTCCTTTTTTAAAATTTGGCTATCAAAGTTCAATTACACTACCCTACAGTCTCGTCAACTAATGCCTTATAGAAGCAAACATAGGAGGTCTACTTAACATAAGAAACAGTTATCCAGGATTTTTAATCTTTTTTTTTTTCATTTTTTTTCTTTTTCTGTCATCAGTCTTAAAATTGAGTCATACCATCTAACTAAGAATGATGAACTCTTATATTTAAGTTCCTAGGCCAGATCTAACATCGGAATTTTGCGGTGTTTTTCTTATACTGTAGCTTACAATGGAAGTTAGAGGGATGTAGAAGTATGGATAGTAGCAGAGTAACATTTAAGAGATGTTAACAAGTGCCATTCGCATCATTTAATCAACAGTTTAGAATAGTTTGAAGGTAAACGTCTAAGGAAAAGGTGTCTCAACTAGTAAGGCTCTCGGGGAAACTATTTCACACATTCCTTATTCAATAAGTTATTGGTATTTTAGAGTAATCAACATTGAATAGTTTATATTAATATTAATTCTTAATACTAAAGAGTACAAAAAATAAAGGAAATATTATTGAATATATGAAAAACAACAAGTCATCAGCGAAAACCATCGCGTTTTCATATAAGAACAACATTGTTTTTTTTTCGTTTACAGTAACATTTAATATTCGCGCTCACGAAGATGCGGGAGTTAATAAGATCCTCGCGGCGGCCGAGAGGCTGCCTCGCCCCCCCCCCCCCCACTCCCCCCAACCTACGCTACCAACGTTTCCCTTCGATCATCCTCAAAGTATCAAAAATATCTGCTAGAACATACCTTTCCCTTAGTGAAAAATTCTCGATAGTACATTTTGAACAGTCTCAAAGTAACTAATGCGTAGGTAACAATTACAAATCTTCATTAAAATGTGGATATGCAAGAATGAAAGTATTGAAATTAACAATCGTTTTACATTAGGACGAAGTAAAGCGTTCCTACGTAGTGTCTACTGGTTAATATCTAACCTAAAGGGTTACCATACACGTCAATAAGATATATTAGCACTTATATTAAAAAACAGTTAATGATAAATGACTGAACATGTGAAACACAGAGGATCATAGTCTGTACAAAAATCCCAAATGATTTTTTTTATTAATTTTATCAAAGGTTTAACACATTCCTTTATATTTAAGGCCACGGCGCATTATGGTGTTTCAGTAGATTTTAAAGTTAGATTACTGAATTATATTTATGTTTTTAATGATGACGTTATTATCTAGTAACGGCCTTATATACACGTGCGTCAGCAGACGGTTCTGTTAGCTGTAGCGTGTCCGAATCCAAACGAAAGGGTGCTGTGTGCTCAAGCTGTAGCCGGGAGTGAGTGATAAGCATCACAAGTCCTTACAAATCTTCAAGTGGTATACTATCCGAGGAAAGCACGGCTTGAAACATTACATTTACTTCTACATTTCGTATCGTAAAAAATATCGGTGACAGACTTACACTGATTCAAAGCTCACAATGTGCCTTACCCACTAAACTAACATAGACAATGCGATATCTAAAAATACACAACTACTCGTACGCTATATAGGATATAATTTAAATTTAGTTCATCATAAGCAATGTGTTCTCCTTACAACTGGCAGGATGGCATTTAGTGTGTAAAATCGTTTTGTGTGTGGACAATTCAAGCTTCGTATAATAATATAGGTTCATAAACTTACGTGCATACACAATTACGATAACATTAATTTTCTAAAAGCAATTTCTTTGGCGACTAGCATCGTTTAGAAAGATTCCAAATTTCATTTCACTTCGTTCCAAGCTAAACTTTCTATGCCAGCGACAATCTGAAATCATTCGCGCATTGGTCTATCAATTTGTTCTACGTCACCACTATGTGGACGATATGTCGCGTTTCGTTAACATTTCTCTATTAAATATATCATTTCATCAACATTCGAATACATAATCCGCCAGTATTGTCAATTTAGAAACAGTGCCAATATATAAACATCGCCATCTCCCGATCACTAACCGTCCGTTCCCCGCATCCATTCGTATAATTTAAAACATTACTTGATATGTCATTTGCTACCAACTTTTCCTACTATTTGGAATCTTTCCACATTGTAAAAATATTTATAACTAAAAATCACACACCTTACATTACAAAATTACCTACTCGTGATCGAGAAAATGAAATCGTTACTGTATGCTTCATCTCTGTTTGATGACAAGAAAACGTGCAAGCTAGAGCGAGATGAAGGTAGCGTTATAAATACAGTACGCTCTAATCAAAGTAGCAACACCGATCGCTATGGTACACAAGGAGCAAAGAAATGTATACGACAATACACAATCACATTAACCTACGTGTCAATATTATAAAGTAGAATCAATATCATATAAAAACATTTCAAGAAGTCCAAAACTTCGTCACTAAAAAATCGTCACCATTGTGAAAATAAACACTATTATATGCAAACTTCTCACTCAACTAACTTAAGCAATAGTAAAATATTTTGCATTTAATTTTTACAATAAAATGTATCATAAATTCAAACGTGAGTTAATTTTTAAAAACATTCAGCGTAGTACTTCTTCGAGGATGGATGGTTTGTGCTAATATGTGCTTTGTTAATCACCTTAAAACTTACAATCACAATTTTTGAGACAACGTGTTCTGACGGAAGTTTTTCTACAGAATCCGTATTACTAAGCAGCTCATAACACCACGCGACAACTTGAGCCTCTCACTCCCATCAAAACACATCAACGAATTTTACATTCATTAACAAACTCAACATCAGTCGTGAATACAGTAAAATCATTGAATACAATTCTTTTTCAAGAAAAAATACATCAAAAATTAAGTGAAACACCAACATTCTGTGCAAGTCACTAAAATTATACTTCTTTATTTAGCGTATTCTCAACAATGACACAACATCGCTTAGTACATATAATATAGAAGCGATAGAAAAAAACTTTTCGAATGTATAGGAAAACAAATACAATTCCTGAGCAATTGTTTGCGTGGTAAACGTCGCGGTAGCCATCTTGAACGCGCTGAAGCGGCTGTAGTATTTACAATTTCAAATGGCTTAACGAACCTATCAAATTCAACGACGTACTACCAAGTAAATATAATTATTGGTGACAAAATCGTTAACCACATACAATATGATAAGCTAACATCGATACATTATTATCTACCTTGATGAATACATTAACAGGTGAATCCTTAACTGACACAAAATTATTCGATTTCAAACAATCATTAAGAGTAGAATACACTATCGATATGGTTATTGTAAAACCCTTATTATATCCTGTCAAATTCGGATATCGTACCATTATTTCTGTTAACAAAGTGCTACCTGCCTCGAATCTCGACTTTCTCAACAAACGTCATACCTAAATAACACACTACAAATATTTTGATTCTTAATTTCGTTTTACAAAAATACTCTCTCACACTGCGTACCCTCTCTCTAATAGCCCACGTCGTGACGTCATCGTCTTGTACAGATCCCGGCTTCCCTTAGACCTAGTTAGTAATACTACCAACATTATTATTCTAAGATTATATACATTTTTGCTTTTGCTCGACACACTTCCTGGCGATAATGGTGTTAGAACGGCAATAAAATCCAAATAAGGGAATGATGAGTGTCTGTAAGCTTGAAATTTCATCAATGATCAAGTCTTCCTCACCTCAATACTAACAATGACATGCTTGAATATATGACTTAGGAGTTACAGGGAGCAGCAGCAATCGAATCTTATCCTCAAAGTGTAATGGCGAATCGAATGAGAGTTGATGTACTAAAAGATGTAAACAAAGAGGGAATGGAAATTAAATTATTTACTTCGATCTTAATTTTAACCTTAAGAAAATTTGCTGAGTATAAAATTATAAACAATCTTTGTAAGCCTAGCCTGAGCTTACGTCACTAGTAGGTGCTAAGTTAGTAGTAAAAATGTTCCCTAGAGTAATTGACTTGAAATATTGGTTGTTGGTGGCGCTTTTTTGAAGCGGTGCAGCTGACGGGAACTGTTCCAAGGATTCCTAAAACGGATATTAATAGCTACGTCTTCGTAGAAAAGTAAAGCTTAGTTGGGATATTAATTTCTTATATTAGAATACAAATAGTACTTACACACGAAGATTTATAGCCTACGTTCATAAGAATATGTATTTTTTTATTTGGGATATAGTACCGCCTAATGCACTGAGATGCGTTGTTGCTTGAGTGAAAGTGGTCTTCTAATGGTTGGCTAATGTTTTGTGTAACCCAGTCGATCCCACAAAAATTGTATAATTTTGTCATTTCTTAGAAAATGTTTTTTTTTTTCGTTGCTGGATGGCTGTGTCGTTGCGTTAAGCTTGAAGCTCGGTAAAGGGGAGAATATTGAATTATATTGAAATTGGTTTTTTATTATTATTTTAAATGTATTTTTTTTTATTTTATTCCATTTTTGTGTAACCGACTGAGAATTGGATCAGGATCAATTTCATGATTATTTAAAAAATAGTTTTGTCTGTTATGTTTGTCTTATTTTCTAGGAATTAATTGTTAACCTGTTTCTTTACAGAGTCAAAATTGATTTAAACACTGGAAGTTATTTCATATTTATTTATTTATTTATTTATATTTCGTTATTATATAAAATGTTTGAATTAGTAATCAAAGGTAATTTAATACAATATCTGTACTGTGAGGTGACCATTTTTTTAAACCTTAATTAGAAATAAGCATATTATTATAAAATTTGTTATGAAATGAGATTTGATTTGTAAAAAATATTAGTGATTTTGGATATCAGAAAAACAGCAAAATTTTTAATCGTTGATCCCAATCCAAAATGTGTAAAAAAAAGAAAACACTAAAATATGTGTAACCTACTACTTTTTCTCTACTCTGGGTTACTCTAATTCCTCAACAAGCAAAACGTCCTAAGTAACTTTTTTAAGAATTTTAATTTACAAACATTGCACGAAAAATGCAATGCACTTTTTTTTCTTTTTTTAAGCCTCCAATGCCGTTTTGGATAGACAAAAAGAGTAACCCGATAGAATAAAAATTTTGCGCTTAATTCTAAAGCAAATACTTACGATATTCATGCCGCTTGTTCCCTTACACCAACTGTTAAGTCTAGTCAAAATGCACACACAGGGTAACACTCAGGACCTACACCGGGACATTTGTGCTAAAGAATCAAAATGTGAAGGTGCTTATTTTTGGAAACCATAATCTTAAACCTTCGAATACACGTTCGGGAGACAATAGAAAGACAATAACAGCCCGACAGCCGGTTGTCGCTTGGTCGTCAACGGTTAATATAGGTCAAATTTACCGATTATGGGTTCACTAGAAATTGTAAAGGTTGGTTGTATTAATTTTACTAGAAAATATTGTTAAAGGTGGTTCTTGTGAGTTTCGTAAGTAAAACGTGTAATTCTGTTTATTTAATTGATCATTTTATAGTGAGGAAGATTTTAAGAATTGTGTATAGTCTACTAATATAATCAGTTTTTATCACTACTGTAGTAAGATTTAGGAATGTACTGTTAATTCGGAGACCCAAAAATAAGGGCCATATTGAAAAAAAATAGATGAGTATTTTGGTAGTAGTCGAGATTAAGATTAGGATTTATTACTTTGTGGAGTTAAAAGCGTTTATTTCTAACTCGATCATAATATTTACAACCAAAGTCTAATACTTTATCTATCTTTTTATTTATTTATCTATTTAAAAACTGTGGCACTGTTCTTTAGATCATAAGCAGATTCATTAGCACAAACATGCAATGCAAACTGTAACTAAATTAAGTTTATTAAAATAGTTACAAGTTCGCAGGTGAAACTACAAAAGCGCTACTTTGGTAAAAAAAAGAAAATAAAAAAAAATAAAACACACATCAAAACTGCAATGAACTGGTATTATTATAAAAAGCAATTACAACAAAAATAATTCAAAACAAAACGATGTACATTAATTTAAAGAACAATTGTTTATACAAATAATTAAAAAAATATAATAATTATAACAACAAACATCGACAAAATATATTTAAAGACAAAACATGTTTCAATTCAGTCCTCGAGCTTTAGAAATGCAATTTTTAAGAATGAAAATGTTTCTCGTACAGAAAAATCATTTCTTTTTTCACTAACATTATTATGCAAAAACACAAAAAAAAATATTGGAAATTAAGTTCGTAATAATAATTATATCTGAAACTTAAATTACCATTTTCTGGTTAAAAAATAAAGAGTAACTAACGGTCGACAAAGAAACTAAAAAAAAATAAAATCGGGGGTTACACAGTTTTACTAGGCGTAAACGTGAAGTTGTCATAATTTGCAAATCTTATTTTATAAAATTTCGATACACTATACTATACTTAATATAAATATAATACGATGAAAATGATCTCAATTAAGTAGAAGCGTATGTTGTTACCAAAATAGGAAATCTTTAGTGAAAATTGCAACAAAAAAAATCGAAAGTCGTTAAAAGTGTAGTAATTTTCACAAAGAAATCCGGACATTAAAGTCTAAAAATAACGGTATACCCAATTTCTAGCGTGACCTCAGTTCATTAGAGCGAATTTTTTAATAAAAAAATCATTGGTGAATAAAATTGATAAGTCAATAAATTCGCCAAAAAAAACTGAGGTAAGGCAGACTTGCGGTCAATTGTCGACTTATAATCAAAGCTCAGTTGTCAATGGATTAAATGAAGTTCATCGGTCACGCCATCTTAGGATATAGGAACAGGGCAGTCTATAATAAAATCATTGGTGAATAATCACTGAAATTTGGACACTAAGACGCATGACGTGTTTCATCTAATCCAGTGTTCCATTAACTATTTGATCGAAGATGCGTCAAGGCGACGGATCCGTGTGCGCACGGTGGTAGGCAAAATACAGAAAAAAATACGAGAAATCAGTTGTTCTCAAAACGTTCAACTTTTAGTGCAAGTATGGTAATCTCAATCTATTCTGTGGTTATCTAAATTCATAGTTCGAGATACACTAAAGTTGTTGCCAATGAACTGTCAGCCATATGACATTGGCAATAAGGTCGATTGTATTATTAGTTATTGAGCAGACGTCATTAAAGATATATCATTTATATATATAGATTGCCAAAACTTACTTTAATAAGGTAGGTAATCGGTGGTAAATAAATATTATTATTATTATAATTAAACATTAAATAAAGAGTTGCATAATTTTCAGCATAACGATTACGATAACTTGCACTACAAGTATAAAGATGAAATAATCATAAGTAATTCGATCAGATACCCTTACGATTAGTTTTATTTTATATGAAAGTATGGTACATATTTACAAACAATACTAAATATCACTTATTAAATCACAACATGATCTTATGGCACACGATATACAGGTCGCCACGGTAAGCACGCGATGTCTGCCGACGCATCTTCAAACGTTTTTAATTTATTTACGAAATATCACCAAAATGAAAACGCGTAACCTAAAACTAACAGATCTTCAAGATACCGACCCCTAGCCGGATCAGATCTCTCTATTGTCATAGATTCAGCGAGGAAAAAATACTAAAAAAATCATTATTTACTAAAAAACCAAAAAAAGTTCTAATGAAAAAATCAAACTAAAATAATTCTGCTAACACACTCAAACTCACGGTAATGAAGTAAAAAAATAATAATAATAATAGCGCATTATCCATAAAATACAAAGAAAGTATACGTTACACATGCACCGTAATACTAAACACTACAAAAAATAAAGTTGTTTCCATATAAAAAAAAATATCTTACCAGAATAACAAATTGTATAATTATTTTGTATACCGAGCTGTTTATAATACTCCCAGAAAGCGCATGCGCGCCGTTTTTAAATCTGCTAAAAATCTCAAAAAAATTAAAAAAAAGATGCTAGCGAAACGACCATTCCCTAAGTGCTCTAATAGTTACTACCGTGTCCAATGCTTATAACATACAATCAATGCATAAAAACGAACGAATATCAACCATATGTTACTTAAAAACATCAGAAGACGCATGCCCGTGGGCTCTCAGCGACTAGGCGGTATCATTAACATTACTGCTGAAATACTGCCCTCCAATATAGAACGAGAGAAAACTTACAATCTTTCAGTATCTAAAAATGCTTTATAAATTCTCAACTGAGGGCATCACTAGTAAGAAATGCATAAAAATTGGAACTAATTGAGGTCTATAAAACATTCTTGATTGCCACTTTGTGATGTTACTATTACGTATAAAAGAAACAGTATAATATTCAGTAGAGGTTAATTTTATAGTCATTGCTTTACTAATGTCCAAACACCGCAGTCAACTTTGTCATTGATAAAACCCCTAACATCATTATTTCCCTAATATTTAGTAACTACTTTTAGTGGGGTAGTAACCAAAGATTGTCCATTTCAGCTCAATCAATTTAACACTTACCTAATTAATAATGTAACAACTCCTTACTTAGATTTTTTTTTAATCCATAGTTTCCATCGACACAGAATAAGTGCTAATTAAAAACAGGAAGTGCTATTGTGCCGTAGAAATAATCTTAAAACTAACAACAATACCGCTCGATGCTCTCTTATTTACGATAAAATCACACGCTTAACGCCTAACAATTTGTTAAGTAATAATAGTTAAAATATTGGTCCAACAAATGGGCTAAATAATACAAATGCCCTTAATATTCATCCCTAATTTAACGATGTGGGATATGAAAAAATATTATTCAATAGATTAAAAAATGATAAGGATTCGAGAACACCGTCGCGCGAAATTTCGGATTATTCCAACGGAATTTTAATCTCTAACCATCAATCAATAGGTACTCGAATAACAATGTCAATACTATAACTAATCTCATTACAGTTTCGTTTAGAAATAATTCATAAAGAGATCTCATGCCGAATAATGTAGAGAATACCCATCGCAAGCTGGTATGATCACATCGAGACAGCCACAGGGTTGCACCACTTGCACACTTTTAGCAAGTTCCGTTCACAAATCGTCACTTGAACTGCAAAAATTGACACGCATCGCCAGAACAGTAAGTCCTTACGTCGATTAATTTTAATAATATTTACGTTTCAGGGTGTCGATTTTTGGCCTAAAGTTCATCTGTCATTCGGATCTCCTGTGATCAGAGCGTGCTACTCACATGCCTATCGGCGGCACTTGTACGTAGCGGTAGATGTAGAGCCGGTAGTCCTTGCTCGCGAGCACCACGGACCCGTCGTCCATCAACGCCACGTCGAAGCATTGAGCATGTTTCACTTTGCTCTCCAGCGCAGACACCAGCTGTCCGTCTTGCGTGAATATCGTAAGATTGAAGTTGTTGTGGTTATCGGCGATCAAGATCTCGCCGGCGGCGTTGATGCCTACACCGATCGGGTAGTTGGTGACACCTTCGCCTCCGATCTGACGCAAGTAAATGCCTTCATAGTTAAACACCTTCACGCAATGAGCGCGGTTGTCGCTAATGAATATCTCTTGCTTGTCGTTCACTACGACTCCATTGGGGAATTCCAGATGTTTAGAACAGCCGAATTTCTGTAGCACGTTACCGATTTGGTCGAAAATTATGACGCGCATTACTTTGCATTCTACAACTACGATTCGGCCTTTGTTGTCGACGGTAACGCCGCGAGGATGCTGGAGGATATTAGCGCCGAATTTGCGCACGAATTGGCCGTATTGGTTGTAAATCTGGATCTGGTGTGTCGGTGATCTTTCGGTCACAATAATGTCGCCAGAAGTGCGGACTACAGCTACTCTGTTCGGGTACAGTAATTGACCGTCTCGTTTGCCACATTCGCCAAATTGGAATTTGAAGCGCCCCTCCTTGTCAAAAATCTGGATGCGGTGGTTGTTAGTATCGGCAACGATTATATCATTTTGAGCATTGACAGCTACGCCGCTCGGTTCGGTGAATTGGCCTTCCATTACGCCAAACTCGCCAAATTTGCAATGATAGATCATCTTTTGTCGTTTTATTTGAGATTTCGGCGGGAAAATGGCAGTGGAAATTAGCTTATTCGTCAAATCTAAGATTGGGTCATTATGAGCCGAACTTGTTAGCGAGTAAGGGTCGGTAGACGTGGGCGGGAACAGCGAGTCGCAACCACCGTTAGACCATTTCTCGTAAGGATTGATTCCATTTAAGTTGATATCTCCAATAGCAGACGAGAATGGACCTAAGCTGTTGGCACTGTTGAACCTTTTTGAGATAATATTGGACTCAAAAGGCGAGGTGGATTGGCTTGTGGGTCCTAGGAGGCCATTTGTGTAGGGACGATCAAGCACACCGTTCAAACCGGTTGGTAGGTGTATTCCACCGTTCAGGCTACCGGAACTTCCATTAACGCTGCTACTGCTAGATGACGATCCTCCGTTCAATAGATTGCCGTTAGTAGGGCGAGCAATAGGGGGCTGTTTAGTGGGGCCAACATTCGCCTCTGAGCTAGAGCGCACGTAACCAAAAGTGTTTCGGACGCCAACTTGTATGGCTTGATAGTTCGAGACAAATTCAAGCTCGCAAGCTGTTTGTACAGTATGTTCTGGATTAGAGCTCAATAATGTTTGTAATTTAGTGTCTAACAGTTTCCTGAACATAAGTATCTCTGCAATGTTGGCGCATTTAGTCAATCGCTCTACAAAGTCGCACGTCTGGTATATCTTATCAACAGTCTCTTGAGCTTTCTGCCCGACCACTGTGAGAGCTATTTGTTTCGTGGAAAATACGCTTTCAAGTTCCTTAAGTAGTTCTTGCTTACGCTCTTCAAGCATGGAGCGGTAGAATTGGAACGTATCGTTAATTTCATTTTGAGCTTTGTGGTACTGAACTTGTAATTTACCAGCGGCATGTTCAACAGTCTTGATAACGTGCCTTATTTCAGTGGCTCGAGTCTTGGCTTCAGTTACAGCCGATTGCATCAACTCCAATTGTTTAGGTCCAGCATCAGATAAGTGCTCGCAGTCGTGCAAAGAGGCTGGGTGCTCAATTATCGTGCATTCCTTGCATACCGGCACGGAACAAGTGCGGCAGAAATATTTAAGAATATCATTTTTGTGTCTCGGGCAAAAAGCGGTTTTGTCACCACTCGCAGAGAGGGTAGATCCGAGCATACCCTTGTCATCTTTCAGGTCCGTGAACGCCAGCACACGGTGGCCTTCAAAACAATGCATGAATTGGTGCGCCATTACGCAGTTCGGGCAGAGGAAGTTAGCGCAATCGACGCAACGTGCAACGGCGTCAGATTCCTTAGATTTGCAGCCGGTGCAGCGGGCTGAAGGCGAGTTGGTTTGGCGACCAGTTGGCAGGAGATCAGCGTCCTGCTCGACGGCGGCGGCTATCACAAGGTTCGTGAGAAGCCCGGGCACGCCCGCTGTCGGTAGCTGGCTGTCTACGCGACAAGTGACGCAAGTTACTTTGTCGGGGTGCGTTTGTTCCCTCTCCAGGCAGCCCCGGCAGAAGGTGTGGAAGCAGTTGAGTACTTTGGGATCGACGAATATTTCTCGGCAGATTGCGCAGGTGGTGTCGAGTCCGTCGAACTCGCGGAGGTCACATACGGCGGAGTCACTCGCTGGGGGCGAGGATCCACTGAGAGTCAGGGGCGATAAGGAGCCACGCTCCAGCGAACCTATTGAGTTGGCACCGGGCAGCGACTCAAGGGACGGGGTGCGAGAGGCCATCTTCAGGAAACCGGCATCCCTGAAACAAGAAACACGAACTATTAATAAACCAGTAAAATATACAAGTCTAAAAAGATAGGATCGTAAATGTAACCATATCTGCCATTAAATGTTTGAAAGCTATCTAATATTTCTCATATGTCGTTTCGAGTCAACATTTTACAGTTTACTTGCACTAAAAAAATTTCTTTATGAATAGTGAGTATTACGAAAATGCATTTTCCGTCAGAGCCGTGACCTTACCTAAAGAGGAAGCCGCTGCTATAAACTTGATAAATAGAGAAGCTTTAGCCCAATATTTTCAGAAAATTTACGAGCAGCCGAACGATACACCGGAAGAACCCGAGTGAAGTACCGAAAACATCAATAACGGTGTCGAAAATGCAGGGAGCCAGGAATGTTTACATCAGATGCACTTCCCAAGGGCGGGGGTTGCCATGGCAACGCGTAGGGTGTCGGTAAGGGGATCCGTTCTCGAATTAGAGGGTGGAATATTTCGACTCCATCTTTTTACCTTAGGGGAGATGTTTGAGGTGAATGGCCGTGGCAGCGAGTTGGTTTAACGGCTCTAATGTCTATTTTCAGCGCTGCAATTCGGTTGCAAATTTGGAATTGTAATGACGCTAATCCCGTGCTTGCGCTGCGAAAATTTTATGAATTATGACCCCCGTTGTATATTTATACGGTTTTTAATTAAAAAAACACGCACCAATGGGACAATAAACACGCGTCTACGAACATTAAGTAGGTAGTGTTTTAATTACCTAACTATAATTTTTAACACAGCTATGTAGCACAAAATTGTGTGGCATTTAATATGCTTAGATATAACACACAGAGCTTTCAAAAAAGTTGTTATAGTTACAGTATTTCAAGAAGCTTTTACCTAATTGTAGGAGATTTTTGTTTAAAATTTCGTGCAAGCTACCAAAGTAAGATAAATTCGGGTTGGGTTTGCAAAATCGAACTTTTAAGGTAGGTTAGACACAAATACCGAAGGAAACAATAAGGTTTTCAGTACATTTGGGCACAAAACTTAGCACATATATACACGTACATATGAGCACGAGGGATTCCGTCCACGTAGATCGTTCCCTTTACAATACATCACAGGAAGCCGACCTGTCTCATTTCTGATACGGAGTAGCAAGTTTGGCTCCCAGTATAGGGCTACAACTTTGGACGGGCATTTAGGACATATCCTAGTGTACGGAGAATTTAAATTAAAATAGGTGTAAGCTTTTGGAGTACAAGTAATTTATTAAACGCTGGCGGTTTTAAAAGAAAATTATGTCTTTAGTTACTGTTCTACTCCCGTCGGGTGAAGTGATATAATGGTGCCGATTCTCTTATTCACAAACTAACTTAAATTTAAGTTATGTGCATCTTTCTCTTTCTATTTCATTAAAAAAAGAAAAGAAAAAATGTAAGTTAAGTCCTGTAAAATTTAGACACTCCATAGATGATTCAAACGCGATTAAAAACATGGCGATAAAAAATACGTCGATTTACTTCAGGCGCTGTCTAATTTGACAGGATTAAACTAAAATTTATCATCTGTGCTTTTCTTTAAGATATGGAAAGAGAAAGATGCATTTAACTTAAATTTAGTTAAGATTATGAACAAGAGAATCAGCACCATTATGTAGTTTTATGTTAGCTTTATTACTGTAAAGATTCATGAAAATTCTTCTAGTATTTTCGAGAAAAAGAGGAACAAGCGTGCATGCATACCCTTACAAACTTTTGCGTTTATAATAGATAATGGTGCCGATTCTCTTTGTTTTATTAGTCTAGTTTGTGACCAAGGGAATCGGAACCATTATCTACATACATAATTTATAATTAGTATAATTTATCTTTTTATGAAAGGCCTACTTTTTAACAAAACATTTGTTTTTGTGCCGTGCATTTGTTGCACTACATGATCTGTTATTTCTTTTTCTATCACCTCATTTAAAACATCACCCAACTATAGTTTAACTTCGAAAGTGTCCAAAAACCTATACATTTGTCACTTCAATATCTGAACATTCTAGCCTAGGTATTTGCGTGATAGATGGAAACGGCCGCAATACATTACGGGAACAGTTTAGTCCCGAGTGACGGGCGGCTCGATTGCATTGCCGATGCTGCATACAAAATGGCCGAACGGGGACCAATGAAGACATAGCAAGCGAATTTGTACCGGTTTCGACGACAAATTAGGTACGTTTGGTACTTGCTACGTAATGTGATTGGACGGAATTGAATTGGTAAGTTTAGGGCTGTTTGGGGTGGCACGAAATGTGTGATTGCCAAGTGCCTGATTTTTTAAGCGATTACGGATTTGAATTTAGAATTGTAATTGAGGATGCAAAGTTTAGGCCTATTACGGATTTGAATTTAGAATTGTAATCAAACGGGTGTAACTAGCTCAAATTAAATGACATTGATTTTGTATCCATGCATAAAATTACTCCCCATTTACCTTTAGTTACGCAATAAAATGACAATGGCATTATTCTTTTTTTCTAATAGGCTCTAACAGACGAAAAATTGAGAAAAATACGCAGAATCAGGAAAAATTCTGAAAACGTCAAATGAAAACTCGCAAAAACATTCAAGTTCCGGAATTCACATTTTACATCCAATACCAACATTGCTTCGTATAAATAAGTTTCAATTTGGCTACTAAACATTTATGGGGCCAATAATCCTGTCTAAAAGCATAATAGTACCAATTTCTTCGGCCATATTGACCAATAAAAGGGAATTACGTAAAAGCATTTACTTTACCCTCAGTTCAGTAAATTGAGACCTTGTACTAATAAACTGATATCTCTAGGGCCTTTCATAATTAATTTCTATTGTTTGTTGTACTAGAATATGCACGAGCTAAGAAACATTTAATGGAGTAATCTGTTAATTTACGTGATGGCCTAGTGGTTAAGACAGCCGCCTCTCATGCAAGAGGTTGTGGGTTTGAATTCGGGCAAAACCAATGTGACTTTTTCAATCATATGTACTTTCTAAAGTTCATCTTGGACAGCATAAACATCGGTGAAGTTAATCATCGTGAGGAAATCTGAACTTATAATTAATATAAGTCCGAAATCGCCAATCCGCCTTGAGCAAGCGTGGTGATCAATGGTCGTGCCTTCTTTGTATGAGAAGAAGCCGTTGCCCTGCAATGGAACTGGGGTTTTTCAGGCCTGAATTAAACTAAAAAAAAACTGAAAAGCTTGTTTAAAAAAAAACCATTATAAACATGCTTTTAATCTTTTTACGTTTAGAGAAAAGAACAAACAATGTTTTGAACAGTAACTGACAATTCATAAAATAAAATGGCGGCCCGTCCACTTTTACTCAACCCTTCTTTTCTCGGTTTCTAAGGAGGTCGCAGATATTGTTCAAGGGATTATAACAGGTGGATGCCACTGGCCATCCGTCTGAACACCTCTCGTAAGCATTAACCCCACCTGTTCAAATCCGATTTATACGCTCACAATATCTAAGAAGCGAACATTTCCATTAGAATAGCTTCTACAAAATTGTTAAGCGAATATTTTTTTATTTATTTCTGTATTCATTGGGCAAAAGGGTTGCTTTCCCATGCTTTGCGTTGCCATAGTTTAAAGTGTACATGTCTTCCAACAAGACATTTATTTTTATCCACGACGGAATGGTGAAGGAGTATGTGTTTGGGGTGAGAGGTTGTGTATGCACACCAAACCCAGTGATCTCCAGAATAGCTTGACTTTGTACGATAGATTTGTTATATTCAAATTACTCATATGCAAAATGCTTTATTATTAACCAGCTTTTAATCTGAGGCTTTGTCACCGTGGTATACACGATTTGAAAAAAAAAAACTAGTTTGCTTAGCTTAGCTTTCTCGATTTTTGCGCATAGTAAAATATTTTTATTACCCCATTGGCTGTTGAGCTAAGGCTCCAGCTCTTCCAGGTCGAATAGGACAATGAGATTTTTCCATATGGAATTTCATCAACACCGTGCCTCGAAAAGCACGGCCCTTCACTTAATCCCCCTTGTCTCATCTTCATGTACAACAATACATCCTACATGTGAAATAATGCATAGTTTTAATTCGGACTGGAGTAATTCATTCAAGAGAATCACATTCATCTCCAAAACACAACTTAGCAAAATATTCTCATTAACTTGTCATAATACCATCTAGCTTACAGTAATATTCCGGCCAATTCGGTTGGCTAGACCGATGCTGATTCAGCAGATTGTGATGTGTTGCCATGCAAGCATATTGCGAGGCGTATCAGCGTGATTACTGCTGCATCGATATCCTGACCAGCGGTTTGTGTTACAAGCACCTCTGTACAGTAATTAACGTACGGTAGGTATAATTTAACCCAACTAATGACAGGCTGTTAAAATGTAGTGATTAAACATGGTGTCATGATTTTGGTAGACACATTTTTGTTTTTGGTATTCTGTAGCAAAATGATGTCAAATATTTTGACATCATTAATTCCTATTTGACATCATTTTGCTAACATTGCTGCCTGTCTGCTCGTTACCTTTATCTATCCAGATATTTATATAAATATCTTGTTAAAAGGTGAGGTATATTTTGAATTGACACGGAGAAAGTGTGCTTTGACGCCGAACTAAATATAAAAAAGTCGAAAAAAGTTCGACACCACTTGCACTAAATTAGTGCAAGTCGGACTCCTTTTTTAAATTACTATTTTACTAAATTTGTATTGTTAATTCATTAATAATTATTCCATAAAGCCACAAAGTTTAATATAAAACACGGGATAAAAAATATCCTGCGTGTTCAAGTCAATCGTTAAATATTTACATTAATTCCGTTTACACGTCTTCAAAACTTTTCTACGTTTCAACAGTATAGTAAAAAGTAGGTAGAATAAAGTAAGTTTTTGCAGGGCACTGGTGTGACTCATCCTAGGTAAGAAACCTTCTATACCAAACTCAACTGGGTTTTTTGACACCCTCGCTTAGAAAACCAGCATGACCACTGACCCCTATCCTAACAGACTACTGCAGCCCACAAAATACGATAGGACCTTTCAAAACCTTCCAAAGATAACAGTCTTACCCTCCGCCCTTCCCCATATCTATGAAATAAATTCACACCTTCATAAATATAGAATTTGTTAGAACTCAATTTGAAGTTAAGATTTGTATCAGAACTCTATATTATGCTTTGGCACAATAGTTTAAAATTGTGTAGCGTTATGCAGACTGTGGCTTCTTTGACACAGAATAGTGTGACTGGATAAGGCTTTATTGTGAGTCAGGTAAATGTAGGTGTTGCTGCATGGAAAATCTTTTGTGTACCTTTTCTTCTCTTGAAATAGAATTGTTGTTTCAGTAAGGGTTCTCGGCTTTCTGTTGTGTATTATTATGGATAATGTGAATGCCACAGTTTGATTTCTGAAGAGAATAGTCAACAATAACAATAGTTTTATGAAATAACTACCGAATATTATGTTTACTTTGTTACATCTATACTCTCTGTCAGTCAGAAGGTAATAATAGTAGACTATCATTGTTCCTCTGCAGGGCCTTTACTCATAGAAAGAAGCACGAGGAGGTCAATTCACTATGTTCGCTCAACGCAGATTTAACAATGTAAGAGAAGTGTTATTTATAAGTTGAGGATTCCTCGAATGTCAGTGATGACCAGTAAGTAAGTACTTCTCCATAAATTATGGCAAGAAGGTAATACAGACACTTCCAGCCTCCGCCCTTCTCCGCAAGCCCAGCCCGGGCAGCCATTAATTGCGTTGGGTCGAAGCAGATTACTGAACCCCAAAAGGCTTCCCGAACTATCGTAAATCACAATTTGTCCGTCACAAAAATAGACTCAATTACCCAGATAATAGGGTAGGTATTCGCATGTGGTGTAAGGTGACAATTGAAATGTTAGGGCGGGTCTAGTTGTTCGGAATTGGACGGTAGACGCAAGGTGTAGCAAAGACTATTATTTTAGGGTTAACATGTACTAATTTGGGGCCATTGTTAAGAAATACGAAGGCACTGGTGAAAGGTCGAAGGATTATATTAGGAGACTTCTATTTATTGTATGCTTGGGTAATATACCTTTTTGAAGTATGTGCTATTGTTGGGCCCATGTTGGGTTGGTCGTGTGGATTTGCTTTGAAAATGGACTTGGCTTGATGATAATATGTACAAGTAAAAAAGACACGCTATTTTACATCAGCCTTATCCCAGCGTTAACCAGTACTCAATCGTCTAGAAGATTTTTGAGTTCAGCAAAAACTGACTATTCCTGTTCTACGAGATTTTGTAATTAAATAATTACCACATTCATTGCTCAGGAGAGGTCTATCAGGGTCAACTAATTACATATATGTATGGGAAAATTAAACGAGCTAATAATTACTTTATTTGCAGAGACTTTACCAGCGTCCTAGCGACTTTCGCGACTTTCAAACAAGAAGCCTTCCCATCTAAGTCGGTATCAACTAAATAGAAATCTAAAATTAATATGCAAAACACGCACAGAAGAAATTATCATAACTAATTAAACTTTTATTACTTACTAAGATTACTTCAGCCAGATTGTTGGAAATAATTTCGCTACGTGTTATCAAATGCAAAGTTTTTTTTATCTGATTCAGACTTTCAGGATTATTATAATAATGTTAGGTCAGAAGATAATTACGTTGTCCATGTGTAGGTTATGTAAGCACCCAATTTTAGTTTTTAGATTAGTTTTACTGAACAATGCGTTGGATACTGGAATTGTTAAGATCCTGGTGCCTTTCAGGCTTAATTATATAATAAATTATAAATATATAATAATTGGATAAAAACATTTGATACAAGTAACAAAAACACAACAGCATTGATACGAACAATACAAAATTTGAGCCCTGCCTCCTAAACTAAGTTATCGCAAAGTAGTGCAATACAATGATTGAGACTTGACTAAATATACAGAGTTTATATATACGAGTATATTAATTAAGATATGCATTGAAAAGAAAAAGTCACATTGAGTTTTCCCCATTTGAAATGCAATCACTAGACAAGTAAACGCTTAGATCATTGGGCCATCAATCCATAATTTAAATAAAAGGGAGTCAAAAACAAAATAATCAAAAAAATATCGGTTCGGTAGTAGGTATTTTTTCTTCTATATACATACACAGTTAAGATTTCATTGTTATATTGTTTACCCGACCATACCACATTTATCTCAAGCCGAGAAGTAGAAACTGTCTGCAAGAGAAAAAAAAATAAGTTTCTTTACCCGCCGCGACTTATGTAGGTTTATTTTATTAATGGACCACTGCGAGCTGTTAGGGCGGCCATCTTTCTTTATTGTTACCTTTTGTTGTGAGAACGTGGGTTAATTATTTAATTTATAAGCTGACAGTTTGTGTTAAAGTCGGTTATCGCGTGCTAAAGTCGCGGGTTTAAAGCCAAGGTCCTTTAAGATCAAATCTTTCTCTATAGAGAATTGTATTAAAATCTGTTCAGTGGTTTAGCCTTAACCTTTCGACGACCAAGCGACAGCCGACTGTGTCGTGTATCGTGACGTGTGTTCGAAGAAATAAAAGCGTATCACATAGTGACATATTTATATGTTGACAAAATTAGTAAAATGACAGGGGTCTGGATAGGCTTTCAGTTGATGTCAGCTACAAAGGTATGTATGTAAGCTAGGAGAGTAACTAGATACAGATGGACGGTGCATTTAATCAGGCATTGATAAGTTATAAAATTTTCTTTTAAACATAAGGAGCATAATGGGATCATAACAGGAGGGATAGTACAATTAACAGTAACACACACTGAGCTAGTTTCATAATTATAACATTAGTAAGCCTAAGATCTAAACCTTCGAACACACGTGATTCGAGACACAATAGAAAGACAATAGCATCATGACAGCCGGCTGTCGCTTGGTCGTGGAAAGGTTAAACATCGAGGCAAAAATAGACATCAACTAAACGCAATCGTGCACTAATTAATAAAAAATGCACCGCCATTATCAGTTTTCAACATGAATTTTTAATGAAAACCTATTATCATACACTCGATATGATCAAACAGGCGGTAAAAATAGTTCCGTCATTTCCTAGGGTTGCCACACGGCATTATTCAAAACACCCTGCTGCTTGTTAAAGTTAAAATTCATGAGCACCGTGCAGGGACAGTAAGCATATATTTCGTAGAGGCGACATCCCTACTTTTATGACATCACGTTTTACTTTAATGTTGCGACTGAAGTTTTTTTTTAATGTTAATAAAATACGTGGATTTTTTACGTTATACAAGTTGGAATTGTGTTTCTTGCAACTAATTTTTCTTTGGAATTTTGAGATACTTTCCTTGAACTTGGTAAACAAAATCTTTATTCTTCTTCGGCCACATAGCTTAGTGTTATTTACACTTACAAAAAGCTTGCTCGTTGGTGTGGTCACTACTTGCGCCCTAAAGCAAACGTAATTCGAAATCTGGAATTCCCTTTACGTGTGTAAGGTAAAATCAACCTTATTTACACGTAGGTTTACCTTGCCTCTCGACGCTGACTTTTTTGAAATGCTGAGCGAAAATGCTCTGAGTGACGTTGGGCCTCGTTCCTAAACATTAAAAAAGAATGAATTAAAGATTCATTCTTTTTGCATGAAGCATTTAGTTATTTAGAAATGCCATTGTGTTGCCCTATGAGATCGGCTGCTCAACAGAAAAGTACAGTAGGGACATATTATTATTAACTTTTAATGTTTGTTTGGGGGCGCAAGTAGTAACCACGGCAAAATTACTGTAAATTTTGAGCACAAAGAAGTTCCGACACTTTCACATCTGCCATCGCGGTTATCAACAAAACTTTTACATCACATTTTAATCCGAAAACACAACAACATAAAGAAAAGAAAATTCAATATTAAACTCCGTTTTAATTTCAACGTAAATTCTAAAAATATTCTCCAGACGCTCCATAATCTTTAATATTGAACGACAACGCATAAAACTTGCTCAATATACCCTAGAGAAATGCAAATCCCTTGTCCTATATAAATAAATAATGTATGAGTCTCGAAAGCACGTAAAAGATAAAAGTGACACCGATCTTTATTATTTACAGGAGCAATCAAGTCTCCGTAAAAGTGACGAAATGCGGGTAGATGTAAAACTTGTTGCGGGGTTCGATGTAAAACCTAGAACCGAGTATCATGAAACTAGTATCGTGTAACGTGCAACAAGGGTATTGAGTGATTAACATGTGTGTGAGCAATATATTTTTTATTTTTGGGTCTGTAGTGAAGGTAAGCGGTCGTCAAACGGAGGTGTTAAATTTATTTTACTTGCTATGCTCACTGCTCTGCTGTTTACGTGAAGTTAAGACGAAATATGTATTAAATAAAACAACTTTTAATATTGGATATTCTTTCATTGTTCAGGCTTCAACAGATCAAGAATTATAAGCGTAAGATTAGTTTTTTGCATAACATTCATTACAGTTTAAATTTAACAAAAAAAGAGATTGTTTTAGGAGTCAGTTTATTCTTCCTATTAAACCTTCGAACACACGTGATTCGAGACACAATAGAAAGACAATAGCAGCGCGACAGCCGGCTGTCGCTTGGACGTTGAAAGTTTAAAAACAACGTAACTTTTACTGCACGAAAAATTAACAAAATTAATTTATTTGTTAGTATTTAAATTTCAACTATGGTTTCAATATACTGTTCCGACTTCGCTAAATATTTTGACTCCTGTAAGCATATTCAAACGAGAAAACCACATCCCAATATCCTTTTACATCGCACAAACGTATGCGTATGCGTAATAGCGACATTTATAATTCAACTAAGTTGTCAGCGGTGATCGTAGTTACAAACTGAAATTGCTGACAGTTACTGAAATCCCTCGTCGGTCAATGGTCATGCGTTCATCACATTCAGGTAAACATGTTTAATATTCTCTTTGTATACCGCCTGTACGAGTCAGAAGCATCTGAATGAAAAGCAAAAACGCATTTTAAAAGCCAATATTTGAACTGCCAGTGCAGTGTGTAACTTAATTGGGTAATTATCATTTAATAAAAAGTCGTGTAAATAAAATAATAAACACGTATCGCATGAAAAACCAAATTATTGTTCACTAAAATAAGTATTTAACATATTTTTTTTATGTATGCATATTTCACTATCCCAAATTATAATAATAATACCAACTAATTACTGTCTCATGCAAGTAAATGCCTCTTATACAGAGAAGGCACGAGCATTGATCACCACGCTTGCTCAAGGCGGATTGGCCATTTCGGACTTATATTCGTCGTATAACTATAAGTCCAGGTTTCCTCACGATGTTTCCCTTCACCGACGTCTGTGATGTTCAAGGTAAACTAAAGAAAACTCCCATATATAGCAGAAAAAAATATTAAATGTTTAATAGTTTTCCGCTATTTATCGACAAATTCCATACAATCAGCCCCGACCTACGAAACTGTCAGGTTATTTCGTAATTCGTCAGGTACACACACACACATACATACATGCATACATACATACACACGTACGGGACACGTAATGCAAATCCAGTCAATCTAACCACTCGACAAATACGCACATTTTCATTTCAGGCCCTATGTTCGCTATTACGAATAAATTTTCGATTAGATTTCGCGAATTTGAATAATTCCAGTTTGAGTTATTTGGAGTTTATTGACGGCTTTTTATGTTGGATGGCATATTTTTTTTTACAAATTCCCGGTGTTGTTTCACCGTTTTTTTTTATATGCGTACTCTACACGTAATATTTCCATTTTACAATATCAATAATTCCGCTAATACATTTACGAATTAACCACAACGCGTTTATCTATCAGATACATCAACTGTAATCATCATCAAATGTATCCGAAAATTATTACAGTTAATTTTAATAACGCTCATAGCTGACAACGACAGCTAAAAATAATATCGGATACGCGGAAAGAAACGCGTCGATTCGTATCCGAAATCTATCGATATTCACTTGCACATCTCTATCATCTGACGTCACACGCAGCAATGGCGCCGAATTCTCACTCATGTAATATTAATTATGACTTAAACACAATCTTCGCGACTAAGACGATTACGTCATCGTGATAGCGTAACACGCCATCGCAAATTGCCGCCATTAAAATTCAGCGGAGATCTAAAATACGAAATTGTAGGTAATGAATCTAAACGCTCCTTCCAAATTGAATTTGAAGTACATTGTAATGACATATCGCCGTCTCTTTCGCACTCGCCAATAAATATTGACGTTAATTCGAGTGACGGTTACGAGCAAAATTATCTGTTTTGCCAATATATAGGTGAAATTGTTTATTTGGCCACAACGTTGTTTGTACACAACTATGAAACAGCCATAGCTAACTAAACGAAAACCGTTTATTTATCTAACTATAATAAACTTCATAACAAGTCCACTATTCATAAACGAATTGATAGTTTTAATTAAGTACAGACAACATTTTAGCAAAGACATCAAGCTCAGTAAATCTCGTGAGAAAATAGCAGTGTGTTGTTTGCATAAATAAATAATAATTTATCATTATATACGACTCAATTTTGAATGCGAAATTGATAGCTCTAAGAAACTAAATAAACAAGAGAATAGCGACAATGACAAATATTAATAGAGAAACTAAAAGCGTTTGTTAGCATAAACATCTTCAATCGTACCTTGTAACGTTATTTTAGTTCTACAAATATTCGCTAATTGGTTAATTGTAAACATTTACTGTATATATTTGAGATTTACTGTCACTGGGAGCGAAGAATTATAAGAAAATTTGATTGAAACTTCAATTACTGTTCCATAGCATTTTGTATTTTGCCTAAATTTTAGGAATCCAGACCATCATAATAAGTACCTTATTCCTATCCTACAGTATTTTCAGACATAAGTCCGTTCAAACAAACAAACAAATCACTGTAGCTTTACTATATTGGTAAAGATTATTATTTAGTTATACTTACATATTTACTAAAGGAAACGGAAAATATGTTTGCAGTAAACATTTTACCTCCGTTGCTTCTTATATTAATCCCACATTCGATACTTACCTGGAATAGAAAAAAAAAAATGATTAAATACAAAGAAAAAAGGCTCTAAAATTTTGAGCAATAATAATTGATCTTTCAGATAACAAGGTTATATAGAAATTAATGTAAAGTAAATTGCTTTTAATAATTATGTTACTAATGAGAAACTTGTCACTAAAAATAAGCCACTGTTGTTCTTCTATAAATATCTTTGTTGAAAATATAACAGAATACGCAGACCGTTGAGATAAAATATGTTACCATAATAACAAACACATATAAATGCTAACTTCCTCGCATAAAAACAGAAAATGCATTACACTAGTTGAAACGAGTTGAATTCATTTGAAACAATTTACTTAAGTAGAGTTGAAATTTAATTTCAACTGTCACGCGTGCAGACAATGGTAACAAATGTTGAATGCAGTTTATTATTACGTTATTTTATTTTATTTTATAAAAGTTTTACTGCGTACTGGAAAGAATAATGTAATGTTCTATTTGAATAAATCATTTTTATGTATTTATTTTTGTTTCGGATTTTTTTGTTTAATATCGATAAATTATTACGATCAATCATTGATGCGTCACATCTCTATTCATCACTTTCGTTTTTTTTTTTTCAGTACTTATAAGTCGTTAGTTAATGCAACATTCTATTTTCAGCATCACTGCAGCTAACCCACATATTGGTTAGATATTTTTCAATTAGGTAAGTAGTCTAAAATTCTAAATTCTATGTATCGAAAATTCTAGTTTTCGTTCAGCCATTGATGTGGACTTTAAAATTTATAATAAAATTTATAATATTAAATGTGAAAACAAGATCAGCCACTGAATCTAAGATTGTAGTTACGAAGTATGTAAAAGTACAAGTCAATGTATGTACTCCAAATGTCAGTTATCTTCCAATCACCCTAAAGTTAAAGTAAACTTTGAAAAATATACCAATAAAGGAGAAAATCGCTAACAACTTCATACAAAACATAATCCTTATGTCATATTTTTATATACAAACTACCAGGAAAACACGACCTTAGAAGAAATCGATATGACACGTGTACGTTATGCTTCCTGTGATGTTCTTTTATTTTTATGATAGCATCTCTGCAAAGGAAACCGTAGAATGTTCCTGTAAGCTGCTTATCATCTCGAGAGAGTAGGTAACCTTCTAGCAACATATGCGAGCCTGGTACTTTTGAGGTAAATTGCATTCTGTTGTACTTGTACGTTTGTATTTTCTAAATTGGATGGCAGCGTTGTGTAGAATTGGAGGAGTGGTAAAAGAAAATTCGAATTTTAAACATTAACCGCCTTATTACAAAACAAGGTCTTTCTCTAAACCAGGTTTAAACCATTGAGCTAGGTTTTGTATTTCGAATCTTGATGGTATCAGAATAAAATTCAAATTACAAAACCTGGCTCAATGGTTTAAACCTGGTTTAGAGAAAAACCTTGTTTTGTAATAAGGCGGTAAACGTTTGGCGGACTTTTAAGGGTCAGAGTAAAGAAACTAATAAATACTTAAACATTTTTTTAGACAATTAAATGGCAGCCTGTGAGCTTTTTTAAGATTCGAGCCAATCCATTTCAAATATCATCAAAATCGATTGAGTGGTTTACCCGCGAAAGTGTAATAAGTAGGCAGAGTTAGTTTAGTTTTAATAAGTTTGAAACTAAGGATATACATAAGTAAAAATATAACCGTAAACTGAGCTAAAAGTGCAATTTTCAACTGTATTTCTGTTTTATCTGAGTTCTTTATCAGACTTCACGGGAATATTGCTTCTCTATCCGCGCTATCTATCACAGCATACTGCAATTTTATTAACCATATTAATACCAAACTTGGCTCAAGACCAGATTTGGCGCGAAACATGACTTCCATTACTCCGCTTGGGCTCGTAAGCACAAAATAATTTATCATCCAATAATTCTATCTCATATTATAAACAACGTAGCGTAGTAGTTCATCATCCTGCCCCATTATGGGAAAACTTTGATAATCACACACTAGTGATGTGAAAAACAACGAGATATATTTTTCCCAGGATAACACCTACTTCCCAACAACGTACCAAGTTTGACTACACTCGTTAATGTGAGTTACTTGTTTGTGGACGCGTCAGATCGCGCGGGAATTCGATGAGACTCACGCCCAACTTGGTTGTAAGTCATAGAAGGAAGAATGCATTTTAAAAACGCCTTTTGCACGTTGTTATAAGATTCAGAATCGGTTTTCGTATGTGTCGTACGTTTGAGATGCAATTTCTTTAACACTTTTTGCTGCTGAAATGTTAGTGTTGACACATTTTTTCATAAAAAATACGGACATAGGCTGACTGATTGTTGATATCAATGCACAACCTAATACGCTGGTTTTAGAGATATTAAACTTAAAGGGTGTGGTTCTTTGTGAAAAGTAAAGAGGTAAACTAGTATATGGAAGTTCGACATCAGAATAAAATAAAAAGCATTTATAATATACTAATCCTTGAAATACTCAGGTAGATATTAATCATAACCTCAAAGGCAAGCGAACCTTGACTTAAACGATTAATCCAAAGTTAACTCGTAAAACAAACACTTAAATTGTAAATAAACAGAGCTAAGGACATCAAACAGATAATATTCCGATTATTCCTAATCGGTACCCCACTATCGATGTTTCATACTCCGTCTTGCGTACCTAATAGCTGAAGTTTCGTAATTAACGACCCACAATAGTCGTAATTACGGCTCAGGCGGTAATTAGCACACAGAAATGTGGTATGGCTCAATCAAATATAACGACAACTTACCTATATTGATAGTTGCTTGTGCCTAATTCTGTGCTAAATAGTCAACAGTTGGGTATAATCGATTTGGTTGCATGACATTATTTGTATGTGTTTTGTTAAACAATATATAGTGTCGTGATGGCCTAGTGGATAAGATAACCGCCTCTTGTGTAAGAAGTTGTGGGTTAAAATCCGGACAAGTACCAATGTGATATATTCAATTCATATGTACTTTCTAAAGTTTATCTTGGACATCACCGACACCCCGTGCCTTGGAAAGCACGTAAGCTGTTGGTCCCGGTTGTCATTCGTATAACTTTGACAGTCGTTACGGGTAGTACAGAAGCCAGAAAGCCTGACCAGTCTAACCAAGGAGTATCGTGTCGCCCAGTCACTGGGTTGTGGAGGTCTGACATGCAGCCGCTTCACGTAAACACTGCAGCCAGCTGAATCCGGTTAGGCTGAAAGCCGACCCTAACATAGTTGGGAAAAAGGAGAGAAAGATGATGTTTTGACAATAAATGAAACTATTTATATGTTTAATGTCTAAGCGCTTATGGCTTTGACATTAAATATATGCACAACAGTGTGCAACCGATTAGAAATAAAAATTAAAATCCTATCGAAATTCCCAACTGTCATGGCCGAACGTGATTCAAATCGCGAACGTTTCTAAACGTACCTAGTACGTGTCATTTGCAAAGCGGCCGTCGGTTTAGAAGCACTGTATAACGACCCCCGTTCGTATGATTACTTTTGTTTCAAACAGCAGATGTCCGGAATAGACGTTGATAGCAGTTTCGATTGGGACAAATCGATTCCTACGTTTTGAATTATCATCGAACTCGAATGGAGGCGTGCACTGCGAAATTTGAGTGCCGACTTTTGAAAATCGAAATGATGTCCCAAATAACTGTGATTAATAAATTAGAAACAGTTTATTTTTTGTAGTTTTCTATTTGTAATTAAGTTGTGAATTTGGAATATTGTTTTTTTTTAAATAATTTAATTGCCTTTTAGGTCTCTTTGTGTGACCACTCACAAGTAGGTAACGATTAAATCGTTGTGTACGTGTATGTGAGAGAGAGTCTGTGTGTGTGTATGTGAGTGAGTAAAATAGAGAGAGAGAGACAGATAGAGTTTGATAATACAGTATGCAACGGTTAAACTAAAGCGCAGCTGTTTACCTGAAACTGTACCAAACAGTATAATTGTTTTCTAATTTCATTAGGTATTCCATCAAGTCGTCAGCACGTCTTAGTCTGTCTTCAAGGTACCCACATAATCAACAACAGAGATAGCAATTTATATACAGTTCTCTGAATGTACCGAAACTGAGAGACTGCATTAAGGCTATGACGTCACAGTATTAACATATTAATCAGTCAGTGGAAGCTGGTCTAGTACTAGAATGTAGTTTGCAAACTTTTAGTTACGGAAGATACAAATTGACGTCTATTTTTGATGAGTTAAGATTCAAATTGGATCAATGTCTGTTTTAATAATTAAAAACGTTTGTTTGGGTGTCACGTTGTTGCATCATTCAGAATGGAAATGGTAAGCGGCAGATGGTTAGTAAAGCGTGTCTAAAATTATTCTTAAGCATATAATGACATATCGGGAATATGTCACTTTTAAAAATACAGGAGCTCCAGATTTTTTTTTATTTATCAATTGCTAGCTTTCGCCTGCGAAACCAATGAAATGAAAGCTATTAGATTGTTACCGCTCCACTCAATAGCGCAATAAAACCTAGGCATCACACTTAGACATCGTTTAGTCTTCAAAAAACTAACATTAAGACCCAGACAAGCCCTTCAAACAGGCCATTGCCTAAAAACGATCTAAAATAACACCTATAAAAACAACAATAGACCATAAAATGCTGTGGCATGAAATAAATAAAGTAACCTATTTGAAACTTCCAACGTTCGGTAGATCCATCAAAGAACAGGTGAAAATAGGCCAATAACACGGTGTCGCAGAAACAAATCGAAAAACATCTGTGTAACGACAACACTATCAGCTGATGGCGCTGACGGCCATTTTTTCACCTACGGCTCGATTCGTTCCTGACGGAAAATCGTTAGTCACTCAAAAAAAAATCGTCGAGAATGAATGACGCTTTAGCTCACTCAAGTTCCCAGCTGTTTCCGTTGCACAGCTGATCGACCGGATATTGGCTGTTAGACTATCTAACCCCCCCCCCCTCTCCCCCCTCCCAACCGCGCCAACCTCATATCCTCCTTCGCGGCTTTTAATTTTTCGCTCTTCATTAAGGAGGCAATGAACGCACGATTTTTTTTAAATATCGAACGGTTTGTAACTGCTTTAATTTTACGTCATCGCGATTTAAATATAGAACGGATGAGCATTGGACGTACGTCTATAAGTGCGTTTAAAAAGATCGTTAAGAAGAATGTGTTCGATGCATTATGGGAAAAATGTATGTGAAGATTATTTGAGCAATATTATTTCTAGGCTTTCCCTCGAATTCGATTCTAAACTTAACGACTCACTAGGATGAAACGAGGATTGTATGTAGTATTAATACATTTAGGTCCACGCAAGCAAAGCCAAAGCTGCACAGCACAACAAATTAAAGAGGTGAATAACTTTTTTATGAGAACCAGTATTAAGTTTAAACTTATAACGAACGACATGCGATACGAAGTAGTATAATGAAGTAATTTACCCAACAAATACCATGTTCAATAATGAAAAAAAGTTGCAAACAAAATGAAATTACACTATCAGGCACGAAGCAAACAATTTTCGCCGACTAGCGTGATGAAATCGAAACAAAAGTATTGCGACTTCGTGCGACGGTAGCACGCGATTCGAATGCAGATTTAGGTTTAAAGAAACTTTATTCTCAATAAAACATACACAAATGTCACTTACTTGAGAACAATAAATTAATGTTAACAATATAAAAAAGGTTCGACTTCACCTCTATATGTATAGTTTCACAAAGACGACCCACCCAACGCATTCATTTCTGTAAAAGTGTTTTACTTGCTGTTAAATACTGGCCGAGCTGAATTTTGAATGCATTGAGTGAGTTTACATTTCTAATACTTGATGGTAATTTATTATATAGTTGCACTCCTTCAAATGTAACCATTTTTTTGCCATAGTTGGTTCTAGTTTTAGGTAGCACTATTAGGCTCGCTCGTCGTGATTTGAATTTCAAATAATTAAAAAAGAATGCTCATTGCAGTTTTTTAACAAAAAAACTTTTTATATTACTATCCGTGCGAGATAACATGGCACCAGGGTTGAATGAGTGACATTTAAAGTACTAAGTGCAAAAAAGGAGATGTACGATTTTGGGCTAACACTATGACAGATGACAGGTATACGCTACAACAATTTTCAAAATAAAAATTATATAATTTTATTTGGTGTACATTGTACTAGCTCGAGCTCCATCCTTTCTGAATTTTATTTTAGTATTTTAAATAATAACATTTATTTTGTGCTTAGTTGTTTCTCATAGCATACTACGACGTTTTAAACGTGACAAAACAAACTATTTAGAAACAAAGTTGTAAAAAAAATTACGTGCACGCCTGAAAATCTGTTTTTGCAGATCCGCCATTTTAGTTATACTTGTGCCGAATAATGTAATAGTGATGCTAACGCTACTGGTAAGACGAGAGCAGGGCGCCGCGCGGGGTCGCGGGGTGAGGTTTGTTTTCGAGCCAGGTGCCATGTTAGCTCGCACGGGTAGTACACGCGTTGAAAGTCTTTAATCTTCGAACACACGTGATTTGAGACACAATAGAAAGACAATAGCAGCGTGACAGCCGGCTGTCGCTTGGTCGTTGAAAGGTTAATTTGTTGAAAAGTAACTTCTGTTTTTTTATTTTAATAAATAGCTACACAAACACTAATAATTTAAACTGTTTACAATTTTAGAATGTCGGATTTTGTCTAAATTATTTAGTAGCGTGCGTGATTTAGTTCCGAAAATTACGATACCACAAACTTTTTGGCTTACCGTAATAAACCAATACACATAAACAGCATAAATGGAATAAATATTATATTTTAGTACTATCATAAAAGGACATGGCCAGCCCCAATATGGGCGATTGCATAGTTATCGAATTCAATTTACACCAATGAGTTTTGGTGTTTTATTTCGTTAATATTGGTAAGTTAAATTGCAATAAAAAACCGGTCAAGTGCGAGTTCTACTCGCGCAACGAGGGTTCCGTTAATTTGTTTTTTAGTGAAATAACTACAAATTTACGGTTTTCGGAGTTTTCTCTTTACTTGTGCTACATGACCTTGCTTCTTGCCAAATTTCACGATTCTAGGTCAATGGGAAGTACCCTATAGGTTTTGAGTTTTGATTCCCTTGAAAATGTCTAAATATGCAATATAAACCGCCGTATCTTTTTATTGCGTTGATTTAGAAACTTGATTTTTTCACTGCTTTTGGGAAATAGCAGACTTGAGTATGTGATATTAATTTCAGTTTGATATCTCGACGCGTTCCTGAAAAAAGGTTCTTGACAGACAGACGGACAGACAGACGCCTGATGTGAACTAACTACAAATTTACGGTTTTCAGAGTTTTCCCTTTACTTGTGCTACATAACCTTGCTTCTTGCTAAATTTCACAATTCTAGGTCAATGGGAAGTACCCTATGGGTTTTGAGTTTTGATTCCCTTGAAAATGTCTAAATATGCAATATAAACCGCCGTATCTTTTTATTGCGTTGATTTAAAAACTTGATTTATTCACTGCTTTGGGAGATAGCAGACTTGAGTATGTGATATTAATTTCAGTTTGATATCTCGACGCGTTCCTGAGAAAAAGGTTCTTGACAGACAGACGGACAGACGGACGCCTGATGTGAACTATCTACAAATTTACGGTTTTCAGAGTTTTCCCTTTACTTGTGCTACATGACCTTGCTTCTTGCCAAATTTCACAATTCTAGGTCAATGGGAAGTACCCTATAGGTTTTGAGTTTTGATTCCCTTGAAAATGTCTAAATATGCAATATAAACCGCCGTATCTTTTTATTGCATTGATTTAGAAACTTGATTTTTTCACTGCTGTGAGAGATAGCAGACCTAAGTATATGTGATATTAATTTCAGCTTGATATCTCGACGCGTTTATGAGAAAAAGGTTATTGACAGACAGACGGACAGACGGACGCCTGGTGTGAACTAACTACAAATTTACGGTTTTCGGAGTTTTCCCTTTACTTGTGCTACATGACCTTGCTTTTTGCCAAATTTCATGATTCTAGGTCAATGGGAAGTACCCTATAGGTTTTGATTTCCTTGCAAATGTCCAAATTTGCAATATAAACCGCCGTATCTTTTTATTGCGTTGATTTAAAAACTTGATTTTTTCACTGCTCTAAGAGATAGCAGACCCGAGTGTGTGATATTAATTTCAGCTTGATATCTCGACGCGTTTCTGAGAAAAAGGGTCTTGACAGCCGGACGGACGGACGGACAGACGGACAACAAAGTGATCCTATAAGGGTTCCGTTTTTACCTTTTGAGGTACGGAACCCTAATAAAACACATAAAGAACTTGTCATTACAACAGACTAGACGTAAACAGTTTCACTAAACCTTTAGTCATATTGCTGGCATTAAGTGCATAGAATAGGATTTGCTATCCGAAACCATAAGGCGCTCTAATAAATTATTAATTAAAACCTGACAATAATACCATATGCAACCAACCAGTGGTGACATAAGGCTCTGAAACGTTGTTTTTATCTGCTGGCCTTTTAGAGTGACGACCATGGACCGGAAGACGCAACGTAGGCAGGCCTCCCACTAGGTGGACCGACGACAACATGCAAGTGGCGATTTGTCGTTCTACGTTGCGGTCTAAGTAGGAGGCCTAAGTTCAGTAGTAAATTACGGCTGATAATAATAATAATAAGGAAAACACAAAATAAGGCAAAACAGTATAAATGATTATTTAATTTTTACAGAAAACAAATAAAAATGGTTTGATACATTTTTACCTTACCTAGATAACTTAATACATTATTACATTACAGCGTTGAGTTATTGTTGAACGAGTCATAGGTCTACCAAACTGTTTTTATTTTATTCCTACACTATCAATAATCAGTTTATTTTTTTAGTTCACCAACGCGATAGTCTTGTGTAATCTGTTTGTCTTTGTAGCCTTTGTGTGGTTATTCCTCAGTTGATGCACCTCATAGCAATCCACAAATCAAATCAGTCAGTATCAGTCCCTAAAGATAAGCGGCGGGGGTCAAAAATATCTGAAAATAATCGAAAAACCCAAGAACAATAGGACGTTGAATTTGCAATGACAGATTGTCTGCAATATTGACGTAATTGACATTTGACATAAAAAACAACCCACATATTGTGTCAAACCAGTACCGTTCCGTTTTAAAACTTTGTTTGGGTGAATTAGACAAAAACTTATTAAAATGCATTATTATGATATGAGCATTTTATAAAAATCGACAAATACCAATGAATACAGTTTCGTATGAATAAAATGTCGCTAATATAATGCAATGGTCGACCATATCACACATTTTCTACAAGTAGTACACGTGGTTTGGAACGTTCTTTACCATATTTATCTCTCTCTATGGTGAATTATGGCGGAACTTGACAGACGATATTTTGAATTCGTCTTCCGTTACTTATTATTTTGGATTAAAAGCTGATAAGTCCAGAGAGGCTAAAAAGTACGTAGTAATTAATTTTTCTATTTTTATTTTACAATGTATTTACTATGTTTGTGTACATGGAATGCCATTTTTGTCCATGTCATTTAATCAATCTATGTATACTAACGATACGAAGGATACGCTGAAAAAAATGCACTGTAACACCCTTTGTACCGTATTTTAGATAAACATTTTTGATTGATTGATTGATTGATAATATTTATTCATTACAACGATGAAGAGTTTGTTACATACAATTTCAGGAACTAAATTACTCTAAATTAAAAAAAACGACGGGAGTGAAGCAGTACCTGACGAACTTATTTATTTATTTACTTACACTTATATAGCTAGTAATTTTATAATTTAGCTAGCCGTGCTCCGTGGTGCCACTCGCGTCTCGCGTTCAGATTTATGTATTTAGTTAGCTGGTAGTTGGTTAGCGTGTTTAAAAACAACAAATAATTTATGTTCAGCTTTATCATATTACTAGCTTTTGCCCGCGGCTTCGCTCGCGTTAGAAAGAGACAAAAAGTAGCCTATGTTACTCTCCATCCCTTCATCTCCACTTAAAAAATCACGTCAATTCGTCGCGCCGTTTCGCCGTGAAAGAAAGACAAACATACTGACAGACAGACACACTTTCCCATTTATAATATTATAGTATGGAAGTATGGATTAAAGATTTTATTTATTTACATGGCATCTATACTATAATATTATAAAAAGGAAATATTTGTTTGCTTGCATTGACTAGGCTCCGTTCTATTGAATCGATTTCAAAATTTATTTCACCAATATAAAGCTACGTTATCAGCAAGTAACATAATTATGCTATATAATACCATGCTATGAGCAAAAGGACCAGAGCATCAATGAAAAATGTGGCAAAAACAGGGAAAAAATAACCTATTGACATTTCCCGCTGTGATCGACAGGAGCGGAGAAGTTGGCCAAAACCTATCACAATGCGGGTAAAACCGCGTTGAACAGCTAGTTTGCTTTTAAAATAATATTTATCGAAGCTGAAAACAGCGCTCCATAGCTTATATAAACTGTAGGACCGTTCGCACTCCACATAACCCGAATTTTGAACAAGGATTTTAAGTGAAAAGTTTCTGACACTTTGAGTCTAAAGTTAAGAAGTTTATTAATAAACAACAAATTGTTAGGACTAATTAATTAATTTACATGGTGTTCCGTTTAAATATTTGACCGTTCTATAATTTTGATGGAAACGGCTTAATAGTAAAGTTTATTAGACTCTCTCTCTCTCTCTTTCGTATACGCAATGTCATATTTGATTTGTGAGATAATATCTTAGCAACAATATCTATATCTAAAATAGTCAGCCAAAACACTGGTCTAAAGACATTAACTTGCATGCAGGGTTGTTCATTGTGAAGAGTAGGTAACTAAGAAAGATTTTTTGCAAAATTCTAACGCTAAAGTAGTAAAATAGGGACGAGGGCAAAGCCGCAAGTGAAAACCAGACTCAAATAAAAGTCAATGTCAATTAATACTTGACCTAACATGTAAGTGTGAAAGTCGTCACCAAAAAAATCGCGTCGCATCGTTCTCGTATCGTCACATGTAAAATAACAAAACGGCCTAATAGGTCCGGTTTGGTAGATTTATAACGTTGCCTGCTCTGTTTCCGGAGACGCGTTTTTATTTAGTTACCGGTCGATTATGATGTCATGGCAGTAAAATTAAATGCCTAATGTTTAGGCTAAAGTTATGTAAGACATGACAGTAATACCAATTTGTGACTATATTATAAGAATGACTTAGCGACAGCGCGCCGTTGTGTGGGTTTACGAACGAAAGAAAGAAATAGTACAATTAATGTAATTATAAAACAGCTTTGTAATTACACTATAACAATGCTAAATTTCTCATCTATTACTTACCATATCAAACAAACACAGAGAAAAACGTAAAAATTGTGTTTATTTAAATTATGTAAAAGATAACTGAATGTTTTATGAACATGCCACCAGAGTGACGCGACTGCAAATTTAATTTTACACCTGCATTTTGCTAAATCAAACTTTATGACCAACACGGAAAGGCGAAAGCGTCAGAAAACTTAAATTTGCCCATACATCGCGTGTATTGCTACATTGTAGAAAATTACACAAGCGCCACAGTGTCCCACAGTGCTAAAGCTCCCGTACTTCCGACCCAAAGATCCCTAGTAAAGTAACACAGTATTACGTAGCTGAAATACACGGGATATTTCACTCGGTCTTATGAAAATTCATGTGGCAAAGGTTGGCTAAAAGGATTTCTTGGTTTTTGGGAAATGTGTATTTTAAAATGTCGTGTCGAGACTTCATAGCGGACTGTATTTTATAGTTTTCGCGGGAAATGAGTTAGTGCATCGTTTGGGGGCGAAATTCAAAATGGTGGCAGAGCAATCAAGAAATTGTGGAAATGTTGTGCGCATTCAGTTTTAAAATACATATAAACATGAAGAAACAGTTTACGTAAATAAAAATCTTGCTATGCTAAATAACTAGAAATAGTAATTTGTTTCTTTTTAGGCATTTGTAACGTTTTGTTTACTATCTATGTAAAATTAAAACAGAGAAATAGTTCAACTTTTTCTCAAATTCATCTTGATATTATAAGACTTAGAAAATCATCGTTGTCAAACATCCTAAAAAAAAATAATGTAGGAATTATAATATTTCTTAAATTCTAGATAATTTTTAAGTCCCGGAAACTCAGAGGCCTATCGGTTAACAACATATGTTTGGCGTCAACGACCTCAAAAAATCAATCTACTCTGAATTCTCTTTGTAAATTACAAATGCATTTTCATCCCGATACACTGGTACACATGCCACTTTATGTCGGAGCAATTTAAAATCACTCAATTAAGGTTACAGTCCACCACGCTATGACGCTGTACGGTATTACCCCCTATGTCCCAATGGGGTAAGCCCGGTAAACCAGATAGCTGCAATGCGGTTATCAACACGCTAACCATTAACTCCGGTACTTTTATAATTATTACTTTATTACAAGAGTTTTGTATTAAAATTTCCTAGCGTTTTGCAGGTAATCGCGAAATAATAGGTGAAGGATTAATTGTTAAGAAGCTTTTTGGCGACCGTTTTTGTTTAATAAATTTTGCTGCACAACGTTGTTGTACTGAACTTGCACGATAGAATTAAATGGAGTTTCGTATACATACTCTACACGAATTATATTTTGGAATGAGCAACTAAGTTGATTTCTTTATACTTATAAATGATGTTGCAAAGTGACTCTTTTATAAATACGACTGACTTAAAAGTACATACTTCTACATTTTACTTTACAGCGAGCTAAATCTGACGACATTATAGGTATTTGTAGAGGTCCAACTCTTGAAAATGTTTCACTGTTTTTATATGTTTAAAGTTAAAACTACACTTGGATTGTTTGAGTTCGAGATTAACCACTCTTTTTTCTCACATCCAACTTCATGAGTGCTTTATCACACATCAAAATACTACACAAACAAAATTTCTATACAACAAAGGTCAATGATTCGTATGTCAGTACGTTGTTTGTACATAACATTATCACTCAAAACGACGTGTTTGAACAGCCCTCAACTGCGCTTGTATTGTACGAAAATCACGTCGAATTACGAAAATGAGGTTCATTCATGTTTAAAAATACAAACGGTACTGACTCCTTTGAATTGTGGTAGCTCGTTTTGTATCGCGCGAGAATAAGATGACAATAAATTCTAAGGTAACTTGCTTGGAAATGAATCTTAGTCAAACGTAAAGGAATCTCAAGTACCGAAGTATATCTTCATATCTCAGTCTGCAGTGTGGTTGGGAGTCTAAATTCAGTTGGATATTATACTTAAGAATATTTCAAGAATGTATACACATGGTCTTCTAAACTGAGTAATGTGCATTTCCATGTTTTCATTGAGTGGAAGAAAGTTTCGTATGCATTTCGTTGCTGTTTGAAATTAAGTCTTCAAATGTGTTTGATGAATTCATCAATCAAAAAATCATTAAAGGGACAGAGGCAACCATCACAAACGTACCCTTTACTATTCCATTTCCGTACGTACGTATAGAGAGTAAAGCGTAAAACGTATAGAGAAAAAAAAACAAAACGCGCGACATTGAACCTGGGATGATTCAATGTGTGACTTGCAAAATCGCCAATACTTTTATGTTCTCCGCCTCCAAAGTGTGCAACCGTCACATGTGCTATTCGAACAGATGGGGCATTAAACACCCCACGGGTCGCATTATAACCTAAATACGCCTCTATATCGATAATAGAACTGATTTATGGTCCCAAGTCGATGGTAATATTTATGGATAGCACGTGATTAGAACTGTCGTAACTATAGATATGGGAAATGCAACGTTTTCGTGGGCGGTGATATATTGTTTATAAGGCTGAGCTTGGAGTCTCTCTGAAGAATCGTTTTCAGATTGAGGTGATCGGCATAGAACTAAAGTCGACAAAGTTATAGATAAACAACAGACCGGTCATATAAGCCATAGAGCTGATATATGTTGAGGTAGGTGTGTTCTTGAGTGGAGATCACGAATCGGCAAACGTCCTAAGTCTTGAAGGAGCCAGAATCATTGCAGGAAGACATCAGTTGAATGGCGTTATTTGAGAGGCTTATGGTCTGCAATAGACAACTGTAGGCTACTAATGATGACAAATGGTTCAAGGAAACTCACAAAGCATTTGTCATCATTCTTTTAAATGGTAAAAGTCTAAGTGAAAGACACATTAGTAGGTTGTCGCCTTTTTGTTAAGGAAGCAGTGATATCAGTCTGGAAAATTTCCAAGAAACTGCTATACGGCTCAGTTGTGATATCTTTTAGGTTCAGTGCGCAATGTACAGCTCAGTATTGCAGTTCTGTGTTCGATGGTATCTTTTAAAAGAATGAAGGGATATGGAAAAGTATTTTTAGAAATGTTGGATATTAGCTTTCATTTGAAACTTTTTTATATGAATGACAAATACCTTCTTAATTCGCATTGGATTTGATGTCATTTTTAGTTAGCGAAAGAATATTTAGCCTTATATGTAGTTTAGACTACATAGTTGTAGGGGGTGGAGCAGCCAAAACCCATCTCTTAGAAGTAGAACGGGCTCAGCGCACGATATTGAGGGTTGGAGCTGGTCTCCCATACCGTTTTCCCACTGCTGACCTTTATAAAAAATGGGACGTTCTTACAGTCAGACAGTCTCTTATCCTTCAAACTGTTTTAAAGCAGCACACCATGCTTAATTATGACTCTGAACTCTTAAAGGATACACGTCGCAAAGGCAGGGTATGTGAGACACAATCTCTGAGGACAGCTTGCTCATACAGATTTTTCATATTTGCCGGTCCGCACATCTACAATAAGCTTAACCTCTTATTAAATATTTACCCCTTGCGTAAAACGTTATGCAAAAAACTAGTCACCCAGTATCTTAAAACCCTGGATTACGAAGCAACGGAAAACCTATTGCGTCCACATAAATAGTGGTTTCTCAAATCTACTTAGAACACTACCCCCTCTTGGCCCTGGCTCACCTGCTCTACACAATGCACAAATATATCCCACACCCTTAAAAATGAACAATCCCAAACTTACACATACGCTTTCTGTTGGAGGTTTAATACCTACCTACTGTAATCCTGGCCGTCTCTCAGGTGTCACATTATTTAAATGTTATAAAAAGAATGTGTCTTTTTTGAACTACTGATGTGTCGTTGCTTGTCTTGTGTGCTATATTAAAACTCTGCTTATTTTATAGAAATATATTTATTTTATTATTTCTAATAGGTTATGTGCCAGCGTAAATAGTTTATCGTTGATATAAATATGTCGGAAAGTGCAAGTCATAATTTTACGTATGAAAAATTACGTGGACGTGAAAATTACGTCGAATGGAAATTTGTGATGAAAAATGCACTGATTCATGACAATTTATGGAGCAGCATATGCGGATACGGTAAGGACGATGCTACGACGTCCGAGGTAAGAGATAGACGTGACGAAAAAGCAAAGGCAAAAATTTGCTTGAGTGTCGAGAAGTCTTGTTTCTCACATTCGATGTCGGCAAATACGGCAAAAGACGCCTGGGATGCACTTGCACGTGCCTATGATGACAAAGGTCTCGGTTCGAGAGTGAGAACACTTCAGAACTTGTGCGCTGTCAAACTGGAGAATTTCGGCAGCATGGAAGCGTACGTCAACGAAATTTTATCGCTAGCGCAGCAATTGGCGAATATGAATAAACCAGTTGATGACGAGTTTCTTGGTGCGCTGATGCTCAAAGGTTTACCGACAGAGTACGAGCCAATGATCATGGCATTGGAGCATTCCGGAGCTGCTATTACGGCCGATCTTGTCAAATCAAAATTGCTGCAGGATCAACGGTGGACTGCTCGTGGAGATTCTAGTGAGTGCTTGTCATCAATGATAAAATGCGCTACAACGAGTAACTCTGGAACGAGAAAAGCGCAAAAGCATAAGGACGAATCTAAAACGAAGAATGTTTCTGGTCGAATGAGAGAACCGTGGTGCTGGAAGTGTAGACAAAAGGGCCATCTGAAGAAAGACTGTCGGAACGAGGCTGGTTCTTCAGGAAATTTGATTTTGTCGGCATATAGTACTAGAGTGGATTCGGATTCTTCGTGGTACATTGATTCGGGAGCAACTAATCACATGACTAGCAGGCGCGATTTGATGACAGACTTTAAATCGCGAGGTGGTTACGTCACGATTGCTAGTGGAGATAAACTGCAGTGTACAGGTATAGGTAACGTTAGGCTGTCGGATAATATAATGTTGTCTAACGTGATGTATGTACCTAAACTGTCTTGTAATCTCATATCTGTTTCTCAATTAATTAAGAACGGTAATTCTGTAAGTTTTGATACTAATAGTTGTACAATTTCTAAATCAAGTGATTTTTTAATTAAGGCTTATGACGTAGGAGGTGCGTACAAACTTCAGACTTGCAGTCTAAGGGCGAATATAACTATTAGCACTGCTACTTGGCATCAAAGGCTTGGTCATTTAAGTTGCAATAATATGAAGCTATTGAGGCAGGGACTTGCTAATGATATTAGTTTTCAGGACGACCCTTGTAAAGACGTTGCTTGTGAGGTTTGTTTAAAAGGAAAGCAAACTCGATTTCCTTTTGTCAGCAATCCTGAGAAGTCTGTGGCTGCGAAGCGGTTGGATTTGATCCATACTGACTTGTGTGGGCCTTTGCCGGTAAACTCGCTTGGAGGGAAGAGGTACATCTTGACGTTCTTGGACGATCATACGAGAAAGGTATTCGTGTATTTCCTGAAGAATAAGCACGAGGTGAGTCAATACACTAAAAACTTTATTACTTTGGTTGAAACCCAAACTAGTGATAAAGTGAAAGCCCTGAGGTCAGACAATGGAACTGAGTATGTAAACAGGAACCTTGATAACTTTTTGAAGGGTAAAGGGATTGTCCATCAGGTCACAGTGCCGTATAGTCCTCAACAAAACGGTGCTGCTGAGAGACTAAATCGTACACTTCTGGAAAAAGTAAGATGTCTGTTGTTTACGTCAAACCTTGACCACAGATTTTGGGCAGAAGCTGCTGCTACTGCAGCGTATTTAATTAATGTATCACCTTCAAAGAGGCTTTCGGGGAAAACACCTGAGGAGGCCTGGACCGGTGAAAAGGTTAGCCTGAAACACTTACGTGTGTTTGGCTGTGAAGCTTATGTTCACGTTGATAAGGTGAAACGTAATAAGCTTGAACCAAAAAGCAAGCGTTGTATATTTCTTGGCTATGAAAGTAACGGGTATAGGTTGTATGACTTAACGAAAAGGGAAGTTTTTCGTAGTCGTGATGTTGTCTTTAATGAAACAATATTTCCAGGGGTCACCTGCAAACGGTCAGTGGAGATGTTCTTCCCTACGAATAACGACGGAGATACCGTTGAGGGTCATTTAGAAGATCAACCTGAGGTTGAGCTTGAGGCGGAGATGCCAACGCAGTCAAATGAGGATATTCAGGTTGAGGCGGAGAGGCCTTTACCACCTGATGTTTGGTATGAGGCGGATGCGCAGATGCCGAGCTCGTCAACCGATGCAGACGATGATCTACAGGAGCCAGTTATTGATGGACCAGCCTATAATTTGCGGCCAAGATTGCCGAAGACAATGTCCGTACTTGAAGTCGAGGTTTGCGAGCCAACAACTGTAAAACAGGCTTTACAATCGAGTGATAACAAACTGTGGAGACAAGCTATGCAGGATGAGATCAATTCATTTAATAAGCATGAGGCTTGGGAGCTTGTTGATAGACCGGCGGACAAGAATATTGTCAAGAATAGGTGGCTATTCAAAATTAAACGCGATGCTAATGGAAAAATAGCGTGTTATAGAGCGCGATTGGTTGCGAAGGGTTTTACCCAGAAATTCGGAATTGACTATATGGATACGTACTCTCCAGTTGTAAGACATAGCTCGTTAAGAATGTTGTTATCTCTTGCGGTCGAGTTGGATCTGAAGATTGATCATCTGGACGTCAAAACTGCCTTCCTGAATGGTGACTTGAGTGAAGAAATTTATATGGTTCAGCCAGAAGGGTTCATTAAACCAGGTGAAGAGCATAAGGTATACAGACTCAAGAAAGCAGTTTACGGTTTAAAGCAGGCGTCTCGTGCCTGGTATGATAAGGTAAAGCAATTTTTAGTCGCAGAAAACTTCACGCAGAGCAAGCACGAGAGCTGTATTTTCAGTCGCCGGGTGGGTAAGCGTACCATTATTATTGCGCTTTATGTTGATGATTTTTTCGTATTTTATGATTGTGACATCCTTGCAAATAAGCTGAAAATGTCACTGAAGTCGTATTTCACGATAAAAGACCTGGGTGAGGTAAAAAACATGTTAGGTATTAAGGTAGATCGTACTAGTAGTGAGTTGAAGCTGAGCCAGAAAAACTATATTGAAAAGTTATTGGAACGATTCGGTATGAGTGACTGTAAAGTGTCTAAGACGCCCTTAGACGTAGGTCTGAAGTTTTCTGATAGTGTTACCCATGATAGTAGTCTACCATATCAGGAGTTGATAAGTTGCCTGATGTACTTGTCTGTGACCACTAGACCTGACATTTCATTTGCTGCAAGTTTTCTAAGCCAGTATAATAGCCGCTATACAGCGGAGCATTTTGCAGCGGCAAAGCGTGTATTACGCTACTTGAAGGGCACGATGAATTTAGGTCTTGTGTACAGGAAAAGTGATGTAAATGATAAATTTCGTGTGTTTGGATTTACTGATGCTGATTGGGCTAACGGGGCAGATCGTAAATCTTACACGGGATATATATTTAAGTTAGGCAGGAATGTTATTTCCTGGGGTTGTTACAAACAATCTTGTATCGCACTTTCGTCTACCGAGGCGGAGTATATAGCTTTGTCTGAGGCTGCTAAAGAGGCGGTATACATTCGTGCGATTCTTGGTGAGTTTACGGGTAAATGTAATACTGTAACTCTGCATAGTGATAACCAGTCTGCTGCAAAGCTTGCTACTAATCCTGTGTTTCACAAACGGTCTAAGCATGTGGACATTAGGTATCACTATATTAGGGAGACTATTGATAGTAATGTTATTGAGCTGAGGTATATGCCCAGTGATCATATGACTGCTGATATGCTCACGAAGGCATTGCTGTATTCTAAGCATAATGCATTTGTTCAGGACATGCTGGAAGTCGTCCAAGATTAAGAGGGCGTGTTGGAGGTTTAATACCTACCTACTGTAATCCTGGCCGTCTCTCAGGTGTCACATTATTTAAATGTTATAAAAAGAATGTGTCTTTTTTGAACTACTGATGTGTCGTTGCTTGTCTTGTGTGCTATATTAAAACTCTGCTTATTTTATAGAAATATATTTATTTTATTATTTCTAATACTTTCTCACTCATTAAAGGCAAACTACACATACACACACACACACTCTCAATACACACACTCGCATTAACTCATCTGTTATAATCTATTTCTTTTTCATGCTTCCTTTTTAATTGTCATGTTTGTTTTTATCTAAAAATTGTCTGTTAACATAAGCTGTATTAAACACATTAGTAGCGCCTAACTATACGAGTAACACGTTGTACTTTCTAACAAATTAACTGAGGGAGGAGCCTGGTGACCTGTAATTCAGGTTGTGCTTTGCACAGACCTACATCGGGCACCAGTCTCTCACAAAGTTAACCTTAGATATATAACATAAATCTCTCCTGTTACATTGTTTTTTCTTCTAAGTTAAGGTAACTATTGTGATGAGAAATAAATCAATTATTATTATTATTATTTTATTTAAAGTTACAGCTTCTCGGGACCCTGGGGTCCCGGACTTTTGGAAGGCGTACGAGGGGCCGAAGCCAACTCGCAGAGGCCCCTTGAGGAAAAACTTTATGTGGAATGGGACACCGACCGACGATTATCCCTATATGCACTATGTAAGTGCACCTAAGGACAACCCCCGGTTGGTGTTGGACTATTGTAAAATATGGCAACTAACAAAAATTTTTGACTATGGGTTTGGATTCTTTAATGAATAAGGTACCAGAAACTATGGAGTGACTATGGCCCCTGCCTGACCAATGGTTGTATACACTGATAGAATGGCAGGGGGTGACTTGCACACTCAGTAAATGGGCCCCCGAAAACGGCCGCTAGCACATAGTGACGTAGCAACAAGGGGGCAACATATATCGAGGTGCTTGAGGAGTGGAGAGGTATTCCACGGCTATCAGGACAATCCCGGAAGTACGGTCAAGATCCCTACCAGCATCTTACTGGAATACTTCCTTCCCCCGAGCACGTATGCTCTTGCGATTCTCCACTCAAACCAGCCAATTAAGGCAAGAGTGAGGTGGGAGCCTTGTTCCTCGTCAGTGCTCACTCTGGCCGGCCAGTTAAGACAAGCCAGAGATGAAGAACAAAGGGTCTCCCAGGAGGTCAGGTCCACGGGGTCGCTACTGCCCGACAGCTCGCCACAAGCTGCCCTGCGGGTTTATTATTATTATTCCATTCATTTAATCGTATAACATATAATTTACATTTTTAAATATCAATATAAAAAAAAACATTTAAAAATATAAAAAATAGTAGCCCACCGGCATCGGGAACAGGGTCCAAGCTACCGGTGGTCAGGGCTCTAGAGAGAGGAACCTCCGGACAATGCGCGCCGTGTCCAGGAGTACTGCTTTCTGCACCAGACCCTTGATCCAGCTGCCCAACGAGAGCCTCCTCAGATGTTGGTCGAGGCTCTTCGCTATTACGCCGTTGGCCGTTACGACTATCGGCACAATGATTGCTGAATCCACATCCCACATGTCAACAACCTCGCGAGCTAAGTCAAGATATTTGTTCTGCTTATCTTTCTCAGCCTTCACGAGGTTCTCGTCATGCGGGACAGCAATATCAACAATCATTGCGCGACGCTCTAATCGATCTATTACCACTATATCAGGTTTATTGGCAACAATAGTCCTGTCGGTGATAACAGATCGATCCCAGTACAGTGTGATATCGCCATTATCAAGAACTGGGTCGGGCACATACCTGTAGTATGGCACCTCCGATTCCACAAGACTGTATTTCAGAGCAAGTTGCAGATGAATAATCCTGGCTACAAGATTGTGTCTGTGCAAATAGTCTCCGTTAGCCAGACTAGAACACCCAGAAATAATGTGACGTATCGATTCTCCGGGACGGTGACATGCCCGACAGATGTCAACCGTACCGTCCTTCACAATATATTTCCGGTAGTTTTTAGTCATCATAACTTCGTCCATTATTGCACAGACAAAACCTTCGGTTTCTCCAAAGAGGTCACCGAAACGCAGCCAAGATACGGACGCTAGGAAATCTACATCGGGCCCATGTAGGACCCGGTAAAAGCGTCCGTGAAGCTCCTTGCTCTGCCATACAGTCCTGCGGTCGTTAGTGTCCAGTACCACAGGTTTGCGCCAGTTCTCGCTCGCTAAGGAGAGCGGGGTGAAGCCCTTGTCCACCGAAACTACATCCCGATGCATCCCCACGGTAGCCGATAGGAAATACTCCCTGAGACTGCATATCTCACGGTTGTGCAGGGTCTTGGCATTTAAGAAACCTCGACCACCGCACTTCCGTGGGATATACAACCTCATCACCGACGACCGTGGGTGATGCATCCGGTTTGCAGTCAGAAGACTGCGGACCCTCCTATCCAAGGCGTCTAGTTCGGTCTGAGTCCATTTGAGTATGCCGAAAGAGTACATCAGAACCGGCATGACCCAACCGTTGAAGGCGCGCACCTTATTCCCGCCTGATAAAAGACTTTTCAGAACTTTATTCAGGCGGCCAAAAAAGCGCTCCCTCAACGTTTGTTTCATGTCGGCAGCATTGATGCCCAACGCTTCCGACATACCCAAATATTTGTAGGTTTCGGTTGAACAGAGAGACCTAAGTTGTATGGAATCCGAAAGTTGGGTTCCCGCGGATTCCACAATCTCCCCTCGCTTTACATGCATGACTGCACATTTGTCGACACCAAATTCCATCCTGATGGCGCTACTGAAAGTTTCTGTTACCTTCAGTAGCTTCATCAGTTGTAAATCGGTGGGGGCAAAGAGTTTCAGATCATCCATGTAAAGGAGATGAGATATAACCTGACCGCCTCTGCGCAACCGATAGCCTAGACCTGAACCCTCCAGCAATGTGCTTAGAGGGTTCAGGGCCAAACAGAACCACAATGGACTCAGACTATCGCCCTGAAATATGCCTCGCTCGATCCTTATCGGTTCGCCGTTCTCTTGAATGTGCCGACACCCTGGATAGTGAAGGACCGTCCTCCATTGCCCCATACACGACTCCAGGAAGGTGCGCAGAGTTACATCTACTTTGTACAGCTCTAGCACCCTCATGAGCCATGTATGTGGCACAGAATCATAGGCCTTCTTGTAATCTATCCAGCATATCGACAAATTCTTCCGAGAACGGCGAACTTGCTGACTAATGGCCATATCAATGAGGAGCAGCTCCTTAGTACCACGGGACCCTGTCCTACATCCATTCTGAGAGGCAGACATGATAGAATTATTCTCAATATGGTTGTTAATTTTACCTCTCAACATGGATGTAAGAACCTTATAAACCGTCGGTAAACACGTAATCGGTCTATAGTTTTTGGGTTCCATGGTACTACCTGATTTATGGAGCAGGTGGGTTATTCCAGTTGTCAGAAACTGGGGCAACGATCCAGACTCTAAGGCTGACTGGAACTGAGACGCTAAGCAAACGTATTATAGTATTATTATTATTATTATTATTAGTTGCAGATGCAAATAAAACTGAATGTTACTTTATTTCGTTGCTTGTATAATAAGGCATCATAAAATTTGTACATACGGCTCCAAATGAAATTCCCGCATACAACTGCATTACAGTAGTTTTATTTTTTCCTAACTATCAAACTGCTGTAAGTTTTATTTTGAAACTAAAGCTAAACGAGCTCTGTACGTGTCCGAGGTACAGTCGCGCGTAGTACCAGTTGCTCCAGTTAAACTGTGTGGGGTAATAGCGTTTCGTTTTAAGTGTACACTATTACCCCACAGTCTTTTTACTTTGAACTCTCTGAAACTTTCAGACGGTTAATTCGTATTCGTTTTTGACTTTTATTACTAAAAGAAGGAATGGTAAAGTTTAAATTTTCAATTTTATTTTTTTAAAGTATGCAGGTTAACAAGGCTAATTAAAACAAGTTAATTATGTTTTACCGAGCAAAGTATGTCATGTTTAGCCGCCCAGCGTCAAGTTGACGTAGGTTGTATTTTTACACAGATTACATTAATATTTTAGGGGACACAGGTACTGTGGATACCAAAAACAAATGTCAATTAAATTGTAAATCGGCACGCGGGGCGAACGTGACGGCTGCCAGATGGAGTACAATCCACCCCACAGAAGCGCACATTAGCGGTTACCCCTATATATTTACCACAACCCTATTCAGAACTTTGTAGAAACTTACAAAATTTCGTTTCGCATTTATGAATTAAACATAGGTTGGTTTTAATACGCTTCGGTGGATAACCTTTTGCAGCCAAAACGGCGGAAAATGTGACATGGTACAATATTAGTGGACTCCGATGTAATCTTGTTGCAATATAGCCAACATACGAGGCAGTTTCTTGGATGAATATTGTATTTATTACTTCGTAGACTTTATTTGACTTTCTACGTTATTGGCTGTTTGTAAAATATAAGTTTTGTGTAGTTACTGAAAAGGTAGTTTTTTTTTTTACCTCGAAACTAGGTACAAATAATTAAGCCTTATACAGAGTAGTGGGTAATCTCAGACGTGACTGACGATTAAACAATGTCCGATATTACCCTCTGTGGACTATAGACCCACAAAAAATAATCTGTATAACAAAAGTTTTATATTTTCAACATTATCTTTAAAATATTCGATGGGCCATTGCGTGTAGCCGAAAGCTTTGTCTTATATTATAAATGGGGTATTTTAGTTCTTATAAAACTTTTCATTGCTCCTAATTTATTCAAGTGAATCTCTTAGGGTTTTTGATGGGCTAACTTTACAATTTTTAGATCTTTCCAAAATAAATTCTGATTTTATGGTAGGATGAGATTGTTTTTGTTTTAAATATGTATGGAATAATCTAGTCTGGAATCTGATGTGTTTCGTATATTTTTAACAACCCTAGAAGCAGTCGGGTGTCTAAAATTTTTAATAAAGAAATAAACCGTTAACGTTATAATATTATATTTTTCAAATATCCTTTATACATACTTTATTTATTTTTTTACTAGTTTCTCAAACTGGTCTGATTACAATTGCTCCTTGCGTGATACTAAGCTACACTATTGTCTAGTGCGAAACGAAAGGTTTTATCTTCATCTTCACGTAAAGAACATCGTTCTGACAATATATTTTATAATGGACAACTTAAAGATTATCACTTGAATGGCATCAAATTGTACACAACAAAGATTCTTGCTATAGAGATCCAGGTTACTAGAACCATCCGAATAGTTCAATACGGTTCCTTTGACCGTCTCTAGTACATAAGAGAGGTATGCAATGAGGTCTCGCCGCATACTAGATAACCACTACAGTTGGGAATTTATATGGACTGGAACTACGTGTCTCGAGTATTCTTTATTATATTTTGCCTGCATGTTCGTTGTAGTGACAGTGTTCACTTGTTTTTTAAGTCGAGATTTTTTCTTTAAATTGAAAATATTTTGAGGGTTTGAAAACTTTGAAACAATTCGCTGATGTTCGTAAAATAAAGGAAGGATAAAAGATGTTTGTTTTTAATTGGTTGAATTGGCTTTACACGTCAAGATTGAGTTAATTTTATTTAAAGCGAACGATTAGACCGGTGTTTAATATCTCCATATACTAAGTATCTACTAGTCTAAAAAGAAACATCCGAAACAAACATAAGTGCCAAACTTATTTTAAAGTCCATACAAGTAAATATACATGATCAATCCATGTGAGGACCATGAAGGTGATCTTTTGATAAGAGAAGCACGCAAATTAGATTGGACCTGTTCAGACAAGCAAGCATTAGTCAGTAATTTCGTAACTTTATGTACCAAATGACACCGATCATGAAAGCATTTCAATTTAGCAACCAAAATTGCCAACCTGGCCTTAAAGTGACGTAATAACCATTATTATACCTATCCCTTTAGTTAGAGGTCGAAGGTTTAATTGATTTCCAACCCTTCCTCCCCAGAAACTTCTATTCAGCTTGGTTAAACTTAAATTAGACAAAGAAAATCCAATCAAACAAGATCTTACATCCGATGATCCATCTAATAAGTTTTAAGATAAAGGGAAACCCGAAACCACAACAAAAAGACAGCACAATAAAAAAAATAACAAAGAATTACAGTCTACGATATCGTATCAAGAAATTCGAGGAAACCCGCATTCGGGGTTGTTAGGAAGAATTCCTTTGGTCCAAAGTTTTATAGCACGGAAAGCCAATAAAATTGTATAAAGGATCCGGACAATGGCACTCACTGAATTGCCTTCGCCTATCTCTGAGTGACATTTGATACATACAACTTTTTTATTCAGAGTTTCAAAACTTTGAGTGGACCCCGGATTCGGAAATTAATTTGAACTTTCTCCTTTGTTCACCCATTGTAGCCTGTTTTGATTCTGCTGCATTGCATTATGCTTGAATAACAAAGTTGTTTTTGAAATTGTTGTTTATTTACTTGTTAAACAAGTTGAATTATGATAAACTTGTTTCATTATCACCAAAAACACAGTTAACTTCTTTGTTTCTTCGTCAAATATGTATAACAGATTTTTGTTATCATCGCCAATGTTGTACAAATGTTTGTCATGTGTTAAAAACCAACATTTGGCCAATCAGCCAACGTTTTAAACAGTGCTATTGCAGTCCATAAAACCGAAAGCGTCGAGAGCAAATACATTAACTGATTAAATTGCAACAGGGGTTGTCGCTGACGAGTTATGTAAATTGTTCTCCGGAATCAGGGTATGGATTTGTATTGTCTACATTGGTCCCAAAAGGGATTTGGAAATGGAACACATTTTACCGATAATATTCTCTGGATAGAACCCGATACCGAAGAATGTAGGTAGACTTTTTGTTACATGATTTATAAGGATTTATACGTTCAATCCAAACAACAAAGCGAACCGGTCACTAGTTTAAATAAAATTAATGATTTGATTCGTTTCAAATATTCACTCACAAAAATCTCGTACAAAAGCGAGGCAAGCCCACATTCACGAAATCTATTACAATTGAAAGCAACTCGAAAAAGGCTCAATCAATCATCGGAATCATCCATCAAACATTCAACAAGTAAAAACAAAATGTTATCGGCCGGGGCCTGAAAGCACTGTCGCACAATAAAGTAACACCCCTACGGACGAGCGGCAAGGTGCGTGCGCGTGTGTGCGTAAAACTGAACCGTTTTTATGTGTGCGTGCGTGCCGAGCCGTGTCGGAGAGGGTGCGAGTGTGTGCGTTGTCAATGTGTGCACGCTTAGGGCTGGCAGATGTACAATTCACACGCAGCTGTCGACATTTCCCCCCGTAAGCTGTAAAGTACTGTATTATAATACAGCACGCTTTCACGTAATTATGCATTATTATTACCGCCGCTTTTTAAGCTTATTATTAAGCGATTGTGTTATTTTGTTTTGGATGCAGTTGCCATGTCGTCATTGTAACGATTATTTTACTCTGTTACATGTTTGCCTGAGGGTGACGTGCCTAACACCATGTTTATGAGCGAAAGTAGTTTGGTTTTCGTCATTGTAGTAATTGCTGGATAGATTGTTAATAATTGTGTTGGTTTTACATTAAATTAGAATATGTAACAATAATAATATGTTATCAATACATATAAGTACTCGCTTAGTATTAACAGTATTTTATTCACCCTTTTTAAAAGATAATAAGTATGAAGTATTTTGCCCTATCTTCTCCACACGAAACAACATTAGAATGAGATACTAGATTCTTTTCTTTATTCTTGTAAATGATAAGTACTCAAGAGTTCTTATTGGCCTAATGAGAATAAACAATTTTAGTTGAACTTTTACTTCACAGTAAACAGAATCCTTACTAAGAAATGCTTGGGCAGAAACGAAATGAAAGAACATAAAATTGTGTGCATTCCATTTAAAGTTACGTACATATGTATTGTCCACAATTTATACGTTGCCACCTTTTATTTGAGTACAATGCTACTTCCATGGCCCGTTTTATTTACTATATGAACCCGTTTGTATTAAAAAATGAGGTCAATCTTGGATTAATTTTTCGCACCCAATAAATGTGGTTTATGACAGTCGTACGTAGGTATACTAGTTAATACACATTGTTATGATTTAAAGACGGACCGTCTTTCCAGATAATTTATCCTGTTAACGCATAATTATTTTAAAAACTGATTCCTATAGATATTTTTGCTTTCTAAAGGAACCAGAGTACCAGACATACGCGACGCCTTGTTTATTTTTGTGTTGTTTCTGTCTTGATTCAAAGATGGCGGTGTAATAAAAAATAATATTTTGTATCATATTTCATTACTACTTCAATTTTTACAATAGTTATTCTGCTTCTCGCAGGAGAAAAAATCAACAAATAAAACATAAAAAATGGTCCATCCGTATTCGAGTAATAAAGGGTACAAATAAGCCGGCTGAGTAATACAAAGGTGAACACAATGTTTATTTGAATATCCGACACACTAAACTTTCTAAATGTCAAAGAACGACAAAAATATTCACTCCCCCATATTCCACAAAAAGCATGGGAAAACAACATAATTACATTTTACATTACACTTTCTCAGAATCATTAATAACTATACCCCCTCGTTATATTTTATTGTGCCGACCGGGCTTTTACTACCGTATCTACAACTACATACATACATACCCAACACATAAATTAACTTAATGTGTTCATTCTATCTTTCTTGTACACATATAACTCTGTCTTTGTCTAAAATTAACGTCTGTGAGTCCCTTTCTTCGTATCCCACAAATACTTGTTGAAAAATTGCCCGTCTACACAGGGCAGGAAAAGGCAAGTTTATGGTCATAAAAAAGAAAAATATCATTTTGTTGCGAGTGCGTGAACTTGTTCCCATGTATCATGAAATATTGTAAGTTATTATTCTAACTTGTGTGGAGTCCATTGCGGTGATAGCCCAATGGTTAAGGCCCACGTGTCTTGTAAGAGCTGCAACCAAAGTAACTTGCAATGTCACCGGCCGAACTGTTGAAATTTTTATTATTGCTAGTATTTTGGAAGGCTATTTTGGACCATAACTTAACTTTGTTCGCACAGGAGGAAAACCTTCTCATTCTCACGAAAAATTTTCCTTCTCGCAATATCCCTAAAACTTAACCTTTCGACGACCAAGCGACAGCCGGCTGTCGCACTGCTATTTTTTTCTATCGCGTCTCGAATCACGTGTGTTCGAACGTTTAATAGTAGATATGTAATGAAATTTCTGTTTCGACCGGAGTGGACGAAACTCAGGGGCCGAAACGCCTACTAACACAAGTCGCAAGTCTATGGGGGTACGGAAGCCGGTGTAATGTTTTATTGGATGCCAAGACGTTTATTTACGAAAAGAAATTGTTATGTATTGGGGCGTAACAGTAAAATATTACGTAATGTTTGTTTGATTTTGACGCTACCTGTGGATTGTGAATAGGAACGGTATGTTTTCGTTACGAATGTATTTGTGATTATTTTGACCTTTCCCGAACCTCTGATTTGGATGTATTGATACGTAACTTTGTGATAATGCGATCGATTCTTTATACATGTTGTTTGTGACCTTTTGCAAGTTTTTAGCATTGGAGTGTTAGACCTACTAGTACCAATTTAATGGGCCCCGTGTGTCACCACTAGTCAATAATAAAACAAGTAAAATACACAGAAATCAGTTTTTTTTTGTATTGGGACCCCAGCATTATAAGAAATTTAATTTTTTACCGTGATTTCGTCTCTCTACCTGGTTTCATGAGAGCCCACTGATAGACAAACGAAGTATGTGAATTTTATGGTAAACTTTTATTGGATTATGTGTGCTTTTATAGTTAAAAACCCACGCAGGTGTCCTCGGAACACCATACCATAGTTTCATCATAATCTGATTAATGGTTAAGGAAACATAAATAACAAAGATACTAACATTTTATTTTATTTATGCAGTAGATATACAGAAGCTTATCCAAAAATTAAAAGTTGTTAACCTACAATTATTTACACATAAAACAAAAATTACGCATGACCACCCTTAGCACAAAAAAATACAGTACCGCAAACTAACCACAGTCTAAAAAAGCCGAGTATACCAACGAAAGCAAACGCTACGAAACTTTTCCATCACATTAGGGCGTTGTCCACGTTAACAATTTACGTAGTGTCTATTCATGTATCGATTGTAACGCGATCATTAGGGCACGTCTGTACACAGCCTTGTTTACTAACCACGACACGAATTGTAGTGTGATGACCTCGCTTTATAGTTTTAAGTGAGTGATGTAGGTGTTTGTTGAATTTGCCCGTTTTATTTTTTTCAGGCTTGTGAATAGGGTGTGAAGTTATGGTTTGACTCCCGAAGCAAAATATATTGTAAGTTTGGCCGCTGTGTGTATGTTTTTTTTTTCTAACTAAGGCATCTTGCAGTTCAGCTCGCTACGTCTGTTTACTGCTTAACCTGACAATCCTGTGGCTGCCAAGAGTGACTCTAGGCCTCCAGCCAGAGCAAAACTTATTCTACAAACTGTGTGTATGTCTGCTAGTGGCACTATTTATTCGATTTATCTAGAGACTAGCTTGTCCCATGCGGTTTCACCCGCATTTTTCGTTACTGCTCCGCTCCTGTGGGTCGTAGCGTGATGTTATATAGCCTATAGCATTCCTCGATAAATGGGCTATCTAACACTGAAAGAATTTCTCAAATCGGACCAGTAGTTCCAGAGATTACCCCCTACATACAAACTTTCAAACCTACAAACTTACAAATTTTACCTCTTTATAATATTAGTATAGATGGTTTTTAAGAATGTTTCATCAAAATGGTCTCAGCCGTTTTGAAGTTATCAATACTTTTTTTTGCGGGAACCAAGTTATTAACAGATCTAAGCTGTATTTTTTATAGGTACTCTCCCATAAGTGGGTATTTTAGGTACACTACCCAGTGTCTTCAAGCCAATAAACAAAAACATTTTAATAACATTATTAGCCTAGTTATGCACATTCCAAAACGTAACGCTATACATCATAAGCAAAATGGATCGACTTGGATGAATTCATTTAAACTTCGTAGACTGCATAAGCCCGGCCTTAAGTTTTTGTGCCACTAAATTATTCATGAATAGAGCCATGTCCGCGGTTTCGCCTGCGATTTTCAACTGTTTTAATCTTGTTTTATATCGTGTTTTGCTGTTATGGAGACTGATGAATGAATTATGGACAAATTGTTGAAGGTTTGGGAAGTAACCTAGGTTTATTTTTAAGTAGTACTTATCTTGGTTGCCGTATGATATTCACTAGGGTATGGCATACATTATAGATTCCTCATGTATATTTCAGTTTGTAGTGAAAGCTACATGAAAATATGTTCAGTAGTTTTTGAATTGAATGCGGTAGAGAGAGATATAGCGGAAAACTGTTTCATACTATGTAGCTTTAAGAAGATTTTTTTTATCGTAGCAATAGTTACAGTAGTTGAACTGTAATCTTTTAATCTGTGACCTCTACAAAACAGAAACTCAGAATATTGACCTTTCTATATTATTACCTTGCTTCAAATTTTACGACGAAGCTTTTAGAAGTAAACAACCCAGTCTTAGTCATAAAACAAAGTAATTTTCGCGAAATTCACGCGAACTTCATTTGAAAGCGCACTCACGAATGTTGCATTTCATGAAAAATTAATAAATTAAGGCAATGCTTCAACTGAAGCCGTCTTAGAAAGCGCCCCTTAAATTTCCCTGGTGAGAGCATATAATTACTAAAACAAGGTGTAAGTAATGAAAAACGTCTTTTGAACTCCCTATTTTGCATACAGGACTCTATAAAAACCCATTATTTTACTCATATTTAGGGTCGTTTTCTAATGGTGTCAACACGACCAACATTGTTTATTTGTCCGTCTGTCTGTCAGCGGGCTGTATCTTAAGAGTCGTATCGATTAAGACATTTTCAGAAATAAATACAAGAAACGTGACTTTTTCTGCTCTGTCGTACGAAACCGAATGTATGCGAATCCGATTCGCACTTGGACGGTTTTTATGTTTCAAGTTTTATATTATAAACCTTCGAACACACGTGATTTGAGACACAATGGAAAAACAATAGCGACAGCCGGCTTTCGCTTGGTCGTTGAAAGGTTAAGCTATTCGTAACAAGCAGTTACAATTGTTTGCTCTTTAACGTAAATATTACTTTTAAGCAGGCAGCGGACAAAGCGGTAACACAGGAATATTTCCACAAATTTCTTTTAAAGAGCTCTTTTTACGGAACGAAAATGACATTGCATTCTATCCACCAATTATTCAATTTAAACCTGAGGGGTGAGATTAAATGGCACAAATTAAACCGTTTAAATAACGCTTCAGCGGCCATTTTGGATTCCGAACTGTCACTTTTGGCGCGCATTTTGACGACCAATTAGCGTTCCGAATTTGAAAGTGTTTGTGTGGAATGTTTTAATTGAAACTGAACAAATGAACAAGTTGTAACGACAGTTTGTTATACAGGGTGTATGCATTTTGCTACGACGCTTTCTGCTTAGTCACCCTCACCCATCAAGCTGTATACAGGGTGTCATGAACATGCTGACGATAGCGGCTCAATATTTCAGAAGCTCATTAGAGGCAGACAAAATCGTTTTTTTTTTCTTTAGTACGTAGTTTTATTTATGATTATTTATTTTCAATTTATTTTTGCTTTGTATGTTTATTTCATACATAACTGATATCATGTCGGAGAGCACGTAAAATTGTTGATCCTAGTTGTCATTTATAGATCTCTGTCAGTCGTTACAGAGTACAACACAAATATCTGTAAATCTTTTCAATTAACGGGTATCGTGTTACCCAGTATCGGAGTTGTGGAAGTCTGATAGCTGTAATATGTAACTGGGAACGACCCTAATATAATTAAAAAGAGGCTAGGTACATGAGACCATAGTTTTATTTAGTAGGAAATACAAGCCAAGACCTACATAAAACCCATGTACTCTAGCCAATCAATATCCCTATGTTTTATACATAAAAGAGTAACAAATAAATCAAGCTTACGCGTTTCACAGCTCAATGAATCATCCAAAAAATCCTTAATTAATACAGCACTTTTTTGGCATTATGCTAATATTTTCCAGAAACATGACAAGGCAAAAAGTGCTTAATGCCACTATATTTAAAGCATGTAATAACATTTTTCACTACACAAGCGCAGGACATCTTTATTACTTCCCAACCCTCTTAGAATGGCGGATTAAATGTGCATCTCTTTTTCACCTGGAGTTTTGTAATGAGTGTGAAAGGGACGGAGGTATTAGGCTTATAGAATACAAAAGGCAAATTGGTTTCGCTAGGCACCCCTCAGTCGCACCCCAGCTTTGCATGACACGTGGCCTGTTAGGGGATGAATTTGAAAGGGGGTGTTTACTTAAGCTGTATTTTGTAATGTTCGGCAGCTTTAATTCTTTTTATTATTATATTTTTGTTCAGCACTTTTTTCGAGGGCTGTTTGTATACATTTTATCAGTGAAAACATTGCTGCTTTCCTTGTTTTTGATCCCATGATACTCAAAGGTTTAATTTAATTAATCATTCACTCACTCACTCATTTATCCTTTCGTTCTATAGAATTTCTCGGAAAATTTTGAGTTTCGAAGGCTTCTCATAATTCAAAAGAGAAAAAATCGGAATTAATTTGGGGGATTGGTTCATTCTTTGGACCCCTTTGCAAGTGTAACAAAAGCGATGTACAGTTCGGCCCAAAATAAGTAGACCATAATAAAGTGTAGTACAGTGAGCATCGGTGTATGACGTCATCCCTTGTGTATAATCATTGTATTTAATCAAGGGGCGGTCACGTGCCGGTCCGGGGATCAGACGAGGGTAGTTTATTTCGTCCCATTGTGTAGCCAACTGTTGGGTACAGAAACTTTAGCGATACGAATCTTGTATGATTGGTGCCGTAATTGGTTTGGAGTTTAAATTATGTAGGTACAGTTTGCAGGGCTGGCGACTATTGTTATGTTTTACTCGTTTATTTTATCGTTATATTGTGTGCGATGTAGTGGCAACACATTTTTATTTATTTGTGATTTTCGTCGTTATTCTACTAAGGTTCTGAAAAAAGGGTATGGTATTTCATAACAGTTATTGAAGTAGGCAGAAATAGAAAAGTATGTAGTATTAAAAAAGAGAATATTTATGAATCAAAGATAAAAGTAAAAGACTATCTAAGTTTACATCTATTCTATTCTTATTCTTCGCTTATAGAAAATATTTGTAAATCCATTGAATAAAGAACATCCCGTAAATGGCGTCCGTTCAAATACTGTAGAAATGCTCAACAAATCATCTTTTTAATTGAGTGTAATTGTTTTAACGTTCAAAGACTTTCCTATGGAGCTATAAAATATGTGAAGTGAGTGTCAGAAATTGAACATAATATTTTTTTTCTTTTAAATCTATGTATAGTATATTCGTACACAAAACTAAGTCTGGTTATTTACATCATTTATAACACAAGAATAGCTGGATCCATTTTTATGATTTCTCATTAGTTGAATTTGTCTCTTCCAAAAAAATTGATCTCAAAATGGTAGACCATCGACACGTCACCTTTTTCTATTTACCCCGTATAGGATTTAATATAAGCTCCATAGCCGTAAATAAAATACGTTCAAAGCAAGAATAGAGGATAAAATAGATTCCGCTCCAGCGATATCTAAAGGGACATTAATTTTCTGCCTACTTAAATAGCAAGGTTGTGTAAGGCATAAGATTCCAGCGTTTTTTGAGCATTATAAGTCACTAGGGCCGTTAACAAAGAGTAATTAAAACTTACGAACACACGTGATTCGAGACACAATAGAAAGACAATGGCAGCGCGACAGCCGGCTGTCGCTTAGTCGTTGAAAGGTTAAAAAGGAGTAAAAAATGAATAGATATTATGATATTAGATGTGGATAGAAACTTTGTAACAAATATCACAAACTAGTTAAAGTTCATATTTAAGTGTTTTTTTTAATTTCACCATGTGCTTTGGCTTATCCTTGTTCCTATCACTGTCGCACATTTGACAAACAATAGGTATAAGATAGATACAAATATTGAAGATTGCCTTGCGCACTGTTTCGAAGGAAACTCGATTGCTTTGATTTCAATCGTTCGTCTATTAAACAATTGTTAAATGTTTTTTTATTGTCAAACAAAAGGGGTGAAAATAGCTATAAAGGAAAACTTTGAGGTAAATATCGGTAAGAAATACTGAAGCAGCAAATACTGCGCATTGAACGATTTCTTTGATGAATATTCCATTACCTTCTTTGTACAAGGTTTGCTTATGAATCTATTATTTTGTGCTACTGTTGCTCCGGTCTCTTGAGATCTTAAAGCATAATATCGTTGTATTATGAAGACTTTTAAATTTAAATAGGTTTTGTAGGTACAAACTTCAGGGTTTGTTATTATAGAACACACGCATACAACTGGTATACTATGGATTAGATTATAAAATAAATTAAACTTTATGATTGGTTAAATACTAACTATTACGTATTTTTGATATTTTCTACGAACTTGATATTTTTACGTGCTTGAATAAGATGCGGTTATATTCAATCTCAATAACTTAAAGAAACAAGTTGCTATTTTGAGAAGTCACCAGCTTTATTTTGCATTGCGTAAAATAGCAGCACTAAAGGGTTACTTTTCATACAACTTTAAACTCACAAAACAGTTGACGCACTATTCTTTCATACACATTTTACAGGGCAAAGTTGTCAATTTTTTTTAACATGAAATATCTGCTACTACCCTGCGATTCTAGTTCCTTTTCATTTTACATTCTCAAGTTGGAATAAAAAATATTTCTATAGTAATAATTGTTTAATAGCTTTTGACTTGTACCAACAGCTTTTGACTTGTACCAACAGTTACTGAGGGACACCGTTTTACGCCACCTGTCATCACCGAGTCTGTGATAGAGGATTTGCAAGGCACCTTTTACGCTTAACTTGTTTCTTACATATAGAATTTTTCGGATATCCCAATAAATGCGGATTAATTTCGTTCCCTACTGAGAAGAGTGACGTGAAATATCCGTGTCAGATTTAAATAATCACGTTATAAGGGCCTTGTAAATTTTCGCAGAATTTTGATAGGTTTTCCTCAACTATATACGATTCTAATATACTATCGAAAGTGCATAATCTTGTGAAAACACATGCAAATCGGATCACCCGTTTAACCTTTTGACGACCAAGCGACAGACGGTTGTCGCGCTACTATTGTCTTTGGAAGGTTTAATGACGGAAATTTTGTATGTATAAATATTTATCTAGTCTTAATACTTAGTTATTTCGAATGTAATTAATTAATACTTAGAATGCTTTTTATCGTTTTTGTATTCCCGTGCGATTATGTAAGTATAACTTTGCGTCAAACGAAATCGCGGGCAGAAGTTGAAATTACGTAATGATTTTCCCTTTTATTAAGGCCAAAAACCCTGCCAAGATTCACTAAAATGTCATTAACTATGTATAAATGGGTATCTAGGCTTTTTCAGATAATTTCTACAACAATTCGAAAACTTACCATCGCGACTAAGTAGACTATAAAACCTTTATTCGGTAACAAGACGGCATTGTTGGCTCAAACTTTAGACTCAAATAAAAGCAGCTTCTTAGTACTTTATACAACAAATAGTTGGCAGACTAACATTATTGATGAACCCCAAATTGAATTTTAAAAGTATGCCAACACAAATCAATACGATCCTCGGTATTTACAACTTCGAAAATGAGGTTCTTAACTTTGCCCTTAAGCTGTTCGAGGCAATATCGAAAGAATTCCACCAAGTCTATAAACATTACAATCTATTTAATTTAAAATTTAATTGATGGATAATTAAAAGTCAGGCACTTGAGCTAGAAATATTTTTTTATGAATAATAGCCCTTGAAACGTTTTTCTTTTAATTATTTGAGTTTGGAATACGGCGAAATAAAACTGTTTAACGGTCTATTTTTAAAATTAGAATTTTATTTCATTTTTATGTTTGGTTCTATCAAAACCTTTTTGTAGGGTTACTTTTTTATTTTTCGTTTAAAGAACGCAGTATTTTACAACCCGTGGGGAGTATACACCGGGAATCAACCTCATTATTATGGGTCTCACACTTTCGTGTTATGGGATCCCAAAAATCCGTCGATTCGTATCTTTTTTAATTGAATAAGCCCCCGTCGGGATTATTTGACGTATCACCTCAGCATTTTTAGAATATTTCGTGTAATATTAACGCTCGAGATGGGATCAAGATTCCTTATTAAAAATGTTCGGGAACAAATTACATACGGTCTCGTTTTGGCAGATTAACTTTCTTCTATTCTTTGTTCGGTTTACTCAGCTACTTACCTGCAAAAAAGAAATCAATTGTTAAAATTGAAAGGTTAAGAATATACTTAAGCGTGTACATAATGTATTATTTACACTAATATAATAAAATTAGAAAAGCCTGTTAGATTGATTAAACGCTTAACGCGTTTCCTGAAAATCTTAGCCATTACTAGTTTGAATAAAAAAAGATGTAGTGTTAAATGGTTAATTTATGGAAGAAGGTAAATCCAATAAAATAAACGCAATAGCAATCTCATTAAAAATACATTACAACTTTGCCTGTAGTATCAGAGTGCAATTCGAAAACAGCTTAAGTAGTGTAAAACTTAAAACAAGAATCAATAAGACGAGGCGCAAGACAAATAGAAAATTAATATAACATTCCTTTGAACGAGAATTATTTGCGGAAAAATTAATTACTTTCTGAAGAATTCCTATTACGGAGTCGACCTTTGGATATGAGTTTTCCATTGGTGTTTGAGAAGTACTTGTAAGTAGGGACGGAAATTTGGTGACGGTATCGATTATCCAATAGGCCTTTTAAGTTTTTTATGTAGGTAGATACTAACTTTTTTTAAGGGGTCGAATTCCCGAAATCTCAACAGTGTATACGAAGTTTGTATGCTTTTCAAGATTCGTGGGTTTGGGATGTGCATTGTGCATAATACCTTCGTCAGGCAGTCGGTTATTGTTTCATTGACGAATGTTTTACTATAATACAGACTTGTTTTTGTTGAAGTAACTACTGACTAGTAATTAAAATGTTCTTTCATTCGAGTATCAAATGTGGATACAGTTAAAATAAATAACATAAAAAAATATGCGGGGCAACAACTGTATAAAATTTTAGCATTAAATAAGAAAAGTGTTTGAATAAGTTAAGCACTGTTTATATTTGCCTATACAGAAAGCAACACAGAGCTTTAATAACAAAAAACTGCATCAGCACAAGCTAAATCCACATAACAATGGAAAATTAAGAAAACTCGCTGAAAAACTAATCTAGAATTGAAACTGCGACTTCGATAATAGTTTTTTACTTGACTGGAGTTTTTGAAATTGGCATAAAAGCTGAGCAAATCTCTGGCCTCACTCCAACACAGTTTTTCTTTTGCACTTAAAAGAAAAGGTGAAACTTAGTGAAGAGTGGAAATTCTATTGCCTTGGGCATAAAGGGGCTCTTTGTTCCCAAACCCGTAGAATAATGGTATCGAAATAGGATCGATTCGTTTGCGACAAAGCTCAGGAGTATTTCCAATTCCGATCATGTGTGAAATGTTAGGTAGTATTTGATTGTGTACCTGAGAGATATAGGAACTGAAGCTGATAGAAGAGGTATTGGAGACCAACTATACGCCTAATAAGGTATAAGCCAGTCAGTAGACCAATAAACTCCAAATATTTAAAAGCTAATAGTTATTGGTCACATGTTTTAGCAACATGCTGAGGTATTCCTCAATCACAAACAAGAAAAAGAATAAAGAAAGATGCGTAGAGATTAATTAACGTGCTGTATTGCAATCCTTCACACACCTCATGTCAACCAGGTGGAAAACACAAGTGCTGGGTACTGTCAACATCAGATCTAATAGATAGAAGACGCTTTGGTCTTGATTATTAGACCAACAAATACCTTATAAAAATGTACACTTCACAAAGAATAAACTCCACGTGGCCCGATGAACCGAAGAAGGCCCTAGCAACACTAAATTCTTCATTACCTAACCCTGTACCTAGTTAACGTTTACGACTAAAGCACTAATTCTATATCTACAACACGACGACTTTATGGCTATATTAAACCGGCAGCCTTGACCTCCCAAACCAATATTTGAGCAAGTAACTTGAAAGCTTGCAAACAAACGAAACGCGACGCCCAAATAAACCCAAATTGTACAACGAAAAACGATATTGACGGTTTAGGGGTTTTTCGTAAGCAGAATTACGACCCTTTGTGTCGGAGGGGGTAGGTGAGGGATGAAACTTGACGCGACACCCAGATAAATAGTGTGACTTGCAAAAGTTCTTTTTTTTTCATCCGGCAGCATGGTAAGCCGAGTATAATGAGGCTATAGGTATTTTGCAGTGCCGTGTATAGAAATAAAATAGATATCACTGTGTTTGTACTATCGACAAAATTGAATCATGACCCATTTTGACGATACATCTTTTGAAGCTGTCAAAATAATAAGACTAGACGTGTGACATTTTTAATACATGTTTACGCGATTGTCGACCTAATTGAATTTAAATGTCTGTAGGAAAATAAGCTTATGGTAGGTCATGATTCCATTGGGTTGATTGTACCATTATGTTGATATTCTTTTTAGCCAGTATAACTTTTGGGAGAGGTTATAATCTGCCTTTACCTCAAAAGAACTTGTATAAATCAACAATTATTAAATCAAAGCAACCAAGTGCAAATTAGTAATGTCAGTATAAGTCACATTGGTATTTGGTCGGTATGTAAACCTTCTGACGCGGGCATTTTAACCATTATACCATAATGATCTTGAATTATTTCTTCGTACCAAGTGATGAAAGTAATGAAATTCGCATCAATGAAACAAAAGCTCCATATTCTGTCTTCACAATACTGAACATCTCATTTGCAAGAGATGAGAAACCGACATCGTTAGACCGATGTAATATTTTATGAAGTTCTACAAAGGCGATACGACAGGAACCGGAATGGACTGCAACGACAAATTGTACACTCTCCTTGGAAAATACACGGATATTTCTGTACTAAAGGACCAGAGGTCTGCTACAAGACCAAATTAAGGAAGCCTGGCGCTTTGTTGGAAGAAATAATGACAGGAAAATGTTAACGCTTAATTTGACGAGAAATCCATTTGAATTTGTTCTTTGTTTGGAAGTTATAGATAGGACCAGTTCCTAGAAAACAAAGACTGGTATTTAGTAAAAACATCGATTCTGAAAGTTCGAAAGCTTATTTTGAAATAGCAGTGACATATTCTTCATAAAAAAAAATATATCCAAATAATACCATCAAAGGTAAAACTAACAAAATTAAAAATACAAAGCTTCACAATCCAGCAGCAGAGACGCCATTTTGTATCGAATTGAATAAGAGTAAAAGGAATAAGAATATCAAACCGTATAGAGCAATAGAGCAATGGGATCCTATAAGTACCGTATACATACGTTCATAAAATCCAATGGTGACTAAACCGAAGTGAAATTTTAACTGCACAAAAGGATGATGTGAACTAAATGGAACAGAAACAGACTTACTTGTTGCACGACCTAGCTAGGTATTACAAGATAGTTTTGACTTAAAAAATAACACGTTAAAAAGACACGTTTAGCTTAACCAAACTTACGTTTAAATCAGTAAGACGCGTGTTTCCATGGGCAAAGTTGACCTTTTCGTAAAATATATGAGTATATTGTACGAAAACCTGCTAAGTAGACTGAATTTAGGCAAAGTTAACATTTCTGTGCATACTGCTTTACATTGCCAAACACAAAATCAGCAAAAAGCGTTGTGACTTTTGGGCAAAGTTGTCGAAGTATTCAAATGATTTCATACTATACAAAGTTGTACAGTCACCAACCGACAATGTCACTTTACGTCCTTCAATCCAACCAGTCCAAATTTTATCTCTCCATATAAAGCTGGGTACAGATATGTATTAATTTCGCTTATCCGATCGCCATAACCGAATCACTGTGTCATTTGTCATACCGCATCAAGTACCGTATCTAATTGTGAACGCCTTTTGTATAATGTGTATTATATCTTCAAGAATCGCAAGGTCGTATCCGTATCTCCATTGATAATCGGACAATAGCCGAAACGGCATGGATCGGGCCGTATTGTGTATGGTATCGCTGCGGCGTATTGAGGCTACGTATGGTATCGCAGCAGTGTATTGATACTGCGTATTGTATCAAAGCAATGTATGAAACGGCGTATCGTATGACAGTGAATCGAAACTGCGTATCGTATCGCAACGCAGCATAGTATCGAGACTGCATATGGTATCACACCCGTGTATCGAAGCTTCGTATCATCAGCCGTTCATAGGCGATCACGAAATTGCGTATTACGTATGCGCGTGGACGATATGGATACCTACGGCGATCCGATCGGGCAATGTCACACATCTGCACTCGGCTTTAGATGATAAAATTTGGCCGCGCTTTTAGCCAAATAAGGCGTGCCATACCCAAACAACAATATCACGGGGGGCCAGCGTACGCCACTTGTTGCTATACTGCCTATTTATAGCTCTGGCCTATTTGCTACACTGTGTACTCGAGCTTATAAATAGAATTTATTTGTAGAATGTACTTAAATCTTGTTGCAATTGGGGTCGCAATTAGAGCTGTTTCTCGTAATAAACAAACTTTTGACTTGGTGTGAGGCAAATGTAAACAGTTGAAGACGTATTCATTTTTAATAGTTCAAAAGAAACATGTGTTTATTTTGAATTATGTTTTTTCTTCATTAACATTTTTTAAAGTTTAATATTCAGGTCTTGCGACAACTATTCTTAGGCAACTTTGCCGTAATGTTGCTTTTGCGTCAAAAAACGTGGACTCATTATGCTTTGAGAAGCGTACTACAAGTCATAATCATAATCTGAATAGGAATTAGAAAATAAAAACCCTAGTACTATACTATGATTTTTTACTATTTGCTGTCCAACCGCTTATCTTCGGTCTTTGGTTAATTTCCATGGATCGCTTGAAGTTGTTTCAACTAAATCCATTAAATAGTTTGTGTCAAATCCATCTCTCCACACAAACCATACCATTAGTTGAAATTCTTATTTATGTAACTTTGGAATATTTTATTTAAATATAATCCAGTTTACTCGCAGCTTGCAATAACATTCAACCACGGAATCCATTGATGATCAAAACCCTAAATGAAGCTTAACATTTTCAAGTAAAAACATAATAAAAATTGTAATGTTTTTCGCGCGTGATAAGCGGGCCGTGCGAATCGCGTTACTGGGGCGCGAATTACACTACGTGATTCCGAATAAAGCCGTTCCGATATCTCGATATGCGAACGAGTACAAATTAAAATCGATGCTAAGCGGCGCCAAATGGTGTAGAAAACGGCCCAACTCGGTAATGTATGGATAGGGCTGAGGTTTGAAGTTTCTTGATTTTATTACGTAAGAAAGTATGGAGTTATTCAATTTATGCGTTTTCAGAATTTGGATAGGGCGTTTTCTAGCGTTTTACGTAATAATTTTTGAAATTTGCTGTAAAATTTGGTTAATGACAGTAATTTTTAGCCCGACCAATTGTTTGTGTTCCAAGTGTGTTTTTGTCTAACAAAAATATTACATTGGTCTATCTAATCAAAATTAAATACTGAAAATTGACAGCCCTAAAAGCCATTTATCTCATGTTTAAAACTCAGCCTACCGTTCCAGTTATCACCAAATCTAATGTCGATTGAAAAACTTATATCGAGCGAACGTACATAACTTTAAAATATCGTTTTGCGAATTCGGAACTAAGTTTGGTTGAATAATTCGCGTTAATTCAAGCATAATATATCGATAAGATATTATATCGCGGAACTTTTATAATCGGTTCACGAAATCACTTAGTGTGAAGCGAGTTTTGAATTTATAATAGTGTTTTTCTCTTACGATATTTTTTTTACTATTTTGGCCTTCCATTTCCGCTAGATTACGATGACATTATTCAGTTGCCAGATGAGTTGGTTCACTATTTATTATTTTAATACACCTAAAAATCCAATTTCTCATTTAAAATTACCATTTTGAATTGTATGTTTCTGTTTTTCGCTGCAGCTTCGCCCGCGTCGACATATAAAGGTCATAGCTCATTACAGCAGCCACCCGGCAGCCACTCCGCACCGACTCGCCTTATAACCGAGGCGATCCGGTGCCGCCACGGAGCAGTAAGCGCATGCCCAATATGCCCATACAAGTCCATATAAAGAATACTAGCCGTAGGAGGCGAGGCGGTGCGGAGTGGCTGCCGGGTGGCTCTAATGAGCAATGACCTTTATTTCCATCCACTACTTTAGCCCATAAGGGATCTAATTTCCAAAATTCCTTTCTTAGCGGCTACCTACTCTTCACAAAGGACACACCCTCCAAGTTGCATGTCTCTAGGACTAGGGGTTTGAGCTGTGCGTTGATATATCAACAATGAGTCACTCAGTTTACCATTTTATAAATATACATAGATAGATAGATTGGTGTGAAACAACGTTTGCAATTTTTTAGAGTGAGAAATCATCAAAAATGACTTCTCCCATCCTTTCGTGTAACACTTTTACTGACTAAAACCCACTCATGTTCCTTCGGTTGCCCTTTATGTTCCGGGGTCACGGTAACTATTATAAACATTCCGCAACAAGGGCCACATAAATAACAAACTTTGATAGGTATAGACATTTACAAAAAGTTGGTAAAATGAATCTTCAATCTAGTTATCTAACTACTATCAAAGAAGGTAACACACGTGATTCAAAACACACTAGAAAGACAATAGCAGCGGGACAGCCGGTTGTCGCTTGTTCGTCGGTAGGTTAAAAACATTATTTTCACTTTTCTTTTGTTGCCGACCGCTGGAGTAAATGCCGCAATAATTGTTTTTTTAATTGTATTAGGTTTTATAATAAAAACTATGCCTAGTACTCAACACAACATACATTTCAATGATTACATAATATTACCATAATGAACATTCGTAATTAGTAGCAACAAATATAATGTAATGCCATGTCGTACAACAGTTGTATGTAAAACACGTCACAAATTACATTTACATGTCACATGAGAAAACATAAACAATTCCAGTTTGATTAAGTGAAGGAAAATAAACGCAGTGCAGTTACACATACGGCCTAGTTTAGATTGAGGGCTTTTTAAATACTGCAGTGAGTTTTAAACGAGGAAGGGTTTAGGGCTGCCAAGATATCTTTGGATGGTTCTCTACAGATTTCTTTTACAGAACAAGCTGTCCCAAAAAGAAAATAAAATATCTTGTAATGTTTTTAATCTGTGTTACTCTAATGTGTAAGCTATATTATTGTTGAAACACTATTATGAGTCAGTTTATGATAATAAACCTAGATCTCTAGATAAATTTTATTAATTTGACGCATCTTTTGTCTGCTTTGAACCGGGTGCTATAAGGAATATTTTTTAAAGGGTAGACAAATAAGCATGTACGGTTGTATGGAAGTTTGTGGCTACAAAAGTACATCCACACAAGCGAAGCCGTGGGCATCACCCAGACTTATGGCGAGTTTAATCTAGACGTTACTAAGCACTGACTTTGGCTTAGCAATATACCTGTCACTGTTACACAACTGTCAAACGTCAAGTGCACGATAGAGACGGGACGCAGCTAAGCCAAAGTACGTGCTTAGTAACGTCTATGTATTAGCCATTAAAATATAACCATTACATTGATAATCTTGTACATTCCTTAGGTAGTACTAAAATTATTTCAAGAGTATACACTCTTGAAATATTTTTAGTACTACCTACAGTCCCACAGTTGTTTAATAAATACCACCATTAAAAGTCCCATAAACAAACCAGATAGCATAAACTTAGAAAACCGACCTGTTATAAACTCTAAAATAACACTTAAATACTCTACGTACAACCACCCTCCACCCTCTTTCCTGTGAAACTTTAAAAAAGTAATTAATGAACTCCGTTAACACTGCTTATAAAAACTAATGTAACTTGAGCTATGGCGGGGAAATGAACTGCATTACACACTCAACTCTAACACTATTTGATTTACGTTACATTTTTGACAGTTGCCGAAAAGGAAGCTCAAACAACAATGACCGATTCTAAATACAAAAATTCGAAAGTTTCGAAGATGGAATAGTTATAGAACAGTCGCACTAATTTCGTTCAATGACAACTAGCGCCATTGTTAGAGTCCAACTTACATTGGTGGGAAAGGGAAGTCGCGGCGTCCATTTACGGGGCATGATTTAAATACACGACGCCATGTTTTATCTGGCATCTGCGACGTGACGGTACCACTAAGCACGCTCGTTTTGACGTTAATCGTGAGTCGGGGTGCGTACGGATTTTTAAAAAAGGAATTAAGTTTTTTTTGACAATATGTTCAAGACTTGAGCGTGACGTAATAGTATATAATCGATGGTGTTTTAGTTGTTGGTTTAGCTTCGATATTTAAAATTATTGTTTTGAAACGATCGTATAAAAATTAAGGAGCTTTTAGACAACTGTTACGAGCTGGTATGAGCCCAAAAGTCCGAGGTCAAAACAAATAAACGCGCTTCTAAGCGCATCCTTTAGTTTTAGCTTAGCAATTTCTCTACCCTGTTTTAGCATCCTACCATGACTGTTGTGCGACAGTGACAGTTATATTAGCTTAGCTAAAGCACCATCTAAGCATCCTTTATTCACCTCGATTGATGTGATTGACATAATTTTCTAGACCACAGTAACGACAGAACGTAATAAAACGTCAAACTGTAAAATTATCGACGTATAATCACGTCCAATGGATTTCTAATGGTGTATTCTGATATTAATATTTAAGTGTTAAACGTTCACGCTATTACATAAATTGTATCGAAATTTCCAAATGTTGACTTAATTTTAGCAACAAATTATATCGCCGTATTATGTTAATGGAAAGGTTTAAGAACTGTTCTTGGTTATTGAACCTCGACCTTCAAGCTCAGGGTCTAAAGTTAGACTAAATATTACGCCTTAAAAATAAATTCTAGTATTTTGCTCAAGAAATGTTCAATTGTCTTCTTATTAAGTTTTGTTAAGATGAAAGTTGCTTTATTTTCTGTGAATGAACGTTAAATCTTCTAGTTTCTTTGTTTTAATTCTCGTTTTTGGCTTAACCTTTCGACGACTAAACGACAGCCGGCTGTCGCGCTGCTGTTGTTTTTTTATTATGTCTGGAATCACGTGTGTTCGAAGGTTTTATGAACAGTTTTAAAGTATTGTTTAGGTAAGTGTAGTTTCAAAATATATTAAAAAGATTTTTCTAAGCTACTTTGTATTAAATCAATACAAAATATAATAAGCGTTTATTGGAAAAGTACACCAAAAGTTTGTGTAAAAATGCGGGCGAAGTCTCAGCAAACAACTAGAGAAAACAACACAGCTCATAAACAAAAGACGACGGAATTCGAACTTTGAATAAAATAAGGAAATAAAAAGTGTAACGATTTTTTTAAACGCTATTATCACGTCTCTCTTGCCAGTAACAGTCCATTAATCTAACAAGGGTTTGGAGTAAATTAAAAACGTTTTGGCCTGCTAATGGCCCAAGTTGGGCCATGTCCGGCCACTGGTAGTAATATTATGGATCCAGTTTTAGGATCATCATTTAAATAGCCTGTTTTGTGGTGTGTGGTTTTGTTTGTCATAAACATATTTTTTGAATTATCTAAAAACTAAATTTCGTCTTCACGTTCATGATGGAAATTAAACGTACCAGATACCTGCTGTAAGCACTCGGGTCGATAACCCTTTATCTTGCGATGGTACGGTTTGTCGACCGCTGGATCACAAGGATCATTTTTCCGTGGCAGTGTTATGACACTTGACATTAATGACAGCCAGACAAGTGCAAATGTTTTTGTTAAGCAATATTACTGTCATCGCTACAAATCTGTCAAACTACAATGGCTAGACAGAACTGGAAATTAGGAACAAAGTACTTACGTGATAAGTAACATAAAATAAGTATTTATCTTGGTTGATATAGTTTTTAATTATGAATTAATTTTAGCATTCAAACGACCGATTTTTAATCGACTTCAAAAAAAAAAGGAAGAGGTTCTCAATTCGTCGGGATCTTTGTTTTGTTATATAATGCTAGTATTTCGGTAGTAAAATATACTTACTTAGTGAAACAGAAGAAAACCATTGAGTGTTTTGTCAGTTTAACCTTTAGTGACGTCTAATAAACAATGCCATTTATTTATATCACTCGTGCCTATTTCAGCAAAATAACGTACATTAATAACCCGTGGTAATTGTTTTTCGTATATTTCGATTCAAATTGATTGATAGGCTACCTAAACGGCTATAAAAAACTCGATTATAACATTTCATTCAAAAATATTAAAGAGAGGATTGCTGTACCCAATTAAAATCAGAACAAAGCGGTGCGGCCTTGCACTGACGATACTGAGCACGAATTTACGAAAATTCATCTACATTTAGATTAGAATTATTTTCGTGATAGAAAGGGAGCAGGATTTTCGAGATCATTTTTCGCTACTTAAGTATTTACTTTATTATATTTACGAGGCGCATGTAATATTCTGCAGACGGGAAAACGACATCAGAGTTCAAGCTTTCTTATGTAAAAGAATAACTATAAACTTTTCAAGCCGAGAACCAAGACTTTCATTTCTTTTTTGTGGAAGGTTCTAGACATTCCGAAGTTAAATTTGGAGGGCAAACAAACCATTCAAACAACAGCTTGTTTAATAATACAGCAGCAACAAGAGCAACTGTCTAGCGTTATGTTGGAAAACAAATAGAAAATTGTGTAATTACAACGCAAAAGGACGCAAAGAAAAGCTAATATTACGGTTCACAGTAAATGAACGTTTTAAGCTGAAATAAAAACTAAACCACATTTTCCATTTACAACTCCCGAGCTAATATCAAGGCTCGGTAAACATTCCATTTTGCTTACCCCTTCGTTCCGACGTGGGTTGTTCGTCAACTTAATTTTACAACTCCGGAACACGTAAGCGTGATATTGTTAAATTCTGTATTATTTATTGCCGAGTTACGCCTTATGGGGTGCTAGATGTCGGCTTGCCGCGGTTCACTCACGCATTACTTTTACACGATCAACATTCGACGTAATGAGACCGCGCTTTTCGATATTTAAAAATTGAACGCTTTTTTTATTCATGAGCTTGCATTATGCCAGTGATGAGATATATGGCTGTGTTAGGTATGAGTTACGTTCGAAATTCTAAATTCTCGTAAATCAAATGCTCAACATAGCGTTTTGATTGGCTAAACGCTTTTGCGAAGTCACAAAACTTTCAAATCTAGATGCAATTTCATTTCAACGAATAATAAGTAATCCTATATTCATATAACATAAGAAATTTCGACAGATAGGTATAAATTTAGTTGAAATCTGATCATTCCCTAAATGTTAGTAGAGTAACCCCGCATAAAAACAAAACGAATTTATTAAAAGGCTTCAAGTTATTCAAATTTTTACTTTAGAATCATAATAGCCATAGCCAGCAACAGCGATTACGTAACCGAAACCATATTTACACCTACTGAAACGATTTACGTAACCATTATTTTATTACTTTGTAAATTGTAATGAATTCTCAAAGTTGTAATATGAAATGTAAATTATTTAACCGAATTACAAGACGTGTTTCATAAAAGACGTGTTATTTTACATTATAGAACTTAATGAGTTCAACGACATTTTACATCGAACAAAGCCATTTAAACCGATCCTAGAAACTCGTAAGCTATGACGACAATGGCTATCCCACAAACTCTCATACATTAAAACCATTAAATACATCACCCCAAAAATGCACCACTACAAACAATTGAAGGTAAAATCCACACAAAAAGGTCATGAAATATTAACAAAGAAAACCGTTAGGGCGCCATATTGAGACAGGTCTAGTCCCAAGAAATAGTTAAATAGACACCTGATCGTGAGAAAGTAATAGAAAAAGGAATCTTAGGGGTCACACAAAAGGCGAATAGTAAATTCCCTTGTAAAGTCAACGGCTCCCTTACAGTCATGGATATGAGACCTTTTTGTCGTAAAACTAATTTGTATGTGATACGTAAGATTCTTTTTTTAAATTCGAAATCTCGTGAGAATAGGTTAACGGTCAAATCTGCACTATGATGCAGTTCTTTTAAGTATTTAAATTAATAAAATATTACTTTTTTAAATTAAAATTAAGAACGCGCGCCTTTATTTTCGCCCGTTTATTCTTCTAGTGGTCACTTTAAATGAATAGTGCTACTGAATAGGTATGCAAAACTGTTTTTTTTTTATATTTGTAAGCAGTTGGCAATATCATAAGCAACGAATTTTTTTGACGGTTGGTGAATGGTTTTTTAGTGGCCGACAACCGTTGTCGCTAGTCACGATACGGACCCATTTATACACATACTAGGTATAATAATACGCGGGAATATCTGACGGTGCCCTCAACGGGTCTTGGTACTCTGGTGTAGGCTGGGACGTTTGACAAAAACTTAAAAGTTACAGTGAAAGCTTACGTAAGAATTCCCTGGTATTCTTTTGTTTTGTTTTTTCTAATCTACAGCTGCGGTTAAGCGTTTAGGCGAAAAACTCCTGACTCATATTAAAAAAATAAAGTTGACAGTTACAAATACATATTTACAAAAGGCAATTACAGTAATTAAAATATTAACTCAACTCTCCAAATTGTAGGCCTTGATTCTTTGTGTTTTATGTTAGAATTACCTGTACAGGTCATTCTAACATAAAAGTAACATAACATATAACGTTGACCTCTCAGATGACCGTTCCTACACAGACACTCAAGAAATAACCTTAGTAATACGCTTATTTATTACTTACTCCATATAGTTGGAAAAGAGAATTTTAAATGGAAAATTACAAACGGACCAGCACTGCAAATTACTCTATAATTTGCTTAGCTACTGCATGCCTACGTCATATGCTTCATATTTTAACTAAGTTCTATGTTAACTGAGTTACGGCCGGCTGCCGACGTAAATACGCAGAAATCATATTAATTCAATCGTTGCTTGCTATCGGGAGTCTGACATTAAAAGCCTACGGTTCAAAATTAGCTCAAAACGACAATTTTACGAAAATTTCTGAGTATACGACAACGGCTGTCGATTTGGTCCTTTCGACGACCAAGCGACAGCCGGCTGTCGTGCTGCTATTGTCTTTCTATTGTGTCTCTAATCACGTGTGTCCGAAGGTTTAATCGGCAATTTTTTATAGACAAGAATATAAGTAAAGGATTACACCATATCTTTTGCTTATGTCACGATTTGTGTATAATGTGGATCTTGTAACTGATAATTTCATGAAAATATAATTTTTGAGCAAAATTATCTTGAATAAATAAATAATACATTTTGTTGGACGAAATATTCGCCGACAACCACTGTCGACATGTCGCTCGTCTATTTAAAGCCGAAGGTTCCTGTGTCGTGATTACCTCAAGCAGGCTCGTGTATCGGCAACTTTAGTTACACTAATCAACGGTCATTAAATGGAGGTTAGCAACCGCTTCTCGTGTTATTTTGAAAAAAGAAAACTTAGTGACATTTTTGATGAGATACCCAAACCCCTGCTAAGGGATGAGCATTTATTAAGTTCCATACAGCTTGTGTCATAGAAAACTACGATTTGGTACGAAAGCTGACATGAGACAATTGGGTAGTTTCCACCATTAACCAATAAATGTTAGACACAATTCCTATAAAACCTCTATTAATTTCAGCCTAATAAATTCGATTCATTTTCAATTTACTATAAAATTTGATTTTTAGTTGTTTTGAAATCAATAAATAGATAGTCAACTGAGTTGTTATTTTAGTGACGTCATAAGTCGCCATTGCCATACAAAATCTATTGGAGAATTGCGTTTTGACAGCTCATAAAAAGTACGTCAATTGATAATGGTGGAAACTACCGTATTTAGCCGAATGAGCGAATTATCCGAACATTTAATAATGGAGTCACAGGCATAAACTAGCCAACGTAGAAGAACAAATCTTTTGGTCAGCAAAAACACCAGAACATCGAAACAAAGCGGTATTAAATCCTGCTTTCTAATATTCCGACCATTAATTTACGGCTAAAAGGAATTTTCACACAATATACTGAAATAGGAAGAATTCCAACAAGGATATACTCAAAAGCGTTGTGCTAAAAGCCTCTATAATTGACAAAATGCCTCCCGTCTGAACGCTTAATATGGTTTTCTTCGAAAGTATTGAATATAAAGACAAAGATATTGTACTTAGTACTTACATTATGAGCAATTGGCACAGTAAAGGCGTTGACGAGGCATTTTGCACATAGAACAGTAGGTAACTAATAATATTTAACAAATATATTTCCGGGAATCTTCTTTTTTGTCTACCTGTATTTTAACCTTTCAACGACCAAGCGACAGTCGGCTGTCGCGCTGCTATTGTCTTCTATTGTGTCTTGAATCACGAGTGATCGAAAGGTTTAAATATAAATTAGCTTCTGAACATTACGTCTAGGCCATCAATTTCTGAATATGAAAAAATGTATTTTCATTTTACTTGGATGGAAATATGCGAGATGACAGAATAATTTATGCCTGCCTTAATTAAAAAAATAGTCCAGATATTTCCAATTTGTCTCTGCCTATCCTTTTCTTAGACAAACAATCTACAGGCTGTTCCTAAAACGCTTCCGCTTCATCGCTACCATTAAGTCGACCATAGACAAGCTCTTACGAACGAAATGAACGTAATTAATTTGATTAATCTGGAAAGGCGTCTCCGAGGCATACCCGCGATGACTAATGGGGGATATTCGCCTTTTTCTTTCTACCATGATCTATGGTTAGCCTTCCCTACTTCAAGAATTAAGTAAAGATTTTTCTTTGGACTGTTAAGTGGAGGTTGTCTATGTGTGAGTGTTAAGTGCGTGAGTAATCAAAACATCACATAAAGCGACTGAAACCACGGGGAAAGCTAGTACTAAACATAATTATTAGTAAGGCGTAATTAAAATAAAATAAAGCAGTCTATATTGCACTTTATTATTCAATAAACGAATGCTACTAAATGTGTTTTAAAATACATGTGTTTTACGATTTAAAAGCTTTTCAGCGATTATTTCAGTAAATAAAAGCACTGGCATAGTTAAAGCAATTTTTCTTTATTAAAAAAGCTGTTATTTCAGTGACGTGATTAAAACATTTTTAGGTTACGAATTCCCCTGAAAAACAATGCAAATGTAGTGGACATTTGGGAAAAATTTTGTTGTACGAATATTTTTATGCACAACATTCTGCCTTGTTTTTCAGAGTTTCAGATAAACCTTATATCTAATAGGATTACTGGCTTGTCAATTAAGTAGAGGTGGGTTCAGTCTTGTACGCACCCTGTATATTACTTTGATAATAAAAAAAACTTTAAAGAGGATTTTGGTACAGCAAAAAAACCAGTCTTTGCTTATATTTTAGAGCAGTATTTAATACCGTTTAATGATATTACCTGTAGTGGAATACCAAGGGACAATAGATTTCACCTCAAAGGTACAGGTAGTTAGTAAGACAATTTTATATTTGCAGTTAGTAAACGAGAAAGCCAAAGAAATGAAAGGGTAAAGAATTGTTTCACAGATGCAAATTTAAGTTGGTAACAGTAAAAGCTTCTTGGAATGCTCTGTCTGTTTGTCGTCGTGGGAATTACTGTTACTATAATAATATACTTTATAACTTTTTTGTGGCGAATCTTAACCGGCCGAAACAACTGCAAAGCTTTTTTGTGTATCGTTTTATCTAACTAATGAAAGTGGTTTTGTTACGAATATAATATGACTTCTATGTACTCTCTGTGTCTAAGTAGATAATGCATTACTTCTTGATAAAAGATTAGAAAAGAAAATAACATGCGTATTTGAAAAAGTACAACGCCTAGCAACTTAGAATGTTGAAGTTCAATCACGCAAATCATTGCTATAGTATTTTTATCAGGCGTTTGTAAGCTAAGTAAGATAGATATACATCTGGACATGGTTGTAATTTTAACATTATAGATATGTATGTCTGTTTGTTTTCTATTGTTTTCATGTATGCAAAATAAAATAGAATGAATTAAACACACAAAGATTTGTACTGTGTGGAAATAGAACCTACGGTCTCCGGCTTAGCAGTAGAGTATCTAACCACCAATAAGCCAGTCAAAATCGACATTAAAGAGTTACACATAAAAGAGGGTTAATAAGTGGTCAGTTTCAGGCGGAAAACCACACCACAGGGCAAAACAAGTTTCAGAATGTAAACAACAATTCCTTTGATAGACATCAAAGAAAGAACTTTTAAAAGAACATAGTCTTCTTTCACTTTCTTTGTGACATGTTGATTTTGAAAGATAACGACTTTTGTATAAAAAATGTCGTATGCAATCAAGTTTTGGGTTAAAGTTTCCATTATTAGCCGTCGAATCCGGGGGTGGTTTGGGGGGGATTGGGGGAAAGCCCCCCCATACCACTCCCAACTTTAGGAGCCCCATGGTTACGGAGATATCGATGATCAAAGTTTGAGGTTATGTTACGTCAATTTTGAGGTTAAGTTAGGATTTTTTCGTGTAAAATTAATTATTTTTCACTCTAATGTCTAAAAAAGATAACTCGACGCGGGGCTCCTACTTCTGGGTGGTTTAAAAAAAATAACCACGAAGGAGGTGGCGGGGTCTGTTCGCTCGCTTCGCTCGCTCACTATGACCCCGCCACCTCCTTCTAACCTAACCTGTCCGAGTCGGGGCGCCCTAAAATTTTGATCGATCGCTCTCGGATTGACGATCCTTATTAGTTTTCAAAATATATTTGTATTAAAGACATGATAAAATTGAACGAAACACCCCTCCGCCGTGAACGAAACGTAAAACGTCAAATTTGACATTTACTTTGACAATTCATCTAACCTAAAAATGGCGTATTATTTTACATTTTGTATGGAAATGTGTAAACTTCAAATAAAATTTTCTCGTAAACCGTGAGTCTCCTAACCTTAAATCTACGTGAAAAAGCCTTCAGTTAGTGAGTACTATCTACAAATAAAATATGAACTTTCAACTCGACGGCTCATAATGGAAACTTTAGCCTAAATATGCATAACTAGCTTTCGCCTGTGGCTTCACCCGCGTGAATGTCGACACATATACCCTTTTTCACCCCTTTGTAATAATTCCTGTAGCGTAAATATTCATCTGACAATGAGCTCTCATTAGCGTCAAAATGTCAAATGTCAACTCTAAATTTTGCGGAGGTGGTATACGTGCAAGCAAAACTTCTACACAGATTACTAACTAGCTTTTAGCAAAATCCTAGTTTTTGAAAGTCAGCACCCGGGAGACTCCGTTTATTTACGATGTTTGGGACGGAACGGACAACTGCAAAACGTTCAGATCTTTTAAACTTTAGATGTTATGTTAGAGTTGAGTTAGGAGACGTTGATGGAGATAGAAGTTGTTCATATCTTTATCTTTTTCTCTACTTAGCGAGATAAATAAACGTTACTACTCGTAAGCACTGACTTTGGATTAGCACTATACCTGCCACTGTTACACAACTGCTAAACGTCAAGTGTACGATAGAGACGGAATGCAGCTAAGCCAAAGTAGGTGCTTAGTAACGTCTATTTATTTATCTCGCTTTTAGAGTCAGCTATTTACATTTATTCTGTTCTTTTCTTCTAGCTTATGTCCATGGAGACTAAATTTAATTTTATATTATAAATATTTTTTATAAATAATAATATATTTTAAGGGATAAGCTTTAATTTAAATTTATATAAATAAATTGAAAAATTAAATTGAAAATTTTATAATTTATATTGTTAAAAAAATTTTGGAGTCCAAAGATTTTGTATGAACACGCGTACGCATCTCTTCAGCATTCCACGATTGTTAGCAGCTTTTCTTATAAGGACATAAGCTGAATACAGCTAAATTAACCTTTCGACGACCAAGCGACAGCCGTCTATCGCCCTTGATTGCGATTGTCTTTCTATTGTGTCTCGAATTATGTGTGTTCGAATGTTTAATGTGCGTAGTCCATGAATGCGAGTGCCTAATAGACTTCCACAACCTAGCCACTAGGCAATACACGTTATTAGGTTAGACTGCTTCTCCTTATAGCTTCTGACAACCGTAACGACTGATTAAAAAAAACAACACCGAATTTTAAACCCTCTGAGCCACAAATCTATCAGTTCAACTTAAAACCCAGTCGTCTAATTCAATTAAGAGTTAGCGAGATAAACAACGGTTCCGGCAGACATTCCGGTCGCGGTTGCTTTCCTCCATCCAGTCTTTTACGTAATAGTTAAAATACTTATTAGAACTGCTTCTGAGGCTGTGGTAACGGCGAGGGTATGTTGATGACGAGGAGCGGGTACAGTCTGTACTTATACTAATATTATAAAGCTGAAAAGTTTGTTTGGTTGACAAGACTTATATCTTTGATTTAAAAAAAAATTGTGTTGGGTAGCCAATTTATTCAGGAAGGCTATTTAACATTACACCCTACAACAACAGGGAGCGGTGCAGTATTATACTAACATATAAGTTAACACATAATAAGTGACGGTAAACACTTTATTATTAAATTAAACTACTAATTATGATTATTAGGTAGTACGTTAAATTAATTTACAGTAAGTTTATATGAGTAAATTATTATCATCAGTATAATTACGTCAACAAACAAACGGTTTTAGACAAAGATTTTTGTATCTAACTTTTTGACATTGACTTTCTTGACTTTGTATTTATTTTTATGATGTGATAATTTGTATTCATTTCGTGCTTTGTCACAACTTAACTAAATTTTAGTTAAATGCATCTTTCTCTTCACATTCCATAAATAAAAGGACTGAAGACATATTCGTTTAGTCCTGTCAAATTAGACAGGGCCTGAAGAAAATTGGTGTATTTTTAATCGCGTCTAAATTATCTATTTAGTGTCTTAATTTGACAGGACTTAACAAAAATTTTATCTTCTGTCGCTTTCTTAATGTAATGGAAAGAGAAAGATGCATTTAACTTAAATTTAGGTTAGTTAATAGAGAATCGGCACCAATATCATTGGTCTACATCTACAAATTCTGCGGCAACAGTTTCCCAAACATTTTCTGTCCGCTGTTAGCACAGCACAATGTCCCAAGTCCCAATTCGCTCCGGATTTGCCATTCAGATTTCTGTTAGCCGTTCGGCCCGATTTGATTAATGGACCTAGCAAATATCAGTGCAGTTTGTTATGAGTCCCGGATATCCGTGCGGTACAGCCAAACGAGTCAGTTGAGAGACTTTTAGATTTCTCGACGCTATTTGGTTTGAAAATGAATGAATTTGTGTTTGGAATACACGGATTTTTAACCGACTTCTAAAAAAAGGAGGAGGTTCTCAATTCGAATGTTTGTATGTTTTTTTGGAGGGTTAAAATGTGTATTGTTGGATTTAGAGGTGGGATTGTGTCTTACTGGGGTGTTATTGTGTTTTGTTTTGCTGTCTAAAGAGTACCCATTAAACAATTTAGAATTTAAATTTGATTTGCGGTTTTTGTTTTTTATTTATTAGTAACGTTTTTTGTGGAAAATATTTTTTGAGAGTGAGTCGAATTTATGAGGAAATCCCTAGGTTATATTTTTTTTTTCAAACTACCAATCGTGTAAAAATGAGTTAGTAGTGAGTCGTTTGTAGGTAGATATCGATTTACCTACAAACTTATTTATTAACAGAATACTATATTTAGTTATGTTTTCAAAATTATTATACAGTATGTTTATTTAATTTAGTTAGAAAACGAACCATAATTCTAGACACTAAACAGCAGTATTAAATTCAACAAACAGATATTTTAATTGCTTCCTGCTTTGCAATCCTTACGTTCAACCCAATTTCTACAAGAAACTTGTTACTTTACTTATCTATTAGAACTTTACTTGAACCAAGACAATATAATACGATTAAATCTAGTCGGTCACGAAAGATAAACCAGTTGATTGGACAATATATCTTTTCAATTTATGCGGGTTATAAAAACGTCGAGTCGTTTGAGTTCCGTGACGTTTATTGGAGACCACCAATTGAAACTTTGATGACGTCATCGGCCTTGGTGCCGGTTTCATATATTTTTATATATTAATGTTATGCGTAACGTGTTAAGGCGTGTTGAAGTTGCCAATAAATACAACATGTGTTCGGAAAGCAGGTGTTCTTATGTAAGTTATTCTATATATTTTTATTGGCGGTTTCCGATATAAATAATGTAGTTTCGAAGGTATTTTTAACTAGTAAACTGTTAACATAATCGTGGAAACACAAAAAAAAGTTCGAGAAAAATAAGAATAAAAACAAGACAAAGAAACACGAAAAACACAGATGTCCTGTGCAAAATTCCACGAAGTCTCACAACACTCAAAAAGTTTTAAAAAACTCACCAAAGTAATCCAAATCCGTTCATTAAAGTCAGTCTTCTTCAGAAAAAACTATTATTTAATAATTAATTTAGACGCACAACCGTTAACAGCTAAATTTTAAAACTAAGAACGCGAACGCACGTTCAAAAACACTAAACTAAAATACTTTTGGACACAATGACTAGAATTCAACCGTTAGCGGAGAGACAACCGCTCGCGTCGACTGCCGAATCATAACTGAATGTGGGGTCAAGTTTTCGAAAAAAAAAAGTTGTGCTGCAGGCAAAGGCACCCATACGTTACGGACGAGATCATTACAACAAAAAAGAACCCTAAATATTATTGGTCGACAAAGGCAGTTCTCAAAGTTGCCAGTAACATTTATTTTTCGATCGTTAATTTAATAAAGGACTTTTACGACAACATTTTTGCAAAAGTTATAGAAAAAGAAAAACATCTTAAATAGTTTTCTTTAGTCAATAACAATTTCGTATAATGTATAGATCTATATTGATATAAAATTCAAAATTACAATAGCAACGTGAACAATTTAAAATCTACAAATAATTCCATACATTTTTTTTTGTTTTTCTACAACTTCTCAAGGCGATCTAGCTCCGTTCATTGTACTCGGTTTTATTACATAGCAGATATTAAAATAATATTATTAGAAAAAAAAACGTGTAGAACTCGTTCCCGCGTAAACAATTTATATACCTCTTTTCATTTTTCACGTGGCAATTAAAGATTTATGTTTTTTTATCGTTTTCACACCTATTTTGGCATAATTGATAGTTTTTTGACGTTAAAGGACATGTGGCTTGTAAATAAGGACATGATTGTTTAAAAACTTACCTAAAATTGTGCAAGATTGTGCGTTAATCATTCGCGCGACGAATCTGTGATGTAATTGGTAGGAAAGATTCTTTTTTTTAGACCTATTTTGCATATTATGGCGAAATAGTTTTTTGGTATTTATGATCTGGTTCAAACCGATTGATTAACTTGCTATTTTTAGTGAGTGATTTATATTTTACGTAATATCGACCAGATGTTTGTAAAGGCAGGCTTAATGTCTGCCTCATCAATTATACATGATTCTATATCAAAATGCCCCTTTCTTCCCTTTAAGGCTGATTTCCCGATGTTGTATCCGAAAATAGCCTACCTTTATCAAGTTAACAAACAAACAAAAGCTTAATAACGAATCATTAATTCAGGGAAGCGACGCCGAAGCGCTGTTCTAGTTAACAATAAAAGTTTGACATTCACAGGCAGTTGGATTCAAGTTTTGCAGCTGCCGTCCCTAAGTGTACACACACGGTATGCATGTGTGCAAGGCACGCGTACCTAGCCATGTGTGCGTGTAAATCGTAGGGGTGCAACGTAAAATTATTGATTACTTTTTTCGCTTCGCATATAAATTGAATGTTTATCGTGTAACGAACTTTTTTGTTTATAATTTTAGCGATGGATGGCGTGTGAGTTTAGGCAGATATTTTGGGTAAATTTAAAAAATTTACAAGGAGTTTTACTCCTGTGTATATGTTCTGACAAAGGCGAATTTATATACAGGCTTTTATCACTTATTTTACCCCCTTAATGTTTAATTTCCAGAAATCCTTAGTCTTCAACTAGATCATACAATTTGATGGCCTTATTAGTTTGTCTTATGTATTGATACGGCAGTCGGTCAGTCAGTCAGTCATTTATTCTTATATGTGTATTAGCGAACAGTCCCAATTTCACGCAGATGTCAAAAACTAAAAAAAATGGGCTTTTCTCTGGTATAATATGCAAATATAATATACGTGATCCTTAATCAAGAGTCACTCTATATATATATTGGGTTATATATTGGGTTTTTGAGTTTATCATGAATAGACAGATATCAGCATTGGGAGCTTTATATATAAAAATATGGCTATTTATGTACCCAGGCATTTGTTTCGATACAAAAGCCAAGAAAATAAATAAAGTGAGACTTTATTCAGGATTTTCAATATCTTTACGTAAGCATATTCTAAATAAGGCCTCGCTAGTACTTACAACAAGTAATTAAAATGAAAACAGTGGAGTTAAATTTTATTAGTTCTCCTTACGCTCTTCGTAATGTAACTGTTATATTCTAAGACTGTAATAGGCAAACCTTTTACATTAGAACTTATTAAGGCTTGTTGAGTAATCAGCTGCTTATCTTAAGCTTACTTAATAAGAAAGGGTTCTCTTCAGTGTATTTAAACTGTATCTTTTGGACAACTTGTGTTAAGTTTTGGTTAGGAATGAACTTTCTGTAGCCTCTATAAATAAACATACTGTATTTGTGGTTTTACAATGAAAATCCATTGTTTTTGTATTCCATTGACGGGCCTGTTGGTTTAGTGGTTAGTGACCCTGACTGCAAAGCCGGATGTCGTGGGTTCGAATCCCAGCCGGAACAAACTTTGTGTGATAAGCATAATTATTTGTTCTGTGTCTGAGTGTAATTATTAAAATTTTATTTATATGTATAAAATTTAAAAAATATAAAAGTATGTTTCTGAGTTATTTGGTTGCCATAATACAAGCTCTGCTTAGGTTGAGATCAAACGACTGTGTGTGAGTTGTCCCTGGATTTTTATATATAAATATCCTTTATATAAATATATTAAGTAACTTTAACTATAATAACTTTTATTACACAATTGGTGATGTGGTCGAACCCTTTGGAACGTCAATATTAAAGTAACTAGATCTTTCTTTGTTTTAAGCTGTTACGCCTGAACTACGTAACCGATTTTTATGAGATTTGGTTACCATAAATCTTGAACCTTAAGAAAAGTGTTTCGGGATAACCGACATCATAATATTAATATATTATTTGTTCTCTCTTCACAAAGCAGACTTAAGTTTAGGGTATATATAATCATGTTTCAGCTGTATTTTACCTTTATGAGAGACTGGTGCCTGAAATATGTTTTTGGCAAATATCTGAGTCACAGATCACCAGAAATTTACGCAGACGAGTATGTAGGTTAGTCTTTTCTTGATGTATATTGAAGAATTCACAGCAAACTCGCTTGAAAATTGTTTTCTTTCGTTTCTCAACAACACTCGTAATGATACTTCTGAAGAAAATGTCATGTCGTCGCGTTATGACGTTTTGACTCACATTTTCCGGAAGTATGACTCATTGTGTAGAGGAATGAATTTGAAGAAAAACCTTGTGATTTTATAGAGGGACACGTATGTTAATGACTAGGTCAGTATTTTTGTTTTGTGACTCAAGTTTTTTATTATTATTTGACAGTTTAATCCTTAGAACACACGTGATTTGAGACACAATAGAAAGACAATAGCAGCCCGGCAGCCGGCTGTCGCTTGGTCGTTGAAAAATTAAATTAATTTGCGCTCTGCGAGTACAACATTATGTGTTTACCATCTGGCGTAGTTATGCCTAAAGTCGCGTCTGGTCGCGTGCTGCCTGTGACATGTCTCATAGTGTGTCATAAAATTTTCGTTTAATACGTGGGTAAGTGTGTCATTTATGAAATTGGAATCTTATGCGCCTATCGTATTTCTGAACAACAAAAAAAAGTTTTATAATTTACCACGAAACTTATCACAAATCGGAGAAATCAAAACTAATAAATGATGAACTATAAAGAGTTTGTTTTGTTTGGTTGAACGAGCTAATTTTAATCTCAGGAACTATTGATTTGTATTGAAAAATAATTAGTGTTGCTTAGCTTATTTATCGAAAAATCGTACAGGCTATATAACATTACGCTACAACCTACAAAAGCGGAGAAGTATCCAAAAATAAAAGATAAAACGTCTTTAAACATGTTCACTTTACTTAACTCTTGTACACAAATAAATACATTTACCGAGAATTCCCGCCATAATTTAAGTCAAACCAGATGACAGCTGACAGATTGCACTTCTTTTCCACTCCCAGATAGGCAAAGGAATCTCATCCATACGTCCTTTAAAAAACAACAATGCAGAACTTTTAATTAGATACTTGTTTCAAGCTGTCATACGATATTAAACTTTACTAACGTGTCAAAAGAGCTGTATTTAGTTACCGATTAACAAATTGCCAACAATGTCTACATATGCAAGTATCGTTCGTGGCATATAAAATTAACGCATTCATACTATGTTGAGGTAGGCCGGATGGCGGATGCTAAGTACATGGTAGGGTCAACAGACTGGTCAATGACCTCGTCGATGAGACGTATTTATGTATTGTTGATTGGAAAGGTCAAATACGTTTGCGATTAGTGAATTTGCTTATAGAGGCATTAATGCAAAATTACATAGTACTAGCTGTCCCCTGCGGTTTCACCCGCATTTTTCGTCACTGCTCCGCTACCGTGGGTCGTAGCGTGATGGTGTATAGCCTATAGCATTCCTCGATAAATGGGCTATCTAACACTGAAAGAATTTTTCAAATCGAACCAGTAGTTCCAGGGACTACCCCCTACATACAAACTTACAAATTTTACCTCTTTATAATATCAGTATAGAAGTATAGATATAGATAAAACAAAATCGTTTTCCGCTGCTCCTTTATGCTTAGATCTTTAAACCTTTAAACACATGATTTTAGACACAATAGAAAGACAATAGCATCGCGACAGCCGGCTGTCGAGAGGTTTAAACTACGCAACGGATTTTGATTCGGTTTCTTTAATAGATTGAGTAATTCAAGAGTAAGATTTATGTTTATACTAGGCTTTGCCCGCGACTTCGTCCGCGTGGATTAATAGCTCCCGTTCCCGGGGGATTTCCGGGATGAAAACTATCCTATGTCCTTTCTCGGGTCCCACCGATTCAGTGGTTTAGGCGTGAAGAAGAGACAGACAGAAAGAGTTACTTTCGCATTTAATATTAGTACGGACAGTACGGAATAGTACGGAAATACATGCATATTACAATACAGAAAATCCGAGAATTTTTAATATTAGAAGTACGGGTTGCTAGTTCGCGAAATAAAGCATTGTAGAAATGATGATTTGATTTATGATCGTGCCTTCTCTGTGTGAGAAGAGGCCTTTGTTCTACAGTGGAACAGTGCTATCAAACCACCAGAGGCCCTAGTCTAGTATTACAATCGTGTCTCAATGATCGATTTTTGACGTGTAACGTCAAACATTTTACACTTCAACTTCAACTCTTTATTAATGGCATTTGGATATCGGCAAATTGCCATAAAAAAAAATGTCATTTGCGGAAAACACACCACAATTCTGCCACGACCATGTTTATTTTACAATCACAAACGATGAAAGATATATAACAAAAATATATGCAATATGACTGCGATGGTCTCCTCCTTGTGAAGAGACCTGGTCCGTCAGCGCCTCGTCAGTGAATCAGCAGGGTGTACCACGTGCAGGTGAGGTTGGCTTTGACCATAGAGGTGATGGTAGGGCCACTTACACCCCAACTTTTTACACATTTCCCATACAAAAACTGTCAAACTTGTCAAATATCCGGCCGATGACTGGTCATTGAGACACGATTGTAATAGCAGACTAGGGCCCCAGGACAGGACCAGGCCACAATCTTTCTCATGAGCATACCTGTTTGTTCTGTCTGTCTGTAATTTATTTATCATATGCATGTATTTATAAATTATTCAAGTATGTATATCAGTTGTCTGGATACCACAGTGCACTGCTAATAATTATGTGATCAGATGGCGGTGTGTGAGTTGTCCGAAGATAATTATTTTTTTATTATTGAATAGACTGGTGACCAAGGCAATGAAAAATATGTTTTCAATTATGGTTAGCTGACAAAGAGGCTACCTTTGCACCTGATAAATAATAGCTGCCGCTGCAATGGTACCTGTAACACCAAGAGGTCCAGAAACTGGTTAGCCTTGAAGATGAAGAATGAAAGAAGAAGGGTTCCTTATTCTTTAAGCTGGTTTCACTTTGGACCACTACGACAGAGCTTGAGAACAAAAGTAGTAAAGACGATACTAGAAACTTTCTGTACTTTTTATTTGTACTTAATATGTAATCTTTTTAATAGTACTTATCATAATTGAACGTGATTTTATAGGTGTCAGCTTCTGCTTGCGACTTCGTCTTCTCATATAATACTTGGGAATAACGTAGCTTTCTATTACTAAAAGACTTTACATTATCTGATCAGCAGTTCCGGAGATTAGCGCGTTCAAACTATTACTTCAGCTTAAAATATCTGCGTATAAGCGTATAGAGTGAAGCGTTGTTAAGAATCTGGATCTGAAGTGAGAAAGAACGAGTCATAATAAGACAAAATTATGAACTTCGGACACACGTGATTCGAGGCACAATAGCAGCGCGACAGCCGGCTGTCGCTTGGTCGCTGAAAGGTAGTACAGAGCTACAGACACTTCTGCCAACCTTTCAGAAATACAGACGTGATTTGCAGTGTTATTCGACATGATTCCAAACACCCATTATCAGTACGGTAGCATCGATATAATCGCGACAACCCGATGCAGTCGCGCTACTAAATCGATAAAAAACGCGGTGGCACTTATCGCGATCATATTGCTTTTGTAGGGCGTTGCCATTGATACAAATACAATAGGGCAGCCATTTTGTCAATTGACCTTGTGCAGTGATGCAGCTGCAACTGTCGCTGCAAAAAGTTGGCATGTGTAAAGCTAGACAGATTTCTCAACTCAGGAACTAGCATCTCAATTCAGAGGTGATATGTAGGTGTTGTAATGATAATATAATGAAACTATTTGTTACTAGTGTTATATTATCTTGTTTGTATTTTGAAATTGTTGTTCGATACATGACGAATCGGACTATCACGTTTCAATTTTATTGGCGGCCTAACACCTTGGTGAATTGCAATTTGGTATGTGTGTGAGGCTATGTGGCTAATGAAGGAGTTACATAAATAAATAAAAATAATATCTCACAGACGGTCATCTGATACCAAACTAAGAAAAGCTTGTACTATGGTATCCAGAAAACTAATAAACATATTATATTATTTAATTATTACATACATATTATAGATAAATTACACCAAGATACAGAACAAACAATCGTGCTCATTACACAATGTTTGACCTTGGTGGAAATCGAACCCACGACCTCCGGCTTAGCAGTCAGGTTCATTAACAACTAGACCACCACGCCCGTTCATTTGTTGATAAAGTTCTAAAACTTCAGTACTAAAAGTCCTAAACCAAATCTAGAACACGACACTTCTTGGCACTGCATTCCAGTCGAGTGCAAGCCACTATTATTTCGCTAAGAAAGATTAAGTGGCAAAGTCCGACATAGGTACTAAATTGTTAAAAGAAACCCAGCCGCCTTCAAGGGTAATATCGAACCCCCACTGGAAGGTCAACGGCCGGGTAAATGACCTGGCCAGATGACTTCAACAATCTTTTTTTTTCATGATTCATACAGGCTATAAACGATATACAAAATGTTGATCCAATGAATAAGCGTTGGGTTTAGGGTTGGCAAAAAACGATCTTAATTGAGGGAAGGATAAAACCAAAACTCTAGATTTAAACGTTATTAAAGATATGGACCGATCACGCGATAAAAGAAGGTTAAAACCGAAACAGATTAAAATTATATTGGTTTGGCAAAAAAGGTTTAATAACTTAAGGTTGTGAGACACGATCTTTTGTTCGTATCAAAGTGTGTGAAGTTTATTCTGGGAAACAGAATAGGCAAGACGACGAAAAAAAAGTATTTAGTCCGTCAGTTAGATTATTAAAATATATTGGACACGTATTTTTTCTTTTTTCTTGTAACTGAAAAATAACGACGATACAGTGCGTTTAAGTTGCGCGCAACGTCACGATCAGATACAATTTTTGTAACGGTGACGTCAAAGGCCCCCACTCCGGAACTTCGGTGCCTTTTTATCTTTGTATTTTTTTATTATTTTGATCAAGCAAAAAATACGTGTCCCGTATTTTTGGCCAATCTACAAGACGGACTAAACAGAATGCCATTTTTTTATGCTGTCGTCATCCTTATTCTTCTTGTGTAGCAACCCTGGCAGGGTCGGACGGTGTCAAGTTCGCGGAGGCAGCTAAAGTTTTTGCACAAAAAAGGATAAGGTTTGACATTTGCGTGCAGTTTCTGGTTTCATAAATCTGTAGTGCATTACTTATTATAATTATGATTTATAGGTATTTATTTTGATCTGTTGGCAAGAGAGTTATTGGGTGATTTTTTGTTGATCTGATTCATCGGATTTTTTAAATTAGTATGTCTAGGTATTTTTCCAAATACTACCGGTTGAATGTCTGCGTTGATTTAGTCATAATTATGAATTGACCAATTCTACTACTATACAACATGTCCCGGAATAAACGCACACCACCAGACACCCCAATTAGAATATTATGTTATAATCATACTGAACTTTTATTATTATGTTCAAAACACTGTTTTTTTATAAATTAGTTGAACAGATTGTGGGAGGAAATTATAGTCACATTACAAATCTACGCATGCACACAGTCGCACTTGCATAAAGGATCTAGCGTAGTAGGTATTTCATCCATTTTAGTTGGTTTTGACTGTACAGCGAAAGTGTGACAGCAGTTTACGTAGTTTTAATTATTTTTGGGATAAAATATTACCTATATTAAAAATTATAAAAATCGATTCAGTAAACGATTCTGAACAAACTATTTTCTCAAAGTGCATTAATTCAGTTACACATTGATGTTTAGAAACACACTAAAATAAACTTTATAGTGATGTCGAATGTACTATCGACAAAATTGAATCATGACCCATTTTGACGATAAATCGTTTGAAGCTGTCAAAATAATAAGACTAGACGTGTGACATTTTTAATATATGTTTACGCGATTGTCGACCTTATTGAATTTGAATGTCTGTAGGAAAATAAGCTTATGGTGGGTCATGATTCCATTTGGTTGATTTTACATCAAAATAACACAAAGGCTTAGACTTCAACGACCAAGCGACAGCCGGCTGTCGCGCGGCTATTGTCTTTCTATTGTTTTTCGAATCACGTATGTTCAAAGGTTTAAATTAATCTCAATGGGGAGATAGTATTTCGCAACGCCGAGTTTAAAATCCGGACGCAGTTAAATCAGGGGTAAATTTCGATTGGCTAACAGAATTTTGCAGTCGGATAGGTCTCGCAATTCGATTAAACCTAGGGTCAATTCCCAGGTCGACATATAATGTAATTTTTTCCTTAATTTTATTCGACTGCACTGCAAAGTGGGTACTTAACTTTGATAAATGAGTCAATTAGGGGGCGAAGGGGGAAATATACGAGGTTTACTGAGATTTCCGAATTAACTATGTATGTGCATACCCTTTCTACTTACTTGTCTCAACCCTCAACCCTTTAGAAGTCAAAGATGGGATTATGCACGTGATACTATGGGTTGATCTTGTTAGGTATACACATTGGAATAGCGTTATTAAATAATTAAATGGGCATTTTAATCCCCTATGGGGTGTTGCAGACAAGTTATATTAAGCACTCTGTTGTAGTGTTATTTATTTGCCTTATAAATAGTGATGGGCCGAATGTGGTTTGTACCGAATACGAACTTCGGCCGAACATTCGGTAAAATTTTAAAATTCGGCCGAAATTCGGCCGAACTTCGGTTATTTTTGGCGCGCTTTCTAAGGAGCGATAGTGCCTATGTTGGTTGTCGAAGATCCTGGATTTAAACGACTAATGACTATATTAAAGCCTAAATACCTGATGCCAAATTAAGTCGAAAATATTTTAGTAAGACTATTTTACCTCAAATTTATGAACTACTGAAAAAAAAATCGACCAGATATCTAATGCTAAAATGGTTTCAGTTACCAGCGAGATGTGGACGTGCATAAATAATATGTTGTGCTTTTTTAAAGTTTTACTGTACATTTTTTCGATAACAATTTCATATTACCACATACAAGCGTAAAAATGTCCATTTCATACCGCGAATATTTTACATCACTCTCCGATACTGAGCTGCAAATTGCAAAAAAAACTTACTATTACTTACTACAGCTAGGTAATTTTAAAAATAAAGTTAGTAAGCCTTAATTATTTCAATGTCCATGTCAAGAGGTCCATTTCGTTAATAACAATTATTACATTTTCGTTAATAATTATTAAAAGTTTATTTGATTTTCTGAAAAGATTGTGTAGTGGTAACAATTATATTGCAGTAAATGACTGATTTGATTATTAGTTTTACTAGTTTATTGCTTTTTTTTTTGTAAAAATAGTTGAGTTAATTAAATCTTATCTTGGACCGAATGTTCGGCATTTGAACCGAAAGTCGGCCGATTGTCGAAGTTCGGTTCAAACGAATTTCGGCCCATCCCTACTTATAAAGCATCTGAACATGCTTTTTACCTCAATACATTTCTTTTTTGGTGAGTGGGAAATCATCCAATGACTGCTTCCGTCCTGGGTGCGGCGGGAGGGCGTGTCAGACTTTTACTGACTAAAACCCACTCATGTTCCTTCGATTGCCCTTTATGTTGCAGGGTCACAGTAACTATTATAAACATTCCGCAACACCTCAATACATGTTTCTACTCGTTATGACTATTTATGACAAACATTTCCCAAAGGAAAAATCTTGGAAATGTTATTAGTTTTTATGAGTATAAACAGGCGTCCGTCACTCGCTCAAGGCCACGCGTTTTATGCCTACCGCTTCGCGTATCGTCGACGATACAACGAACACCGGGCTGTCGCGCGCCCGGCTGAGTGCTCGCGCGTCACGGGTACAGCGCTGACTATCAAAATGCCGAAACCACGTAATTATTGCGTGATTATTGTGCAATTCCCCTGTTTTCCAATTCTTCTGTTTCCCTTTTAATTATTTATTAAAATTATTCACGCCGTTTTGGATATTTTTCGACACTAAAATATATTAGTCGGGAATTCAAAGAACGAAAAATTTGCATCAGTCATTTTATCAAACTAAAAAATATTTGATCAACAAATAAAAAAATAAATGATTTTCTAAAACATTCGTTTTATTACCATTATCATCATACGTATAACCCTAGCAGATTTGCTGGACGACACGCACACACGTTAGTCGCGCGGCGGGCAAAAGAATCTCAACTCTCTTTGTGCGTACTTATGGTACATTTCTCCTTGCTGCAAACTGGTATTATTATTATGATTTTGTAGGCTATTATAGCGTAGGTATTTTGGTTTTTGTATTGGAGTGAAGTATCTGTTACGTAGTAACTATTTATTAATCTGTGGTATAAATGCGATTAAGTAACGTTCATTAAACCTTCGAACACACGTGATTCTAGACACAATAGAAAAACAATAGCAGCGCGACAGCCGGCTGTCGCTTGGTAGTCGAAAGGTGCGAGTACTAGACAGCTAATTACGTTTCTATATGGTAATCTTTATTAAACACACTTAGGGTACACATAACCAATATCGACAACCAACAACCAAAAAGCGTCGAAAACTAAACCAGTCAAAAAGAAGCAGTTTATCTATGTCTTAAAACGTTCTAGACTAACCATTTCTAGATTTCGCTCTAACGTACCTAGGTACCTAGGAAATTCGGAGATTTTCCAATGTAAGGCGATTCACACACGGCACCGCGCTCCGCCGCGGAGGGCGGTGAGGCGGATGTCATGTTGTACAAGACACTTTGAAATCCGTTGATACCTAACACACGTACACCGCTCGACCGCGCGGTCGAGCGGTGTACGTTTGTTCACCCTCCGCGGCTGTGCGCGGTGCCGTGTGTGAATCGCCTTAGAAGGAAATAGAGTATGTGACGGAACGGCTAGTACAGTTGGCGGCGGAAATTTATGTCTACCGAATATTTCGGTTGGTGAGAAATTATTGGTTGGATTCGATTTTTTGCAGTCTGGCAGGAAATCAGTTGCAAATAGACGGGGATTGTGGTTATGATGTTACGGCAGTTAAGTTGTGTTTGTTATTTTCTTTCTCAGAATATCGAATTTGTGTTTCATTCATGGCTGGTATAAACTTATTAGTTGCTGTTTATTAGAGAACAAAATAGGGTAAAAATTTAAATGCCCTTGAAAGTCAAAGACAGTCTAATAAAAATGAAACAGCAATATGGCCTAAAACGGGTAGTAGCTCGTAAGGTTAAAATCCATTCTTGCTAAACTACTTACACTAATCCTCGCGATAATCTACGGTGAAGTAGAGGTTAACAATAGTATTACTTGTTAGGCTCGGGCAATGAGTTACCGGGTTTAGTAACAGTTAATCTTTAAATGAATTGAATAGGCAGTTCCCAAAATTGGCGATCAAGGAAAGGAATGTGAAATATCTATTGATGTTGATATACGATGTTATTTTTTTTTTAATTTTTTGTATCTTACGACGATTTAGAGTCCTTTATAGAAAACTGGCAGGAAGAGGCAAAGAGAACAGTGAAAGGAAGAGGTCAAAGACAGCAGTGAAGGATATGACAGAGACCTCTGCCCAGCAGTGGGACAATATACATATAGGTTGAATAACAAAAGATTGTATGTTAGAATATATAATAGTCATTTTATTTCTAAGACAATAGATTAACTATTAATAATTCATATAATTATATGGGCACTTTACCTTGATTGGGACCTAGTAGAGACTTAATTTCGCCGTTGACTGTACCGGGTGCATTGTAGATCAATCTTTAAGACATCCTCCTAACTGATGCGCGTCTCTTAATGCTGGTAATAGGAACCTCTTAGCTTTGGTATTAATGGAGTTAGTCGATACGTAGAATGGTGATTAACTGACAATAGATGTTGATAATGTGTAATGAAGTTTTGAATGTTAGTTGTGTTTATGAGTGATGACAATGTGAATATCTATATTTTAATAGAATTTATTCCTGAATTTGACTGACTGTCTAGTGGTTAGTGAAGCAGGAGATCGTGGATTCGATTTCCACTAAGGATTTTTTTTTGTGTGATGAGCATGATTTTTTTGTTCTGTATATGAATATAAATGATTACAGGCAAAAAGTGAAAGTCAAATTGTTTATTTCCATTAGCTTCTGAAGGCACTTTGGAACGTCCATTACATTTAAAAATTGTTAGGGTATCCTGCTCAATGTACAACTACATTTAATACTACATTTTGATACAAAAACATTCATGGCGTTATTAACCCTATCAAGCAGACGCATTTCTCAACCATAGAGAGCAATGAAAAGTGGTTCACCAGTAAAGTCCTTTTAACTATGATTGTTACGCAATTGGGGTGTAGCATTGACGTTGGACTGGACAAGTGGACACTCCACAGTCCTTCCGTAACGCATTGAGTTACACCGCACTCGGATCTGTATCAGTAACATGATATATTGCATCACGCGGTGTCGCTTGCAGGTGTCGAGGTTGACTACTCGATCTAGAATCTAGATTTTCTTATTTTGTTCGCTTTAGATTGCTTCTGAAATACTGGTTACGTTACTTTGTGTTCGTACTGGCAAGCAGGTGTTTTAAAACCGCATTTTGTCAAGTTAGCTTAGGGTCCCGCAGATCTGAATGAAATACAAAATTCTTAGCTACTCGTGTGACTATGGATAAAAGAGTTTATTAATTTATGCAAAAAAAAACTTATTTTCATCAAGAAAATGTTTTAAAAAAAAATATCGCCTAAGAAGTTAAAATAAGAGACGGAAGGTTGAAAAAATATCGGCGGTTTTCCAAAACATCCACGCAAGAGCAACCGCAAATAAAACCTAGTTAATATAAAATATAATCCCTACTATAAAAAATAAACACGATTCGGTTCATGTAACATTAAAAAGCAATTGAATAAGTAAATACGAATCGAGTTATGTGGATGTCACAACGTAATTTATTCCTTAACAATTATTCGAGTTGCATGTACGATGTTCCCGATTGAATTTAAATACGAGTAGCACAGACAATCGATGTTTGTGTGCGATTTTTTAATTGTTATCATCGATAACGATTCGATTGTGCATAAGTTTATGATTAACCGTGAGTTCATTGTTGATTAAACAGATCTTGGTTAAATACAACCGAAGGTGTCCTCTGAAGAATTTGCCTAAATTTATGGGTAACTAGCTTTTGCCCGCAACTCTGTTCCCGTTTCCGGGGGATTTTCTGGATGAAACTATCCTCTGTCCTCTCTCGGGTCCCAGACTATATCTGTACCAAATTTAATTCAAATCGGTCCTGTCGTTTAGGTGTGAAGAAGAGACAGACAGACAGAGTTCTTTACTTTCGGAATTGTTCCGAATTGTTCAAATCGGTTGGTAAAGGACGGATATATGCGCGAACAAACATAAAAAAAATACAAACATCCCAATTGAGGTCCTCCTCCTTTTTTTAGAAGTCGGTTAAAAATCAAAGGCATTTATTACACTTAGACTATTTATAGGTACTTATGAATTATCAGAGACGGTCAGTTAGGCAGAAAGGTGACGCCGAGTTGCCTGTTTCTAAACGTAGATCTTCACAAAGTAAGCTTACCACACAAACTTTGTGACCCACTCACAAATCCATCAATTCTCACACTAACATATTTTTAATATTAGTAGGAAGCAAAATTAAACTGTAAAATTACAATACAAAAACACAATTTTCCGACAGCCTTTGTCCAAAAGTCTGGAACAACCGCAAGAAATTCAATAGGTATAATTATGCCTACCTACCCACCTACCTGTTTATATTGCGTGATACCCTAACAAAGGAACGCCAAAATGGTAACAAAGAAATCGCATAAATTTCACTTGATTGACAAAACAATTACTTAAATTAAAAACAATGTTCACGCAAGCCCGCATTGAATATAAATTGGTATCAAGACGTTACGACTTCGGTAATCTTCTAAATTCATATTAAAACGAATTCTTTAATATCACCCTGAATTCTCCTTAAGATAAATATACGTTACCTTACCACGTATTTTGTCTTAGGTATTCTTTGTCCCTATCTTGCTTTCGTCGTTTGTCAGTTGTGTGACAGTGACAATAATTTTATTAATTTATCTGGGTAGTTTTTATGAAAGAATCGCCGAAATTCTGAATCAAATTCCTTTGTCCTTTTAGTTTTACACACTCGGTTGGTTCAGGTCCAACGATACCTTAGATTATACGAAATTCTCGTTTATGCGATGAATCATGCTCAAGTCTACGAAACAAAAGACAAAGAACACAAAGGGGTCCCTAACTCCCAGCTAGTAATAAACCCCTAAATAAAATTTTAATGAAAACAGCTCTATTCAGACAGAATTCTTAAACACAGACTCAAAAGACTCGAAAGTTCTATCAAGTTTTATTTGCGTTATTCAACCAGAAATCGAATCCGAATCCGCTGCATCGCCGGAATGTAAACAGGGAAACGCAACGATCGATATGGCGGGGTAAACACGGCGGTTGCCATGACGACGCGCCGGGAGTTTCGTCACTTCCGCCCCCGCGCCCCCGAGCCACCCTGCCCCCCGCTGGGGGCGCTGTCCGCGGCAGGCTTTGTGCCGTACCACAGGGACGATATAGCAAGTTAAATTGGCTCTGTCCTTGAATTAATGGTTATTTCGATGCAAGTCTGCACCCCCGAATAACGAGATTTGACTATCAAAGCCTCGTGGAAAATTCTGACATGCAGTCAGAATGGGGTTTTGCTTGTTTCTTTGCCGTATCACGTTTTTGTTAAGCTGGTGAACTGCGTGAATAGGAATGTACTGCAATTTAGACAGTACGGTAAGTAATCTACATTTGACAGATGAGCTTTATGGAATGCCCTTTTAACTGGGTGAGTTTTAAAATAAAGCGTAACAGAACAATTGTCAACAAAGCCTACAATATCTGGCTTGCAGAAAAAACAAAACACAACCACATGTAACGAAAACTCAAAATATTTAAATATCGAACACAATTTGTCATCTTTCAAACGTCAGTTGTTTTACTGCTTTACATTGTCCTTAACTCAGAGGTTCCAATGCGTCGCGTCGGCGAATTTTAAATTGTTTATTATCATCTGACGGCCAATTATTTAAGCCGAGATAATTAGTCTTTTGTCATGGAATCGGCATTTGAACAAAATGGGGCTGATGGGTAATGAAGAGAGGGCTGGTAACGGTTCATTTATGCAGATTTTTTTATGGAAAGACAAATGGAACTTTGGTAACCATCTAAGGTTCCGCTAACACGTATCACGAAATTCGGGCTTTAAATAGATCTCCTCATAAAATTAAGCTTCTATTATTGGTGAGAAATGAATATGGTATACATTCTCGTCTTACAAAATGAAAGTAGTATAGAAATAAAAGAAGTCAAAGATTTCCTCAATAGCATATTACTTTAAAGACCCTTTGGCTGCCATTAAATCCGGATGATTAACACGATACCACTAAATAGACAGGGGTTTTAATACAGCCTAAACACGACGTCGTGGTTGTAAATGGAAGATGTCAATAGATAGGCTGTCTCTTTAATATTAATTTTCTTGATTTATTGTATATTGCTCTTTACCTTCATTGATCTGACATACAGAACAAAAAAAATATAACTAGAATTTTGCAAAAAAACTTGATTAAAAGGAGTGCCTCTCTCTACCTATGTTTTTATCAAGCAACATTCTGACTAACCGGCTGACTATGACAATTCATAAGTGCCTGTAAATAGTAAAATATAAAAGCCATTTATTTGTAAAACATGGCCAGTGAAAAATAAGCTTTGATTTTAGACTAAAAAGAAAAAACTGATGGAAACTTAGATCCAATTTCAAAAACCTTTCACTGATTAAAATTACATATTCAGTGATAGGTCCCCGATCGAAGCCAGCGAATGATAATTTTCTATATTAATGTTATTCCCTATAAAATAGGGAGGGTATGCCTGTAGGTTACGCGCAAGCGAGGTCACTGACCGCAGAACAGCCCTCACCGGCCGGTAAAGTTGGCTGTCTACAACTTGATTTAATGTAGCATAGACAAACGAACATAAATTCAGGAGAGTATAGACTTATGTGTGTAGGTATTGTTGAGCTTATAAGTTAAAGTTGCTTTCTTAGATATTGTAAAGTTTTAATCTTTTAAGTAAAAAAGAAGAAAAGTATTAAGTTCGTTCAGTCGTGGTATTATTTTACAATAGTAGAACGAATTTGATACATTTTGATATTTTTCAAGGTTTTCGTACTTCTGAATGAAAAACGGAAAAAATAATTGCTGTACCCGAAACGTTTCAAGTCTAAAATTTTGAAAATTTATTACTTTTATATGACAGAAAATAAATAAAAACGGAGCCCTTTGTATGCAATTTCGACTCGCAATTGGCCAGTATTTTAACTGATAATTTTCATCTAAGCTAAACCTGCGAATGATTATTATTCATTCAGAAACTGACAGACGTCTTTATTCCACGGATAAAATACTTATTCTAGGCGTGAAAATTCAGCGATATTTACCCTTAAAGCAATAATCGACTCGTCTAGAAATTATGAAAATTACCCCTATTTCATCTTGTTACATAACTTGATTATACGAATCATCTGAGAACGGTAAAACATATGGAAGAAACTTTTGGGCTCATAAACGTAAGTTTTAGTTGTAGGAAAACTACGTGAGATGTATAGGGAATATGGAGAAGAATTATGGAAGTACGAATTGGGTTTTTATGTGTGTTTGGACTCGCCATAAAATGATAAATCAATAAGATAATAGCTTAAGACGGCCTTAAGTTGGTCTGCTCTTATAAAAATAAGGTACGTTTGAAGACCAAGCTAGTTTAAGATGATTTTATTTTATAGGTTTTCAACTTATTGCTAGCGCATTAAATTCAAGGTGCCTTGGGAAAATTTTATTCGTACCTATTCCCTTTTACCTGTTTAAAATCCTGAATGAAATCCATAAGTTTATTATTAACAACACTTTAATAGTTGGCGGCGACGCGTAGTAATTTTTTGATGACATTTTAAATTATTTTTTTAAATAGTGACTTTGTATATGAATCTTATACATACTAGTCTGGATAATATACAATATTAAAATATCTTAGAAGTCGTAAATTCGTAATTAATAAAAAAAAAACATATTTCTTACCGCATCCAGTTGAATGTCCAATTCAATTAATAGAAGTACTTACCTGTAACAAAAAGGAAAATTAATTAGTTAGATGAAAAACATAATCACCATGTACACCTTTCTAAATAAATATTGCTATTTGAGCTTATTATTGATTAAATTAATTTTGTTATCAATCAAAGGAATAGGTATTAAGAATGGTAATCAATGCTTATGTCTTATCTGCATAGAAAGAGGCCTTTGCACATCAGTGGGACTGTGATCTTATTATAATTCGCAAGATCCGCTTTTGTTCATACAACATACCAATACTCAATACGACTTTCGGACTTAAATCTTTCCAAAGAAAATCGAGAACCTTCTCTCTTGAGCCTTAATCATAACATAGCAGAAGCCATGTTATTTCAGTTCAATACGAATTCGGGCCAAAATTCAAACAGAAATGTTGGGCCTAACCCTCCAAAACAAAGGCTTTCTGTACAATAAACCCTCCATTGGGACCTTTATTTCTCTGTTGCAAGGGGTCCGATAGACCTATCAGATAAAACTGGTGGGTTAAAAAGTTTTATAATTTTGAATATAAAGTTGCTGCTTATGAGATAATAAAGTATTAAATGTGTTGGACAAATTAGTGTAATGTGGCGAGGTTATATTATTTTTTATGTTTATTTTGCATTCCAATGTGAGCTCGCATCAATTTTGTTTATTTTTTGTCGAAGCGGCCGAATCAATTTTAATGACATTAGGATGGCTTTACTTTTTAATCTATTTGAGTCATCGAAATTTGCGTAAGAAGTCGCGGGAAGAATCTAGCTGTTACTTTTGTACGATTCGACATTAAATCTGTCGTTTTTTATTTGTTCCTTAATGTTTTACGTATTTTTTTGTAGTTGAGTGAAACTAGAAAAAAATATTTTAAAACATCAAAAATCCCGACTTTGATGCTATAATGATACCTATTTAATGATACCCTACTTGACATAGGAGGTCGATTCTATTTTATTTTTTTGAAAATAGCGTCTGGCCGTCGTCGTATTGAATTTAAATAACGGCCATATTCAACTTTTGTGTCACTTGCAAAAACATATCTACTGTCCTAAAAATCATTAGGATCGGACCACGCGTCTAACCTCTAATGTGTCACAAAGTAACAAACAATATATAAATATTACATACCTAACATAGAAATAGCAATAAGTACCTAAAGACAATAGCAGCGCGACAGCCGGCTGTCGCTTGGTCGTCGAAAGATCAATATAAAAAAACTTTTTTTCAAAAAAATAGTAACCGCCTTCAAAAACTAAAAACCCAAAAATAACTAAAATTTCGGAAGTCGGTGGCAACACAAATTGACTGGCAGAACAGAAGCCACCGACTTCCGAAATTTTAGTTATTTTTGGGTTTTTAGTTTTTGAAGGCGGTTACTATTTTTTTGAAAAAAAGTTTTTATTTATTACTTTTTAGTGTCGACTCCCAATGTAGATATAGAAACTTGAAGAAAAAACACACATCGTCTATGAATATTTCGTCAATTTTTTTTGTTCTTGGTGAATTTTTCGAGAACCACTGAACCGATCGCCACAAAATTTATATGGGACCACCCCTGAATCATGACTTATCAAACAAAAAAAGAACCATCAAAATCCGTTTACAATTGACGGAGATATCGCGTAACAAACATACAAAAAAAAAAAAAAAAGAACATACAGACGAATTGAGAACCTCCTCCTTTTTTGAAGTCGGTTAAAAATGTATATTTACTTATTCACATAATGCAATTTTAATTACCTTTACTCTTTAAACATCTAAAAACGCTTTTTACAAGATTTAACCGCGAATCATCAACATGTTTAAACCTACACGTTACAGCAACAAGCTATAACCATAGTACGTTACTGTAACAAGTGTTGCGCGCTTGCCATTCCGAGTTTACCCTTACTGATATAATTGGAGGAAATTTCTTAGACGCTACGGCATCCGTTTCCACTTTGTTACGTAAATATTGCTGCGATTTGTTGTGTTGAACGCTTATAGTGTTGCAGGTGAAATAATTGGATTGGATTTTGACTGTAACAAAGTTGAAGTTGTTTGTGTTGTTACATGTTGCTGTTGTGGTTACGACAAATTTTGAGCTAACTTTTATTTTGAAAGAATTTCGCTTTAGTAACACAATGATGAATGATGAACAAAATTGAACTTTGAAATCTCTTTCATTCGATTAGATTTTAGTGTTTAGTGCTTACACATACGTATATCAAGTTAAAAATCGAACAGCTGATTAACAAAGCAAACGATCACAAGGGTGTGAAATTAATTGAATTTAGGAAAATTAATTTTGGGTATAATTATGTATTTAAGTATTTATGTGATACTAATTACTAGTCGAACCACGAAGTTTTCATTTGTGAATATCACCACATCTAATGTGACCACCACTGCCACTACGAATAGTGTAACAAAGATGAATAGCGAGAGAATGTTCTGAAAAGGTACAGCAGTTCAGGAGATTAGGGCGTTCAAAGAAACAATATTCGCAAACATAGGAGTTTATACACAAAATTTCTATTTCGTGTCCATTTGATAATTCATAAAAGTCTATATAGCTGTTATTCTATTCAATTTACTTTGTTAAAGTACATTATATGAAGGTCAAAGTAACATTACCTGTGAGCTAAATTCATGTTATTAGCGAAAAAATGTATAACACGTGAAATATATTTCCCTAGAGCTTGTTAACTTTAATTAAAACGGTAACGAGTTAATAACAAAAAATATTTCAGCATTTGACCTATAAATCGTGGATAATTTAAATATGTATGGTAGGTAATTTTAATCAGATGGATTGTTAGTTAATGTCGAACCTTTAGGCGTTAACTTTTAGTATTAATCATCGGCTCCATAGCCATTCCCAATAATGTTAAGGACGGTTTGGTATTTAACTGAATTCAAATGAATACTAGTGTTTTACGTGAAGTGGCTGCCAAAACCTTCACAATTTAGTTACTATGTGTCATAGCTTTGGTAGAATGACTGTTAGATTCTGATTACCCGTAGCGACTGTCAACAATCAACAAATGACAACCGGCACCGCTGTTTTACGTGTTTTTTTGAGTTACGGGGGTGTAGCCCACCAATTTCGAAACAGGCTGCTACAGCAAACGTATTTTTGTGCAAAAAGCAAATCAAAATATTTAAAGAAGAAAATATCATAACATCTAAGCAATTCTCAATTATTGTCAGAATGGCAATTTTCGAGTTTGAAAAAATCAATTTTAACCAAATGCCACTAAGAGCACCCATATTTTTTTTATGGATGGGAAATCATCACATGATTCCTTCCTCTCTGGGCGGAGTGGAAGGGAGTGTCAGACTTTTACTGATTAAAACCAAACCTATCCGTGTTTCTTTTGTTCAGAGATGGCAGAGATGAGTCTTTTGAACAAATTCCGCAACACTAAGAACACGCCTACCTGCCATCATGTAAGGCCTCCACAACAATATTAAGTGTTCCCAGGAGAATACCAACACGGCAAAACAGGTAGGAACTTGGAAACCCCTGGTCAAAACCATTTGTATCTTGGTGAAACCAAATACTGAGGCAATAATACAGAGGGAAAGCAACGGAAATAAATATTATATTTATTTTCAAAGAAGGACTACATTGTAGCTGTACGAGATGTTGGGAATATTCAGTCACGTCATGATAATAGATTCGAGAGTCGCAAGACGACTACCGGCCACCGTAGGCGCGGTTCTGCGGATGGCGAGCTATGGGTAGCTCGCCGCCCGGCTAGGACCAGGACCGCGTAGACGGCGCGTTTTGTTCCACGCGCGCCTCAAAGAGAAGGAGTCAGCACAAGAAGGGGCCCAACAGGGCCAACGCCTGCCGGGGTTGCGGAATGCTTATAATAGTTACCGTAACCCTGGAACATAAAGGGCAATCGAAGCAACATGAGTGGGTTTTAGTCAGTAAGAGACTGACACGCCCTCCCGTCGCACCCAGGACGGGAGCAGTCATTGGATGATTTCCCACTCACAAAAAAAAAAAATGATAATAGATTCAATATCATCAATATCTCATTAGTAATGAGATGTATTTCTGTTAAAAATATTATACATTTAAGCTTTAATGTAGGTTATAGAGAACGCAAATATAGCTGAAACTACCGCAGCTGGCAACGTGAAATTTTCATAGAAATTTCTTTTTTAAAAGGTAAAGTCGAAATAAAAACCATAAAAAAAAAATTAACCCTGTCAAGGTATAACACAAAATAAAAGTTTGTATTAAAATGGGCGAACGGAGGAATCTAATAGTTTACATATTACTTCGTCAATTCAATCAAAATTTCTCTTAACACTTAAGAGAAACAGTCAACAATCCTAGCTCTTAATTTCCAAATTGTCACGAATTGACGCAACGTCGCAAATTCGTCAGAATCCAGCCAACAAGACAGAGAATGAACCGAAGATTTTATGCAAATGTACGCACACACTACCCGAGTCTTAATTATAGATGACAATTAATTACATTAACAGTTTAAACTCTGGGCTGTTAATTTACATTGTACGGTACGTGTGACAAATCCTGAACTATTGTGTTACGAGTTTGACAGCGTTCACTTGTGTTACGCCGGAATTGCGTTAAATTATTCAGATTGGCGCCGGTGAGAATAGTGTTGTCAACGTAATTAGATGAACTGAGAGTGGTTTTTGGTCCATGAATTATGAAGAGTGGTCATAGTGTTAAAGTTGTGTTGTTACGTACTTTATGTTTAAATTAATATCTTGGTACTGTATTTTGCAATTTTAGAGTGGGTCAGATAATTATGCCAACATACCGTAAACTACAAACTAGGCAGAGAATGAATACATAATATGTATTGTGTATAAAACTATTGTCCCCTCGGGTTTCACTTGCATTTTTAGTTATTACTCTGTACTGTCTAGCTTAATGTTATAAAGCCTCGAAAAATGGGCTTTCCAATACTAAAATAATTTGTTACTTGAAACCAGTAATTAACACGTATTTATACACACATTAGCTTAACACGTATTTATGTATAAAACAAACAGGGGCGGTAAAGAACAGCCCTGCCCCAGGCCCCAAACCACTGTCTTACAGTGTAGGTACGGGCTCCCTATTTCATATAAGCGCGATTAACCAAACATACTCTTCAGCTTTACAATAAAAAGAGAATATTTTTTTATTTCGGGTTTAGCTTTTTAAGGCAAGTTATTGATTTAAAAAAAACGTTAGAAAAAGTCTTTGTTGTGCCCGAAACTACCGAAACTTTAATATCGAGTACCAATAGATAAGGAAAAGCGACAAAAAACATCTGTTTCGTATCAAAGACAAGTAGGTAAAAAATACCACTCCTGCACATAACCTTTGTCGTAAGATTGCATGTTGAGAGTACTTGAGAATATATGGATACAAACAAGCTACTGGTCTATTTGAAGTGCTGTTTTTGTAAAAAACTTTTTTCAAGAGACAAGTCGAAATAAGCTTTTTTAGTCTAGTGGTTATTCAAGCACCTTGAGTATTTATAAATGTATTTATTTAAAAATGAATCCGTATTCCTTTTGGTGACGCCATAACTTAAGCGACTTACCACTTTTATTTAACTTTTGATTTTATGATTTCTTACACTTTGTTGAAAGTTCTGTTGGGTAGAAAAAAAACTTAACGGTTATTTTACTTTCATACGAGGTAAATTCGCGACGAATGGCTAGTTTTTAAGATATAAAACCTCTATAAATATACTCTTTAAAATAATCTTACACTACAGTGTAATTATATTTTTTGAGCAAAATCTCTGTACGTTCATATTTGTTACGGCGAGCCTTCACAATTTGTTTGTTTATTCAGCGGCTTATATTTTTAATAACAAAAAAGAAAATTGAGTTATATATCAATTAAGAAAACCCGGCTGTACAAAATTCTAATCTTCGTCCAACGAACTAGATAATATTATAAGTCTGAAAGGGTAAATATTTTTGCGAAGGTAGCAGTGGGTTAGAGAATCATGTATTGTGTCGCGTTTAGATGTTAAGAAAAAAACAAACTATAGTCTATTTTTTTTAACAAACGAGTACTGAGTATATCTTTTTCACATTTCCGGTATTGACAGAGAGAGATGGGAAATTAGTGAGAGGCGAAGCCAACGCTTTTAACACCAATAACAACACTTATGCTGATTATGCGGACCAATAGAAAGGCGGACAAAATTTTTAGTACTCGTTTGTTAAAAAAAACAGACTATAGCCGTCTCCCGCGGTGTCACCCAGGTTTTTGGTTACTGCTCTGCTCCCATGAGTAGTGTAATGTTACATAGCCTTTCTCGATCAATGGGCTATGCTACACAAAAATATGTTTTCAACTTGGCCCAGTAAATTCTAGATTAGGGCGTGGACAAACAAAAAAATTAAAGACGGGCCTGTTGGTGTAGTGGTTAGTGACTCTGACCGCTAAGCCAGAGGTCGTGGCTTCGATTCCTACCCAGGACAAACTTTGTGTGACGAGCATGATGGTTTGTTCTGTTCTGGGTGTAACTTATCTATAATATGTATGTATTTATATTATTTAAGTATGTATATCAGTTATCTGGTTACCATAGTACAAGCTCTGCTTAGTTTGGGATCAGATGACCGTGTGCGAGTTGTCCCAGGATATCTATACATATAATAAAATTGTAAAAGGTCGGTGTCTGTACATGGAAGATAAATAAGAAAAACTTTATTAGAGGAACTTTATATACGCAATAGAACCCAAAACTATGATTTTTAGAATTTTTGTCTGTTTGTCTGTATGTCTGTTTGTCTGTTTGTCTGTACGTTTGTTCAGGCTAATCTCAAAAACGGCTTAACCTATTTGAATGCGGTTTTCACTATTGCGTTGCGGTTTGCCGGGATTAACATTTAGTCTTTGTTTTGTTTCAATCGGTTCATAAATAAAAAAGTTATGTCAATCTAAAGAATCGCATCATCACATCAATCAATCAAAACATAAAACGCCACAAAATTGTATTCATCCTCACCATAATACATTATTTCATATTCAAGTCTGTTTCAACACCTACTAATTACTTTTTTAATTACTCAAATCGGACTTTCCATTCAAAAGATATTAAACCCAAAGTGCAACGGTGTGAATTTCTTCGTAGTTTCCGTTTTATTTCGCTAGATGGCGATGTACCTTCTGTCACTAACTACATCAGAATAACACATAATATTGTGCTACATAACATTGCACCATGAGCCACGGCGGAGCCGATCAGGAACCAAAAACCTAACTCCGCTGCTGCGGCAAATCGCAGCGCGAGGCACAGAGCTCCGGCGGGATCTCATAGCGAAATGGAGACTGTGACTGTCGCAACCCAGTGGACACGCCTCTTTGAGTGTCTGGAGAGGCGTTACGGCGCTCTCACGTATCGCTAGCAGCAGGTCCTCACCCGACACAGAAGTTTCGGGAGGTTCCTGTATCGGATTCGAGCGGAAGCCTGGGTGGTGATACCACTGCGACATTGGTTGCCAAGAGAATACGGTGGAGCATACGTTGGTAGTATGCCCGATTGGGTGGGCACCGCCGTGTTCTTGCATAGGGGATCGGCGGGGGTGACTGGATGGGAAGCCGTCGCACCCTTCTGCGACTACTTCATGCTGGAGTAAAAGGCGGCGGCGCGCATGACGGAGCCTCAAGCTTCACGCCCGGGACAGAGACCCAGGCGTAGACGTCGAGAGTCGCAAGACGACTACCAGCCACCGTAGGCGCGGGACTGCGACTAGCGAGTGATGGGTAGCTCGCCGCATGTTCCGGGGTTACGGATTAATAATTATTCTAATAGTTACCGCTGCCCCGGAAGTAAACTCACTGGCTAATATTAACGCGTAACGTTTGTTGATATTTAACAATAACTAACTAAGACATGAAACTTGGAGGAATTATTCTTTGTGAAGGGTAAACCTTAGCCACTTAGAAAGTTTTGTTTTTTTAATTCTACCTTTAAAGGGTCAAAATTGTGGATGGAAGTTCGACATCTACGCGGGCGAAGCCGCGGGCAAAAGCTAGTTTATTTATAAAGCTTTATAATAATTTGTTATAAATAATAAGTACCTATCTGCCGCATTAGGCATGTCCTGTAATGGTAGATTTAAGGTTGTGTGTGTAAATAAATAAATAAATAGTAGTATAGATTGAAGTTTGATTCACAAGGACGTGTACAAGTTTCCCTGTAATCTATAAGTAAATATACATAGGTATGTTAGAGCGATGCAAAAAGAAAGGGAAACAAATATAATTATTTCACTTGTAGTTTCGGTTTTGACAGATGAGACATGAGTGATACTAACAGGGTCTTTCATTCAGACGCACGGAACCCTAAAAAGTTAACTTCAACAAGATAACCGTGTATAATATTCCTGTTTGCTTTCTTTTACGTAAGCTTGTAATTTCAGGCTTGAAGGAACACGTAAAAGGAAGTTAAACAATGTAAGTATTAAACAATATCATTTAATTTTTTTCAATTGAAGGCGTTGAAGAAAAACTGAGTTAAAGAAATCCTGATCTAAATTAGTTGTTCCCTGCGGTATCACTCGTGTTGAATTATCTTTATTTATGCTTCGTTACATTATGTTACGTAGTCTAAAATCTGTTCAATAGTTTATACGTTAGAAACTAACATACATAACTAACTGACAGATAGTCTTTTTACAAACATTAAAAATTATGTAGGATATTTCCGAAATCGCCAACCCTTACACCTTCGAACACACGTGATACTAGACACAATAGAAACACAATAGCAGCGCGACAGCCGGCTATCGCTTGGTCGTTGAAAGGTTACCCAAGAGGTGGTGGTCCATACCCGTGCCTTCTCTGCTCTACAATAGGCTGTTTTACCTGCGTATTTTCACTGTTGTGTATCAACAAACAGTATTTAATTAAATAAGAGAAAAGTCAAACTCAAAGCATTTAACTGCAACGATATGTTTAAAATTGCATTTAAACCAGACGTCAATGGCAGTAACCGTCGCATTGCATTGTGGTTTTCTATGACGCGCCCGTTCCGACCGCAGTCGTATCCGAAAAGAGAATTAAACATGAAATCCGGATTGTAAACCATAAAATTCAATTCCGTTTCTCGAAATCAACCCGTGTGCATCGGCTTTGATATTCTTTTGGAATGAAAAGTTTTGGACAGATTTCGTGATCCGGTTAGCCGTTCCAGGAATTCTGGGACGATCAAAAGTGACTGTTTTTAGGGATTCTCATAAATGTGTAAATATTTTCTGGTTAGTTTATAATGGTTTTTGTTGATATATTTACAAGCTTAGGAGTAGAACTTTGACAGTCGTTACGGGTAGTCAGAAGCAAGTCTGACCAGTCAAAGGGTATCGTGTCGCCTAGTTACTGGGTTGTGGAGGTCTGTTAGGCAGTCGCTTCACGTGAAACACTGGTATATCCAGCTGAATCAGGTTAGGCTGGATGCCGACCCCAATATAGTTGGGAAAAGGCTAGGAAGATGATGATTTACAAGCTTAGGAGTGTAGTGCCGAATGGCCCAGTGAAGACACGGAGGTTGCAGAAACTGGGCTAGTATCATTATACGTTTTTTAACACTGTCCACGGATGCGTAGCGTATTCTTCAATATACGCTTGAAACTCTAACGACGAAGCGTATGCGTAGTACGCTTAGTTTTGTATGTAAGCTGCAAGCAGGCGTACAACAAGCGTATAGTGACGACTACGCGTCTATCAAATCAAATCAAACTTATTTCAGGCTGCATAGGCCCATATATAAATACCTTAATCTAACATACATACAATTTGATTTTTTTTCATTTGTATGCCAATGAAGCAAAACATAGAGCTACTACTTATTATTTTTTTGTTTAATACCATCTATGTATAACCTATGTTTACAAATGAATAAATGATTATTGATTAAAAAAAAAATTATATTTAATTAATTTGTTAGTAAAAATAAAACTTAAATTTATTCAAACTTCAAACTCTTTTATTGCGAAAATGGGTAAAGAAAACATGGATACATTTATTAGGATTGGTATCTCCATAATCAGCCTGAAGGCATGCAATTTTATCGATATTTAAGTATTTTACTGCTTGTGCAAATTCATTGAGACAAAATTAATTAAGATACAATTTATAAATCGTAAAAATAATAATATGTAAGTAACACTTCCTTACGTTGCACTTAAAGTCTTTGTGCACTCCGGTGGCACTTGTCCGCGGAAGCGGCGGAACACCACGTTCTGTGGCCAAAAGCTTTCATTCAACACTGATGGCAGTAAAAATGTTGGTACTACGCGTCTATGCAGCTACGCCTACGTTACCAGTCAAATTAAGTTTATCTTGAACATCACTCACATCGCGTAAGTCTTAGTCAAAAGCCAAAAAGTCTGACAATTAGACAAACAAGATTAGTGTGGTAACGTGTAAAAACTATGTATTCTAAAATGGTAATATTTTGTTTGTTTATAGGTGAAGTGGTCCGATTACATAAATTCTTGTTAGAACTGGCGAATATCATAGAACAAGTACAGTTGTAAGATATTCTTGTCTGCTCCATCAAAGCTGGCAGAAGCTAGTTATTTAATAACAAAGCCTTTCGTAATAAAACATCGTATTTTACCGTCAGAATATCAAAGACAACAAAGATTGAGAAATACAGGTATCATCCCACTTTGACAAACAAAGCAATATAAGAATTTCTTGGATTGCTCAAAGATCTTCACGTTTCTCGAGAACAAAAGAAATCTCATGTTCTACAACTCTTGGAGTACTTTCAGAGGGAATGATAACTGAACCCGTATTGTCTGCAAAACAGAATTTATCTCACAAATAAAATGTTACTTGAATCGATTCATTAACGAATAACATTTCGTCTTATTTGTTTTAAGTCTAGACGATTCTACAAGAATAAATGGAGACCCTTTGCCAGTTTTCGTAGGAATATTTTATTTAGACACTGAATGTTTTGAGTTTGATTGAGATCTGGTGAATAATAAAGTTTCACATTAAAGGTCGCAAGTCTGTTTATTTATTTTCTTAATTACTTGATGGGCGCGTCTTTGACAGAGCTTAAAGTGTTACAAAGGTTTGCTCATTACAGCCACCCGGCAGCCACTCCACACCGACTCGCCTCCTGTGGCAAGTATTCTTTAGATGGACTTGTATGGGCAAGCGCTCACTAATATAAACTCCGTACCGTCACCGGATCGCCTCGGTTATAAGGCGAGTCGGTGCGGAGTGGCTGCCGGGTGGCTGTAATGAGCTATGACCTTTAATGTAAATAAAAAATGGTAAACTGACCGCTAGTCCTAGAGAAATGAAACTTGTAGTGTGTGTTCTTTGTAAATAGTAGGTATATTTTTTGGTGATTCCAACCTTAACGTAGTGAACCTGGTGATTTTAGTCCCGTACGCCTATTCCAGACAGGGATATTGGGGATATTCCATAAGGATTTCGCCACGATAAAAAGGTATGGAGGGACTACCCCAAGCAAGTTCCTTCAAAAACAAAATTAAATAATAAATTTCTTCACATAAACACACGATTTCCAATTCCGAACTTTTACCGTGTAAACGAACCAACAATATTAAATTCATACGTACGGAAACTTTGTTGTTTCCGATAAGGCAGACCGCTTTCGCGCCTACGCGGTGTAAATTAACTCCTTGTTAGCTGTCAAATTTATCTCTTGGGAACAAATTATTTATATAATCCGACTGGTCATCAGCAATCAACGGGCTTTATAAAATATAGGATGGTTTGAGACGAGTCAGTAAGAGACTATGCACACTTGTTCGGCTTTTATCAGCGCTCAGAGGCGTAAGAATGAGGTTGCGGAATGTTTATAATAGTTACCGTGACCCCAGAACATAAAGGGCACCCGAAGGAACATGAGTGGGTTTTAGTCAGTAAAAGCAGGCGTCCGTCACTCGCTCAAGGCCACGCGTTTTATGCCTACCGCTTCGCATACCGTCGACGGTACAACAAACACCGGGCTGTCGCGCGCCCGCCTGAGTGCTCGCGCGTCACGGGTACAGCGCTGACTATCAAAATGCCGAAACCACGTAATTATTGCGTGATTATTGTGCAATTCCCCTGTTTCCCAATTCTCCTGTTTCCCTTTTAATTATTTTAAAATTATTCACGCGGTTTTGGATATTTTCGACACTAAAATATAATAATCGGGAATTCAAGGAACGAAAAATATGCATCAGTCATTTTCTTAAACTAAAAAATATTTGATCAACAAATAAAATATTTGTTTTTCTAAAACATTCATTTTATTACCATAATCATCATACGTATAACCCCTAGCACATTTACAGGATGACACACACACGTTAGCCGCGCGGAGGGCAAAAGAATCTCAACTCTCTTTGTGCGTACTTATACTGACTATAACACCCTCATGTTCCTTCGATTGCCCTTTATGTTCCAGGGTCACGGTAACTATTATAAGCATTCCGCAACCCCGGCAGGCGTGGCCCTGTTGGGCCCCTTCCAGAATGTTCCTACCTCACAATGCTTTTAGGAATCTATGGATTCAGTAAAAATTTTAAAGACGGTGGTATTGCGCTTTCTACGAACAATCATCAGATCAAGTGCATGACCTCCAATACCTAGCATAACTAAATTTAAACATTACTTTGCATACGATGTTGCAAGAATAGTAACAATTGTTTTATTACACAATGCAAAAACCTTGGGTTTGCAACGTTTTATTGGTTATAAAAAAAAACACAAGCTGGCATATTGACCAGCTGTTGAAAACAACCGCTTATATCAGCTTGAACTTACACTCACATATAAAATACTAGCTTTTGCCCGCGACTTCGTCCGCGTGGAAGAAAAGTTCCCGTTCCCGGGCGATTTCCGGGATGACAACTAATACTATCCTATGTCCTTTCTCGGGTCCCAGACTATATCTGTACCAAATTTCATTCAAATCGTTTCAGTAGTTAAGGCGTGAAGAATAGACAGACAGAGTTACTTTCGCATTTATAATGTTAGTACGGATAATAAAACTGACGTAACAGACGGGTATTAATGAGACAATGTTAATTATTTCATCTCGTAAGACAATATTTGAACCAAGAGCATTCGCTTTGTAACAAAGGTGCAGAAATGAAATAGAGAAACATTATTTACATTAACATTATTTATAGTGGTTAAGGCGCCTGCCTCTCATGCAAGAGGTTGTGGGTTCGAATCCGGGCAAGTACCAATGTGACTTTTTAATTTTATATAATACTTTCTAAAGTTTATCTTGGACATCACAGACATCGTTGAAGGAAAACATCGTGAGGAAACCTGGACAAGTACTAAGTAGTGAATAAAAGTTAGAAATCCGCCTTGAGCAAGCGTGGTGGTCAAAGCTCGTGCCTTCTCTGTATGAGAAGAGGCTTTTGCCCTGCAGTGGGACATTAATAGGCTGGTATTACTATTTATTTACATCAAACAATTAATCACATTTATTTACGTTTACACGATACAATTTGGTTGAATCACCCAAGTTTGGTTGAAAGTGAAGCATGCAATTGAGGCGCCATTTTGCAATAAGGCAAGCTGTGTAAATAAGACTGTACTTATGATTAGTTTGAGGTTAGCTTCAGTTATGACTTTAGGCGAGTGATCTACGGTTGTGATGTAGTTGGGGGACAGGTGAAAGGCGTTTGAGTGTACCGGCTTTATGAATAGTGAGATAGAGCGCAGGAACGACGCTTGATTTGAAGTGCATGTATTTTAAACTATGAATAATATTTAAATTTAATAATTGTAACGAAACTGAACATTAAGGCATTTTTTTTCAAAGGGATCTGTTTTTTAACCGACTTCTAAAAAAAGGAGGAGGTTCTCAATTCGAATGTTTGTATGTTTTTTTTTTTTTTTATGTTTGTTCGCGCATTTCTCCGTCGTTTGCCAACCGATATGAACAATTCTTTTTTTGTTTGAAAGGGTAGGCTTCCCAAATGGTCCCATTGTCATCAGGTCCAGGATCTGATGATAGTATCATGCCGAAATCGAGAGAACTCCTCAATTTTTATAGAAAAACGTACATTTTTTTTGCAAGTTACTCTAAAACGTAGTTGGGACTCTTAACTAAAAAGTAAACAATAAAAAACTTTTTCCAAAAAAAAGATAACCGACTTCAAAAACTAAAAGCTCAAAAATAACTATTTCGGAAGTCGGTGGCAAGGCAACACAATTCGACCGCCAGAAGAGAAGCCACCGACTTCCGAAATAGTTATTTTTGAGCTTTTAGTTTTTGAAGTCGGTTATCTTTTTTTTGGAAAAAGTTTTTATCCGCAGCAAACAGATATACTTTTGCATTTATATTATTAGTATAGATGGAATCAGGAGTTAATTTGCAAAAATCCATGACAATTTAAGCAAGTTCTTATTCCTGTTGCTCTTTGCATGTGCTAATTTTTTCGGGCGGTAGGACAGTATTTTGCAACATGCATCTAAGGTGGAAAAATAACAAAATTTTAACTGCTTAACAATAAACACCTATTCTATTGTTAACGGCTAGCTATACAATGTATATTAATATTAAATTCTTTAAGCACTGCGCAGTGTCATGTCAGTCTAAATAGGTTTTACGTCGTACACTTCATCTCATTCATACCCTAACATCCGCAAAAGGGGCAAGATATAAACCGCTCTAGTTGTACTAATAAATCATGGTTTATTGTCACTGTAACCTTTTAGAACGTTGAGCTAAGTGATAATTACGTAAGAAAGGGGAAAGGAGATCAACGATGACTGGCAAGATGGCAAAGATAGACAGATAATCACGATACAATGTAACGATAGACTTAAAAGAACTGGAGCGGATTACTTGCGTCAAGGGTCAGAGAGATTCCTTCCTTACTTTTGTGACATCTTTCTTTATTCATCAGGTTCTCTATAAGAAAGGGGTAGTGCCCTTAATTAACTTTTCAACGTCCAACCGAAAGCCGGCTGTCGCACTGCTATTGTTTTTCAAATCACGTGTGTTCTAAGGTAAATAAGTTAGTTTTGAATAAATGGGGTAACGAGGACTTATAGTTAAAAAATATTAGATAGCTGATCGATCTGGTACTTATTTGGTAGATTTAACCAAATTGTAAGTACCTACCTTAATTATGCTTATTAACCTTTCAACGACCAACCGACAGCCGGCTTTAGGGCTGCTATTGTCTTTCTATTGTGCCTTGAATCACGTGTGTTCGAAGGTTTAAAATTATTTGGCTTTAAAAATATGGAGTAACATAGACTCGAGTAAAGTGCTTTAAGATAGCTGTTTATTAAACATTGGTAGATTCAACCAAATTCAATCTCTCAGAATGTTGTACCTTAACCAGCAATAAAACTACTATAGTGAATAAATCTACCTAAATGGGCTATTACAAAAGCTAGAACAGTTGACAGTTCGCCAGCTCATTATTGCGCATACGCAGGGGCAAGTCTACGCCTACGATATACTCTTGCGCAACCCGATGACGTCATCTTTAGAAACTGTCAATTAAAAATGTAAGGCTGTTTTGTGCTTTGTAAACTGGGCTGACGGCTTGACACTCAAGCTGAGGCTATAGTAGGCAGCGATTTGCGATGCGACTAGAAGAGCGAAACGAAAAGAACTTGGTATCATTATAAGCGAAATCCATATTTGCATCAATGTCGCTAAAACGTTGATGTAGACGATGCCCTGATTACAGTTATTTAGTTCCTTTAGCAGAAATAAATCAAAGATCGCTAATAATGTATTACAGTAGTGTAGCCATATACGTGAGCATGTGTAATTATTTGTTTTAATCGCTCATATGTCGCAGGTCGCGTCGCAGTCTTATGTAGCTTCAGCCTAAGAATTTGATCTCGTGTTTTTTTTTTGGGAAGTATAAAATCATCAAATCCCGTCCTGGGTGCAGCGGGAGGGCGTGTCAGACTTTTACTGACTAAAATCCACTCATGTTCCTTCGGTTGCCCTTTATGTTCCTGGTGAATTTAGGGGGTTTGTGATTATCGATTTAGGCCTCAAATAGGACTGGTATTTCCAAAGATCTATTTTAATACTAGCTTATTGTACTGGACTTTTCCGAGACAGAGAAAGAACGAGCAATAACCATCATTGGCGAGACAGATGCTTAATAAAGGTCACTTTTTTACGAAGTTTCCCATCATTATCCCATAAGAAGTCTGAGTTTATCTTAAAATCTCCTTATCGATTTTAAGATAAACTCAGACTTCGTATGAACTAAAAGATACCATAGAGGATTTGACCACATCTCAACTGTGCCAAAAAAAGGTAAAATTCAAAGCATTTATTTTACTTAGATCATTTACAAGCACTTCTTGAATTGTCAAAGAAGATAGGGGGTTTCTTAATCATTAGGGCATTTCAAGACTGCAAATAAATATTTTTTGACATACTAGCTTTTGCCCGCGGCTTCGCTCGCGTTAGAAAAAGACAAAAAGTAGCCTATGTTACTCTCTATTCCTTCAACTATCTCCACTTAAAAAATCACGTCAATTCGTCGCTCCGTTTTGCCGTGAAAGAAAGACAAACATACATACAGACAGACAGACAGACAGACAGACACACTTTCCCATTTATAATATTAGTATGGATGTTAGTAAGCGTAGATAAGCAAAAGGCTTCAAAGATAAGACAAAGCCTGAACAGCAATTTTCTATTAGGACTCTTATAAAAAACACAATGAAAAAAAGCTTTCAAGCATTAAATATTAACACTCGTACTTTACCAATACCATTACAGTCGTAAATTCGTAAGCTTCAATATATAAATAAAACTTATGTTATTTATTTATTTACGAGGGTCATTCTGTAGTATTTACTACTTAACTATAAATCACTGTGTCACAACAGAGCGAAGCCACTCGCAGACAAAAGCATTACTTCAAGAAGAATTAATATCTGTAACGGAATTGTCCTTTTTGCGTTATGTCTAGGATTATCTCTATTATACAATGTGTAACTGAATTAATGCACTTTGAGAAAATAGTTTGTTTAGAATCGTTTACTGAATCGATTTTTGTAATTTTTAATATAGGTAATATTTTAACAACATAATATTATTAACTCGGGTATTAACGCGAATAATATTTATTTAAATACCTTGGAAGGCTTGACGTTTCGACCTGGTTGCACAGGTCGTGGTCGCAAGCAGACCACAGAAGAGGCAGAGGGCGAGAAGGAGTGGTGGGAGTCTGAGAGAAACAAACAACTTTTATTATGGAACCAACCCTGAAATCTCGAAAAAAAAAATCAGCTGTTTCATACATTATGGTCGGGAGGGCATTGAACTTTTGTTAGAAACAGCTGATATTTATTTCGCGTTTTCAGAGTCAGTTCCATAATAAAAGTTGTTTGTTTTCATGAGTAGAATCATCTCCTAGCGGGTTGTGCAAGACCAAAAATACACCAGGTATAACTTCAAATCTCGCGTACAAAAGCTAATTAAAGCCAATTACACATTCATCTAATTCCCCACAACGTCGTGAGTTCAACCTCTTATCGTAAATCAAAAATTCATATCAGAACAAACTGAATTTAGTATAAATCTCAACGCAAGTTAACCAGTTTGTAAGTTTAATACGTTCGTAGACAGCTCGGGGGATTAATTTTTAATAAGTTACTCGTGTCTACGCTTATTACACTGTTACGTTACGTTTTGCGTTACGTTGTACCCTCGGGAAGGTGATCGAAACCGTATTTTGGGGGTTAAGAAGTTCTCAATCCGTACTAATATTATAAATGCGTAAGTAACTCTGTCTGTCTGTTCCTTCTTCACGCCTAAACCATTGAACCGATTTGAATGAAATTTGGTACAGATATAGTCTAGGACCCGAGAAAGGACATAGGATAGTTTTCGTCCCGGAAATCCTCCGGGAACGGGAACTATTATTCTACGCAGACGAAGTAGCGGGCAAAAGCTAGTGTTTTATAATTAAACTAGCTTTCACCTACAGTATTACCTGCCTCTTCCACTATTTTACCAGTTTAGGGGTCGAATAGCCACAAATCCTTTGACAATGTAAAATAACAAACAAAACGGAAGCAGCCCACTTGCGAAATTTGAGTTATTTTTACCTGACTGTCGAAAGGAGGGTTATGTTTTTCGGGCGTATATACTAGGTGTATTTTTGGTCTTGCACAATCCTCTATGAGAAGATTCTACTCATAAAAACAAAAAAACTTTTATTATGGAACCAACTCCGAAATCTCGAAAAAAAATATCAGCTGATCCATACATTATGGTCGGGGGGGCATTGAACTTTTGTTAGAAACAGCTGATATTTTTATCGGGTTGTGCAAGACCAGAAATACACCTAGTATAAGTATGTCTCATTCTATAGCGCGCTCTACAACCTAAACCGAAATGTCATTGAATTCGTCTCAGTTGTGGGAGTGGAGTGACATAGGGTATATTAATTTGAAACATAGCCACCGACTTCCGAAATTGCAGTTGGGTTTTTTGAATATTTAACTATTATTATTTATTTCCGTTTTTAGTTTTTGTCAGCCCATCAAGTTCCACTCTTGGGCAAAGGCTCCTCCTCCATCGAACAGGCGAAAATTTCTATTTAGGCCAGTTTTCTGGGTGAAAGTATTCATGAGTACAAACCAGTTTTATTATAAGACCAACCTTGTAGAAACTAGAGCTAATTTCCGTGCGATCAAGCGTTTTTGCCGAACCTATTATTGGAATTAAACGTAACAGCTAGCATTTTAGGAGTTTAGTGTAGGACCTAGCTAGTAGGGCAGGCTAATTTTAATCAGTGGTGCTACGCTATAGTATGTTGTCCCAATCTGAGAATAACCGAGAAGTATATAAATAATAAATAAATAAATAAATATCCTGGGACAAGTCACACACGGCCATCTGATTCCAAACTAAGCAGAGCTTGTACTATGGTAACCGGATAACTGATAAACATACTTATATAATTTATAAATACATACATATCATAGATAAATTACACCCAGACACAGAACAAACATTTATGCTTATCACACAAAGTTTGTCCTGGGTGGGAATTGAACCCACGACCTCCACAACCAGTATTGGTCCTCTAATAAAATTGCTTGTACTTCTCGCACTTTCTTGTATAAGTCAGATATTGTTAAATAAGACAAAGTTATTTTTGAACTTAAAGTTTCTACGTTTTTAGCAAAAATTTAAAGCATAAAAATACTTAGAGAATCTAATTAAAAATCTTAACTAGTACTATGAAAACAACTATGTTTATTTGAGAAACTTATGACTCTTAAGTTATCACTAAAATAGATTTAATCATTAGAATCTTCATTTTCATCAACAAATAAATTAAGCCCGCAAATAAGCACTTCAACTTTTCCATCTCAAAGTAATAATTTCAGGCTTTACGCTAAAATTGTTGCCATTATTTACAATTAAAAATAAACAACAAGTACGAATGAGATTCGATTGAAGCATAACTCTGTCACAAGTACTATTTATTTTTCGACTGAATTCGAAAATTATAAAGTTACAACTGTCTCAATTAGGGAGGGAAACGCAAAATGTATTCTACCGCCACAGCTTTAGAGTCTAAATTCGAAAATTGTTGGCTCATTCATTAGTTAGTACAATCAGGGCCTAAGCAAACATCAGACCGGTGAAATTTTGTTTGAATAATTATTATTTCTGTTTGAATTATCCTAAACAACGCGAGTCCCGAATGGAAAATTCTTGTTCTGTGTATGAAATCTAATTAAGTACGTAGTAAACCTCTGTTTTGGCTCGTTTTCGCGGGATTTAAGACATAGGAGATAAGCGAATTTAGTTACATTTGTGAACATTTCTCCGAAGTACTTTTGCGATGTAGTTCGGCGAAGTTTTGCGTACGTTTTGCTAGTTAACGTTTACAACTGAGTTTGCGTTAGGGTCAATTACCACATAAAATATATACAATAGGACGCCAGTACTCACGTTTTAGTCTATTTTTAACCCTCAACGCAAAACAGGGGTGTTTGAGTTAGATAGCTGTGTCGTGTCTGTTTGTTTGTTCGACTGTCTATCTTGTAGCACCATAGCTCTTGAATGGACGATCCGATTTGGATATGGTTTTTTTTTATTTTAGAGTAGATTATCCAGCGATTGCTCTTAAATATTATATTTTATCAAAATCACATTAAATTCAAATACATACCATAAATTGAATTGTCTCGAGAACTCAAAGTCGGGCAAAGTTTTATAAGAATCGAAATGTTTAACAAGCTTTTTATTAGTTTTTGCAGTAGCTTCCGATATTTGTAGAAAGTTCTTCATAGCCAATTATTATGGCATTTGAAACAATTACAAATGGTGAAGCTAAATACAAAACCATTCAATACTAAATAAAGAGTTTTAGATATATTTAGATTTTTTTACATTTCGTTACCAATAGAGTAACGAAATTTTAATCCTTTGATAGTATTAAATAGTTTATTAAACAATGAATTTATTTCAGTTATTTTTGTCCAATATCAGTTACGGATAAATGGATAGAAAAACCATATATTTTAGATATACGCGGGAAAACACTTTTCCAATTGTTTTATTAATTACAGCATACAAGATGTAAAATCAACGATTATTACAATTATTATTATTAAACAAATAATCAACAATCACCTGACGTCAGACATCACGGATATATTAACTCAGCGATATTCAGCAAAATATATTGATGTGCAGAATGAACCGCTGACCTATCAGAGACGTGACATTCAAGTATTTACTAGTACATGTGTCCTACATCCGTGACATATTAGGTTCCGTTTGCAAGCAATAAAACAGAACTGTGCTCTTCAATTTAAGACAGCATCAAAAGGCTAATCCATTCTAATAAATACCTAGGACATTGTGTGTGTCTGTCTGTCCGTCTTTCACTACAAAGCGGAGCGACTGACGTAATTTTCTAAGTGGTGATAGTTCAAGGGGTGGGTCATTCGTAGAACTTTGACAGTCGTCACTGGTTAGCCAGAAACTCTGACCAGTCTAATCATGACGTATCGTGTCGCCCAGTTACTGGGTTGTGGAGGTCTGACAGGCAGTCGCTCCACGTAAAACACCGGTATCCAGCTGAATCCGGTTAGGCTGGAAGCCGACCCCAACACAGTTGGGAAAAGGCTAGGGAGATGATGAAGAGTTGAAGGGGTGGAGACATAGGTTGCTTTATTGCGCCGCGGGAAAAACCTAGTTCTACAAATAAATCGTCATTTATTTGTAGTCCATACACTTGTATTGATGACATTGCAGCTTGAAATCGTCATTTCAAGCTGCAATGTCATCAATACAAGTGTATGGACTTTGGTCTCTTTTTTTTGGATGGGAAATCATCAAATGACTTTTGAGATGGGAAATCATCAAAAGACTTCTCCTAGGCGGGGCGGGAGGGTGTGTCAGACTTTTACTGACTAAAACCCACTCATGTTCCTTTGGTTGCCCTTTATGTTCCAGGGTCACGGTAACTATTATAAACATTCCGCAACTTTAAACAAATCATCAAAATCAGTTGAGCCGTTTCTAAGTTATCCTCTCTTTTGTTAGCTGCCGTCACGATATAATTACTTCAGAGCGGGGCTTTTTTTAATTACACTTGTTATCGCTCCTAACTTAGGCCAGCTCAACATAAAATGTTTGAAAACAAGACGAAGGCGCATTATTTATAGTTCAGATGTTATCGAATTAAATATAACAGAAACAGTACATGCTTATGTGTGAAAATAAGGGAATAAGTATGTGTCGAGAGTTAGGTAAGTTTATACAGAAAGTTGGGAAGTTTATATGCTAACGTGTGGTGAAAACAGGTATAATATTTTATGTGGAGTTAGGTTTGTAGAATGCTGTTTTTGAGTTTTTCGTTTCATTTGTACAGAAAGAGGTGCTAAGGAACAAAGAGGACGAAATTATGAAAAGAAAATTAGATAATAAAATTAAATAATTTGATGACATTTTTTTTTTTGGTGAGTGGGAAATCATCAAATGACTGCTAAAACCCACTCATGTTCCTTCGGTTGCCCTTTATGTTCCAGGGTCACGGTTACTATTATAAACATTCCGCAACTCTGGCAGGCGTTGGCCCTGTTGGGCCCCAATTTGATGACATTAGGTTGAGCGGTAGGCTGCTTGCCTGTCGCAGATTTGATTCCCGCTGGTGGTAAATATTTATATGTATATAGCTCACATAATTGATATACAACGGTGTGTTTGGTCGTGAAAAACCCGCTAAGAGAAGATTCTACCCATAAACACAAACTAACTAACTATGAAACCAACTCAGAAATCGCAAAAAAAAAAACTGCTGTTTCTAACAAAAGATCCATGCCCTCCCGCCCATTAGAAACAGCTGATAGTTTTTCGAATATCGAAGTTGGTTTGATAACGAAAGTTGTTGATTTTTATGTGTAGTATCATCTCCTGGCGGTTTTTTCACGACCAATAATGCACTTTGTATAAAAAGCCTTTTTAATCCTTCGAACACATGTGATTTGAGACACAATAGAAAGACAATAGCAGCCCGACAGCCGGCTGTCGGTTGGTCGTTGAAAGGTTTAAGTAATAGAAATCTATTACTATATAGCCACACGTATTTAATCAGAGTCTGGATGTTTGTGTAGGTATATGTTTGTAAACACATTAACTATAGCAGGAATCCCTAATGCAAGACACGATTTTTTTATGTATTATTTATTTGAAAGACAAAACACACCAAAGAAACTTTAAAACACAAGAAAATACTTACGTTTCGATATCGTTGGAGCGATATCTAATTCATGTTTGGCGGCCAGCGCGCCGACTGTCCCGTAACTTCTGTTCTGAAACAATTCAAGAGTTAATATTAATATTATTATCTTACATTTTGTGAGCACAAAAGGAGAATTTAAACTTTTAACGAACAAGCGACAGCCGGCTGTCGCGCTGCTTTTGTCTTTTTTTTGTGTTTCGAATCTCGTGTGTTCGAAGTTTTAATCAATTTTTGTTTTCTACACAAAAGGCGATTGCTCCATAGTGGTACAGTAATAGGTTGGTATTATTATTTAATAGCTTTTGCCCGCGGCTTCGCTCGCGTTAGATAGAGACAAAAAGTAGCCTATGTTACTCTCCATCCCTTAAACTCCACAAAAAAAATCACGTCAATTCGACAAACATACAGACAGACGACAGACTGACACACTTTCCCATTTATAATATTTGTTAGTATGGATGTTCTGTTTTAGCGGTCTCTAGAAACAAAACGCGTAGGCATGTCCATTGAGTCTTACGTCAATCGGTTTGTCTAATCCTGCGAGTGTCACTAAAGACATGACAGTAACAGAAATTCAATATGGCGGCGATCAGGCGCCATTCTATTATAAATGTGAAAACCTTTCGACGACCATGCGACAGCCCGCTGTCGCTTGGTCGTCGAAAGGTTCAATCTTCGAACACACGTGGTTCGAGACACATTAGAATAACAATAGCACCGCGACAGCCCGCTGTCGCTTGGTCGTCGAAAGGTTCAATCTTCGAACACACCTGATTCGAGACAATAGAAAGACAATAGCACCGCGACAGCCCGCTGTCACTTGGTCGTCGAAAGGTTAAACCTTCGAACACCCGTGATTCGAGACACAAAATAAAGACAATAACAGCGCGACAGCCGGCTGTCGCTTGGCCGTTTAAAGGTTAAATATCTCCGGGCAAAAATCCCGTAGGTGGTGGGTACCACATTCAACCGTTGATCAGACAAAGAGACCCAAACGGCGCATGATCATTATAATAGCCGAATAAGTTCGTTATCCTGCCAGTGTGGTCGTGAAGCACATTTCGACCATTGCCTGCCTTGCCTCTATAGCTCTCGGCCTTGGACAGGCAAAAAATATACAAATAATTGAGCTCAGGTAGCAACAACGTGAACGGAGACCTCCAGACGGTCTCTAGGATTTTTGGGGTCGAGTTTTTATATTTTGGTCGCTTTCTTCCTTTCTTTCTTTGTCTTATCTGGTTTTTTTGTGGCTATTTAAAGTACGGTTGTCTAGAACTGATCTTTTGGAAAGATGGAATAGGGAAAAGTATTGTGGGAAATAAAGCAAAAGAACCTTTACCGCCTTATTACAAAACAAGGTTTTTCTCTAAACCAGGTTTAAACCATTGAGCCAGGTTTTGTAATTTGAATCATATTCTGATACGATCTAGATTCGAAATACAAAACCTAGCTCAATGGTTTAAACCTGGTTTAGAGAAAAACCTTGTTTTGTAATAAGGCGGCTAGGGTTTAGCTGGAATTAGGAGAAACTGGTTGGTTGGTAATCAGTGACAGATTTCCTTATCTATACTAATATTATAAAGAGGTAAAATTCGTAAGTTTGTAGGTTTGTATGTAGGGGGTAATCTCTGGTCCGATTTGAAAAATTCTTTCAGTGTTAGATAGCCCATTTATCGAGGAATGCTATAGGCTATATACCATTACGCTACGACCCACAGGAGCGGAGCAGTAACGAAGAATGCGGGTGAAACCGCAGGGGACAGCTAGTCCACGAATAAAATTATAACAGAGGCGATAATGGCGCAGGCGATATAGAAGTTGATCTTCAAATATTTTTTCCTTGTAAAGACATTCAAAAAAAGGTTTTATGATCTGATTAAAATAAATATATTTTTATTTTTCTATCGACTTTACCGTATGTAAGTCTTAAATATCATCTCGGTGAATATATAGCATGATTGAAATGGCTTTTCAGTTTATTTACACTGATATCAAAATTGGAAACAAATGGTTATAGTAATGAGTATTTTTATGAATAAACGTTCGTTAATAAAACCCGAAAATAGCTACGCTAAGTGCGCGATACTTAACGTTTATTTATCACTGCCTTATTCTCATATTCATATTCTCATATTCTTTATTGCACACAAAAAAACATAACATAATAAACTTATAGCAAACAAAAGACTTATGTACAATGGCGAGCTTAACCCAAAATTGAGTTTTCTACCAGCAAACCAAAAATTTTGTAGTGAGATTTGCAACGGAGGATATGCTTATGTGCAAAAAAAATACCTATTACTCTTATACAACTGCCTTAGTTCTTTTATTACAAAAAAAAAAATAGATACACAACTAACACAACACACTCAGCAATAGAAACACGCCCCTAAAAATCGGCACACATTCTCAACTTGTGCGCTCATTTGGTCTATCTAACTTCACAAGTGAAATCACAAACTACACTAAAAAACTACCAAGAAAGTCAATTGATTTTTCTGAACTAGTCGTATTCTTGAAAAAAAAAAACAATAAATAATGAACGTAGATAATTACAGTCTACGACCCGTCCTCAGGCAGGGCAAAGGCCTGACTCATACTAATCCTAATGTCATGTCACTGGTACTTACGTAGGTACTAAGTCGATTTTCACAAAAAATGTAGGTACAAGACGAAACAACCAATTTCGTGACTGAATTGGCAAATTCCGATTTCAATGAAATATTTATTTGAAATCTCGGAATTGGATTCGTAAGTATTACTGATTTTGAAGTTCATTGTCACTAGAACAAGGTTGTACCGAACCTGCCGACACGCTTTCGTTAAATTGACGGACAAAACGATTTTGTCATTACGTTGTTGTATAATGCAAAGAATTTTTATTATAGTTTTGTGGAACCTTGTGTAAGTATTTGGGTTAAGTAGGTAAATTACTTACGTTGAGACCTGATTACGATACGATATCTTTGCTTTGGTTGAAAAAAATTGTAAATCTATAAGTATACAAAAATAATGTACTTACAATTTTTAAAATTACATGACTTACGTCTCGCCGATATAAACTATTATAAATAAAGACATTATTTTGGATTGTAGTAAGTAATGCTATTCCAGTACTAGATGAAATTCGAAGGGTTCGAAATTGAATAAAACGCCATCTAGCGAGTTTCAGCTGAACTTTAACCACACCAATATCATTACTAGGTGGCGCTATCTCTCGAAAGGCGTTCAATAAATTGCCAAGCGATGCAAAGGCGAATTTAAGAAAGACATTATGCGATTTCTAATCTATTGTGAATGGACCTTCAAGCAAGCTTACATAAGATTACTCATGTGTGGCAATCGACTATAGACTGAAGATTAAACCAGGTATTCACAGCCATTTACAAACATTCTAGAGGTGAATCTAGGTAATGGGAGATTTCGATAATAGTATTCGTAAAGGCACGATTCAGTATATTTCCATCAAAATATGTTTATAAACACTCTTATTTTGTTGATACCATTTACAACTGTCAATTTTGAGATTGTTTTATAAAGTACCTACCTATATTGTGGGTAAAGGTTATTTATGCTAGGACTTTTGGAGCAAAACATTTTCAAAGAAATGTTGCCGGTTTAGACATTGTCTTCGCGATAAACGTTATGTAATAAACATCGTAAAAAATAAGTATTTACTAAGCTACTGATAATAAGAGCATCGATTTTCCTTAACAAAAAATCAAGGCCTGTTTCATAGAAGGTATAGATTTACTTAGTACTAGCTTCTGCCCGCGGCTTCGCTCGCGTTAGAAAGAGACAAAAAGTAGCCTATGTTACTCTCCATCCCTTCAACTATCACCACTTAAAAAATCACGTCAATTCGTCGCTCCGTTTTGCCGTGAAAGAAAGACAAACAGACAGACAGACAGACAGACAGACACACACACTTTCCCATTTATAATACTAGCTTCTGCCCGCGGCTTCGCTCGCGTTAGAAAGAGACAAAAGGTAGCCTATGTTACTCTCCATCCCTTCAACTATCTCCACTTAAAAAATCACGTCAATCCGTCGCTCCGTTTTGCCGTGAAAGAAAGACAAACAGACAGACAGACAGACAGACAGACAGACAGACAGACACACTTTCCCATTTATAATATTAGTATGGATTAGTATGGATTTACTTTAAACAGTACAGGTTGTGAGTGACTCCATTATTAACGAATTTAATGCAACATCCAATCAGTATAGCCGATGGAACATCAATAGGAGAGTTCGAAATTCAATATCTAAAAAAGAAAATAAAGAATTTGAGACAGATTTTAATTTATATCTTTTAACCTTGAACCCCTAAATTGTATTGTATTAAATCCATACTTAATATTATAAATGGGAAAGTATGCGTGTCTGTCTGTCTGTTTGTCCGTTCTTTCACGGTAAAACGCAGCGACAAATCGACGTGATTTTTCAAGTGGAGATAGCTGAAGCTATGAAGAGTGACATAGGCTACTTTTTGTCTCTTTCTAATGCGAGCGAAGCCTCGGTCAAAAGCTAGGTTTACCTAAAGATAAATGTATCCAAATCGACGTCAACGTAGGATCACCACAATGCCAGCAATGAGGTCTCTAGCTTAGTAATTTCACACTCGATCAACGCAAATACCAACGATTAAAGGTCCGGACACACTAGCTGCCTAGGACGCGCGTCCTAGGTTTCTGTTAGCCATTTTTGTTAAGGTTTTTTTTATGGATGGTAAATACTAAAATGACTTCTCCAGCCTCCAGCTTGTTCCTCCGGTTGCCCTTTGTGTTCCGGGGCCGCGGTAACTATTAGAACTATTTCACAACCCTGGCAGGTTTTTAAGGTAATGTGCCGAATTTGAAATTTGTAGGCTTTTGAATTTACCTTAAGAGAATTTGAAATTTGCTTATCGACTAAACACTACTAACTAATTTTTATAATCTCGGCCTAAATGGTTTAGTAATTTTTGGACAGCTAAACTGAACAAAATTAATTAATTACAGTTTTATGCGACTTTATACGAGAAGTAATCCGAACACAGATAAACTTATTCATTACAATGTCTTACAAAGTCAAGCAGCAGTGAGCCGTTGATCACAGCTGTCAACGAACAGTTAATTCTGACATGTTCGCCTTCAAGTACCTCAGTAATCCTTTCACTTAACTGGCCTTTATGTTTGCGTCAACGACGGATGCATCATCTGCCTACTTTATGGAACTATAAAAGGTAATTGTTACATCTAAACTATAGTTTTACGTACTAATCTTTTTAATGCTTTGAACACACGTGATTCAATCCACAATAGCAGCGCGTCAGCCGGCTGTCGCTTGGTCGTCGAAAGAGAACAGCTGTTTTTTTTCGAGATTTCAGAATTGACAGTCACTCTATACTTACACTAGCTTTTTGCCAGATAAAACGACTTAAGTTAGAATGATGAAACTTGCACAGTAGTTTCTGTTTATAACGTACAGGCGTATTTAGAAGCGATTTAGTGAAATTTCACAATTAAGGGTGTTAAATATGGTATAAAAGTTTAAAAATGTGCGGACGGAAGCTCAAGAAACAGCTAGTATTATAAGTTGCAGAATGTTATAATAGTTACCGTGACCCTGGAATATAAAGGGCAATCGAAGGAACATGAGTGGGTTTTAGCCAGTAAAAGTCTGACACGCCCTCCCGCCGCACCCAGGACGGGAGCAGTCATTGGATGATTTCCCACTCACCAAAAAAAAAGCTAGTATTATAAAACTAAAGCTAAAAAATGAAGGAACTAAGTGGAAATAAATATTTTGAGTTTATTTTTACACTACCGACATGATAAATAACATTTGACTTTAAACCCTTCGACGACCAAGCGACAGCCGGCTGTCGTCGGGCTACTATTGTCTTTTTATTGTGTCTCGAATCACGTGTGTTCGAAGGATTAATATTGAACAACAAAAAAAACAGCTATTTTTATGAAGAAATTACTAAAAGTCATAGAACAACAGTTGTTCTTTATAATGTCATTATGTAATATAGTCTTGTGAGGTTATTTGACCTATATATCGAGAAAGGTTATAGGGTATATGACATGGATCGTAGACCCACGGAAGTAGAGCAGCAACCGAAGACGTAACAGAAAGTGAAATCGCGGGTATATCTAGTTTAGTTATACCTACATAATTTGATTTGCAAGAAACGCGACTGGATAAACTAGTGTCGAGAAATGTTAGTCAATGAAGTTAAGTAAAAAAAACTTCTAATTAACCAAGCCAAATATATTATTAAAAAAAAAGTTTTTATAATGTCTTTGGCTTTTAATTTACCAAAGACTTAATATAGGGTGTGTTTACGGTTTGAATCTCCAAAAATCCTTACTAGTGGATTTTTACTCTTAATAAAGAACACATCCTCCAAGCTAAATGTCTTTTGAAACAGTGGTTTGGGATGTGCATTGATATAACAACAATCAGTCATTTAACCATTTTCTATATGTAGGTCATTTTCCGAAAATATATTCTTTAGAGTCCTAAGCACAAATAAACTCAAACACGTGTACCAATGAGCCAATGACCGATTAAATCCTAAGCTTCTAAGTCTTCGTATTCCAAAGACACACCAAACTCGTAACTTAAGACAAACAGACATACCAAACAATTTTAGTGATACAGTTCGTTCCTAATAAGTTTAGTGTGGCCGCGGCTTTACGCGACGTAGGCGTTGACAAGGGTCCGACTTTATTTACTCACCAACGATGCCCCTTTTCATTACGGCGCCCGTATGCTAAATGCTTGGACCCTAATTAAGGAAACCAGAATTGGAATATGGGCACAATGATATTAACGAATTACTTTATTTGTGAGGTTGCACTTGTTATTGGTATGTCGTTTTGTGTGTTGTTTTTAAAAATGGAATTTTAAATGTGCTTCCGTCGTTTTCATGTGTATAGATTATTAATGTCATAGTCATTTATATATCGATTTTTTTAACTGAACTGTTAAGTTAACATTTCAATATCACCAGTAATTGTTTAAAATGTATATTTTTCATAGTTTAATCTTACTAATTTAAGCTGAAGAGTTTGTTTATTTGATTGAACGAGCTAATCTTAGAAACCTCTGGTCTGATAAAAAAAATATTTTTCAGTTTGATAGCACATTTATCAAGAAAGGCTATGGGCTACATAACCACAGGCCTCGGCCAACGGGAGCATACCATATAATTATGTGGGGGATCTTTGATAAAAAAAAAACATTGCCCGCTTAGAACCCGAATGCAATCATGGTCAAATTAGACAGCGCCAGAAGTAAATCGACGTATTTTAGTTGCCATGTTTTCAGTCGCGTCTAAATTATCTATGGAGTGTCTTAATTTGACAGGCTTAAACTAGTACTTCATCTTCTGTCCTTTTCTTAATGAAATAGAAAGAAATAGATGCACTGAACTTAAATTTGGTTAAGTTTGTGAACAAGAGAATCGGCACCATTGTCCACATTTTTAATCAACTTACAAAATCCTCAGCCGATTTTCCAAACAAAAATTGTGTTTCGTATTATGTAGTGAAATAAAATGGCTTCATAGGACCTCGGCTTTATCTTCAGCCACCAGTCGGGTACGCCACAGATAAATAAATAAAGTACACAATAGAAGGGACAGTTCATAACGAGTAACGTCAACCGAATAAATTGTAACTCGGTTAAACTTGTTGTTAGTTAGTGATGTTGATGTTACCGTTCATTTGTTTAGTTGAATAGGTGATGGTTAGTTTGTTGTAAATTACTGTAAGGCTGAACAGACTTTTGTGGTTTAAACAGGTCGGATTGAAAAATGTTTAATGTATGATTAACCGATTTATGAGACTGTAGGCTATACACCGTGTTAGATAAGACGAAGGACATATTAAAAAAGGCTATTCGGTATTTTATTCTCACCCCACATAATGTAAAAACATTACGCTATACGACCCGCGAGAGCAAAGCTAGATAAAGCTATTATAATAATAAAAAAGCAAAAATAATGCTACTTCTATGTAATTAAAAGAAAAGTATACTTATTATTTAGTTTAAGTATAAAATAGGTTTATTTTTGTGTGTTGACTGTTTTGTAACCGACCAGTACATTTTAAACCATTATAAACGTACCAAACAAAAATTCTTCACTTTTATCAAAAACGCCAATGAAAAACGCAAAACCGAAATGAAATAAAAATGAAAACGTAAGCGAATCAAGTTAAAACGCGAAACGCCGACGTAATTACCGTACCCAGAAAATGGCGGACGAATCGAAATAAATTTTAAATTAACCAGCGACAAAAGGTGGGCTAATTAATTTTGAAAACTGCTGCCGTATGTGTATTGTCCTAATTAAATTATTGTTACATTTATTTACATGTTTTTACATGGAGCGTATCCGAACTACACTTGTATTTTTTTTAAATATTTATCAGTGACATTGACAGTTGACAGGTGTCAAACTACAGCATCGTGTCAGGACACCTTTTGTTAACCTCATTAAACCTAACTTCGAGGCAGATTCCTAGATAATTAGTATACTTTTTTAAGTAATAATGCTTTAAGCGAAGCAGCATAAAACAAGAGATCTCTCAACATTCGAAACGTGCAGCTAATGTCTTAAAGGATTGAGAAAAAGAGGTGTCTTTTTAAAAACAATCAAATTCCAATTTAAAAGCAGCGACTGCAACAGAAGAAATCAGATTCTAAGTCATGGGTTTACACCAGTTCAACCTAACAAGAGTATCATATCAAACATAGACATTAGCACATGCAGTCGTTTACAGGAATCTAGTTTATTGTGGGCGAATTATGTTTTCCGACTAACGTACTAAGCACCGCTCATCCCAAGGACACAGACGCCTACGCAGTACTTTAACTACCTATCTTAGTCTGCCAAACAAGCTACCAAAAACATCACAAATTGCAAAACTTCATTAAACAAAAACAACGTACTTAATGCTCAACTTAACTTCAAAATTAATTCCAATAAGAGTTCGAAAATCGGATCAATTTGGAACAATGAAAAGATACGTAATATTATTATAATGTAAAGTAAAACAGAAAGTACACAAACGGATCCGGTCGTATCATGTAATCGTATTACAAAAGATAAATTAATGATAAAAGCTGCCAACTTTCAGACATCCATTAAATCTCTCGTTGAAGTTCCAAATAAGTTTAAGGTCGAAAAGGGAATTATGTTGAAGTGGGACGACTTCAAAATCAACGATATCGTAATGGGGAAACAAAACGTTAGATATCACAATTTTGTGAAGGAAGATTTTAAGAAAAACACCTTAAAGGTCAATTCTAACTTTAGTAGTTTGTAACCGTAAGTTGAAAATAATTGTCAATGAAATTATGGAAGACATCTAAATCAATCGTAAATGAGTATTGAAAGTATTTTAGACGGTGTATCATTGAATGAGGATTAATCATGCATCAACCCACGCGAAATTTGTACATTTGACACACTTTTATTAAATTTCTGAATAATGCAAAGATTTCAATTAGTCCTACTTAACAAAAGTAGTAAGGAAAACGAAATGGCATTTTAGACACTCATTAAAATTCACTTCATAAGACATCGTTTTAAAGAGATACTTAGCCCACAAGTTCATTAGCAAATTTGAATCCCACTAAACTGGTCACCGTCAAACATAAGCTGTCGTAGATTAAAAAAAAACTAGAAAAGTATCAGGATAGGAATCTAATCAAAACGTTTGATTGTAACACTTTGTAAATCATCTTTATTTCATATATTTAACGCACCATTTCTTTGGCATACAAAAGGATATCAATGGAGAAAGAATATTTATTTATTTATTCATTGATGCAAAGTGGCCGACTTGAGAAACCTCAATACAAACATAGTGTAATTCACGGCAGCCTTGAGAACTGAACAAAGGTTATTTGGGTCTATGAGCCTCTATTTTCTTTACAAAGATATTCGTAAATAGGAAAGTGTTCTAAGTACGGGAAAGTAATGGGACGGTATTTTATTCGAAATGTGTAACATAAATATACAGGTATATATCGTATCATTGATTAATGGGCTTTCTTAGCCTGCTACAATGAACACGGCTAAAGAAATATTCTCACGCTCACCCATGCATTACACAAACGTAATAGTGATTGCACTAAAGTTATTATCGGAAATGAGGATGATACTGTAAATATAGAACCACATAAAAAAAATTGCAGTCAATCAAACGCCAGACACCTAAATAAAACCCCTATTATTAGACATTCAGCAAAACAATTAGTTAAAGCCAGACAGCAGATAACGAATAGACACAACAATCGCAGAAAATAGAATATTCATTAAAATGAAGCCAGTTATTGGTTTATTCAATGCACTCCTTATATCAGAGCCTTGGTCTAGTGGACCATGCCACTTTTATATCATGCGAACTGGCCCTTACTTTACATCATTTGGTTTTACATAATTTCGCACGATCACGGACATAAGGCTATGCATAGACGAGCTAGTTAGTGTAACTCGTTTGAATTGTGATGCAATAGACGCAATGGTTCGCACGCAATGATGAGAGAACTGGATAAAGGATTTTTTTGTGTAGACGCTTCTTAAGATTCGATAGCATCTGTTGAGTTTTAACTAGATGACTTGGTTTAAATAACTGGACGTGTAAATGAGCTGCTTTGAATGTGTTATCTTTAATTCTCAATTCTTTATTGCGAACCATAATGTATACATCAGTTAGTAAGAAATCAGTTACATAGTCACAATTATGGACCCTGACGGGCACAGCATAGATAAAGTAGGAAAGAGGAGGAAGGACACTGCTAATAGTTTAATATTAGTAAGTAGTTACTTAGTAAAATTATCGTTGTATAAAATGTATAACATTATTTATTGTATATTGTGTTGTGAATTCGACAGTAAAACACACTGTACATTACTCGTGACTTGGTAAGCTCTAACGTCTATCCCTGACTTTTCCGTGTGAAGATCCGGATTAAAAAGTAGCCATTGTCTATCTTTAAGGTCAAACGTCTCTCTATTCACAAAAACGCGTTGATCGTTAAAGGCATGAAAACGCACGAAAGTAACAAACGCTTTCTTATTAACAATACCAGTATTACAGAGCATGTTGAATGTTAGATGAACATTAGAACAAATTCACGTCAAGGCGAATTAGCGTTACTCGTCTTTAATACCGTGCCTCTCGATGAGTGGTAGGCCTAATATAAAGTGTGCTTCTTTCATCACTAGCATTAACTGCGGTGAGATCTGTAATTTCTGTTTTGGTATGATGCAAACAAGTGTGACTCAAGATTGTTTCTAAAACGGTTTCGAGAGTTCTATTTAGTTGTAGTTTCTAAATTGTAAATATTTTTGCGGATACGCCTGCAGTAATTAGAACAACGGTTGGCTTATTATATTTATTCCCCGAACTCAATTTTTGTTCTAAATAATAACTGAGCAAAACATTACAATTTTCCTTGTTTACAACAAATGTTAACAGTACATTCGATCAATATTGACACAGAGTTGGAGGCACAACCTCAAGGCTCTATTAAAAGACGTTTCAAAGTCGCTGTCATTAGCCAAAAGTTGAGGGCAGAAAATATCATGGAGGCTTTTGTGGGCATCCATCTATAAATATAATTGGCCAGGCTCGTTAGTTTCAGGGTAACTTTGGCTTTGAAGTCTGCTGAGGTCCGTACGCACAATCGCACGTCGTAATGATAAACGGCGGGTCTATGACGGATGAATAGATGGAAGAGAGCATGTGTGGGTGCTTTATGTAAGATTTTTCCTATGAGATACGAGTTTTCCTGTCGTATTGTTAGTACTTCTCTTTGCAAGGATTTGAGCGACAAAGTCAAAGGATTTGTGCACGTATTGCTAAGTATAACAAAGTTAGGTCTTTTATGAAGACATTGACTGGTTGCATGTAGTAGATGCTGTATGACATTTTTCCCAGCTGTTTATCTTCACATAATATAAATACAGAGAAGACACGAGAAGTCTCATGTTAATTAAAAGCAAAGTTTTTTAAGTCTTGATAACTTATCTACCTACAGAAAATTTACATGGCCATAATTTACTTACAAATATATTAATGCCTAAAACACTGCACCATCTGTAACCTAATGTTATTTTCTCACTTCTCAGTTTCAACTAAATATAAAAACTCATACAATAGGTATTTACCCCGCGAAATATTATGGAAAACTAACATACAAAGTGCCCATCAAGATATTGATCCCTTATAAAGAATACAGTTATAACAACCCGGGCCTAAATAAACAAGTCAAACATATGGCAACACGTATTCAACATAGAAATACATAATAAATGTATTATATTTACATATGAACTAGGACCGGGAGCGGAGTATATTTTTGCGAGTAGCCGCGCTCTCTGCAAGATGGCTTGTGAATGTAGATTATATGTTTGAGAGAGCAGTATACATCAACATCATTTCTCTGCGAAATACGTCAACGTCGGTGAATACAGGGCACAGAATTACTCCTTGGGGAACGCCGTAATTATAATGGTTTAGAGATGAAATGTTTAAAAAATAATATTAAGTGTCGGGAAAACAGACAGTGTGCGACGAAAACCAAAGCAGGTTTGTCGTAGGTAATAAAAGAGGCCTAAATACTTAACATTTCGAAAGTGTTTACCTATGTCAAATGCATGGTGAATGTTTTTGTTGCCACCTCTTGTCTAACTACGATTGACTGTATACGCATTACCATGTTTACTTCAATATATCAATACAGCTAATACGCTCCGCTAAGTTACTTTGATGAACGGTTTATCAGAAACTCAGCATTCAGATCTACAGAGACTCAATCAAAACAGCTAAATGGAAACACTCCGACCGCATTTCAATTAAGTGCTGCATGCCTTCTAACACATTCGTGTCATGATTTACCAGAATTTTCAGGCAGCGCCGTGAAATCGAACTAGTCCTTTGTGGCTCCAGAAAACTCTACGCTTTTAGATAACCAGATTTACAGGAATCTGGACATGCGACAGAACGATTGGAATTCTCTGTACGCAGAATATGTGAAAAACGCCATTCCCTGTGAATGAGGTCCGAAACTATTGGTTTGGTTGATTTTTAACTGTTTATACTGTAGAAAATGTTCAATGAATTTTGTAAAGCGTTTTTCCATTTGATCCTGTATATAAAACTGTGTGTAAAAATGGGATTTTAGTTTAACACCTGAATTCCGTTTAAATTTCAGTTCTTTTTTTAATAAGGTAAAAGTAATATTGAAGTTTATTGCTGCTATAGCGTGGATGCAAAATCAGTGAATCTAACTAGAATACGGAAAAACCAGTATATGATTGCGAAATTTAAACAGAATCTATTCATAGGATATTGCGTGATGCTACAACATCCATAACTTATAACGATTTAATAAGATGTAAAGATAATCTATGAAAGGAAATGCTGATATAAGGTGCCAATGTGTTTTATTTATAAGTTGAACTGCAAATGGTACGCATCAAGTGTGAGAAATGGGTCAAAGCAGTGGTCGACGGCTATGAGTCACTTTCGGCCACTGAGTTGGTATTGAAACGGCTTGCTGCGTTTCATACTGGTCATACTAATATTACTATTACGTAAAATGGTTTAGTAAAGCCAGACAAGGCTTGGCACCGTGTCACTGTATAAACTTCAGGTAAATTCGATAAGGAATTTTTAACAACTCCACTTTACTATCTAGTAATAATGTAGGTATGCAATCAACCGCTGCGAGTTAAAAGTAGTGCATTAGAGTAACAATTTACTTTGGTTCGTTGTTTCCTTAATTTACACTTAAAAATAAATACAATGAAACATTTGAATTGTGAAAACGAAATTCACATTGTGCCTTTGCTTTATTTGACAATTGTTTGTCTAGACTAGACTAATTCAATAAAGAGGTAAAGTTTGATATTTTGTTTGGAGGTAAAAACATTATTTCACTGATAGAAACCAATAGAAAGCTACTTTATTATTTCTGAGTGGCAATTTGCGAGCGTAGTAGGTAGGCAGGCACAAGCTTGATATTAAATTCTTCGTTGAATTTCGCCTAAGTATACCAAGTAGGTATTAAGGTATGGCCTTTGATACCAGTTCAACGAGTGAATGTTTTACACCAGCGGTTCTAAAACTTTATAAAAGCAATGAAATACTAAACAAGACCATAACATAAAATTCTTATGAAACTATTATAACTCAAACTCAAAACTATTTTATTCAAATAAACCAATTACAGGTACCTACTTTTGAATCGTCAAGGTGTCAGTCTGTCAGAAAAATGAAGCTAGTTGCTCGTTCCAAAAAGTAGGTCCCATGGAGAAGAGCGAGCAAGAAACTCCATAACAAAACAAGAACAAAAGAAATATTTTGTATTTAATACACTTCCAATTTTTACTTTTAATGAAATAAATGCAACAGCAGCACCATACAAGTGGCAATGTAGAATAGAAGGTAGAATAAAGTTCGATCCGACATGTCAATTTCCTAGCTTATGCTTAAGTCAATTCCATACATTTAACAATCTATTCTATTCTACCATGTATTCAATGCCACTTGTCTAGAGGTCACAAGTGTAGACAAAATTTATCCATTAGTTTTTAGGCACACGTTACAGAAGGAAGAACAGTCGGTTGTCGCGCTGCAATTGTCTTTCTATTGTGCCTCGAATCATGTGTGTTCGAAGGATTATATAGTAGACTAGCTTTTGCCCGCGACTTCGTCCGCGTGGATTAATAGTTCCCGCTCCCGGGTTAACGGGATGAAAATTATCCTATGTCCTTTCTCAGGTTCCAGACTATATCTGTACCAAATTTCATTCAAATCAGATCAGTAGTTAAGGCGTGAAGAAGAGACAGACAGACAGACAGAAAGACAGACAGACAGAGTTACTTCCGCATTTATAATATTAGTACGGATAAGGTCACTTGAATTCTCCGAAATATGAAATTGCCATACAATTATCACTTAGCGTTTGGTGTGAACGGTTACAGAAAAGTTATTTGTATAAGAGCCCTGCACCTCTAGAGCTAAACTAGTGGCATTGTAAAATAGATAGTAGAATGGAATAGATTGTCAAATGTATGGTATTGACGCGTATTGACATAGGCTTACACTAAGTAGTTTGACATCTCGTAATCAACCTCTTTTCTACCGTCTAAAGGTGCTGTTACGCTGTTTTTTTTTATGGCCGAAAGTTCTTTCGATTCGGACGAAACCTGGTTTTTGGAAATCCACTTTAAGTATCGCTGTTTCAGATAATGTACTAGTAGACACAACTAGAGCTGTAAAGCAGCTGCTGATAAAATTACATGAGTCATCTAAATCTAAGTTATAGTCGATCTAATTTAATGGTATATCTACCCACGCGGTGAATATGAGGAACACTGTGTGTTTATTTGACGGTCTAATGGTCTTGCCTTACCCTAGTCGTGTCGGATTACCATCCCAGCGGACTATAAGAGTGAAGAAGGATTGCACCTGTATTTGCGCACCTACTTGTGTACTTTTGCATATTTGGCTAACCTCTCATTACTTTACTCATCATCAACAGTTGGACATAGGCCTCACCAAATTTTTTTTCTGTGCAACGGTTCCCTGTGACCTCTAAAAAGTCATCTGTCCACCTGGCTGACCTTCCAATGCTGCGCTTGCCAAAATTACTCATACAGCAATGAAACACCCAGGCACAAAGAATTTTTATCATGAGTGTTAATTAAGTACTTACTTATTTAATCCTTCAAACACACGTAAGGCCCAGTCACACCGGAATGCCAGCTGCCGGCAGCGGCCGCCAGCGTAGCTAGAAACAAGAGGCGCGCGGCCGCTCGCGGCGCCGCGGGCGGCCGCTGGCAGCCTCGCGACCTTTTCAAGCGATACTAGTCTTTTAAGTATGTAGTTAAAGTTTAAAATTATTTCACACTGAAAGGTGCTCGCCGCGCCGCTGCCGGCCGCTGCCATTCCGGTGTGACTCGGGCCTAATTCGAGAAACAATAAAAAGACAATAGCAGCCCGACAGCCGGCTGTCGGTTGGTCGTTGAAAGGTTAAACCTTCGTACACACGTGATTCGAGACACAATACAAAGACAATAGCAGGGCGACAGCCGGCTCTCGCTTGGTCGTCGAAATGTAAGTATCAGTCATCCTAGACCACTAGTTTCGAATAATCCCCAAAAAACAACATTCCCACAGCCTAGAAAACACTTCCAGTACATCAAGTACTAGGCACAAAATAGTGAAGTCATTCACTCTACGATCGGCCACACGCATTGAACATATGGCGCAACCGTTGATAACAGCATGCGGGCCTGACGATTACTGACAGCTGTTAACGGCTATAGACGGAGCGTTTTAGCGACACAGAGTACTGGAAACAGTATACCAATGCACTAAAAATGCCAGTACAGCACTTAGCAAACATTCGTTTTTGCTTAAAATACTTAGCTAATTAGACTTTAGTTAAGACATAATTTATTATCCATACTAATATTATAAATGGGAAAGTGTGTCTGTCTGTCTGTTTGTCTTTCTTTCACGGCAAAACGGAGCGACGGATTGACGTGATTTTTTAAGTGGAGATAGTTGAAGGGGTCGAGAGTAACATAGGCTACTTTTTGTCTCTTTCTAACGCGAGCGAAGCCGCGGGCAGAAGCTAGTATAATTTATATATCGAGTATTATCGAGTTTTATGTGGATGAAAACGAGGGTAAGTCAGTGCAACAACAAAAATCCATTGATTCAATCCTTCGAACACACGTGATTTGAGACACAATAAATAGACAATAGCAGTCGACAGCCGGCTGTCGGTTGGTCGTTGAAAGGTTAAGGCGTTTTAAAGAACAAATCGCTAGGCTTCCTCACGACAATTTTCCTTCACCAATGTCCGAAATTATCTAAAGAAAGCGAATAAGACAAGATGAAAATATATAAATGTTCTGTATTGCTGGCTTGTCTTCGTCACCCGTCTGTACCTAGCCTTAAAAGAGCTCTTTTATTAGCATCTTATCTACAAGGGAAATGGAGGAAATAATTCAGGTAAGGATATTTGTGTTTCTTTGTGCAATGTTCAAAAGTAAATACAATACATAAAGGTATATTTTACACATTTGTTCTAGCACACGAAGTTCTATTTGCTTATCTTAAGAAAAAGTAGTTAGTTGAGTTATCTTGAGAAAAACGACATCTCATGTGTAGCAGTGTTAAAAGCTTTTATATTTAAAGTTAGCTTGATAAGGAATTGACGGTGTTGTATGTAAGTAGCAATTGGATGGCAATAGTTTCCTTCTGTTGAAGGTAATAAAATTAATACGTAATTTGTAACAAAAACCCTGTTTCTTTTATGAAAGTGCGCATTTTTTTTACATGTGTTTTGTTTTTCCTCTTATAAATACGCCAGTTGCGCTTTGTTGGGTAAACTACCGAACTAATTTTGATGATATTGATTTTGATATGAGAGTAAATTTGAAACTCAGGAAAAGAAACATTTAAACATACTTTGGAAGTAAAACCGAACAAATATTTGTGCATATTTTAAATGTTAGTGTTTGCTTGTTTGAACGTACTACTGTGTACTATTTGAAAAAATTACTAAAAAATAAATACGTAATAGATTTGAAAATGGAAAAGTGTAGTTAAAAACTTTTTACACAAAAAAAGGATTTTTTATGTCGTTACTAGCTTTTGCTTTTGCTTTGCTCGCGGTAGAAAGAGACAAAAAGTAGCCTATGTTACTCTCCATCCCTTCAACTATCTACACTTAAAAAATAACGTCAATTCGTCGCTCCGTTTTGCCGTGAAAGAAAGACAAACATATAGACAGACAGACACACTTTCCCATTTATAATATTAGTATGGATATTTTTCACAATATCCATCTGGCACACCAGCAGTACCGTATCTATTCATTCAGGTTTCTATTTAATTTTACAATAGACACCATTACGCCTTTTATATAACGTTGGCTTCCAAATATAATGGATTTTAATTGAACCGTTTAGTCTACATTTGACAGATTCTACTTTTGACATCACAGTCTACATATGACAGATTCTACATTTGACAGATTCTACATTTGAGAGATTCTACATATGACAGATTCTACATTTGACAGATTCTATATTTGAGAAATTTTGAAAAAAGTGAGACAAGGAACGGACAATATGGAATGAAGATTTAAACTGTTATAATATATTTATTGATAAGTAAATTTTGTTTTTATAACTAGTGTTTGTATTTATAGTAACCAATACTTACTGAAACAGTCACAATGACCAAATTAACGTCAAAATTATTTTATGTTAACGTATTGTTAACTTAATTACGTGTAAACAATCGCAATGGAAAAGCTATCAATTAGGCAACAATCATTTTTATCGCAACAAATATTATTAGTCTTATTTACTAACATAGGTCACATTGAAAAAAATACGAAAATGATACTTATTAGTAAGCTAATTTAATAAAGATTAAAAATCAAAATTACAACAGCAGTTGTAAATAAATTATTTTCTTAAAAAATCATCGATCAATATTTCATGATTTCGAAGTTTCTTAACAATTTTGCTGTATTTTTTGTCAAAATTAATGTCGCGGTGCCGGCGACGATTTTTACGCACAGATTGGAAAAGGCTATTAAGGAGTTTAATATTGCAGTGGTGAGCTTCTTTACGCAACTTTTGGATAAAATTTAACAGGCTTGGTTGCGTTGGGATTAAGACGTTAATTCTATGATGCCATCCTTCTAAATTTAATGCATTGTTTGTCCGATGACGTTGGTTGGCACAACTTAAAATTGAAGGACTCAAACGGGACCATTGCCTCTTGTAATAATTGCTGAATTCTTGCATTTTATCGGTATGAACCGATTCATTTTGTCTAAAATCAATTAACGCCCCTCTGGAATGTACTGGGCTGGTAGCAAAGGTAGGATGGCAGCCATTCTTACAATTCGTCTTTCTTCACTAGTTCTATCTACTTTTATTTCTTTAGCTTTCTTCTACACAGCTCTTTGGTAGTGGTAGTAGCATCCTTACTTACATTTGATTTCGGAAAAACTGTTCAAAATCTCTCAAATATAGAATCTGTCAAATGTAGAATCTGTCATATGTAGAATCTCTCAAATGTAGAATCTGTCATATGTAGACTGTGATGTCAAAAGTAGAATCTGTCAAATGTAGACTAAACGATATTAATGTTTACCAACGAGGGCAGATAATTTTATTTTGATAATTTTGTAGTTGGACACTTTTTTATTTGAAGCACAAAAAATACTGATCGTCTCAAAAGGATGAAGGTCGAATACTTAACGTCAGTTAACTTTAAGGCCCGTATTAATAGACGTCACTCAATTCTGAGACGCTCTCAAGTATCTTGCTCTCCTTGTCATTCTAAAGGGAAAAAATAGGACAGCAGTAGACTTGAGAGCGTCTTAGAATTGAGTGACGTCTATTAATATGGGCCTAAGACTATCTCAAATCTGTTGCTGTCTTTGTCACATTCTAAAGGAATATTTTTTTACAATTTTAGACTGAGTGAATTTGGAGCTAAAGAGGATAATATGGTACCTATATGTGATAATGTGACAGACAAACAAAGCCAAATCCGGACAGAACCCATAAGGATTTGTCACACTGGATGCGTTCTGCGGCCGGCGGTCAGGTCAAAGTGAACACAGCCCGCATCAAGTATGAACAATATTGTAGGTATCAATATATTTTGTATAGAATGCGATCTGACCGTGCGAGCACTAATCTGACAAGAACTTGCAATTTTCTTTGCCATAGACATTATTAAACAGGCTGTTTGTCCTTATATTTTTGATGCAGACGGTATTTAGTATTTTGCGGTCAGAAAAACTTCTGTGAAATGAGCAGTAATGCAAAAAAATAGTAATAACAACGAAAGTCGTATTAAATACGCGTATTCCCTTTGAATACAAGACGTTAGTATTAATATTAACAGGGGACAAAAGTTTGTAGTCAAAGAACATAAAATACATACAAACAAACATTTAATACGTCATAAATGTCAATTAATACAATATACGTTCCAATTAAAACTTTATAAGCCGTATTTACATAATCCATTCAATCCGCTAGCTATGCCTAGAAAGACAAAACAGTAAACCTCACCATTCATCCTTATTACAACCCCATAAAGCACAAAGTCAAATGATCCTCAATGCTTAAACAAGCAAAGTTATCTTTGCAGGGACATACGGGCACAAAAGTGCTTATGAAGCCCTAACGAGTAGTGCACATGTGAGACGATACGGGCGCCCTCTATACTGAACAATGCCTTCATTATTCAAACTACTCAAGTACAACAATAATCCTTATCTCCTAAGTATTAAGTCTCGAAGTTGAATGAATCTAATCCGGAAAAAAGGATGGAGTTTTACAAAGAAAATCAACAGATGGCACTGTGATAAATATAGGTACATCTCGAATGAGTGTTCGTTTATTATGAAAATAAAGGGTCATGTCAGGAGCATTTGGACCTGGTATTTTTTTCGGAAAGGGTTTGCGGGTTTCCCTGGCACGTTGAGAAAATGTGAGGATTAAGTTGAAAAACATTCTGAATTAATATAAATTGTTTACACAGCGTTAATTAAAACGTGAAATTCTTTGGATTACTTACGAGTAAACATGCATTAATCTCAGTTTGCAAGAGTTGTAATTAACTAGTTTCACTGAAGTTATTTCGTGTAAGTAAAAGTGTTTCCATACCATGTGGGAAGATATTTATGTTTATAATTTTCTTCTAAGAAAGCACATTTTTTTAGGCAAAATGTGGATTACATACAACATTTAGTTTATTGTGTAATCTAAAGTTAAATTACAGAACGTTACTTAATCTATCGTGTTATTCATGACAGCTATGAAAAAACAAAATTATACGTTTTTGCCCTATTCTACCTGAAATATTAAATTAACTATTTTCCAAAACATGGCATAGCTGAACTAACGCCATGACAAGGGTAATTAAAAATGAATTTTCATCCATCCAGCAATTAAAGTGGGATATACTTTTATTTTTAGAAAATGTTCACCTATTATTATTGTTAAATTACTGTAATTACACTGAAACTGTTTTACACCCTTTTATGTATTCCGATATTTATGATAGTGTTAGTTTTCACATCAACCCTAATGCCTTGACATTAAGGTGAAAATAGCTTTCTTCTCTCACAGAAAGAGTTAGAATAAAGCAAGTATATTCCACCCAACTTTTCTTCCACCCAGTATATATTTTACACGAACCATTTCAAGAGCTTAGCGTGGAGCGCGTCAAAAATGCAACACGTGGTACCAACCTCCCATAAATAAGATCGACCAGGAAAACGTTAGGTAACCGTAAGAAACAAAATAACGGCGAATAATATAAAAAAGGCCCAGGTTTTATGTGAATGCCCACATTAATAATTCATCCGTAATCCCCTAAAGTTGGTGGTAGGATCTAAAATGTATTTTACGACACAATCGACCGTGTTTTATACACAAGCCACAGGGGCGGATTGAGGTGCTAACTTGCCAATGAGTCTTCTGTTCAATATTATTTTTATTTTCTTGGTAATGTGTGCCCACTCGTTTTTATGGGTAGGTGCTGTTATGTCTTTCGGTAGCCAGGTGTCCTAAATCGACTACGTGACTTATAAAATGTGGTAAACATTTAAAAACTCTTTCTGTTTTGTTTTTTGTACTTTACTCAGCAACAGTATCTCAAATTCATGACATGTGAGTTTTTTCCTTTATCATTAAATAAAGATTAACAAATGTAATGTTTGAAACATCACATTTATCATTGCTCATAGCTGGTCCAGCGTTCATAAGCGTCAACCGAATAAAACTAAAAAAGGAACAAAATAATTTCATACCAACAGTGTCAGAGCGACCCAAGAGTGACATAAAAATTAAAGATCATGTAGGTAGAGCCTTGTCGAGGCAGTTAATGGCTAAATAAGAGCGATGAGGTAAACCGAGGTCATTGTAGGAGCTATTTATTTATATCTAATTTTGTTCAACCCACAATATGTGTTTCGTTTGAAGAACTGTCTCGTTTACGGCTTTATTAGGTGTAAAAGTTTTAGTACCAGATCGAAACGTCATGTGTGAAGAAAGTCGTATATTTTTATTGTGATTTGGATGATAAGGTACGTTATCTTGGAAATATCAAAGGTGAGGTCTGATATAAGGTAGATTGTGTAAGGCAGACTACGGTTGGTGACCAAATAACAGGCCAAGTTCTGAGTTCAACCCTTCCCTTAATTTGATATATTAATGATTTACCAAAAATCAACATTTAAAAGTATAAAGTTACAGGAAGTTAATTTAACTTAATAACTGAACCTCGTAGAATGTTAGTTGCTTCAAAATCTATTTCTACCCTCACAAAAATAGCTGAAACACCTACGCATACAAAAATACCAGCACCAGATTGCCACACTCCACCCCTGTTTTCACTACACAATGCCTTTAAATGAAATTTAAGTCGCCCACCGAAAGTAGATAAAACTTCAGTTTTTGTCATGAGCTTTCGGCTAACTTTTTTGGGTAGCGAAACTTCAATGAATTTCGGAGTTGAGTTTCCCCAATGGCTTTAGGAAACAAACGAACACGCCGTCGAGAAAAAACCTTTAGCAGGTAGGAATGCCCGAGATAAATTCTCAGATGTCGATCCCAATGCTAATTTTGCACCAGACCTCATAAAGCATTTCTGTTTTATTTTTTGTGTTATAAAAACCACCGAAAAGGGACCAGATGTAAATTTGGAATAATGTGGCTAAGTTTGGGTTCTACCATCATCTTCCTCTAAATGCCAACCACCTTAGGCGATATAAACCATCTTGCAGACCAACAAAAAGATTAAGCGATAAACAAAGACCCTGAACACAAAGACGAAATTGAAACGTCATGTACTGAAGAAGATATAATGGAACAAATATTTACAAAAAAAGGAAAAATAAATACACCTAACGTAATACATTACAAAAAAGGCGATGTATATGTGCACGCCAGGACACAAACTAACAGAAAACGCGTAAAAATAACTCATCTAACGTTTTTATGATTTTGGGGAACAGGGATGGCGTTCATTACTGTCTCGGGGCTAAAGTAAACAGCGGCGTTGGAATTTTTTCATCAAAATTTGACTTATACCATCTGCTTCCGCGGTAATCTTGGCTAGGGCAAATATTTGTACCGCCTCTGTTACGTCGCTTCATAATTATAGCTAGGGCTTGGGATTACGAGTAGGTCACTGTGAAATCTCATTATCCTCGCTTTGTGTCATCAGCAATACAATTTGCGTGGGTTTGAATCAATTATAGTACGTTTGGTGATGCGCTTTGGGGATTAGCAAACGTCAATTAGGTTTAGAAGCCGATTTAAATAACAAAATTGTTAGTTTGTGGGTCATAGGATTATGAGATTGGACAGTTTGCTGCGCTGCGTTTCTGTTTGCTGAAGCTAAGCTGAGATTATTGCGGTTTGGATTGTTTGAAATGTCTCTAGAAACTGCAATGTTGTCTTTTGCATCTGGAACTCCACAAAGGATCTCAGAATGTACTATTCCAGAAATTTCGTAAATAACATAATATAACCACCAATCTAAACATCAGATATGCGTGTTATTTCGTGACTAAGGGGTCGTAATAAACATTTTAATTGCGTTACGAAATTCGTAAACATTCTACAGTTAGTCAATTTTTAATTGTTTTTGAGAGACTCAATTTTAGAATATAATTCTTTTAGCAAGGTTATAAAAACCAAGAAACCCACTAAAGTATAAACCAAGCAGATTTTCTTTACTAAAACGTACATGGTTTGCAAGAAAACACTCTAAAATAGGTATCTGGAATGTTCTGTAAGGTTCGAGACGGCTTGTGAAGGGCCGTACGGCGTACCCACTATGTCAAATTTAGAAGAGTAAGTTTCAAATTTAAACGCATTTAAAAATAATATTGTAAGCGTTAGTCTTTATTCACTCACTCACTCAATCACTCACGGTAACACGGCTGTTCTTGACATTACCTGCAATCAAAAAAATATAAATTAGGTCACGCGTTTATTAAATTATTAAAGGACATTTATTATGACACGACACGATATGTCTTCAGTACTTGAGGTGGAATTAATTTACTTAATTTACACACGTAAAATAATTTTGAACAACTTTAATTATTGAACATAATCACGCTTCTTGCAACTGTTATGTTTACAAATACAGAGTTGTAGTAAATAAATTATTGTAAACTTTTAAGTAGGTTCAGCTCGATAGATGCGTAAATAAAATTGTAAAACAATAAAATTGTTTGCTTGATCTTTCCCAGAAAATTATTAATATTTTCAATCGGCTTCAAAAATGAGATTCGTCTACAATAGATGAATACTTTAAATATATATGTTATAGGCAATGTGTATAATGCAGGCATTCTATACAATACCTAGGAAATGTATAGAATGCCGGGGTCGTTCAGGCAATGTATGAAATGATGTTCAATGTTTAAACTATTTTACACTTTACCTAGGAAATGTATAAAATACCTAGGCATTGTATAGAATGCCAGTTGAAGCTCAGGCAATGTATGTAATCGATTTTTCTTCTCTATGATTTTGTTAGATAGGTACTGATCTTTTGAGAGCTAATCCTAATTTCAACTTCCATTAGCTTACACCGATAAGACATGTGTTCTATTGGTTTGCATGCCTAAGTACATACGAGTTTTTGCGTAGAGGGCGTTTTCTCACATTGCAGTTGCCTTGGGATAAACCAAAGAGAATTAAACCACTTGAGAGCTGATAGACCCATTTCGCCTAGGCACACGACTCACCACTGCGGGTCGGGGGACGAAGAAAAATCAGCGGTTGTGATTGGCCGGTGCAACAATGTAAGGACGAATGTTCCTAACATAGTGATGCACAAGTCAGTTTTACAACAATACCTAATATCGATAAAATCGAACATAACGATGTCTGTTAATTCTATTTTTTTTTAACTATACTGGTTGGTAGTTAACTGGGTGCAAATAAAATATTTACGTAACACAGTAAATTTTACTTTATTCAAATCAATGCTAAAATTAAATCAAGGTTAAATAATCGTAAAAAAAAAACAAAAAAAAATATTTTGCGCCTAGGTTGGACGATCCTCCTCGACAAGACAATTATTTTTTAAAATGAATCAATTTAGTATAGGTTTTCCGGATATAAGATTTGGGGTATTTGTTATTTTTTGTAAAAAATGAGAGGGCTTAAGTTAAGCTCTGATTTTTATATTGCGTATTCATCTATTAAACCTTCGAATACACGTGATTCAACACAAAAGCAAGACAATTATAGCAGCCCGACAGCCGGCTGTCGGTTGGTCGTTGAAAGGTTAAATACTATTATGCATTTGTGCTAGTGCGATGAAATAATTATGTCGCCCTAACCCCATATACCATACATTAGATATAATGTGCGCACAACTTCCAATAGTGCAATTGTCTGTAAGGCAGGTGCAGTATCTACCAACAAGCAATAGCATGTCCATCAGCCAAATCGCGGTCTAAAATATAATTGTAATAAATACGGGAACGGACAAGTTGTGACTGAATCCACACTCTAACTAGCCTATCATTATTTAGCAGGATGTATATGTTTCTCATATGATCCGATAACGAAACAATATACTTATTATAAAAAGTTCTCTATTCTAGTAGCTAGATCTTCCAAATGACTCTTGTTTCAATTCTGTTGGATGGTAGGTACGTTTTCTTTAATTGAAATCATTATTATGATCGCTATATTCTAACTCTATTTATTGCAAATACAAATACAAATCTTTTTATTCGTCAATGCAGGTGTACAATACAAAAGGTGTTAGAGTTACAGAAAATCTAAAATATAAACATTAAGTAATGTTACTTTTTTACAGTTAAGGAACATCGTAATTTTTATCGTCAAGTATATAAAGACTTTGTTTCTAAGTTGTCACAACACTACAGCAATGCGTCTGTCCCTTTGTATCTATACCTACAGATAGAAAGGGACATACTTATTGACAATACCTAATGAGAGAAAGGGACTTTTCAAAAAGACATCAACGCGGTGTACGTTTTGTGTGCCTTAAACGTAAATAACCAGTTTAGCTTGAGCCCTGCACTTATTCATAATATATTAAATTATAATAATTATTTACTTACCGATGACAAGTTATGCCATCCTTTTTATAGCTGGATGTTCTAGACGACTTCCCACACCATTTAATTGAACAAGAACTCATAATTAATTTGATATTTAGCAGAATTGTTTAAAAAAGTTATCAAAATAATCGCGTGCGGAGAGTTCCAATAACTGGTCAAAACTAAAACGGTCACTCATAGTTTCATCTAGCATAAGTGCAATTGCATTTATGTGTCGTGAGCCTGAGTCGCCCGCATGAGCAGTCAAGAGGCTTTATTGTCATTGGGATAAACATTTAGGACATTTACAACGTACCAAAAAATTGCAGCAAAAAGTCGCCCTGTTCATTTCTTACCACTTGATTATGGAAATTCGATCATGATACGAAAAAAACCAACAGTTTTTAATTAAAATAAGCTTTTATTGTACTTTTAATAAACTGTAGGTAACATAATTATAATTTAAAAGGAAATAAAATCTTAGGTAACATCTTTGAACAAACTAAAATAGAGTAATATGAAAATTGCAATCTAGTTACTTGTAGGTACTTAATAACAAAAACAATTATTTTCTTAAATACCTTCACATGTTCAGTAATCGACACAAAATGTATATGCGCTACGTTATCAAAATAAAAAAATATTATTAAAAAATACGTAGGTAAAGTTTGATTTATACTATTCAAAATAAGCATTATTAAACTTTAATTTAACACAAACATTACTCTAAATAATATAAATTAAATATCTTCTAAAAAGGTTTCATATTAGGTATTAAAAATGTGTAGTCAAGTGTGAGAAATATTATTTACCATTTAATTATCGAAAGTAATAATAGAAATGACATAATAAAATAATAGAAACACGTGTCTCCTTCTCGTAGTCGTTCATTATACACATTGCCTGATGCGCTTTGGGCATTTTATACAATACCTAGGCAATCTATGAAATGAATCGTATTATATACATTGCCTGAACGTTTTAGGCAATATATATAAAACCTAGGCATTCTATACAATGCCGGATTATACACATTGCCTATAACATATACATAATAATATACATGTAGACTTTACATGTTTAAATTTTTTTTTATGTTTCCATTTGCTTTTGCTCCTTCAGATTTGTTTAAAAAGGCATAAAAAATTGTCTCTTCACAGAGATTAGATAATATTTTGTTTCCATTTCTTCCAACCTCATTTCTCATAAGTTTAAAAGCCAATAGACACTCACTACCTCCATCTTGTAAGAGATCAAGACTTAACAGAATAACTTTCAGGATTCCATATTCCCTGGTCCGCGGATAATAATGTGCCCATGCGACGTGGAATAAGCCTAGATTTATGTAATCCTAGTATTTTTATATTACCCGCCATCTTTACAAAGACTTCTATGTTACCTATTTTTAAAAAGAAATCCCTTCAAAGGATGGTCTAAGTTTGGAATATTTTGATGGAACAGACATTTTTTGTTTTACTTTGCATAACTTAGGATTTATGTTAGACTGTTTTAGTGGAATTACGTTTTTCAACTTATATAAAGTGGCACGTTCAGTTTTATGTTTTGTATTTTGTCTATTTTGTTAGACTTTTTGTGAAACATTGAATTATTATATCAGTTTTAGCCTGTGACTCTCTAAGGGGGTTAAAAAGGGATGAAACTTTTATTTTCAAACCTTATCCACGCTAGCATGTCACGGAATGTTTATAATAGTTACCGTGACCCTGGAACATAAAGGGCAATCGAAGGAACATGAGTGGGTTTTAGTCAGCAAAAGTCTGACACGCCCTCCCGCCGCACCCAGGACGGGAGCAGTCGATGGATGATTTCCCACTCACCAAACAAAAAAAAAAATCCACGCTAGCATGCTAGTAAATTCATAGAAACATCAACATACGCGTCAAAACGAATATTATATAGTCCAGCCTTTTATATACATTTCTATTTTTTACTATTTCAATTTGACAAGGCATTGACGAAAATCAAACAACACACAACATAGCCCAAACTATAAATTTGCAAAAACTTTCAAGTTTTCATGGGTGTTAAAATGTTCTATTTTTTGACAACTGACACGCTGACATAAAAAATTGTATTTCATTCATTAACTAAATTGCTATTTTTATAAGTTCAACTATTCTTAGCTGAGACAAAAGGTTTTCTAAAGAACTTAAAAAAAAACATAGTATTAGATGCAGCAATTTGTAAACTAGAACCTGTGAGACCTGCTCAGACAGACCTGCTTCTTATGTGGTTCGCGAATAGTTGGGATCATGATTGACAAATAGTACTTATTATATTTTTATCAAGCAAGATATTAATAATATTTAATTTTGCGTTAAGTTCATATGAGATAGGCACTGCTTAATCTATGTTTGTTGTGTTGAACGAGCTAATCTCTGGAACTTCTGGTCTAAATTGGAAAATTATTTTTGTGTTGGATAGACCATTGAGGGACAGCTAATTGCCTATATGATGTCCATTCCACTGGAAACGAATTTTGACAAATAAAATCACAACAAAATTTTCTAGCCCGTTAGTTTCCCGCTCTTTAATCTATGTTCAGCCCGAAAAGGAACCTCGAATCTCCAGGGTCCAGTTGTAACAACTCCTTCTAAATTGACAATTGCAAAAGCGATAACAATCATCACTTCAGTCCCTTCGACCCTAGAATTTAGGTCCTCGTTGTTAACCGTCCCAAAGGCCCATTCAGGCCCTAACTCCAAACATACCCTTAAGTATTATCTAGGCAAGTTTCAGAAATATATTGTTCTTAAGAATGACTCGAAATTCTTATCAGGACCGTCAAAGGACGTACTGAGACTAGTTTTGAGTTATTGAGTGGGAGCCATTTTTTCTGATCGGTAAGGTTTCAAAATGGAATCTTATGTACTTGTGTTTCTTAGGAACTATTTTTTTTTTTTAATTTAATAATTAAGTATCGCCTTTTGGCATGTCTAAAATATAATTTTGCTATTTGTATGCTGGTCTACCCAAAACAGTTATTAAAAGTTAGTAAGTAAATTCGTAAAAACAGAAGGAAAAGCTGGTAATTTATAACTAAAACAGTAAAAAGGAATTTAAAACTCCTACAACAACATAAACGGTATAAAGCAATTTATCAATATTATAAGAATTCTTTCTAGTTGATATTTTTTGGACTAAAGAATAGGTAAGCCTTTATAAGGAATACGATCAATTTATCTTTATCGACGACGTCGAGAAAGAAAATAGATTGACTTCGCGCCGTAGTTCTTTCAAATAGGCTTTAAATAAACTGTAGTTTTTCTCTTATTATAAGAGAAATGAAATGCGGATAGTAGGTACATTCAACATGGGATATTTATAAATGAAAATTGTGTACTAAAATTGTATAAGTTTATACGCAGATGAAAGTAATTCAGACGGAATTGGCTTTAACAAACATGTTATTTAACTAATTTCTCAGAAATGATTGTTTACATAATCGAAAACGTTTTACTACATTCATATTTATTTCAGTAAAAACTCACTGAACTGGCCGCAAACACATAATAAAACCGCGAATAGACGAGTAAAATTAAAATACTGCAGTTCCGAATTCAAGCATCCGCATTCGAAAAAAAAGCAAGCAATTTAAAAATCGACCTAACGAAGGCGAGCTCAACTTTTTCACACAAAAATCAAAGGGCCGAGACATCTCGTTATACAGCCAGTAACGCTATAGTGGCGTTACCACACAAACGCGGCGTGGAGGAACACACGGCTAGCTCCAGAAATATACAGGGTAAACACAGCAATATGTTCACAAGTAATGAAGCGAACACTTGGCCCGGCTATAAATAGATAAATAAATAACTACACGCGGCCCGTTTGTGTTACTATTGGTGTTTTGAAGTGCTTTTTTTGTTTAAGGGATGTGTGTTTACATCGTTAGAACTCGCCTTTCGCATGTGGCACTGTGATTATTACATGTGTATTCCTTCAAACATTACTGAATGTTTTTTAGTAATTGGGTTTTTAATTTACGCGTGGTTTAGACAGCTTTCTTAAAAGGGTTTGTTAAGATAATCGTCTTAAGGATGTCGACTTTAAAGAGTTCAAAAATCGATTCGGACAGACCGACTCGATTCTTCCTTACCCTTTTTAATTTGACTACCAGTATTTAAATTTGGAATCCTTAGGCTGTTCGTGACATTGACAGCGGTCACAACTTCGTCTGTCCCTTGGGGACGCGGAGGGCAGACCCAAATCACTTGATAGCATAGATGTATTGTTTTTAGACTCGGGACTCTGGAAGGTGACTTCGAGAGCCAGACGTTTGTAAATATTTTTTGGACCCGAGAGGAAAGTTTTGGGAGCTCTCCGACCATTTTTGATTTAATCAGCTGTTATTTAAACTGTGTTTTAAGCTGTATTTTAAAATAACTTGTCTGAAATAATACGTAATAATTTCAGCAGACTATTTTGATCACCGCACTTGCTTAAAGCGGATTAGCTAATTTAGACGTATATTCAGCAAATTTTTCCTTCACTAATTTAAATCTTGCATATTTCTTTGTATTGTCCTTTACTGTTTTTGTCCTATTGGTGTACAACAAAGAATATTCTATCTATAAATCATATTCAAGACAAAAGCAAAATAAAAAAAAATACACATTGGCACTAGAATGAGAACTATACAACCTGTTTTAACTTACTACTGACAGACAAACCCCTAAAAACGTCTCCTAAAACGAACAAAACACAAAGAATTTTATCTTAACCTTAAATTAACACCCAATAAGCGACGCTCACATCTATTTAAGTAAACATTCCTGAGCAAAATTCCAGAAAACGTGACAAGTTTAACAACTGAGCGCATCTCAAAATGTTAAAACGCTTACGAACGGAGGCAGAACAACTGAAGGCAATGCTCTTTCGATGGAGAAAAAAACAAGTCCAGCCCACGGACCTTTGTTGTGGTGGTCAGTGCTTCGTGCAAAACAAAAATAAGACAAAACGAACGGGACGGAACAGGTCGGGACCGGCCGAGACCAGTCAGACGACTTTTGACCACTTTTCTGGTCTCACATCCCCACAAAGTTATCTCTTCACACACTCTCCAACTACACCGACCTTATTGTGAAAGGCACAAGATCTAAGTTAGCCTCATTATCGTTTTAGGACACGTTACATTGTTTTGAGCTATGATTTAAGAGCATTTCGATTTCTTTAGGAATTTCTGTGGTTACGATTACGACTATGAGTTTTGGAGTGATGTAAGGCTGTGCGTTTATTGGTCATTTCGTAGGTAACCACAAGTCATGAATATTTCGTAAAGCTTTAGTGTCGACGAATATCTTTCTACCCACATACAAGTCTTGAAGCGAAATTAATTCCTATTTGAATTGGTAGTCTAAATCAGACAGGATAAATTCTGTCCCTCTAAAGGAACCAAACTTGAAACTTTAAACAGGATTAAGCAAAACCAGGGAAGCAAACTCCTCTGAATTCTACGTCCAAATTATTTTAACTCCGCTCTGTTTAACAATTAACGAGAATAACATTCATTACTATTATTTACAAAAACACTAAAGGTTTACTCGCCTATAATTACACGCTTCCTTGGAACTGGTCTCGCAATATATCATTTTGAATTTAATATATAACACAGATACAAAATACTAGTGTATGAGTACAAAGTAGCCATTATTTCAAGTCGAGAAAAACTTACAGCTATTTATAAAGAGACATCAACCCGTGGTGCACTAACCAGACATTCTTCCAAGGCCAACAAAACGACCAGAAAACATATGGTTGAAAAAAGAAACCAGTAACATTCATGCACACACGACCAACGTAACTTGACCCCGGCGAACCAGCCAACTTCCTTTATTTCGCCTTTTGAAATAAAAGCAGAAACGACACGATGGGAAATATAGAATGAACGATGCATAAAAGACAAATACACTCGACATTTTCTGAATAAGTTGTCTCATTTAATGGACAATTTCGCGTAAATGTCAGAAATCATTAAGAGTACTAAAGGCTGAAGGAGGTCGAAGTAGACTGGTTCAGTGGTATCCACGACTTTTGTAAGACGAGCTTTGGTGCCGTAAGTTTAAGTTGGGACGGGGGGTCTAAGAATGTTGGTGGAACAGTCACCCCAAGCAAAGGTCCCTTGTGGTCACTGACCATCGAAGAGAATAACGCAAGTACCTGGACTCACGCGCAGCGAGTACTCGTGACGTCACTGGGCTCGATTTATGGGAACAAGATTACTTGCAAAAGAATGTAAAAAAGTCCTTCATTAGCACGGAATAAGAAATTGAATTAATGGTAACGGAAAAAGTAAGATGAGTTCCCACGTAGAAAATAGAAAGGCTGGTCATGACAGTCCGCCATTTTTCTTTTGAAGCCTCATTTAAAATAGAGTAATGTTAATTAACCGTTGCATCAAGAGCTCTTTTTACAAGTTTGTTATAATACAGAAATATTTAAATTTATTTTCGCAGACTTTTTTCAGTTGGTTTGGTGTGGCTTGAAAGTAATTGACAATGCGTAGTGTTTTCTTTTCTTTATGAAGTGTGTTCGCCATTTTAAATTGTATTAAAGTTTGTATTGAAATACTTATCTTAAAATCTCTTCACACGCTAGAAATCTGCGTTTTTTATTCCTGTATCTCTAATTTCGTTACTTCATCCTTCTACATTCAAACCACTTTTCTCTGAAACGCAATTCCTCTTAAACCATGTTAATTTAAGCTGATATTAAAGATTAATTTCTGTCCGAATTATGCAGAGTTGTTTCAGAATGTTCTTCTAAATATTATAGGTATACACTTATTTATACGTTTTTTTATTTGTATTATTGAATTGAATATAAGTGTTATTTTTATTATTATCATTATCTTATCCGACCGATTTCGGCCATGGCGACCGCTTCAGCTCCTATTCATTATTTTGGCGCTCATGCGCCCGAAGATGGCTAATGTACCCTATCTTTGCTCTATCTTCTTATTTTGTCTTACATTTGTGTATAAAGTATAAATCAATATTTTTTTAATTCGTGTTTACAATATATATACTAGTATATTACTATCTGTCCCCCGCGGTTTCACCCGCGTTATGATAGGTTTTTGGGTACTGCTCTGCTCCTGTCAGGTCAGTGTCATAGCGTGTTCTTATGTGGCCTAGTTCTTATTCTGATGTATAAGCTTTTAATAAAGCAGAATGCAATATATTACAATTACAGTTTTGCTTGTGGTTCGGGCGAAGGCTAAGACATCTGTCAACATAAAATTTTACAGCCGCTTCTTATTTTAAAATCTACGCGTGCGCGTGTCATTGGCGGGACCTGAAGCCACATCGCGTTATAAGCTATATTTCTGTAGTTTCATCAAAATCCGTTCAGTACCTACTATCCGTACTAAGTAACAACATAAACACATATTATCTACAAATCTTTCCTATTTATATTAGTACAGATGGGCTATCTAGTCTTGTTCGAAAAACCAGATTAACCAGTCATTGGCATAATTTTATTTTTAAACAAAACATTACTTAACTAAATGTTTTTTCTTATTAATTATAACTTCGTCTAACCTTTTGAAAGACAATCAAATAAAATTACTTAACATTAACACATCCAAAAATTAAGTTAGCAGCCACGAATCAGCCATATCATAAACTGTAGCTAATACATACATACTTAACATTCAATGTACTGAACAGGAAAATAAGCACGAGTTATTTTATACGTATGCAGTGCCACTGTTCTCGTTGAAGACCTATTTATCCCGATACTGAGTGCAAGTACCTACCTACTTCTGTATCCTCGATGTATTTAAATAAACGTTATTCACTATATTGAACTAAGCGGTTATCTACTTTTCGTGGCTATTAAAGAAGCATAAGAGCACAAACAGCTCATTAGCCAGAATAAACCTGGTACAGCTGCTTTAAAACGTTAACCAATGTAAATGTGGGTCTCGGATGTTACAAGTGTGGTGTGGCTTTAAGGCGCAAGGAAGCAATGCTCAAGAGAATTTAAAGCAGTGGCTAAATAAATAAATATCCTTGGACAACTCACACACGACACACGGATATCTGATCTAAAACTAAGCAGAGCTTGTACTGTGGTCACCAGACAACTGATATACATACTTATATTATTAATAAATACCTGCATATTACAGATAAATTATACCCAGAACAAAACATAGGGAACGAACCCCCGAGCTACGGCTTAGCAGTCAGGGTCACAGACAAATGCACCATTTTGATTTGAATTAGGAACAAGTCAGGCAGTCTAACAGTTAGACTAACCAAGGAGTTTGAGGTAAGCTGGTGACTGAGTGGTAGAGATCTGATAAGCAGTAGCTCTATGTAAACACTGGTTTTCGGCTAAATCCGATTAGTTAAAGCCGAAAGTAAAATAGATGGGAAAGACTCTGGAAGATAATGGTTTATATTGACAAGAGCAGGTACTACAAGATTAGAAATATAAACTGTACCAAACTTACAATAAATGAAACGTTCAGTGACGATAAAATTTGAAAATAACAATAATTGGTCAATGTTATAACTAAAAAAGACTCAAAATTTTAAAACTTCCGCGGATATTATTTTTGCTCTTGAAACCCATTAGAACGACTGGTTGCCAACACCTGATTTAAATACCATAAAAATGCAGTTATTGACAGACCACTAGTAGAACTTTAATATGTATTCGAAGATATCGTTAAGATCATTGACACTACTTGTATTTTTTTTTAATATCAACATTTTTTTACTAAAACACGTACGGAGACAAAGGTCAAATCATTTTGCTAGACAGTAACAAATTAAAACCCAAATCACACAAACACATGCCATTGAACTCGTAATTAAATAACAGCTGATTTTTGAATAGACGTTTATATAACGAAAAGTAAACATGGCGGTTTGACATAATGTGAAATATGGACAAGTTTCTTTTTGTTATATGGAGAGAAGTTCACTACGGAGCGATTTTTGGAAATTCAATGGTGATGACAGTTTGTATGATACGTAGGCAAGATCGCAGGAACCAGATAATACAAAATAGACAAAAGTTGTCAAACATTGTTGTTAGTGTATAACCAGTAAAACTTATCTAAAGAATGAAAAAGTGACATTTATGATCATGTCTTAAGCATCGTTTATATCAAGAACCAATTCCACCTCCATTATTTCGTTATCAGCCGTTCCTTCACAAGAACAAGATCCTTTACATCCTTAATCCTCACTTTGCAACACACAGTTAACCCACCATCTGCTACGTAAGTGCTACCCTTCACTGAGAAAGCGTCACCAACGGATTTATGGGCCAAGGAAATTAACCTTAAGGTGTCTTGCCGAGATTTATAATGAAGGAAGCGGGGTATTTTTGAGGGTAGTTTAACACAGCTTTACGGGTATAAGACGTTTGGTTTGTAATTTGAGGATTAGGTAAATATAGTTGGCAAGATCCTGTTGGATGACGGATTTATGAACTGGAATGCTTCGTTGGTTTTTACAACACCTGTGTCATTTTTACGTTTAATACAAGTGTTTGTTAAGAAAACAGACTGTTCAGTTATTAACATATCCGTGCTGTATGTAATAGGAGTGTTGTTAACTGATCTTATTTCATGCTTCAAAGTTGTTGTAAGGTCGCCTTTTACAAAATTTGCTTGCTTACCTTGAACTTAACACTACAAAGTTTTGTTGAGCTAAATTAATCATGTCAACCTTTACAACTGGCAACTAAAATGTGATTTGAAAGCGAGATCATTAACTTCATCAAAATGATCTGGCTTTCAATATCCGGAGCGTGGCTTAAATAAGTTGTTTTTCTTAAAAATATATTTTTCGTCCTCGTCATTTGCTGTAATGAAACTAGTTATTTTAATTACTAAAGGTTCACGACCGGCACTCGAACCTTGGACTGGTTCAGTCAGATCAACAGTCGGCCGATTATGTACAATTATCTTCAATTAAATTTTCATGTGGAATTTTAATAGCATCTGGTGTGGTATAATATTAGTTCAGGTATTTTCTGATTGGAACTAAAAATCTCTACACTACTACCATAGTTTTAAATATGCATTCATCTTTAATTTGGCACTTACTTTACCTCGGTAGCTCAAGATCTTGATAGGTAAATCATGGCCATTCATATTACAATTTGAAGGTTCTAGTACACACAAACTGTACAGTTCGTAGATTCTACTTGTAATTGTACCTAGGTGAGAGGATCCAGTCCTTCTCGATCAAGTTTTAAGTTAATCATGCAAGTTGAGTGTACAATTAACATCAAGTTGTACGGCACTGACTGTATCCAGTAGTATCCAACAAATTCGTGTTCCTAGTCAATGATTTTAGAATTGGACACAAATCATAAACATTTTATGCCACTGGCTTCATTTCTGTCCCCTGACGTCACATGCCACCGCTATAAGAACTTTTCTTCGAAGCGGAAGCATAATATGCATTTGAAGAATTCTCTTGAAACAAGAGAAATATACGAAGTCAATTCTATATTTATTTGGTGGGCGACATTTTCTCAAGACTTTTCTTTCTTTGATGTCACATGCATATGATGTTTAAAGAAAGTAATTTTATAACTTGTTTTCATCTTTCTTTGAAATGTTCGATCAGCAGAAGTATAAACTCTTTGTTTGTTGTTTGGTTTGCGCAACATACAAACTGACTTCATGTTCGATTTGCTGTTTTAGTTACAATATCGTTTGTTATATTGATATTGACTATGACATAAGAAAAATAGAATTAAATACCAAGACATCAGAAAGCACAACTAAGTTAATTTATTTATACTTTTTTATTTTTTTTTTGGATTTTTTTTAAATTCCCGATTCCCTTTACAAGCAACAGAACCTATTGCTCTTAAGAATTATCTAATGTTCTAGGTTCTTGAGAGATATGTTTCACAACATTAATTTCTACAACATATTTTAGCTGTAATTTGCACGTAATTTTCTTTTCTCCAACGATGTTAGAACAACATAATCCCGAAATGTGTACGTAAAGAGCCTATTTAACTAAAACCCCTCTCAAAAAAATCAATTAGACATTCCCTACCCAACGTCGTTTAAGGGCCCGAGAGCTACAAATTTGAATTTCAAAAACTCAAAGTTAAGCCTAGGGTTTTGAATTTTAACATAATTTACATACACAAATGAGTCATCAGCGTTCGTTACGGTGTCTGGACTTCGGCTCCACCGAAAACTAAAATACAGCCATGTATAACATGCAATGCTGGAAGTGCTGCCGAGTTTTTGATGTAAACTAGAAGTTAGCGCGCAATGGAAATTAAACCACCGAATTTGTCGTAGGAAACCATCACGAAATGTCGGGAAGTTAGTTTAATATGCAAGGTGAGTGAGATCTCTCAATGAAATCGAAAAAAAACCATCGAAATCATGCATTTACATACAAACAGGATGATTCAATGGACGGAAATGGTTATTTGGTACAATGGTTTTCTGGAAATTGATGTGTAGTTAGGACGGAAACACGGGGCTTGGTCATGTCCTAAACGGGATAAAAATGGGCAATTTTGGAGTGTGAATGGTGTTTAGCAAAATCTCTATATGTGCTGCAAAAAAATTGATAAAGGTATGACAAACAAGTAAAAGATTTAGATACGACTTATTGTGTATGAAAAAAGAACGGTCTTATGAAGAAAGAGAGAGATGTGAGAAAGCTTAGATGAATCACGTGGTAGAATTCACTCAAGGTTATTCTTCTTTTTAAAAAGTTATTTATGAAATCAGTCACCAGTCTTTATGGATTCGTCTGCTCCGGCAACGTTTGCCAAATGCATGAAAACGTAGTGTTCTTCTTATAACAGATGAGTCTGCTTCTTAAACATATTTAGGCACAAATCTTCTTTGCCTTTTTGGATAACAGACATGTTTTATGAGGCAATACAAATTAAACGCTGGGCAGCGTGATTGCCCGTTAAATCTACGAAGAAATTTCCTCTGACAAAATGACTCCCCAAGCCCACATAATCAGGAAAAGAATTATAATTTTATTATATCTTGGCTTATAATTTGTAGGCCTAACTTATTTCATGTGGCCTCGACTTTTATGAGCATACCTCCAAGGAGTCACTACGAAAGAATTAGATTGTACAGCAGCGAAAATTTCTTATTACTATGAAATATTACAGCGGTTGATTACTGAAATAATAGCGAAAATCTAGCTCTATTTTTCGTCTTTTTTACAGTCATGCACTCAAGGTCATTTTTGATGGTGAGTTTCTATTGATGATACAGAGGGTTGATTTTTGAAGCCAGCGTGAGAGAAAGTTCATGTCTTGCATTTGTTACTCGTACAATGACTATAAAGGCTTCCAAATTTTTTGAATGATCAAAGAAAGAGTCAGACAGTAAAAAAGTTTACGGTAGGTAATAAGAACAAGTAAGTTATAAGTTGTTCAATCTAGGTCATATTATTCCGGTCTATTGTACCATTTTGTAACATATTTTATGTTATTATGTTTGCCGAAAATATTTAATTTGGCAATATACTTAAAGGCGCCCGTTGAAGAAACCTGTCAGATGTTTCTGACAGGAAAAGATCTCACTCTTTCTCTCTTTTATGATAAGCCTGATGTTCTAGCTGTTTATATAGCGGAAGATGTACCAATACGTGATATACAGAAAGAAAAAAAAAAGCTTAAATACCTACTAATAAACAGCTCACTCATTTTCTTGCACCAGCATTCTTAAATAATTTTCCTTGAGACCCTCTTTTCTCTTATCTATCAAGCTAATCTTCAAAGAAACCACTGAATTATTTAAGAGGGTATTTAAAATCATTTTATAAATTCTTGAGCCGCACCGCAGGAACCCGCAAATCCTAAATCCCAGAGGGTTTAATAATAAACAGCGGAGAGGCCCAATTTGAAAATAATAAGCATTTAATATACAACGATTGGAACTCCGAATTTAAGTAAATATCCACCATTTTTATTATTCTGAGAATGAATTCCTTTTTGTTCACAATGGCCGTTTTCAAAAATCTAATTATTCTGTTATTGACAGTATACGATTTTTGAAACGGGAAAAAATACTTATTGCAAATTTTACGGAACTGGTTCAGAAAAATTGTATTCTTTTATTCTGTCCTTTGTTACAATATTTAATTCTGTTCATTCATTATGTAACATGACGTAATTAATACCTATAATAGTATTAAAATATACAACAGAAGCTTAAAGTTTTATCATAGCGTCAATATGGCGTCCCTTCATTTCAATACCTTTCATTTTGTCAATAGTTTGATCCTCGGTCTCAACCTCAATTCAAAATACGTCATCATTTGAATAATTTCTGTAAAATTTAAAGGACCCATCTCCTATGTTAATTTTTTATATTTTATACGAAACAATCAACAAATTTCTGCTTTGCGTGATTAATACCTGTGGTACTCTGTGACAGGTTAAAAAAAAGCTACCACGTCACGTCATCCCAGACCCCAAATCAAGTTCTATTCAATAGGTTTTTTGACAAACGAAAGTACCAAAAGACCTTTATTCCGATCCTCGTAAAGTTCATTTTATAGTTCTCAATTTGATTATTACAATGGAATTCGGCCTTTGTTCAATTGTGATAAGGTTTATATTTATTTGGGGAAGTGAGAGGAAGGAATTTCAATATGGCGAGTGAAGAAAGGATGCGTTCGAGATATAAAAAATACGGTTGAACGCACGTGGGAGGTCGCATTCTATGGGGTATTAGTTAGATACACATCTTCGCGCTATATTCAATGTGGAGTGGGTAGGAATGTTATGAATCCTTCATATGAATCATAAGCGTATATTTCTAGATGAATGCTCCTGTGTCAGTATTACAAACATAAGGGTTGCCCTTTTCTTTTGCTTTTATTTTTAGCATTAAAAATTGCTCTACCGAAAACATGAGAAAAGGGATTTGACCCTTGACCTCGGTAGTTAACGATGAGAATTGAATAAATAAGCAGGATTTTCATAACAAACAATATCTTCAAATAGTACAATAAAAAGCACAATTATTAACCCAGTTATTCTTTGTCTTCCAGCTAAAATAGGTTATCAGTAGTAATAGTAAGAAGGTGACAGTAATTGCCTGTTAACCATTGGTATTAGCCAACCTCCTATGACCCTATAAGTATTTCAATCATTATTTTATTTATTTATCATATATTTCAGGTAACAAAGACGATAGACCCATAACATATATACCTTACAGACTAACATAAACTCATAAATTACTAAACTATAAAAAATTTATTGCACACGAAGTGATGGCGACCACTGACTGATAAAACACGAAATCTTAGAAACCACCTACAAACTTGAAATTGGCAGGTTCTTATAGGGCGTAGATCTAAGCTAAGAAGAGATTTTACTACCCGCTACCCCTACGGGGTGTACCGGGGGTCAAAAGTTTGTATGAAAGTCCTAAAGTTAGGAACTTGATATTTCAAATATACTACCTATGTCTATATACAGGGTGTCCCACGGCAATGCCACATGGAGGGAAAGTACCTTAAATCTTGTAGATAGAACGTTTTACTGAAAGAAGACATTATATGAATTTAATTTTTTTCCATACTAATATTATAAATGCGAAAGTAACTCTGTCTGTCTCTTTTTCATGCCTAAACCACTGAACCGATTTGAATGAAAGGACATTGACCGGGTTTGGGCCATATGCTGTCCAGACATGGGAGTACTTCCAAATGATTACTTGTATTAACATATAATTTTAAAAATTATGAAAAAGTAAATCGGTCCCAGGGTTTATTTTTAGTTATGTTTCTAAGATTTTCGGGACGATTTTAGTTAAAGTATTAAACGATTTTAGTTAATATAATTATTTTCGATATTGACCGCTGAAGAATTGACCCTTTTCGCTGTAGGCACCTACCAAAAAAAACTTGCGCCCAGTTATTACAGTGAACATGTACGCAGCAGTGGATCATTTCTTTTCCAACAACATAACGGAGATCTTAACGATCTGTCAGCATTTACTACGCCTTCCAGTAATGCCCAACTCATACGAACACACATAAAGAGTAGACACGTTTCGTCGAAAAAGTACCACTGCTACATCCGGACAATCGTGGAATAGAGTGCATAAGAAAATGGTAATGGTATTGCTGCTCATGTAGATAGATATACATTTATTCGGTACATTCTCAAAAGACATACACAACACTAAAAAAAAGAAACAATAAAAAACAATTAACAAACTACGTACAAAAACCCAAATGCCACAGTGTAATAATAACAAAAAATAAAGTAGGAAATAGAAGTGCAAAATGAAAATGATGAACATGTTTCACAGAACAATTGGCAGTTGTGCCCACATTATGTGCTTAGTTTGGTTTTTAGGATGGGCTAGGTACCAAGATGGTATTAAGTTAATTGACTTATTGATTAAGGGAATTGACATTAAGAAAGAAAGAAAAACTGTTTATTCGTGCTGTAGACATAAGCTTTCGCTAAACAATTTGACATCTCCATACATTTTACAATCGATTCGTTTTCGCAGTATCTATTCTACAATGCCAATGCTTGTCTCTGGGGGCTAATCATACGATGTAAACGAATAATGTAATATTATCAATGTTAGTAATTCACTGTTTAATGTCAAGTAGATAACTGTGAGTATTATTAATGTAAGTCAATTCTGAATGTCAGAAACCATGAAATACTTGATTGTAATTATAAAGTGAGCAATTGTTTAAAATGATTACTGCGGTACGTACCATTGGATGTCATTCTTCACCAATAAAAAATCTTGATAAAAAATATTTTTTTCTCAAATCTCCTCGAATAGATTTTGATGAGCTTTCGTTTACAGAGTAGTGTTAGCCTAAGGTACATAATGCACTATGTGTTCATGCTGGGCAACACTTGGCCCAACTCCCATACATGGATGGTCAATGTCCTTTGGTACAGATATAGTATGGGACCCGAGAAAGGACATAGGATTTTTTTTCATCCCGGAAATCCCCCGGGAACGGGAACTATTACTCCACGCGGATGAAGTCGCGGGCAAAAGCTAGTAAAAAATAAACGAATAATAAAAATCTTTATAGATCATTTACACGAATTGCAGTACATGTGTATTTGTTTTTGTACAAAGGAAAATTACTTACATACATGCTACAATTGTAGTGGGTGCAGTTCTGATCTCCTAACTAGGTTACAGAAAAACCTGTGTGTAGGAGTGACAGCCGATCCCCCGTGGATTACAAGAATGGTGTATTTTTACTATCAGACTGGTCAGACTTTCTGGCTTCTGAATACCCGTAACGACTGTCAAAGTTCTACGAATGACAACTGGGACCAACGGGTTTACCTGCTTTCCGGGGCACGGGATGTCAGTGATGTCCAAGATAAACTTTAGAAAGTACTTGCACGTACAATGGTCCTACCTAAGAAGGCTAAGTGCGGAAACCAAATCTCCCAGAGGGAGGTCCATGATGAAGATGAAGAAGTACTTGAACTTTAGTAAGTAAGTAGGTGTACTAATAATCTTCAGAAATCAACCCCCTTTTGGGATTAAACCTAGTAGGTCGAAGTTTGACATCAACGCGGGCAGATCCACGGGCGAAAGTTAGAAGTTATATAACACTGACGTACAGTTACTATAGGTACTAGTTAGCTAGACAAGACAGATGATGCAAAACCTAACATAACAAACTTAGTTGCGTTATCCAACGCTATTTTAATAACAATAACTCTATAACTAACTTACATTAATAATGCAATGTAAATTAATATGAAATTTCAATATTTATTGTAGTGCACGGATTTTTATGTCGTAACCTTGCATATACGTTTTGTTTCGAGGCAAATTAGACTTTAATCCGTTGTTTTAAAGTGGAAGTTTGCGTGGTTAGTATGTAAGAGTAGTATGATACAGTTTTATGAAATCGGATTCGTCTGGTGTCACCGTGATATGTTCATGTCTTAATATTACAGACAGTGCCTTATCGCTGTAATAATTTGATATTCAAAGAAATTCGTAATAACTCGTACGTTTTGTAAGATAGTTTGTAGCTATAATTTGTTAAAAAATAATACAATTGTATTATGACTTCACTAGTAGGTTTAGCGCCATATGTGACAATACGGTATTTTGACACCATCATCAATTGACGTACTTTTTATGAGCAGTTAAAACGATATTCTCCCATTGATTTTGTACGGCAAAACACCTTACCTTATGACGTCACTAAGTAAACAACTCAATTGTCTAACTATTTATTGATTACAAAGCATCTAAAAAAATAATTTTACGGTAAATTAAACACGAACCAGATTTTTTAAGCTTAAATTAGGTTTTTATTTTATTTTATTGGATAATGATGTAAACTACCCTATTGCCTAGTGCTAGCCTACCTAGTGAAAATGATAGATTTTTGGATATTTTCTTGCTTTGCTTGCTTTCATAGCCAATATATTAATATAATTAAAACAGATAGAATATTCTGTAAGGTACACGAATCCATGTTAATCTCGACATTCCACTTAGCAGCAATATTGCTCACAATTTATTTCCAAGAATCAATTGAAAGATACTTATATTTCCTTAATGGCTCTTTTAATTACATTGCGTTAACCGCATTTGCATCCCGGGACAAGAATAATCACTTGGAAATATTTAATTATGAAACCTACTTTTATGTTACATGGGAATGGTGCCGATTCCTAGGTTCACACACAAAATTAAAGTTAAGCGCATCTTATTCTTTCCATTTCATTAAGAAAAGGACAGAAGATAAAATACCAGTATAAAATTAAATAGACCCCGAAATAATTAAGATCGCCACTAACTACAAAATAACTCTACAGATTTTGATGAAACTTGTCAAAGAACCATCGCTAAATATCAGACTTTTACACCGCTTCCAAATCGGTATACCCGTTTGAGAGCTACAGACAGAAAGACACACAGACAGCAGCCAAACTTATACCATTCCTCTTTTTTAAAAAACGGCTAATAAGAGAAATAATCTCTAATCAAATCAGATCTGGAGACGACCGGGGATAGACACATTCTCTTAAAATCCAATCTGCTGAAGAAAAAACTCAAGAACCTCAAGTACAGTAATCGCACAAGCCAGTTGATTCCTAATTATACCGATATGGACTAAGACCTACATACATCTGATTAGTTCATAAGTCACAATTATTTCCGACATTACGTCTAACACATGACTAAATTAGCAGCCGGAACCATAACTTGCTCAGAGTAAATGAGTCATGGTTATCGGGTTTCCATGTTTCCATTGATAACTGGATTATAATCGTTATAGAGAGACGTATACGTATGTGCATGAAGTAATGTATAACAATTGCTACTAAGCAATAAACGTACTACTGAATTCATGCTAATTCTCACCACGTAATGACCTACATAAAACAGAATTTTATTTAAAAACAATACATCTATATTAATTTCAAAGAATTGTGTCCCTAACACTGCTAATGTAGGACGGTCGGGGGGAAAGTTTCTGAATCTACCACATCAGCTCATATCAATCTTATAAGTTTATATTCAGTACACACGTCAACGATTTATCGCTACGATTTGATTGCGCAGTTCGTTCGTGCAATTTTATCGAACGCTTGGACGAAAACCGACGCAAATATCATGGTTGTGGCTGGACGCTCAATGGCTTTTCGACAAACTGCACAAACGACTGAGTCTAATCGTAACGATATACCATTGTCGTGTGTACCAAGCACTAGAATTACAGAAAAAAAAAAATAGGAAAATTTGGACTAGTCATCAGCATTTCGGTTAAATCAAACGTAGATTAAACAAAGCATCGTCCATCTAAACACAATTACAGTATGACACCAACATCCCAGGTTGGACGTAGCTAATAAAATAATTGATCCACAACAATCAGGTTTGATTCCCCAGCATCCAATCGGACGACAGATCTTACGTAGATCAAATATCCTGTACGAAGATTGTCAAGGCGATCCTTGCAAATTTTTATAACATTTCCTGCAATTTTATGTAAATGTTGTTTGTGCTCCAATTGTGACCACTGTGTCCTGATGTTTGAGGATAATTGTAATAGCTGTCGACAATGACGATGAGACAATAGATGGCGAATTATCCAGAAGGGCTACGCTATGAAAATAAATCTTCTCTTGTTTCGTTCAAGACATGAACAAGTCTAGAAGTGTAGAATTGGATCTAAGATGCGAGAATCGAAATGTAACTGAAAACGTACTGCCCAGTACTGATTTTTCCTAAAAGATCTCTAGTATGTAAGAATTAAATTTCTAATAATACGATGAATAGTCTGTATTTGCACGTGGTTGTCCCTATAAATAGAAATACATCTACTAATATATCTGCTATTGTGCACGGATTGGAGCGTACACAGCATAATAAGGCTTACGAAAATCTACCTGTTTTGACTCTTAAAGCCAAGTGTCTTGACGCCTAAACTTGAGACGAAAATATCGCCACCGACACCATGATAAACGTGGCACAACTTATAGAATCTAATAAGAGAACAGGTCACAATAATAAAAGAAGAGACCTTACCAATACCAAACTATAAGCAGTCAGTTCAGGAAGAAACAAAGGCATCGCAAGTTCTAAATCGTCCAGTCCACTATAACCTGGCCCATTTGTCCACGCACCTGCCAACTAGTTTATAAAACGTAACCAATGTTTCTATAACAAGTTTACGCAACCACACACGTGATATAGAGGAAACGTCGCACAATGGTGGCGGATGACGTCATCTGATTGAACGCTTGAAAGTAGCCTAGTGTCAGTTATTGACATTTTGTTAGGTGAAACAGTTGATAGGTTTTTGTTTGGAGTTGTTGCGTGTAGTCTGAGCTTTGTAAGCAGTGCTAGCCGTGCTATATTAATGTGGCCATTGACTGTAATTTTTTGCATCAGTCCAGTCGTAAAACTATGGTGTCACTCCAAATGGTTTAGGCCGCCAATCAACTCTGACATAGCGATTCGACACTCACGATCAAATTTTGAACGTACGTAAGTTCAACTGACGCGCCAAAATAACCGTCAATGGGTACTTTAAAACAGCTTCTTACCTTCTAGCTTATACGGTCCTACCGTTAAGCAGAAGTCTTCTTCAATTCATGAAAAGTGCTTTTTTCTTAGCGCTATCTTGAAACTCACTTTAAACGACTTGACTTCGAGAATTTTTTAAGACTCGTTTATATACTTTTACTACTTCGAATATCTGAACTAAAGACAGTTCAGAAGAGTCACAGAATGCAACGACAAAACAATGATTACGATAAAGATGACTTTAGAAAAGTGTTTGCCTGTTCCAGTGCAGTACCAGACGGAGCAAAGATGCATCAAGCTTCTATGAATGTAATAGCAAGTCATGATTTTATTACAACAGTGTTACTTAACACAATTGCCTGAAGAATGTTCTTCGGATGACCGTTGATTCGAGCAAAGATTCTCCGGGCAAACGTGATATACTCCAACATCATCTCAGGGGTCAAATAGTCCATCACTTCTTAAAGAAAATGCGGTCATTACAAAGATAGACAGATGATTTATACCGATAGTGGAAGGCATGCGATAAGTTGATGTAATTGAAGGTAAAATAATGATCATTCGCATGATGATGCAATTAGGTAAATGTGGAGTAGGTCAGCTGATTGTCATCTAGTTTGCGCAACTTGCAATAATGAACATTGCTGAATAGGTAAGGTAAGTAAGTGCTTGGTGGCAATACCTTTTGTCTTTAGTCTCACACATTCACGCTATTACAAATGCGAAAGAAATTCATTTGTTTGTTTCTTCTGTAAAATCATTGAACTGGTTGCTGCCTACAAAATTTTATACTGGAAGAAGATTAGAATCTAGAAGAGAATATGGGCTAGTTTTTAATCGCTTTATGCGTTCAGTTAGCTTTTTCTGTGACTCCATTCCCGTCCATGATGACTGACGTTCAAGTAAACGAACTCGGGGGCTAATGCCTGAAACTCAAACGTCACAAGTAAGTCGCTCTAAAAATCTGTTGTTTTCTCTGTCACTCTAAGGGCCGGGACACATAAACACGATACGACGTCGTGTCGTACCACGATGCGGCGTCGTTTCACGATGCGACGTCGCGTAGTGGGAATCTACGACGAGCATCGTAAAAAACTACGTCGCGACATCGTAAAGTGCCACGATACACGGCACGACGTCGCGTCGTAGAAACTCACGATGCGATCCTGTGTCAGTTGTTATTCAAAAAACTTGTTGTGATCTATTTTTAAGGCATTGTACTTCTTTATGAAGTGGCTCCCGTTATTCATGATTAAAAGAAATGGGTGGATCCAGTATCTTCTGAGTTTCTGTCTTTTCTTTATCCGTCTTCTTAACAACAGCAGGAGCAGGACACGTCTAGTGCCGGTGCGGTCCATTTCTCGAAATTAACTGCGACAATTCACCCTGTATATTATGTATTACGTATTACCCATATTTGCAAAATAAAATTCTATTCTATTCTATTCTGAATTGTATCGACGGCGTCGTGCCGTGTATCGTGGCACTTTACGATGTCGCGACGTAATCATTTTACGATGCTCGTCGTAGATTCCCACGACGCGACGTCGCATCGTGAAACGACGCCGCATCGTGATACCACACGACGTCGTATCGTGTTTATGTGTCCCGGCCCTAAGAGATAAAGTAAGGACAGCAACAGATTTGAGAGCGTCTTAAAGTTTGCGAATTCGTTCATAAAGCTTATAAATTTCTAGGGGCTTTTATTTATTTATTTATTTCAGGTTCACCCACAGCACATACATAGTATTTATAAAAGTAGTTGTTTCGTAGGTAGCGTTCTAATATATGCGCCAATTACAGGTAAACACATCATTGACTAAAATAGACGCCTTTTACACGAGATGTACACCGTACAACCCCAATATTTAACGTGTACCTAAATATTTAGTGCATGGTTTCGGGTTGTGTTGTACCCTTTCATGTCAAAGCAAGTGACAAAAATTCATGATTCATTGTTATAAGAATAACGCTTTATTCTTTTAGGTACTTATTTGTATCATACCCCGTGGGTGTCCGTTTAAATATGTTAATTAATGTAAATTATACTTTAAAGCCTGTGAGATAATAATGATGATCCTGGTGAACTAAAGGGAAAAATCTTAAAGAGGTATACAAATTAGACTAGGAAGGGTCCAACAGGGCCAACGCCTGCCGGGGTTGCGGAATGTTTATAATAGTTACCGTGACCCTGGAACATAAAGGGCAACCGAAGGAACATGAGTGGGTTGTAGCCAGTAAAAGTCTGACACGCCCTCCCGCCGCACCCAGGACGGGAGCAGTCATTTGATGATTTCCCACTCCCCAAAAAAAAAAACCGAGTCTGATTAAGCACGTACTTTAGCTTGGCTTTTCTTCGTCTCGCTTCCTCTATAGTTTCACAGTTGTAAGACAGAGATAGCAATATTGCTTAGCAGAACCACTTGCCAAGCAAATCTCGTCCTAAAAACCTTTTATATGACCTCTAGACTAGAAGACTATTTGGTAAGACTTCTCGCCGAGACTCCGTAATGTTCTCGGCGAGGAAAAACTACGCACATTAAATATCACAATTGTCGGTCGGTTTTCTGGACTCCAAGAAAATCTACAAGCCTTTTACAACGAAGAAGAAAATATCAAACCACCGAATCTAATATAATAATTGGACAAAGGTTTTCAACAAAATGTCTTAAATTTTTCGACGTCAACCTCAGATTTATTTTAAATCTAAGTATACTAAGTTTTGGGATACAAATGGAACTGTATTACTGATTAGTCCTATAACAAATTAGTAAAAACTGATCAAGGTTAGGCTGGTTTAAACCTTTGAACACACGTGATTCGAGTCACAATACAAAGACAATAGCAGCGCGACAGCCGGCTGTGGCTTGGTCGCCGAAAGGGTAACCAGAATTAAGTTCAATTACAACAAGCGTAAGTTCCCAAGTCATATGAAACTTTTAATTGTTTCACACGTCAAAAAAAATGGCCGGATGTCACTCAATACGTCGATAGCAGCGGACGTGGTTAAAATCCTTGAGAACGCGGAAACCATAGCATGGGCACAAATAGGTAAGGTAAAGGTACATCATTTACCTTTATAAAATCCTTGGTTCAGCTAATACGTTGAAAGAATGAAAAGCCGGAAATTACCTGTAACAATAATAGAAGAGTATTTAGTAATGCTATCAGTAGTTTTATTTCTTACACTCAGACTTAGGATCTTTCAATTACTTAGTTGATAGATCCGTACTAATATTATAAATGCGAAAGTAACTCTGTCTGTCTCTTCTTCACGCCTAAACCACTGAGCTGATTTGAATGAAATTTGGTACAAGTATAGTCTGGGATCCGAGAAAGGACATAGGATAGTTTCCATCCCGGAAATCCCCCGGGAACGGGAACTATTATTCCACGCGGACGAAGTCGCGGGCAAAAGCTAGTCTTGAATAAGAATAACATGTCTGTTGGGCTTTCGGTCATCGTACCCATTAAAATAATAATCGATATGAAAACTATGGAATAGCTTTTGGTTGACCAAATTCTTCGAATATCCGAGACATCTAAGTAAATATTTAATGTGGGATTAAATAAGCAAAAACCAGATGATACACTGTAGAAATCTGTAAACAGTACTAAAAGGACTCTTAAAAGCCAGACTAAAAGGATTCCAAATACCAATTTCTTATAATTTAATCTCATTAGAAGCCTCCATCTTATTCAGACAAAAACAGAGCAAACATATAAGGCAGACCGCACACAGGCGGCCCGCATTTCGTCACTGGAACAAAAACGGTGATCACAAAGATTAACAAGTCAGTGAAGGCCCTAAACACACAGTCCTTTAACGTACCTACCGCCTTGAATGAGGCTAGGAAAACAGCGGGCAAGGGATGTTACCACATGTTAGAGCTTTGAGCAAAGTCCTATAGGCATAGGTTGTTGTAGTATAGGCAAGACTGTGAGATGAGATTGACAAGCAAATCGTGAGGCGTAAAAAGGAATAAGAAAGCGAAGTAGTAATAGGATAGTTTTTTAGAGGTGGTAAACGAAGTAAAGGAATACTAAGGACATGGGCAGATTTTAACTGACAGCGAGACGTAACCTGATTACTCGTGATAAAGTGTAGTGAAAACTGCTAAAGGAATGCTAAATTAAAAGACATGATTTAATAAAAATGATTTAATACTATAATTGTGAGAAAAATCCGGGTAGAAGAGACGTTACTATAAGACAATATATATGGCACCAGCAACAAATGTAGCCGATAAGTCAAGATATAGACATGAATGACGTTAACAATTTATACTCAATCAATATCCCATACAAAGTTGCAAGGTAACTTTAACACCAAAACATTGGGTTCTTTAATCTTTTTACCTTCGAACACACGTGATTTGAGACACAATAGAAAGACAAAAGCAGCGCGACAGCCGGCTGTTGCTTGGTCATCGAAAGGTAACCCCAATCCTGAATCCATAGCGTCTTAACTCTTGTCTCGCTCTTCTAAGAACCCAACCAGCCCTAATCCTCTGTTCATACTCTGAGCACACTATGTTTATGTTTTAGTACAAGAAATTCGACCAAGCGCTCGTACCGTGGCTTACAGAGATATAACACGATGGCACAGGATTATCGCACCGGAGACCTTCGCCTTATTTTTATAAAGATTTATTTAGATATTCAGGTTAGGAGCGTTAAAGGAATGTGTTACTGTAACAGGAATGTGGAGAAAACGTTAATATGTTTTGTTACCTAAAAGATTTTATTTCGCTTTTTAATGGGGAAATGTCCAACTTTGCAGCTAAATGGTCCAATCTGGACTTACATTATAAGTATGATGAGTCTGAAATCGCCATTCTGATTTGGACAGGCAAGATCAGTGCACGTGCCTTCACCTAACAAAAAGAGGTATTTGGTCTAAACAATAGACCAACTGCAAAAGAAGAAGAAACTACACAAGGTTATTTTTGAAGAAAGGAATTCAGTAAGTCAGTTTGCATGCCTTAGGTAAAGTAATTAGTACTATATTATTAAATCTTCGAACACACATGATTCGAGACACAACAGAAAGACAATAGCAGCGCGACAGCCGGGTGTCGCTTGGTCGTCAAAATGTTAAGATAATTTTAAACTCAACATCTCCATCTAGTCCTTACTTTCGGTGCTAATGTTCTATTATATTCTCAGTTACAAGGCTCAAAAGTAGGACAATGAAATTCAAAACGATCATAGTTCCATGGTTACCTGGCATTGCTTATTGGAAATGATTCACAATACAACATTAAACAGCTAAAGACCAACTTCGACAATATAGACTTACACGGTATTCTAATAAAACAATAGCTCACAAATTAATTACGACCAAGAAGCTTAAGTTACTAGACAGCTGATGATCAGAAGGCTCATTTCCACGTGGCAGAAAGGCACAAGAAACGAAAGGTCATTTGTAGAACTTTGACAGTCGTTACTGGTTAGCCGGAATCTCTAACCAGTCTAACCAAGAGGTATCGTGTCGCCCACTTACTGGGTTGTGGAGGTCTGATAGGCAGTCGCTCCACGTAAAACACTGGTAAGCTGAATCCGGTTAGGCTGGATGCCGACCCCAACACAGTTGGGAAATTGCCAGGGAGATGATGATGACATTAAAAAATTGCGAACTTGCAACGGTCCAAGCCAAATTAGGAGGATAGAACGAACATTATGTAATCGTATTTATTATTGCGAAGAAATAAACGACAGCTCTTTCAGAAAGGTGTATGAGATTATAGGATTTGATATCGCAAATGCGAAAAATTCAAAAAATTACGTTTCTGAAGAAACTTTCGCTGCGTGGTTTTAGATTTTTGAAGGACAAGACGTAGTGTGCTTTCTGTTATTATCTTTTGTACACAAAGCCCTTAAAGTTACTCATACGCCATTATGTGTACCTTTAGGAATATTAATTATTAGCGAAATGATTAATTACTTCACAAGAATTCCTTTAGATTCGTATTAACTGAAGGAAATTGAGATACTTACATAAGTAATAATTTTGGAGTGGAGAAGACTTTTGAAACTCTTCGCCATTATTAATAAATAATTGGCATAGGTTTTGTTGATGTATGGAAGTCATTTTATGAGAAATGCTGAAGGGGAATGTTTAATGATTATATTATCTTCTATTATAAATCTTTACCTTATCAACAAATTAGGCGTTTAAAATTATCAGTTTGGTTTTGTTTTAATTAATGCAGTTTGTAAATTTAAAGTTATTTTGAATGTCTCTATGTGACGCTTCCACGGCTAAACTAATGTACCGATTCAGGAAAAAAATGGTACGGATTTAGGAGGAGTCATCAATTAATGCAGTAAACAGAGTAATTGTGTTGTAAAACTACTTGGTATTAAACCTTTTGGTACTAAGTACTTTTTAATATGTAATGTCAATGAAAAAATATTCTGTACTTACTTGATTATATAGCAACCATCATATATGCTGTTTTACTGTTTTAATTCTTTTCAACATTATTCCACAATACTAGAAATTACACAGATTCCAACATACGTTATCAGCACGAAGCTCTCTGTATATTTTACAATCAAATTTAAAAGGAGATTGGTGGTGAAAAATATACATAGTTACCATGTCTGCTGCAGTTTCTGGTATGTCCCTAAATGGTATTCCGATGCTTTGTAATAGAGAAGGATACACAGTGTGGAAATTTAAAATGCGAATGTTGTTAATGCATGAAGGTTTATTGGAAACAGTAAGCGTAACAGTTGTTGAAGGAAATAAGACGCCCGACGATGTACGTAAGGATGAAAAGGCTCTTTCTAAGATATGCCTTACTGTAGATGGTGCTGCTATTTCGATTGTTCGACCAGCTAAGACCGCAAAAGAAGCGTGGGATGCTCTTCAAAAATCCTACGAGGATCGAAGTTTAGGTCGTAAACTTGCACTGGAACGCAAGTTGTACAGGTACTCCTTATCGGACTTTTCTGACGTAGAGGCTTACTTAACGGCAATAACTACAACAGCACTAGACCTGGTCGATATTGGCAAGACCATAGAAGATAGTTCTCTGGCAGCTATTATATTGGGAGGTCTGACGTCTCGCTTCGAGCCCATGATCATGGCGCTTGAGAATGGGAGCGTTGAAGTCACAACAGATTTGGTGATGACTAAGTTATTGAGCGAAATGACGAAGGAGACTAAAGATGATGTGACTGCGTTGCAAACAAAACAAGTTATTTGTTTTCGGTGTAAGAAGCCTGGGCACAAGAGCCCTAATTGCCCTCTCAAAAAGAAGGAGAAAAAGGCAAAGGCGAGTTGTTCTACAGAAAGTTGCTCTAAGGATAAGGGACAAGTGGTTTCGAGTTCAGGAAATGTCACAAAATTGTTTTTGGACGGTGTCACGGAACTGGCTATGTCTGCACCTAATGTTCAGATGTCTGAGAAATGGATTATCGACTCTGGTGCGACTACTCACATGACTCCACATGCTGAATGGTTTAATAGTTACCGACCCTATGATGGGAAGATAACTGTCGCAAATGGTAAAAGTTTGCCGGCTGTGGGTTTAGGAGAAGTTGCGATTGACACAAATACCGATTTCAAGAAGATTTTGAATGTTGTACATGTTCCTGATCTAGATTGTAATTTACTATCGGTTAAAAAAGCAGTAGAGAAAGGTCTCTTGGTTGTTTTTGATAGTAATGGCTGTAATTTTTATAATTCTAATGATGTTTCTTTTATAAATGGTCCTGTTTTGCATGGTTCTATTTGTGGTGGATTGTACACTTTAGATTGTACAGTAAAGCCGCAGAGTGTTTCAGCTTATAATGTTCACACTAATTTGTCCCAGTTTCAGCTTTGGCATAAGCGTCTAGGACACCTCTGCCGTATTGGTATGGATCTACTCAGAAAAGGTTTAGCTGTTGGTGTGGAGTATACTGAGGTTGACAAAGAACCATGCGTACCTTGTGTGGAAGGTAAGCAGGCCCGGAAGCCTTTCAAAAGGATAAAGTATAAGAAGGCATCGTCACCATTAGAATTGGTCCATACGGATGTTTGTGGACCCCTGTCCACTGAATCTTTTAAAGGAAATAAATATTTTATTATTTTTGTAGATGATTATACACGTTTTATAACCCTTTATTGTATGTCATCTAAGACAGAAGTTCAGAAGTATTTTTGTGCTTTCCAAACACTTGTTGAGAGACAGACTGGCAATAAAATTCGAACTCTTCGGTCAGACAATGGGACTGAGTATGTCAATAAGGAGTTGACAGACTATTTACAGGCTCAAGGGATTCGACATGAAACGTCTGTACCATATAGCCCTCAACAAAATGGGGTAAGTGAACGTTGCAATCGTAGTATTGTGGAGAAGGCCCGTTCCTTGCTAGCACAGAGCTCTCTGTCGAAAGCTTTTTGGCAGGATGCTGTTGAGACCAGTGTTTATTTAAAGAATAGGTCACCTCATCGTGCACTTGATGGTAAGACGCCATATGAAATGTGGTGTGGGAGTAAACCCGACCTGTCTCATTTAAGGGTGTTTGGTTGTCGAGCTTTAGTTCACGTGCCTTCATGCCAGAGAACTAAGCTAGATATGAAAGCTTCTGAATGTGTATTCGTTGGATATTCAGACGATCCAAGGAGTTATTATTTCCGTAGTGTGGAAAACCCTCGGAGGTTGATTAAGTCACGGGATATTACGTTTTTTGAAAATAACTTTTCAGGATTGAAGGATAAGCCTGTTCAGCCTGATCTTGTTATGAGTCCAAATGTCATTAACTGGTTTTCACAAACTTCTTCAGATACCACATCACCACTGGTGACTTCTATCTCATCTCCTTCTACTTCATCTTCACCTATTTCAGAGGACATGGAGATGACCCCGGTAGAGCCAGCTGAGGTTTTTGTGGACGCGACTGATGAAACGGGTGACGTAGGTGACGTGGAGTCTTCACATTCGGGTGAACAAACTGATCTGTCTCTGGTTCCTTCAAATGAATCCAGTGATGTTTGTCCTGAAAGACGATATCCTATACGAGTACGTAAGCCTCCAGATTTTTATTCATACGGCACTCTCGGTGATGACTTGTTATGTTATGATCCGAAAAGTTATCGTGAAGCTATTAATAGCGTTGATAAGGATAACTGGATCTCCGCAATGAAAGATGAGTACAATGCCTTGTTGAATAAGCAGACTTGGACATTAGTGGATAAACCAAATAAAAAGGTTATTCCATCTAAATGGGTGTTCAAGATAAAGAGAAACGCGCACGGTACAATAGTCAAATATAAGGCGCGACTAGTTGCAAAAGGTTTTAGTCAAGTTTGGGGGACTGACTATAATGAAACTTTTGCCCCTGTGGTTCGAAATTCATCTCTGCGTACCCTTATAGCGTTGGCGGCAGAAATGGATTTGAAGATACAACACATGGATGTTGATACAGGTAAAGTCTGTTTGCTCAGAAAATCCATTTATGGGTTGAAGCAGGCAGCTCGAGCCTGGAATATTAAATTGCATCAAACCCTATCAAAAATTGGCTTTGCACGAACATCTGCGGAATCATGTGTTTATTTGAAAAAATTTGGTAGTAAAACCATAATTCTCGCAGTCTATGTCGATGATCTTATTGTCTTTTATAAAGAAAAAAGTTTATTTGACATTGTCAAAAATGACTTGGAAAATTTTTTCTCTCTAAAAGATTTGGGACAGTTGTCGTATTGTTTAGGCTTAAATATTATCCATGATGACGATAAAATTGTGGTCAGTCAGAAGAACTACATTCAAGCAGTGTTGGAGCGGTTTAATATGCGAGATTGTAAGGAGATGTCTACACCTTTGGAGAATAACAAGTTAGAGAAAGGTAATCCAACATCTCTTGGTGAATATCCTTACTAAAACTTGATAGGCTGTCTCATGTACCTAGCTGTGAATACAAGACCCGATATAGCTTATGCCACAAGCTATTTAAGCCAGTTTAATAACTGTTTTGATAAGAGACATTGGTTGGCCGCTAAAAGGGTGTTACAGTATTTGAAAGGTACTGTGGATTACTGTATTACTTACAGGAAAGTTGGTGGACGTCTGTGTGGATACACGGATGCTGACTGGGCGAACTGTGTGCATGACCGTAGGTCTTACACCGGTTATTACTTTACGCTAGCAGGTGGACCTATTAGCTGGGAGTGTAAGAAACAGCCGACGGTAGCCTTATCTTCTACAGAAGCTGAGTATATGTCCTTGACCAGTGCTGCAAAGGAGGCTATTTTCCTCAGACGGTTAGTGTGTGACATTACTGGTTTTGTTGGTAGGGTGTTGCTATACAACGATAGTCAAAGTGCACAGAAACTTGTGCTCAATCCAGTCCACCACAATAGAACCAAACATATTGATACGAGATATCATTTTATTCGTGAAAAGGTTACGGAGGGTCTTATAGACATAAAATTTATACCTACAGATAAAATGACAGCCGACGTTCTAACTAAGCCCTTAAGACGCGTAAAACATCTTAGGTGCGTTGTTAATATGGGTTTGATAAATAGGTAGAATAATTTTCTATTTATTTTTGGTCGGTTTATATTTTGTATCTATTTAGTCTGGTAGTAATGTTTAATTTTTTCTATTGTGTTTAGCATTACTATTTTGTCTTTTTATTTCCATTAAGGGCGGATGTTGTAAAACTACTTGGTATTAAACCTTTTGGTACTAAGTACTTTTTAATATGTAATGTCAATGAAAAAATATTCTGTACTTACTTGATTATATAGCAACCATCATATATGCTGTTTTACTGTTTTAATTCTTTTCAACATTATTCCACAATACTAGAAATTACACAGATTCCAACAAATTGCAATAGAAGAAAAAAGGTATCTTGAATCATTTTTCTTATAATATCTCGCAACCAAGATACACAACAACTCTACTTTGAGTAATCGAGGAAGAAAAACTCTTTAAACTAAGTTAAAATAGCTCCATAATTAATAACCATAAGTCAAAATCATCGATACGAAATAACCGTAAGACCCCATCCCTTTTTACCATAACAAAGAAAGGAGGCTGGTTGTCATCACCCATTGTTTGGACCAGACGTTATTTAAATATTCCCTCGCAGACGGTTCAGTCTGGCTCCAGACTTATTTTTTCTTTTTTTTTCGAAATCTGACACGGCATGTTTCTGACTGGCATTACCGTGGAATACTTTTTTATTGCTTACTTCGATGTGTAGGTTTTTTGCGTTTAATTTTGTGTAATGAAGGTCTTAGTTGTTTTAGAGATAAGAAACCGTTTTTTTTTCTTCTTATATTAAACGGTTTAGTTTTTATTTATTAAGATTTTTTTTTAGATCTTCATCTGAACTAGGTCGTGATATGAAGATTATATTAAATATATTCAGTTATGATCAATGTCTTATTGTGCCTTGTCTGTAAGAAAATTCTAGACGACACTTTTGTTTTATTGACCTTAGCTATATTTTATTAAGTAATTTATTTTCAGAATATTCCTAGAACATTTTCAAGATAATAATCATATTCAGTAAGTAAACGTTTACTTAAATTCATGACTCATTTACAATCGCTTCGCTTCTTAAACTGAAAATCGAATCAACAAAAGATTTACGCTTTTATCGATGCGACATTTCACATCACTAATTGCAATAAAAGAAAATAGGTATCCTTAACTGGCGACCGACTCATGCAAATGTACCAACTTTAACTTGCACTCCGTGTCAATCTTATTTCTTTAACATAAAGCTCATTTTCAACTACCTTGACTGCAGTAACAATATTGCAGACAGCCATTGTCTTGACGCAAATTGTATATTTTGACAGAAGATGACACGTGCGTTTTTTTTTTGACAGAATACATTAATAATCCAGCTTGTATAAGTTTTAATTATTAATTCAATGAAAGTGCTGTGTTTTCAAACATGGACAAAGACAGCTTGACAAAGGGACAAAACAAAGCTAAGTTTAAAATGTTTATGGGTCATACATATGGGTTATTTAAAACTGACAGTCACTTTGTTCTAATGGCTGTGTCTAATACCTATTTCGGAAATGTAAAGTTTTGACTTACCTATTTATAATTTTTTAGCAGCGTTTTTTTACTTACATAGACCTTACATCTTTTCATGGTTTTTAATTTTCTAAACAAAAGTTGCAAAGTTACTTACTTGCTTTTTTAAGTGATATTAAGGAAATGAGCCATAAAAACATAAACTTTACTTTTTTTACAAGTAAATACACCATGTTACCGTTTTTTTTTCCTAAAATTAGAAAAACTAATGAAAAACACCCAAAAAGGAAATATATTATCTTTTTACAAAAACTGTCAAAAAACAACGAAAAAACTGACGAAACAATTCTCGCTGTTTAGAACCTGGTTTAATATACAGCCTTAATTTTCAGTTACAACATACATTATAATGAATTTAGTGGAGTTTGCTTGGCTCCTGAATGAAATACTCCGGCCGTGGTAATTTAAAGCTACGAGCCGGCGATAACGGGTTTATATTACCATCTAAAACCTCGCTGCTTTTATAAAATATACCTAGTTAGTGTATTTTGCGGTGAAATCTTCTGGGAATACCAGTACTTTTTTATGGATGGGAAATCATCAAACTAAATGTCAGACTTTTACTGACTAAAACCCACCCTCGTTCCTTCGGTTGCCCTTTATGTTCCGGGGCCGCGGTAACTATTATAGGCCTGCCACACTATGCCCCTCGCGCTGCTCATGGCCATGCTCCTCGCCATGCTCCTCGCCATGCTCCTCGCGCTGCCGCGATGTTTGCAATGACGAGTGGCGTGGCGAGTATTGCGGCCAAATTACGTCTCTGCCTCCTTTCCTCGTTACTTCCCATGCCACTCGTCGAGTGTGTGGCCGGCGCATTAGAACTAATTATTTGCCAACAGTTGGACATCACTGACATCCAGTGCCAAGCCGTTGGTCCCGGTTGTCATTCGTAGAACTTTGACAGTCGAGACGGGTAGCCAGAATCCTGAAAGTCTGACCAGTCTAACCAAGTGGAATCGTGTCGCCCAGTATCTGGGTTGTGTTTTTTGTTTAAATATATTGGGACAACTCACACTTGGTTATCAGATCCCAAGTTAAGCTCCGCTAAGAGCTTGTGTTATGGTAAGCAGACAACTGGTATACATACTTATATAATTTATAAATACATACATATTATAGATAAATTACACCCAGACACAGAACAAACAATCATGCTCATCACACAAAGTTTGTTCTGGGTGGGAATCGAACCCACGACCTCCGGCTTAGCAGTCAGGGCTACTAACCACTACACCAACAGGCCCGTCATCTAAGACGTAGAAAACACGAAAATAAGCACTTTATTTTCTTTTCATTGTAAGCTCGCTTTTGCAAATAAATACCTATTTATAAAATAATACAAAGAAGTTCCCTTCACTATACATATTTCTGAGAAAATAATTTTCCTTCGTCTATTCACTGCTCAATAAACTGCTGTAAATAATAAAGATAATATTCTCGTTTTTATAGAAAAATATGCTATACAATGATGTATTAATATCGTTCGTTAAGTTAGGAAGAAAGATTTGTTCTATTGAAAAAAAAACAGAAATTCTTCTCCTCAGATATGAATACTTTTCAAGAAAAGTCTCCTACGGTTTCGGCTGCGTCATTTTAGGTTTTTACCGTCCTGTTTCTACGCTCCCGTATGGCAAAGCGAAAAGTTGCATAGCTATTCAGTAATACATCCAGCCAATGTTGTATCCCAGACAGCACAAAGACATTTTCTCATATGCCCATTTCACACGAGGGCAGAACAGTGAGGCAGAACAGTGGGCAGTACAGTACTGCTACTGTTTGAACGCACAGAACTGTGCGTGTGAAATGGGCATTACAGAGAAGGCACGAGCAATGATCACAAGGCAAACTCATACTTTTAACGTTCATGAAGAACATTCAGAAGAAGCCATTACCCCACAAATATAGTAACAATCTAGTATTATCATTATATCCTAAATCTTCTAGATCAAAACCAATCTCACAAAAACCTACATTCTTGAACTAAAACATATTAAAAGAACACAATCTTCTTCAAAGTAATCTCTTAAAGCTCGTACGTTAAAACACGGTGCATCCTTTTTCCGCGCGACCCAGGTACGTTAGGTAGGTAACCGGAGTGCCCCGAGACAACATATAAACAGCTAATGTATTTCCAAGATCGATGTCCCGCGACGGTCGGTGTCGGCAACCAATCATAATCCATATTTAGACGTGCACCGTGCCGGGGTTTTACTTACCGCGTCGCTGTAGAAATTTTAATGTTTTAAAGTTTGTTGGTAGTATCAGGTTTGTAGGGGCAGTTATTTGTGGTTTAGTATTTTTGTGTGCATTTTTAAACTTACTAAATAGTACAGAAAATACGTACAATGGTAAGGATTTTATAGGGAAATCTAATAGGTATAGGATATTGTCATAAAAATATTTGTAGACACCGAGATGGATAAATAAATACATATAACCATTGACTTGTTTTGTTAATGTAATTATTTTGTGAAATTACTTAGTACGAGCCGTAAAGTTATCCAACCTGATTACTAAAACAACTTATTTATATTGTTTTAGGCTACAGTTTCTTCAAAGCGCCTTTCATAAAAAGATTTCTCATTTTCTATATTACAAAAATGTAATATTATCTCGTTTTCAAGTATTGGAAAAAGAATACGCAGACTTATATTATATTCTAGTTTATTTCATTTCATAAAATATTCTTCTGTAGTAACGTATCAGTACATTCATAATAATAATTGGATCTTTCCATTCTCGGGAAGGTTCGAGACGCGGGTGCATATAAAATTAAATTAGTTTGTGAAGGTTCTGATATGGAAAATAATGAAAATTATGATGGTATGCACATTCACCATTATGTCTACTCAAATTACACTTGCTAAGATGTTATTTACATGCCGTTTTTTGCTATCTATATGTATATTTTTCGGTTAATAATATCAATGACGTGTCTACGGGTTGAAATAAGCTAAAAATAATAATTAAGATGATTCTAAAACTGACACTTTTGAACATAAACTATTACCTTATTTTTAATACTTTTAAAGTGTAACACCGTAAAGCAAAGTAAAATAAACTTAAAAAAATAAGCCCAAGATAAATAAAAATCCTTGATCAAGCGTGGTGGATAAATGATCATGGCTTCTCTTATTTAGAAGATACCTTTACCGTAAGATTAAGGCTTTGTAGTAAGATTAAGGCTGGTAGTAATGAAATTAAATATAGTTTTTTTGGTAGGCTCACACTTTTATAAACTTAGAGTTTATAAACTTATTTATTTATAAACTTAGAGTAAGCCGAGCGTTTTAGCTTCAACCAAAGAGACGCTACTAATACACAAAAAAAAACTGAAGAAACATTTTATGGTTGTAAAAGCATAGTTGTAAACACCATGCCCTTAACCCCAGCCAAAGCTTCACAGCGGAAACTGCAGCTATTTTAGTTAGTTAAAATAAATTGAACGGCCCAAGTTTACTCGCCCACACATTTTATTACCTTTTCCGTTTGCTTGCGACGTTTTAGTTCCCTTTGATCGGAATTATTGTATTTTTGTTGATTTTTAATATGTATAAAAATTGGGATTTGTTGTTTTTTTAGGGATTTTATTTTTGGCTCGTACGTGCTTGGTTAAAAGGTTGCACGTTAATTTAGTGTACCAATTTTAATATAAAATTATGACGGTTTAAGCACCACTCAATAAAAATATTTTGCTAACAAGGTCTAAACCAATTATATTAATTTAATGAAAAATATTAAAAAGCACACACAAATAATTTAGTATTTCAAATAATAGTTTGTAAAATGGGCAAGAGACCCCATAAACACTCTTTAAATTTTTGGTTTACTTAATGAGTTTTGGTTGAAAGCACGAATATCAGAATCTTTTGGTATTAGATTGCCCATATATAGAGGAAACCTATAGGCTTGCAATAACCAAATAACCGGAGAATACTGGCTTAAAAAACCGCCTCAAACTTTTCAAATCTCAAAAAACCTTTTACAACCCGCCACAAATTTGAACTTTTATGCCCCAAGTTTTAAAATAACTGCAAAACTATAACAGACTGTGGTAGATAAACTTTAGAACACTTTTCAGGAGAACCGTTAAGTGCATGCTGGGTGATTTAGTGCCCCAGCAGTACTGTGATACCTGGACACCTGCTAAGCGAATAAATTGGCCAAAACATCGGAAGACCCGGGTAAAATGGCCGCTTCGGTCGAATCAGGGGATTATTTATTTATTTAACCTTTATGACCTAGCGCAAGCCGGCTGTCGCGCTGCTATTGTGTTTCGAATCACGGGTTTGAAGGTTTAAACTTCTTGCAGTAGGTGCAGGCGGATTCAATGCCTTAGTTATTTTCTGACAGTCAACACATGGCATGATGTTGATGATGGTGGCACATGGTGATGGTAGGTGAACTGTTATTATGAACTAATTAATTAAATTAAAATTCATTACTTTTTCAGTTTTGCATTATTATTAATATTTTTTTAGGGAGTGTTTCGGACGATACTTATTCCAGCAAATTTTATACGCTTACCTTAGAATGAATAAACTTTTCATTTTCACCGTACAAAATGTTAACTTTATTCTGTACGGTAAGAATAAAAAGGTTTTTCATGCTTAACAAAAACAAACAATAATGAAATTCCCGTTTCGGCCGGGGTGGGCGAAACTCAGCGGCCGAAATCTACTAAGCCTTGGCCCAGTAAAGCCCGGTTAAAATAACCTTAAAATAATATCGCGACATACAGGGTAATTTCCAATTCAATTTCATTACGTCCGAACTGTTTTTATTGGGGATGAAATTACGGTTCGTTGGATCGTTGCAGATTCATTTGTTATCGCTGCTTTTCGTTGATACGTTTAGTCAATTTGGTTGGTTTTTCAATAGGTTATTACGTTTTAATTAAGGCTAGCTGGTATCCGGTATTTGACACCATCATCAATTGACGTACTTTTTATGAGCTGTCAAAAAACGCAATTCTCCAATAGACTTTGTATGCCAATACCAGCTTGTGACGTCACAAGCTAGCAACCCTATTGACTAACTATTTATTGATTTTAAAGCAATTAAAAATCCAATTTTACAGTAAATTAAAAACAAATCCGATGCTTAGGACTAATAAAAAGATAGGTTTTATAAAATATATGTCTTAGATTTATCGGTTAAAAGTGTCAAATACCGTATTAATGGATTGCACAGGTGCACTCCCCGTTTCATTCACCCTGATGCAGTCTGAAGGCGTGTGCAGGCTAACATTCTTACTAACTCAACCTGTGCAGAAAGTTGCCGGGGTTCTAGAATAGTTCTAATAGTTACCGCGACCCTGGAACATAAAGGGCAACCGTAGGAACAAGGGTGGGTTTTAGTCACTAAAAGTCTGACAGTCCCTCAAAGTCATTTGATGACTTCCCATTCACAAAAAAGGCAGCCATGATAAAGTCAACCTGAGCAGAAAGACCTCGCATTTTCATATTTAAAACTTTAGTGAGGATAAGGAGAGGAGTAGTCTCAAACAGCCAATTAGCTTGCATTACTTTTACATTCAGCTCAGCTTTAGGCTGAGGCTACACTAGGCTGCGACGCGAACTGCGACGCACGAGCGATTGAAACAAATACATGGATTCTCACTAAATGGCTACACCGTTCATCAAATATTACTAGCGATCTTTGATTATTTCTGCGATAGGAACTACATTACCGTAATCGCGGCACCGGCTACATCGACGTATCAGCGAAATTGAATCGAATATACCCCAGATTTTCGGTTATAATGGAGCCATTCCATGTTTATCTCGTTTCGCTCTTCCAGTCGCATCGCAAATCGCTGCCTACTGTAGCCTCAGCCTTAGAGCAAATACAGTATCCTATTGGTTATTTACGAAACATTTTGGTGAAGCCTGGATTATTGTGGATAAGGCAGGAGTCAGAAAACAGACAGTATTACAGCAATCAGTGCAACAAAGTAGCGACAGGTTATCGACAATCAACCACTTAGTAGTTACCTAGTAACAGTTTCAACGTTACTTAACGGGCCTCGCGAAAAATAAACAGAAAACAAAACAATAAAATCAAGGAAAAATACCGGATAATTAATTCACGAAGTTTCAACAGCCTAATCGGTTTATACAGGGTGAATTAAGGTTACGTACAGACGAGTCGGATTTTTATTGCCGATTCCCTGTGGCCGATGCAATCTATCTAAGTAGACAATCTAAGTAGAAATTTTAATGCAAGGTGTGAAAGTTTAAAATATATGTATAAAATTTTTAAAAACACAAACCAATATGAATAGAGCTCTCATTATGAAGATTCTGTGGGATTTAGGATAGATGATATAGGATTGTATGAAGAGCAGGGCAGGGCAGCACTGGTCGAAATATCGACGGCGGTCGGGCCGCTCATCTGGTCGAAGCCTTAGGTATCAAGAATTTTATACCCGGTCAATCACCCAGGTGCATGTTTCCTTTTTGCATTTTTTGTTTTGTTTTAGCAAAGGTTTCGCATATCGATACCGGATAATTTATTCGTTCAAACCGTGAGAGGTCAAGACACCTACATTAAACATTACCTTATAAATAGTACTGTCGTGAGCTAAAGTGAGAGGATTTACTCGAAATCTAAGTGGTGCTTAAATGGATTTCGCAAAATATTACTCTGATGGAATATTCGCGAAATAAGCACGTTTACAGCTCAATGTTTGTTTGTGACTTTAAAAATATTACAGGAGAAAAAATTTGCTAGGTCTAGGTAACTGCTCTGTCCCCGTTGGTCGTAGCGTAATGTTTCCGATATACCTATGTAACTATTTTACTGTAGGACCGTGATAAATATACATACGTAACTTATGACTGAATATTCAAACGTCACTTAATCTTAGACGCTCTCAAATGTGTTGCTGTCTTTGTCATTCTAAAGGAATAAAGTAAGGACGGCAACAGATTCCTCTGTCTTAAAGTTGACGTTTGAGTATTCAGCCATTAGCCACTAAATTGTGTGGGAAGATACTAACTTATTTTTTTATATATAGTTTAATAAATGTTGATGAATAGCACTGATTCGATCGCAATCTCAAATAAACTTAAATTGTGGAAAATTTTGTTGAATCAGGAAAATTCAGCGAAGCAAGGTCACTGACATTACATACTACAAATCATTGACACTGGATCACGATTATCGCTAAAATTTCACCTTCGATCAAGGTCACGACATGGAAATTATCGTTTTATTATTTTTAAAACGAATTTAAAGCCAGATAGCTGCAACATATTTTTTTTCTTACTTATATTATAATTTATAAGTACACACAGTATTTACTATTTAACCTTTCAACGACCAAGCGACAGCCGGCTGTCGGGCTGCTCTTGTCTTTCTATTGTGTCACCAACCACGTGTGTTCGAAGGTTTAAAAAAGAACGTTTTGTATTTACTCAGGTTTCATACAAAATCATCGTTGTCTATGGGCATAAGCTGAATGGAGCTAAATAAATGTGGGTAGTCCCTTAACCTCAACTATATAAGTATAACAATACTAAATAACCGCAACAAACCATGACTTAGCAAAAATTTCACCGGTTCACAGCCCCCATTCTATTATTATATTCAAACTTGGAACGAATAAAGCTAAAACCCTTTGAAATTAAACGCCAACAAAACATCGAACCTAACAATGCTACCAACCTGTTGAACGAACCGCCAATTCTTATTTTGAATTGACACTAGCGCGGGAATTACTCGTTCCAATTTTGAATATAAACTGTTATCTATACTAATATTAATAAAGCTTGTTTATAGTTTGTTTTTTCGGTTGAACGCGTTAATCTCAGAAAGGACTGTCTCGAATTGAAAAATTCTTTTTGTGTTGGATAGCCCATTTATTGAGGAAGCTGTAAGCTATAGACTATACTGAACAAACATCACGCCACGTCCTACAGGAGCGGAGCAGTAACCAAAAATACGAGTAACCAAAAAAAAGTTATAATTCAAAAATTCAGTATTGGTCAGCCTCTTTATCGATGAAGACTGTACTCTGTAGGCTTTGTGATGTTAACCCACGGGAGATCCCACACTAAAACGCGGGTGAAACCGCGGGGGACAGCTATATTCACAAAACTTGTGTTCCAGAGCGTACGGCAATGACTCAGCCCTGCCACAGGGATGCTCAGGTAACTCAGGTAGAGATGATAAAAAGAACAGGTAGTGAAAGAGACGCAAGATATCTTCCTCTAGCTCGCACGTTTTTAAGTAAATTAAATAGTACCAGTCTAGTCTGTTTCAGTTGAACGAAAATATATGTATGTAGTTTCAAATGAATTTTAATAACAGTATGTTAAAAGAATATTACAGTTTCCTTACATACCTAATTACCTATTGAAAAATGTATACTTACAAGTAAAATAAACTCTTTTTTAGCTGTAGAAAAACAAAGTTTATTTAAAACCTGTATTGGTTAATATAATTAAAGAACACGAACAGAATTAATGTCATACATAGCCAGTAAAATTCAAAACATATTCACAAGTCTGTAAAAGCCTAATTAAAAATATAATTACAAGTACCTACCAACCGTCGAAAAAAACGAATTACACAATTTGAATAAAGAACAAACTCAAAATTCGAGCAGCAGTGGTAAGACCGTTGACAGTTGACGTCAAACGTTAGTCAATAACAATTTTAGCAAAACCTACCATTGCGTAACATATGATGGTTTTCCATAAACAATCTGCGTTAAACATAGAGTGAATGACCTGTAGCTCCCAACCGCGCCTCTTTGTTATAATATAAGATGTACAAGTTTATTGACCGTTTTCAATCTACCTGTTTACTTCAAGTGTGAATTATTGACACAATGATGGCGGACTGTGAAATTGTGCATTAATGTTGCCAGTGTCAAAATTTTATGTTGTTAGCTCTTTTATTTGGACTGGCAATATTGTTGTGAGGGATGCGTTATAAAGGGTTTGGTTTTGACTAGTTTTGTTTGAGTGTTTCACGTATTAATAAAACATCAAAATCTTTATACACCTATGTACCTACACGTATGTAAAAAGACAGGTGGTATCGACGAAGTAGTTTTTTTTTGTGACGTTGAGGTGCAATTAAAAACCGTTTTTGGGAATTCTACCCCTAATGGGGTAAGGATAGGGGATGAAAGTTTGTATGAAATTAGGCGGAGGATACAGCTAGTAATTTTTATAAATACTTCATTTTTATTCCTTGCGATTACCTACATAGACAACAAATTAAACCTTCGAACACACGTGATTCGGACACAATATAAAGACGACAGCAGCGCGACATCCGGCTGTCGCTTGGTCTTCCAAAGGTTAAAATAATCCACTTAGCAAGTACCTACAATCCAAATAAAAAATGAAACGCAATTTTCAAGGGGCTTCTTCGTTTTTCTAGGGGCCATATTTTCAGTCAGTACTTACTCTACGGTTTATTCCTGTTGTGTTCTCATTTCTCGCGGAAACCACGTATTTCTTACTTCTTTTTTTTTCAAGGATGGGGAATCAACAAATGAGGTCTCCAGCCTTAGTATCAGACTTTCACTGACTGTTGCTCTTTATGTTCCGGGGCCGCGGTAACTATTAGAACTATTCCGCAACCCCGATTCTTACTTAATGTTGGACATTACTGATATCCCATGCCTCGGAAAGCTCGCAAAACCATAGGTCCAGGTTTGTTATTCGTAGATCCTTGACGGTCGTAACGGGTAGTCAAATAGTCTGCAGTAAATCTAAGAAGTATCATAATGTTACTTAGTACCTGGGTTATGAAGATCTGGTAAGCAGTCACTCCATGTTGAACACTATTCAACTGGACTGGAAGCCGAATGCAGCAAAGGACATACATACGCTTAGGGAGATAATAATGATGACAGACGAGACATGAAAAGATAAATTTTCTAGAACTCTCGGCAATCAATGTCATCACTATCATCATTTCCATAGCCTTTTCCCAACTATGTTGGGGTCGGCTTCCAGCCTAACCGAATTCAGCTGGATACGTGCGTTTTACGTGAAGCGACTGCCTATCAGACCCTCACAACCCAGTAACTGGGCGACACGATACCCGTTGGTTAGACTGGTCAGACTTTCTGGCTTCTGACTACCCGTAATATAAACGAGTTTCAAAGTTCTACGCATTACAACCGGGACCAACGGCTTTACGTGCTTTCCGAGGCACGGGATGTCAGTAATGTCCAAGATAAACTTTAGGTATTTGCCCAGACTCGAACCCGCAACCTCTTAAACGAGAAGCGGGCGTCTTATCCACTGGGCCATCACGACATTCTCGGCAATCAATGTATAATGAAAATTGTTTGGAGAACAGTACATTTGGAGCGCTTGGAAATAAACCATAGCCACGTGTCAACATCAAAAATGTGATTCAGTTTTTTTTGCTTGAACGTATAATCATATAACCTTCATGTTCAAAAAGTTTCCAATACCCTCGCTATTCGTCCTTGAAAAGATAAGTGCTATTTCACAATTTGAAGCCAATTTTCGCCATAATATTCAATGTTGGGCAATCTTGTCATCTGGCGGTTGGTATGGTTTGTCGACCAGGCCAGTTGAGTGAACCACAACCGTAGCACAGATAAAACAATAAAATGACATTGATCATAAGGGTCAATTTCGCGTGACACCTGACATGAGTGACAGTTGTCACATTGACATTTCGCCAGACCACAGGCTAATAACTAATAAGTGCCTAAGTGACTTTTTCAATTCGTTTGTATTGTTGTACTTCAGAACAGACGTACGATACGTATAAAATCGCCAATCAACCTTGAGTAAGTGTTATGACCGAACATCTATGGTATTGGTCAATGTACGTGCCTTCTCTGTATGAGAAGAGGCCTTTGTCATGCAATGGGACAGTAAGTCCGAAATTTACTAGAAGAAGAGCCTTAACACAATCAATCTAGATCAAATCCAAAGTAACATTTCTCAGCATCGCCGCGTTTCAACTAGATCCTTCGTGGAAATAAAGCTTACAGACGAAAATAAACTTAATCACCTTTTAGTAAAACACATTTTTTTGATGTTTCATAATGCTTTACAAGACAGCGTAGTTCCGAAGAGGCCCTAATCTTTCTCAGAATACCTTTATTTACTTTTTGTTACTCAGTTTTCCGCCTGACAATCTTTTTTTTATGAATCACGGCGGATCTGATAAGTTTTTTGTTTTAATTGCATAATCGATAGCGATATTCTTTGTTATAAGTTGGTAATCTGATAAGGAAAATGTTTTAATAATAGATACTTTTACGTGTAGTGTGACTTTTTCAATTCATATGTTTTTTAACGCCCGATGCAAAAATAGGTGGTAATAATTTTGACAGCTATGTGTGTTACTGTTTGTGGTATACATCCTAAACACGGTACACCTATTTGTATTCGGTTTTTTTTAATAGAAAGTAGGTTTTCTAAAGAGTGCTATTTATTAGGGACTATTTATAAGGTACTAGCTTTTGCCTGCGGCTTCGCTCGCGTTAAAAAGAGACAAAAAGTAGCCTATGTTACTCTCCATCCCTTCAACTATCTCCACTTAAAAAATCACGTCAATTCGACGCTCCGTTTCTCCGTGAAAGAAAGACAAACATACAGACAGACACACTTTCCCATTTATAATATTAGTATGGATTGTTTTGTATTACATATTCGGAATGAGAATTGGTACTTGGTACTGAATAACATCCATTAATATGTCCCTCGTCCTACCTAGCACGGTGTATATTACTAATTACATGTAGGTACCTAAGTATATGCAATAATAAACATTACACCCAGTTCAAAATGACCGACATAGCAGTTTCACACGTCAGTTTTGTTTACATTATTCCTAAAGTAGCTAGATATAAAAATAATCACTGCGTAGTATGAACCAGCAGTGTGTCAATATTTTGTTAATCCGTACTAATATTATAAATGCAAAAGTAACTCTGTCTGTCTGTCTCTTCTTCACGCCTAAACTACTGAACCGATTTGAATGAAATTTGGTACAGATATAGTCTGGGGCCCGAGAAAGGACATAGGATTGTTTTTATCCCGGAAATCCCCCTGAAAGCGGAACTATTAATCCACGCGGACGAAGTCGCGGGCAAAAGCTAGTTATAAATAAATAGGTTTCTTAGGACTGCTTACACAAGGTCGATACTAAACAATATAAATAGAATTTATAAAAAAATATAAGTATATAAATACAAACAGAGACAAAGTAGACTTCCTTACAATATTTTTGTTAGGAAAATCCCGATCACGAGATTCATAAAAGTAAAAAAATGACGTCCAGTGCATTTTTTTTAAAGCTGGTGCTTTTTTGATAATGGGAAATCATCAAATAAATTCTCCCACCGTGGGCGAGAGAAGTGTCAGACTTTTACAGACTAAAACCATAATTATTTATTAATCTGTGCTAAAACCCACCTTGTTCCTTTGGTTGCCCTTTATATTCCGGGGCCCGCGGTAACTATTAGAACTATTCCGCAACGGGTAATGGTGGTGCTAGAATATTGAGAAGTATGAACAGTCTATTTAGTAGTCTATGGAACAGTGTGCTAATATTTAGTTGATTGATATGCAATCGTACGATAAGGACACGGAATTACTGGCGTGCGAGAATGATAAATATTTATAAAAGAACGCCTATATAATGTTTATTTGTATACCCTGATAGCAGAAGTGTCAACAAACCGGGAAATACAATTTTTTGACTGTCTCACCGGTTTTTTGCTGAGCCTTAACAAGAAATGGTGCATAAGTAATTTTAATGCTGGCTGTACCTATACCTACTACACATAGGTATAATAAAAACGAAACAAGGAAATCTATGATAAAACTATTAAAATGAGAAATTTATTTAGATTTGCTCGCGTCAACGTAGATATTCATAATCCCTTGTGTATAAATAACTTAGTTTTTTTCCTCTGTACCCCTGACAAAGATTATGCAACATTTTTTGTGATTTACCAACCTACATTCTAACATTATCCACACTAATATTATAAATGGGAAAGTGTGTCTGTCTGTTTGTCTGTATGTTTGTCCTTCTTTCACGGCAAAACGGAGCGACGAATTGACGTGATTTTTAAGTGGAGATAGTTGAATGGAGAGTAACATAGGCGACTTTTTGTCTCTGTCTACCGCGAGCGAAGCCGCGGGCAAAAGCTAGTAATATAATAAAAGGACTTAGGTTAAGTAGATATGGACTTGCTTGCTTGTTCTTTTCCATTGAGATCTCAAACGTAATTTATTCATAATTGCCTGTTTATGAAGAAATGCCTTGAATTTTGTCCTTTATTATAAAACATCACACCACAAATGACAGGACCGAAGCAGTATCCAAATATTACATACTAACTTTTGCCCGCGACTTCGTCCGCGTGCATTAATAGCTACCGTTCCCCGGGGATTTCCGGGATGTAAAGTATCCTATGTCCTTTCTCGGGTCCCAGACTATATCTGTACCAAATTTTATTCAAATCGGTTCAGTGGTTTAGGCGTGAAGAAGAGACAGACAGAGTTACTTCCGCATTTATAATATTAGTACGGATGTATTGCCTATGTCGTCTCAATGTAGGGCAACGGCCTTCCTTTCTTCCTTCCAACCCTCTCTCATAAGATGCAGGTATAACCGCGTGAAGCAACCAGTCTTAATCATCATCTCCCTGGCCTTTTCCAACTGTGTTGGGGTCGGCTTCCAGCCTAACCGGATTCAGCTGGATACCGGTGTTCTACGTGGAGCGACTGCCTATCAGACCTCCACAACCCAGTAACTGGACGACACGATACCTCTTGGTTAGACTGGTCAGAGTTTCTGGCTAACCTGTAACGACTGTCAAAGTTCTACGATAGACAACCGGGACCAACGGCTTTACGTGCTTTCCGAGGCACGGGATGTCGGTGATGTCCAAGATAAACTTTAGAAAGTACATATGAATTGAAAAAGTCACATTGGTACTTGCCCGGATTCGAACCCAAACCTCTTCACGAGAGGCGGGCGCCTTATCCACTGAGCCATCACAACCAGTTCTTAACTCACAAAAACAAAAGAAGCTCGAGCGATTCGCAAGAGGAAAACATTAGAAATATTATTTCTTCCACTTTTTTTTACGGAAACTTACAAAAGGTCGCAGTTGTATCATTGTAAGAAACACGCGATTGGGGTCACGTAGCTACGCGTTCGTAATAGTTCCTTGTAATTACTATTTATAGAACAAACTCGCCTTTTGTCTGTCTGAGAGTTGAACTCTGAAAATGCTGAACGGATTTTCATACGGACCAAACGAATGGGAATTTAGGAAGGTGAGTGAGTAGTTCAGTGTTTTGTTGTTTGGATAAGACTTCGGAAAACATTTTTACATGTTTACTAGTGTGCGTAAATTGAAACTTCGAACACACGTGATTCGAAACACAATAGAAATACCTATAATATCGGCGCGATAGCCGGCTGTCGCTTGGTCGTCGCGAGGTTAATAAAGTTATAAGAAAACAATACATAATACTAGCTGCCTCCCGCGGTTTCACCCGCGTCTAAAATGTTAAGGGTGAACAACCCTTATCACTTAGGAGTATGAAAAATAGATATAAGTATAGTAGCCGATTCTCAGACCTATTGAATACGCATACAACATTTGGTAAAAATCGATAAAGCCGTTTCGGAAGAGTAAGTAACTGACATTGTGACACGAGAATTTTATATACATATATAGTGTATCGTCACATGCTCGTTTTCCGAAACGGACGAAGTCACAGGCACAAACTAGCAATGAAACCAGTAACATAGCAACCAGTGTATGCATAGGTCTTACATTCATTTATCGTTAAAAAAAACAAATCGGAAACGGATAAGAACTGATAAACTATCTATGAATTGTCATGTCCGAGTTTAATAATGTTTTTTTTTGGGAATTTCCCTTATTTACATGATGCCTTGTCCTTATACATTACTTATCCATATTCTTCTACTATATAAAAATAAGTCGGGTTTTCCTTCCTGACGCTATAACTCCAGAACGCACGAACCGATTTCCACGGTTTTGCATTCGTTGGAAAGGTCTCGGGCTCCGTGAGGTTTATAGCAAAGAAAATTCAGGAATAATCCACGCGGACGAAGTCGCGGGCAGAAGCTAGTTTATATTATAAATGCGAAAGTAACACTGGCTGTCTGTCTTGCTTTCAAGCCAAAACTATTGATCCAATTTTAAATCTTCAAACACACGACACGTGATTCGAGTCGAGACACAATAGCAGCGCGACAGCCGGCTGTCGCTTGGTCGTTGAAAGATAGATGAATTTTTTTACAGATAATAGTCCTTAGCCTGAGAAAGACATACCTAAATAGGAGTTATTATATCAAAAATCCCACGAGAACGGAAACTATGCGGGCAGAACCGCGGGGGACAGCTAGATAGTAAATAAATGTTTTGATATTAGCATAATATATGCATGTTTATTTATTTTTTAAGTAATTTAAATTTGTTGGGGCAAAGAGGACTTTTCATCATGACATTGAGCATAATTTCACAATGATATGATGATACCATTTTACACACCTTTCGACAACCAACCGACAGCCGGCTGTCGGACTGCTATTGCCTTCCTATTGCGTCTCTAAGCACGTGTGTGCTAACAAATGCCTCTATTGTGTCAAGTAACATAAAAGATTAGTCACACTTTTATTTATATTCCACTAATTTATACAGTAGTTAGCAGTTTTTTACATATAAGGCAGTCGGGTCGTGTTGACGAACATAAATGTACTGTAGAAGGATTTCCCTATTATAATAAGCCGTTTCTATGCAGTAAGACAATGAATTATAAAGTAAACAACAAGCATGGTTTCTTCTAACACCTTACTATTCTGAAATACTTATACCTATTTTACTCTAAAACATAAAAAGGTCTTAGTAGGTGTTTCGGCCGATTTTCGCCCGCTCTGGTCGAAACAGAAATTTAATTACCTATTTCATTTCTTATTAATATTTTTGAGGGGCTCGGACGACAGTTGTTTTTAAAGCTAATTTCGTTCAAACAGTATTTTTTTTGTACTGTTAAAATGAAAAGGTTTTTCATTAGCGTACAAAAAGACTTAGAAAAGAGGTTCTTGAAAATATTAATAAGAACAAAATTAAAAATTCATATTTTGACCGGAGCGGACGAAAAGGTACGGTCGAAGATCGGTAATTGGGACGCTGACTGTAGAACTATCTACATGAAACAAATACGTGTATGTCAGTAGTTCTGTGCTTATCAACGGACATACAAGCTGATATGTTGTTATATTGTTCGTAATTCAATATCAAGTTATTACTGACAATAACAATTTACAATACTTGTTGATTACTTATAAAATAATAATATATTACTGATTCTTTTACTTTGCCACGAAGACATTATAGAATACATTAAAATAAAATATTTATTATAGTTATCCTGCCACACAGTGCGTCCACACGACCGTCGTCGTGGACAAAATGAAAAAATATTTATTATGCGCATAAAAAGGATGGCCGCGGCGCGCGCTGTCTTGACGTCCACGTCCGACGCGCCTCCCGGTTAGATAACATGAATTATTATCATTACACGCTCACGTTTCCACGTAAAAACATATGAACAATGTAAAAAAAAATATTCCGAGAGCTCAACACAATCAACACACCCCATCGTACTACGATACACGAAAAAAGCATAAAAAAACATTTAATACCACCTCTTTATATCCACGATAAAACATTGGCCTCTCTAAATTGAGACATTTTATTATTAGAAATACGATTTTGACAGTCGTAAAGCAACGTCGATCTGAAGTTATTATATCAGTTTACGATTCGAAATATCACAATACGGCCTAGGAATAAAGCGAGAATTTTGAATTACGACGCAAGTGAAACTTGATGCTGGAATATTTAAAATTTTATGCCCTGAGGGAGTGTGATTTGTGCCACTGGGCGACGCAGTCTTCCGTTTTCCGTGTTGACTGCGAGCCAATGTCATTGCCATTCTCTTCGCAAGGTTATCGTTACAGTGCGTATTCTATATCTGTCAGTTGCGAAAACTTCTAATTGAGGAGATTTGACCGAGCAAAATGTCGTTGGAGGCGCGCTAACAAGATGGCAGCACATGCTAATTCGGTAGGTAATACACGTCTGTGAGTCACGTTTTTTCGTCTGTGACGCAGTTTTTCCTGTCGCCCGCTGCGTACGACCGTGACATTTGGTTGTCTGACCGATTGCACGGCCTTCGCTCGCGGTCATCAACTCCGCGTGTGAGTCGGTACCTTACCTTACGCTGCGTTTTCACTAGGCGAACGCTTTGCCTCTCGTTCGCACCTACACAAACATACGCATCGAGATAAAAACCGTCCGTTTGTTCCTCTAAGCGTAAAAAAATAAGAAACGTTGCTCAGAACATGTAAAATAGCTTAAAATAGTAATGGTCGTTGCCATGTGGTTTAATGTAGCTTTGTAAGGTATACTTAAGAAATCATTATTGTGAATAATCTGGTTGGTTTGTCAGCCGGAATGGAATTTTTAGGCAGGAAATGACCGGTACTTGATGTAAATCTATCAGATCGACGATAATAGCGAACAAAAAAATTGTTTTAGTTTAAAACAATGGAAGTAATTAGTTAAACAAAAAATCTCTACTAAGTGTAATGTCCTTTAAAGTATGTTGATACTTCACTGTATACCTAATGTTACTGAAGCGAATCTTGTCGATTTATTTTAAAACTGTGAGAAAATGTAGCCTGTTACTTAAGTATTTTCTTTTCTCTTTTATCACAACTTTGTTCATTACTTATGGGTCAAAAAGAATCCCATTAAGTGCGCAATTCCAGTCTAAAATTGTATTATTACGAAAAAACGGTCTTTACAAAAGAACCAAGTTTCTGTACGGCAATTGGCTGGTTTCAGTACATTTCATTCAATAGAGGGCATTTTTTGCGACCGAACTTCGTTACGGCTGAAAATTTAAATTAATCACATACTAGATCCATGTTCCAAACATTATTATTAATGACTTCTCTAAACTTCGACCACACACAAACAACATTAACTGCTGGTTCGAATAGACCATTAACAACGGAATTAACTACAAAGTGTAGAGCGGTTGCAAATCGTCTGCGACTAACAATATGCCTTATAGATACCAAGAAAGGCAGCAAAATGTTTGCGGAACTATTTACAAGGAAACGCAAAGCGGCCTGTGCTATATTAACAAGGTTAGCAGCGAAGGTGGTTTGGATAGTTAAGAAACATTTCTCTACGCCAAGCTCCATTTAGACTGTCTCGAAGATAAAGTTGCCTAAACCTCTTAAGCGTTCAGTTGCATGAATAAAAGCGTGTGATTTATATGATGACGACGTGACAATATGACTCGACCAAAATCCGTCACGCTAGGCCCAAAAACAATTGCTTCGTGAGGTCACAAACGGAGTCAACGCTCTTTAAAAGATTGTATCTTTGTTCGGAAGATTCTAGAAAGAAATGCGTACGTGGCTGGAATTTGTGTATAAAATGATCATCACGTCAGTTCGGGAGTATATTTCGTTCAATTTAAATAGTACATACGGAGTGTTTACGCACTTGGCCGGCGAAAAAATTGGCATCATTGCTGGATAAAATACAGTTCAAGAACAACATAATATTTCATTCACGTTTTCAAGCTAAGTTATTTCAGGAAACAAATTAATTTTAGAACCGAACTCGCCGATCATATTTGAATGCCTTTGTTATCGCAAGTCATGTGTTCTCGGAAACATTATTATCAATTCCGTTGTGTTCGAATATCGTTCGGTTTTATGCAAACATTTTAAGAAAACTACAAGTTGGACGGTCAGTACATAAATTGCTAAACACTTTGTAGTAAACATAGGCATTACAACTACAAGGGAGCAACGGAATCAACAAAGAGACGTATGACTAATTTTACTCGCTACATATGACTCAACGAGTTAGTACTAAATCAGCACGAACGAGGCTCAGGCCTGAGAACAAACTTGCGTGGCGATACGCTTCTTGAACAAAGAAAAAAGGGGATGTTAAAACACGGCCAATGACTATACTATAAACTCTGAGAATTCGTGTCTGGCCAACATAATGAGACACGCCCTTCCTCCTATGTGACATCTAAAGTGGCAGGAGGATAGGTAACGAGGCGGAAGGTTGGAGGTCTTCCTAGTTTGGTCGGTGTTAACAAATCAAAAGGGGAAGGTGTGTTAGAAAAAGAGCTGCGTTGGTGACTGATGACGTCGATTCCCATGTCTGTTAAAAGCGATTAGTCCGTAATTGCCAGCCGGTTGAACTGGAGCGATCGCACTGTTTTTATCGGATTTTTTCGGGAACCCAGGAAATAAATTGTTGAGAACCGAGTGTTTTTTTGAGTAACCAATTTTGTGAATGCTTTCTATCTGTAAGAAGGTAGAATAATTTTCACATAACACGTTACGTCGTTTTTAGATGTAGAATATACGAAGTAATGGAACGATATTTTGCTGTCTGTTTATTTTTTTGCTTTGTCATATTCATTTATCTGTTCACCTACATACTTACATAACAGTAATTTGTTCTAATACAATCTAATGTGCATCAAGTATTTTGTTACATAATTTAACACCGAAGCGACGTTGATGTTTTAAACAACAAGAATAATTTACAATAATTTAAAATTGTATTTAGTTCATTAGTCCACATAAATATTCAATTTAAAGTTTGTTGAACTAATAAAACTTAATTTGCAACCGGCATTTCTGTTTGAGTCGTCATTAATCAGAATTGGTGCACATTGTGCAGAAAAAATAAATGAAAAAAAAAAAACAGTCGCCATGGCAACAGTAATAACGCCCTAACGTACCGGCTAATTGAATGATTGCTTGTAATTGTACGTCCCAGCCCTTTTGTAAAGTACCGAGTTTGCGGTTTAACGGCCACATGCAGCAATTTGAAAGGGAAAATATTAATGCTAGACAGACAGAAATAAAATACCCGGTCAAGAGTGGGGGGAGACGATTTGATTGGTTCGGAACGTGAGGATAGGTCAGTTACACTAGGAGCGATGTGGGGAAAAACAGTGTGTCATCAACGTAAACATATAAAAGTTTTGATAGAAAACTGGGTATTTAGAAATAAGTTTTCTTGTATTTTAAAGTGTCAATGATGTATTGTAAGGTTGGTGTCTATAGCTTAACATTCTCAGTGATTTAGCGCAAAGTAGCAAGGTCAACAGATATTATAAAATAAAAGCTAAGCACAAGTAGTATACACGAATTAAAAATATAATAATGTCAAATACACTTATTAAAGGAGGTCTCCTTCCTAAGAATAAAAACAGGCGTTTGGGTAACTTTTTTTCTACACAGATATTTAAAACGAGCCCCTATTCCTTCAATAATATGCAGGCGGTTATTCATTTTATGTATTTATTACATTTTTATTTATGCATAGATAAAGATAAATATACTGTTTTGACAGCTGATTATTAAAATATAACTTTCACAGGTGTATCCATATTTAATTTTATTTATATGTATATTTCATATTATTGCTTCTTGAATTGTGTAATTAAAAATAGTGGTGCCTAAAATAATGAGTATGTAGGGAATTGCCATAATTATTATTGCCTATGCACCTCTTTATTATCATTTTATCAAAAACACCCACCAAATGTCAACTTTATGCACATTTTAATATCAATATTTGACATTTACTCGGTGGAACATTGTCAAAATTGCATAATACATATAAAATAATAGATTTTTTACGTTTTTGCCACACTTATCCGAAATTATTCGAAGCTTTTATATCAGATTCGGTTCCAGTTTCGGATATCCGATAGTTTCCGCTGCAGTTACAGGGCTCCATAAAATGTTAGCTCATAATCAGTCAATGAACTTTGTACAAACAAAACGAACTATCTACGCGCGACATTTTTATATATTTTTTTATCATTTACTGGAAATGTTTGACTGCTATAGAAACAGAGCTAAGTAATACTTAAATTAATCACGATACAAAATAGAATTCACCTTTCGACGACCAAGCGACAGCCGGCTGACGGGCTGCTATTGGTGCCGATTCTCTTATTCACAAACTAACGTAAATTTAGGTTAAATGCATCTTTCTCTTTAAGAAGAGGACTGAAGATAAAATATTAGTTAAGTCCTGTCAAATTTAGAAACTCCATAGATAATTTAGACGCGATTTTAAAACATTGCGACTAAATATGTATACGTCAATTTTCTTCAGGCGCTGTCTGACAGGATTAAACTAAAATGTATCTTCTGTCCTTTTCTTTAAGAAATTGAAAGAGAAAGATGCATTTAACATAAATTTCGTTAAGTTTGTGAACAAAAGAATCAGCACCAACCATTGTGTCTCGAATCACGTGTGTTCAAAGGATTAAAAGTGACGTTTGTGTATACGGCAAAGAGTTACTAGACCAACAAACCCGTCAAAAGGAGAAAGAGAAAGGACATCGAATACAGCCACACAAACGATCCTAAAGGTCATAGCTCATTACAGCCACCCGGCAGCCACTCCGCACCGACTCGCCTCCTGCGGCTAGTATTCTTTATATGGACTTGTATTATAGGCATGCGCTCACTATATCAACTCCGTACCGTCACCGGATCGCCTCGGTTATAAGGCGAGTCGGTGCGGAGTGGCTGCCGGGTGGCTATGACCTTAAAGGGTACCGTACACACGTACCCAAAAAAGATCTCATAACGTAGATACGACATTTGTTATTCATAGCCACTTAATGCAATGCAAACCTCTTTCCGCGTTGATTGATCGTCTTTTAGTTCATGAGGGGCTTCTTATATCTAAAGTTCAAAGAGTTTCCGCCCTCACTGAAATATCATGGAAGTATCCTTCGGAATGTCGCTAAGGTTATTAGAACGTTTAGTAATTGGCGTCCTTTTGTTGGTTCATGTGAAATGGCTTCAATTCATGTTCTTTGTGTTGTGTGGTTGGTATTGAAAGGTTAACACTTATCCTCGATGATATTATGAGTAAAAATGTAGGTTATATTCATTCAGTAAGTGGCACTAAGTGTACGAGCTGAGTGAAGAGCGTTGAGCGGAGCGTGCAGCGTTGCGTGGAAGTTGTTTACGCTCTTTGGCTAAAAGGCTGTCTTTGTCAGTCTCAAGAGATAAATAAGGACAGCAACAGATTTGAGAGAGTCTTACAATTAAATGACGTTTGAATATTCACGGGTGTATCTATTAAATTAGTCAATTATTCTACCAATCTTTATCATTTTCACTCCAATAAAGAGAGAAAGTAAAAATAAAAACAAGTTTACGAAAAAACAGGTTAGTCAACATTCAGGTCCATTTTAGTATTTTAGTTGTGCACCTATTATAATAAATAAAATAAATAATAAAATCGCTGTCCTTTTTTTTAGGGGGAGTGAGAAATCATTAAATATTTTTTCCCGTCCCGGGCGCGGCGTGAGGGCGTGTCAGACTTTTACTGACTAAAACCCACTCATGTTCCTTCGGTTGCCCTTTATGTTTCAGGGTCACGGTAACTAATTATAAACATTCCGCAACCCCGGCAGATCTGTTGCTGTCCTTACCTTATCCCTTTACGAGTGACAAAGACAGCAACAGTTTGAGAGGTCTTAAAATGAAGTTACGTTAGGGTATTCTGTCATTAGTCAAACGTTATCTAACTTGACTTTTACTAACATTATAAACACGTGTTTCCTTAACAGTTGTCTTATTAAATACAATGAAACATTTTAGAGGACAAAGGTATAATATAATTTACCTAAATAATATAATTAATTGTAGGCATGTTATTGCGTATCTGTATGTTAAATTTTGCTGTTTTGTGTTAATTTTGTTAATAAATTTTATAATTTCCTACTTGTTTTATGTAAAACATAATAGAACGTTTTAGCGCATTAGGTGTAAACCTGTAGTGATAAAATAATTTATAATTGGATCAGGTTTTCTTTAATAAAAAAATAAGTAGCAGTTAATATAAATGAAAACTGGTAATTGGCCTTGTTATTACTTCTGACTAAGTACTCGAATGTTAAGCTGCAAGTTTTCTTTTCATTAATAAAATAAATATAAAAAATTAGCATGCCTTAACTACAGCCTAGTTTGACAATAGTTTGTTATTACATAATCTTCATTAGATTTGGCTTAAGTATAGATATTACGAAACTAATGACCTGTCCCCTTACCATGACGTTTAAAGTAAGATTGTTTTAGTCCTGTTGCAGGAGTGTGCAAGTGACAGCGTTAGACACGTTGTCTAGCGCCGTCTCTTTCCCACTAAAAGTAATATCAAAGTAATACTGCTATAAGGGCTTGTGGTACACCCCCTGAACTAAATGTAGGCACGATAATTATAGACCTAATAAAGACAAACTGGTTTTAAAAACGTGGTAGGCAGGTACTTATCTAGGTACTAAATCTATATACAATTATATGTATGAAATGGTAACTGTTCTGCCTGATTGACTGTGATATATCAACGCACAAACTGCTGGTCATAGAGACATGAAACATGGAGGTTGTTCTTTGTAAAGAATAAGTATCCACAAAAAAGATTTTTGGGAATTACAACCCTTAAGAGGTATTCTTGGATATGGAAGTAGTTTCTACATCCACGCGGGTGAAGTCGTGGACAAAAGCTAGGTAGTAATAATATAAAAGCCAAACCGTTTTTTGTTTGTTCTCTCGCTAATCTCCAGAACTAGGCACAAGTGTGATTGAAAAAAACTATCTGCATGACTGTTGTCAGAAAATTCGTGAAATCATGTGTGAAGGCTATATTTAACATTACTCCACGAGTTACGGGTATTGAGCAGTGACAAAAGATACGGAGGAAATGGAAAGATCAGATAGTTATCATTAAAATTAAAAAAAAAAACATAAGTAGGTAGGTAGGACAATAAAAAATAATATTAAAAATCTAAGATTAAAATGGATATCATGCTGACTTGTGTAGGTGAACTTGATGTGACTGACTGGGTTTATTCTGTGGTAGAAATTATTGTTTTTATGATAGAATAGGTACTTGTGTACCTACCTACGTATTATAAAAAAGGTACAAACAATATAAACAAGAAGCTTCTGTCTATGAATGATATTATGTTTTAATATTTTAGCGCGGTACCCTAACTGCCTATTTTATCAAAATAAAGGTAGCCATTAAAACGGACTGTACTTCAATTTAATATTAGTATACAAAAGACATACTAATGGAGATATATCACTTACTGACAAATTCATTAACAAAACATTACAATAAATCATTTATGTAGACAAAAACACTGGATTATCAGACATGAGATATAACCTTGAACGGTCATATACTGGGCCGTTCACCCTAATTTATCAACAAATAACCTACCGGCGCGTCTGTTGGATATTTCTGATCTATGAACCACGTAAACCGTACCTAAAATAGTTTGTTTGAAAACAGAAATATGCTAGGTAAGTACCACAACACTGGCTTTGCCAACGAATACGAGCAACAAGTAACAAATTTATTCCAACCATTCGAAAGATTTCGACGTCAAAATGTCATACTTACAAAAGGTTATACATTATATAAGGCATAGCCCGATGCTTTGACATGCAACACAACAATAGTTTAATTACATACGAGTACTCGGATACTTACGTAAGGTATACGCAATTTGCGCAAAAAATAACTTCTTACCTACTTATGCATAGACAATGAGGTCAATGACACAAAAACGGATTACGATTCGTTTCCGTGCGACAGATACGTTGTAGGCATTTCAAATTGTAATTAGTCATGCGGACGCCGGTTTAATCTATGGGCTAGGTTTTGACGTTTCAACGTTTTATAACTTCTTTCTATTTGACACTTGTGACATGAGGAAAGATTTTGAATTTTTGAACACTCGAACGAACACGACATGTGTTTTCGAAAAATAAATCGAAATTCGAAAAGTATGACCCGTAGGCGTGTAAGTGTGTACCGATGAATGAATTTCTTGTTCAAACATACCTGTAGCGAGTCGAATGAAGATCGTTCACCTTCCGACAATGTAAACCTTTGTTTCAACACAAGTCAACGGCTCCCGATCAATCCCAACAGTTTATCTGGAAATAGAAACGACTTATTCAATGTGGGTACTCCGTTTTATGATTCATCCAACGCGTTGAACTACCCGTTTATTAATAAAATCCTTACATTACGAGGGATAGTAGAAAAAAACGAAACACATGCCTATAACTACAGATGTAAACAATGAACATGTGTGTAGACAAGACGGGCGGCTACAAAAAATCCCAACTTCAAAAGGGGATACCAACCGTTCACGTTAGATAAAAATCACGTTCACAGAATGTCCACAAACACGTAAAATTTAACAGCGCACAGGAGGCGGTATGTCGTACCGGAACAAAACTAGTTTATTTTTCCGATCGCATCGCAGAGAGCGACAAACGTCCGACCTCAACGGTGGCCGGCGCGAGACTGAGCGACCGTAGCGCCCTCTCGTTCGCCCTGCGTGGCTGCGTCAGTGTGCTGTGCGTGAGTGCCGCTGTGGGGGTGCCGCCCTCAGCGCCCCGTGTCGTGCCGTTTATTTATTTTCGAATATGGGGGTGTTCGGTATACAACAATGGTGCATTCATCATACGAATACGAACGCACCAAAGATCCAGCGCGGCCAATTACAAGCGTACAAGGATAAAAGCGTTTTTAAAACATAAACGTCTTTTTTTAAACGGCCGTGAACCGAACATCAGCCGCGGTCATTGCCACAGGCGTCAATATAAAAATATTCACGTCACAATAACGCCGCGTGTGTTTTTTATTATCTTTTATCTTTGTCTTTTATATCTTTTATCTAATTGTTATTTGGTAAATTGTCCTGATAAACCTGGTAACAAGTTTTTGATTATTTTTCCAGTTCTTTCCAGTTAGGAAATACGTAGGTACCTATTTATTAGTACGTTAGAGAAGATTATATAGGTAGGTACTTGCCATTGCCTATACAAAACAAAGGTTATTTACCAATCCACTTTTTATTTATCTGAGTTAGGTACCTATCAGAATTTGATTTAGTTATTTTGACCTATTATCCTTAACTAAGTACCTACATAAGTACACAGTACACACTTATATAAAGGAATTTATTATATTAATACCATCCTATTTATAGTTCCATTGAAGCATCGAGCATTGAGTGCCTACCATACTTATTCAGACGAATTGGCGATTTTACACTTATTGTTTAACCTCCGGAGCAAAAATAGGGGTGTTATAAGTTTGACCCCTATGTGTGTGTGCCTGTTTTTCTGTCAGACTGTGGCACTAACTTTTAGCGGGTGTTCAATGGATAGATTGACTAGCTGTCAATATATTCATAAACCAACGTTTTCTTGATTTCATGATGTCAAAGTCAAAGTCAAATCATTTATTTTCATTAGACCAAAAAAGGCACTTTGAAACGTCATACTTATAAAACAAAAGTGAATCTACCGCCCGTTCGGAAATGTTGTTACGTATGGAGAAGAATGGGCAAGAAACTCCATACTTACTCTTTTAAAAAATAATCGTATTACAAAGTTTTTTTTTTACATGGTTAGGCGTGATTTAAAATGAATATAATCCAAAAACCATTTCCGTCAAAAATTACATGTATTTAATAATAAAAAAAAACTACTTTTTATATAAATTAGGAAATGGAAGCTTTATGATGTTCGCGAGCAAAATGTGTTCACATGTTCACAATTAAACTACATTCCTCAAACAATGAAAATAATGTGTGAGCCAGCGCAATGTATAACTAAAATATATTTATATATGTGTGTATAATTTCTAATGTAAAGAGCAGTTAATCATTGTCTGTTTGAATTAGCAACCTATTTGGTTTTGTCTGTTCATCATCATCAGCCATTAAGCGTCCACTGCTGGACATAGGTCTCACCTAACTTTTTCCAGAGCATGCGGTTCTGTGCCGCCTGTAACCAACGATTCCCAAAGACCTTGGTCAATGAACAGAACAAGGGCTGTCGGAGTCAGCTGGTTTTCATATGTATAACTTTTTTTTGTTTGTTTTGGACATCTGATCCCAATCTAAGCAGAGCTTGTGTTATGGTAATCAGACAACTGATACATATACTATATATTTTTTAAATACATACTATAGATAAATAACACCAAGACAAAGAACAAACAATTATGCTCATCACACAAAGTTTGTCTTGGGTGGCAATCGAACCCACGACCTCTGGCTTAGCAGTCAGGGTCACTGAACACTAGACCAACAGGCCCGTCAAATATATCTCTGTTTCTCAATAAACAAGGATTAATTATTACGTGGACGAAAATGAAACTCTAATATTATTGTATAAGTAAGTACTTTTAGGTAAATAAGTATACAAATAGATAATAGGCACAGTCTGCTTGACACGAGTTTATTTTCGTTCAAAAAGGTCATAGTTGAAATATTCTAGATACCTACCTTTTATAATTAAGATAAAATTAGATCATCAATACTTCCATACTAATATTATAAATGGGAAAGTGTATCTGTCTGTCTGTTTGTCTTTCTTTCACGGCAAAACGGAGCGACGGATTGACTTGATTTTTTAAGTGGAGATAGTTGAAGGGATGGAGAGTAACATAGGCTACTTTTTGTCTCTTTCTAACGCGAGCGAAGCCGCGGGCAGAAGCTAGTTAAGATTAAATTAGATCATGTACTTATACTTCAGTCAAATCTAATGTAGAATCTAAATTTCTTAAACTAGCTGTCAATCGCAATTCCACCCACGTTATTTTAGGTTTTTACCAGACTGCCGAAAGGAGGGTTTTTCGAGCGTAGTATGTATGTCTCATTATATGGCATGCTCTACAGCCTAAACTGTTTAACGGATCTGGTGTCATTGAATTCGTTTCAGTTAAGTTAAGTTACTTAAAAAAATAATAATAACCGCCTTCAAAAAGTAAAAACCCAAAAATAACTAAAATTTCGGAAGTCAGTGGCAACACAAATTGAATGGCAGAAGAGAAGCCACCGACTTCCGAAAAGTTAGTTATTTTTGGGTTTTTACTTTTTGATTATTACTTTTTAGTGTTGACTCCCAATGTTTGACTGTGTATAGTATCTTTCAAAGTAATTCATTTCCAAAATCAAACTACTTACAATCTTATATTAAAACGAAAATAGAACCTTGAAGAAAAAGCACACATCGTCTATGAATATTTTCGTCAATTTTTTTTGTTCTTGGTGAATTTTTCGAGAACCGCTGAACCGATCGCCACAAAATTTGTATGGGACTACCCCTGAATCATGACTTATCAAACAAAAAAAGAACCATCAAAATCCGTTTACAATTGACGGAGATATCGCGTAACAAACATACAAAAAAAAACAAAGCATACAGATGAATTGAGAACCTCCGTTTTTTTTGAAGTCGGTTAAAAAATATATTTGAATATTGAAAAAGCACACGGTGTGCAAATTTTATTAAAATCGGTTTAGTATATTTAATAATATTTAGTAGTTAGCATTTACTAAGTTTTGCAAAGGTAAACTAATGGTTTAAATATACCAAAAGAAAAAAAGATCATCATGATCCTACATAGACAACAAATTAAACCTTCGAACACACGTGATTCGGGACACAATAGAAAGACATAGCAGCGCGACAGCCGGCTGTCGCTAGGTCTTGAAAGGTTAAATATATTAAGTGGGTACTTGTTCCCAAAAATTCTTAATGAATTCCGGCTGAAGCGTGGTACGATCATTTATTATTAAGAAACTCGAATGTACCAATCTATTCGGTATCGCTCAGAATCATTACTCAGCATTTTTAATCGATTACGAAACAATGGAATCGATTTATAGATTAGCTGCAAAAAGGCTTTATCGATGATCGGTGGTTATTTCCAGATTATTTTTATTACACTTGTTTATTTTGGTATCAGCAGTTAACATACTCTCACAGGATGGAGCGATGATCTGACCTGGTTGTTATCTCTCTAGACTCCAGCCTTTGCGGACGTTTAAACAAATAATCGCCCAACCTAAGGCCGTATACAGAAAGAAAGCTGGAAACTTATAAGCGCTTGCCGGCGCTTGTCAGCGCTGGTAATCCGCGCAGGAAAATATATGAACACCGACAAGCTTCAAGACGCGCTGGTCAGCGCTGGGCGTTGCCATAACAACTGCAAGCAAATCATTCCGACGTTTTCATTAGTCTGCTTCAACCTTCTTCCTTTGTGTAGAACGGACCAGCGCTGACAAGCGCCGGTAAGCGCTTATAAGTTTTAAACTTCTTTCTGTATACGGCCTTAGCCTTCTTATCTAACCTGTCCAAGTCGGATTGCTCTGACTGAATGTGGCTAGAGGGAGTGTCAGAATTTTACTTCGGTTGCCCTTTATGTTTCGTGCCGCGCTAACTATTAGAACCATTCCTCCTCCACCCCGGTAGGAATAAGCGCGCGTGGAACAAAACGCGCAACTGACCCGGGAACCACGAAATCTTAGCCTTCTAGCCTAACTAAACTTCTTGCTTACGCCTTATATAAAAAAGTGTAGCAGGCATACTATACAAAATGCCTGCCACATATACACCGAGTATCTCTAATAGCAAAATTGATTACGACACGATAGTGAATGTCGCATCAGAACAACACATATTATGTCTGAAATTTATGTCGGAACTATCGCCATCGGCTTCGCCCGCGGGGATGTCGAAGTTCCATCCACTTTTTTACCCCTTTGGGAGTCAAATTTTCAAAAATCCTTTCTTTGTGGATACTTACTCTTTACAAAGAACATTCATTCCAAGTATTTCCAAGTTTCATGTCGCTAGGACTAGCGGTTTTTTTTAATAAATAAATATCCTGGGACTTCTTACTCACGGCCATCTGATCCCAAGCTGAGCAGAGCTTGTGTTATGGTGATCAGACAACTGATATAAATACTTATATAATTTTAAATACATAATTATTATAGATAAATAACACCTAGACACAGAACAAACAATAATGCTCATCACACAAAGTTTGTCCTGGGTGGGAAGCGAACCCACGACCTCTGGCTTAGAAGTCAGGGTCACTAAACACTAGACCAACAGGCCCGTCAACTTTTCTATCGTTTATACACATTTTACAAACATACATCATACATAAACATACCAACACAAACTATCGCGGGTTTAACAATGGTATGGCCAGACATGGGAACTCGGTGCTTAAAACATTAAAATAAGATTTTAATTAAATTATGTTTAATGGCTGTGCGTTGATATATATTTATATATTACCAACCCATTATATAAGTGGAAACTTGTAATAGGCCTTCTTCTGCATATGATGTTTTTTATCGTGTTATATTAGCTGTTTTCCTAAAATTAATAAAATAAAATAAAATAAATAAAACCCAACCAGTCAGTCAGTGATAGTACATAGATATAGATTTCTGTCGTAATGTAAGTTACCATTAGGGATATAAACATGGTCAAATAAAGCAGATTGAAAAATCCAATGAAAGACTACAGCAAACAGAATATTCAGCCAGATAATTTGAAGAAGTATTTGATTCTCAATCAATCAGAGATAGGAATCGTACTATTCGATTCGTTGGTAAACTTTGATTAGTTCGAAGAGAAACTCACTCAAATAAACATACAGAAATAGAGTTCTTGAAAATCCGAGTGTATTCATTGAGAAATTTTACTTTCAGCGCGGAATCAAGAATTTCTTAGCGAGATGAAATGACGACTCTGTTTATCTTATCGCGATTGGTAAAGTTTTGTTTTTCTAACATTTTGGTTATAGGTAACATACGCAAAATATTCTTTTTTTTTATTGTTGTGGAAGACAGGGAAATTCATAAATAATGTTCTTAAGCCTAGTACACACGGGATTCGAGACACATACACAGACAATAGCAGCTCGACAGCCGGCTGTCTCTTGCTCGTTGAAAGATTAATAAATAAATATGGGCATTTGCGTCTGCTCACAAAAAAAAGTTCTCTTAAGTTATGTTTCAGGGTTCTTATACATGTTTAAATGTAGTAGTGTACGTTATTCTACCATAATTTCCAAACACTTAAATTAAATTAGATGTATGAGTAATGGCCCGAGTAAAATAAACTAATGTATTTTTTATCAAATTAATTATCACGGATTGACGGATAAGTTTATTTTATATTATATGTGTATTACTATTTTTATGATGTAGTATTTTGTTTCAATACCGAAAATCTTTTGTGAACGTGGTCGGTATTTAAAAAAACTTATACGGTAACTTAGCACGTATTTTGAGTAATCTGCCAAAGATAGCTTTAATCACCATACAATACCTTAATCTTTCCAACCCCTTTTAATGAACTACATCAAAAACATTGTCTTATAAAATTACCAGCGTTAATGGAAATATCATGTCAGAACGAAATACGCAAAGTTACCTTTTAAAAATTGGCTATAATAAGCTCATAATCACCCTTTTGGTGTTAATTCGCAATTTTAAGCCGCCATCTTTAAAAGAAAAATGGCGGTTATTTTAAAAAAACATAAGAATTTTTCTTTTATGATTGATGATGATGGATGTTTTTTAAACGATTAGCTGTCCCCCGCGGTTTTGCTCGCATTAAGTTTTTGGTTATTGCTCCATTCCTATGGGTCATAGCGTCATAGCGTGATGTTATTAAGCCTGTGTTATTCTGATGTATAAACTACATATAAACTCAAACTTACCGCCTTATTACAAAACAAGGTTTTTCTCTAAATCAGACCTGATTTAGAGAAAAACCTTGTTATTAAATTACAAAACCTGGCTCAATGGTTTAAACCTGTTTAAACCATTGAGCCAGGTTTTGTAATTTAAATCTTATTCTGATACGATCAAGATTCGAAATACAAAACCTAGCTCAATGGTTTAAACCTGGTTTAGAGAAAAACCTTGTTTTGTAATAAGGCGGTATAAGTCTGACACTCCTTCCTGCCGTGCCCAGGGCGGGAGAAGTCATTTGATGATTTCCCATAAAAAAAGGTCACAGAAACCGTTGGAAAGCTTACAGGCGGCACAGAACCGCATGCTGTTGAAAAAGTTAGGTGAGTCCCAAGTCCAGCAGTGGATGCTTACGGGCTGATGTTGATGATTATGAAATCAAGAAAACGTTGGTCAATGAATAATTGGTAGATTGCCAGCTAGTCAATCTATCCATTGACTCAAAAATTCAAAATTCAAGGCATTTATTTTACTTAGACCATTTATAGGCACTTATGAATAATCAAAGAGTCGGTCGGTCAGTCAGAAAAGTGACGCTAATTGCCTGTTTCAAAACGTAGATATCTATGGAGAAGAACAGGCAAGAAACTCCACGGACACTCTTTTTAAAAAAATCATGTTTTACTAAATTTTGGTTACATTAATTTTCGTGCTTCTATATGTGAAAACAATGCAAGTAAATAACAAAATTAATAATTAAAAACTTACAAATTAATATTGACTAACGTTTGAACCTCTGAATATCTTTGTGTGATGAGCATGATTGTTTGTTCTCTGTCTGTGTGTTTTTTATCTTCTTACTAGCTTCCGCTCGCGTGTTTGCGCGGATGTCAAAACTTCTATCCTTTTGCCCCTTTAGTGTTAGAATATCCAAAAATCCTTTTTTAGTGCAGTTTAGGCGTGCAAGCAAAACGGACAGACTGAGTTACTTTCACGTCTGACACTCCCTCCCGCCTCGCCCAGGGCGGGAGAAGTCATTTGATGATTTACCATTCGCCACAAAAAAGAAGCGCTGCCTAGTTTGGAATGAACCTTATGAGTTGTTTCGAGATATTTATTTATTTTAGAAGATGGAAATAGGGCGACAAGGAAGCCATCTTGTCGAGTGCTAAACACTCCGGTCAACTGAGGCATAAAATATTAAAAGAAAAATGGTCCCTATCAATCGCTCGTGAAAAGTAATGAAATCTGCCAAATTCTTAATTAAATTTCTTTGTTAGATTAATTAGTCAGTAAAACTTTGGGAATGTACTTTTTTATCACGTTTTATTTTATGATTGATTACGAACTTTTAGGAGGCTGAATTTCTTGTTTTTTTTAAATCTTAAGTTAGTTTTAAACAAAAATTAATGGCATCTCAAGATTTTTTAAGTACGCAACCCTTTTATTTAGTTCAATGTTATGGTTCGCTAAGGGTTTATATCAATACTAGCTGATTCGGCCACGTGTTGCTGTAATCGAAATAAAATACGGTCTATCTTAGAAGTTGGAGCAAACTGCACACGGTGTCCAAAGATTAAAGTCGGTTTAGTAGTTTAGGAGTCCATCGCAGACAAACATCGTCACGCGTCATTAAAGCGACACAGCGAGACAGACAAACAGACAGACACGACAGACAACAGAATCCAGACAAACAGACAGACAACAGACAGACAGAGTTACTTTCGCATTTGTAAAATTAGTGTGGAAGTATATGGATCATTTTATTTATCCACTTTTTTAGTACCTGTTACTCAACTTTAAAAGAAAACTCACAGAAAAGTTGAGATAGTGTCGACAAATAATTACTAGTTGACGGAGACACTTATTATTTAGAATTACTTCGAATGGTTTCCGTGTTTTTGTTACGACTAATTCTTGTTAAATTGATTAAATACTTGCTCACCTAAATTCTTTGTGATAATTGCTACAAATAAATTAGAAAGCAAAGATAACAAACTGGCTGTCCCCCGCGGTTTCACTCGCATATTTGGTTACTACTCCGCTCCTGTGGGTCGTAGCGTGATGTTATATAGCCTAAAGCCTTCCTCGATAAATGGGCTATCCAACCCAAAAAGATTTTTTCATATCGGATCAGGAGTTGAGATAAACGCGTTCAGCCAAAGAAACAAACGCCTAGTGCGCGTGACAACAATTTAATTATTCTATGAGGCATTTGGTAAAAGGTTAAGGTGTTGTTTTTTTGAAAGATATTGTTTTTTTTTTAATTAGAATGAGAATCGAATCCTGAATAGCCTCCCTTAATATGTCCCTCGTCGTAAAATATATGGGTGGCACAAGGTATCTACACCAGGTCCACCACTAGCCATACATTATGTTGGTGGCGCAACCAAGATGGCCGACCTGGTGTCCTAGTAAATGAGAATCAGCCAATTATCGCTGCCTTTGTCTTAACTCTTCACTAAAGCATCAACCAAGCTTGATTTAAAAAGAGAATTTAATCGAAAAAAAAAGAAAAATACATTTTAATGGAAGCAGTAGTCATTTGTTCTTTTTTCAAAAACGACGTGTCATTATTCCACTACAGCTGCTTTGTTGCAATCAGAAGTCCATTCGTTCGGTCGGTAATGACAATATATGGCAATTGCACACTGATTGCTCATCAGTAAGTACATGAATAAAGTAGATTTAAAAGATAAATGGACATTTACAACTGTCGATTTGGTAGACAGTTGAAGTTTATTATTACCAAAAGGGAACAAAAAAATGGATTCTATGAAGTTAGTAGTACCTTTCGACGACCAAGCGACAGCCAGCTGTCGCGCTGCTATTGTCTTTCTATTGTGTCTTTAATTTACGTGTGTTTGAAGGTTTAATATACGGAATTCGCGAGAGTGTCCTTAGAAAACTAATACTTCAAATACGTTAAGATACGTCAACGTTTGACAGTCTTTCACCATGCGTTTTCATTGAATTTTCTTACCATGACCATCTCTTGGAATCAGCCTTGAGCGGTGGTATTTCCAAACCGTTACGACTTAAGGACTTTCAAGCTTTTAACAACCAAGCGACAGCCGGCGGTCTGGCGGCTATTGGTTTTCTATTGTGACTCTCATCACGTGTGTTCGAAGGTTTAAGAAAAGAGACTACACCTCTTGATGACTCCCTTGCGCGTTTGCCTGTCTTATTTGTACACCCTTTGTATTTATATGTCATATTTTTACTTCTACGAAAACGAAAGACGAACTGAAATGACCATACACGAAACAAAATCATACTTTCAAACGCGCAAAAATGTAATTCTGAAACAAAATCCCGTACAAAACTTCACTGCCAAAAATCCCTCTGACTGTACAATTACGTTACCGTCAACAAAAATCGACCAAGGCGAAACTTCCTCTACGCGGCTCAAAAATGGCGGCCAACACTCATTGTCACTATAGTTAGGTACATCGGTGATTTCATTAACCGTTGCACCCCCTGTCTCGACGTCTAGCCGTCTGGCATACAAGGGAGGCTAGTTGCTAGGCAATGGCGAGGGATGTTCCGTGGTCGAGATTTGTCGATACTTGTCTATGGATTTTGATTTAAGTAATAACTCTTTGATACTGACCGGTTGCAATTAATGAAGTACGTTTGCGGTGTTGATAAAAAAATGTTTTTGACATTGACAGGTGGTGGAATTGGCGGGAATGTCGGTCTTAGTGGAACGGCCTTTTTTCGTCATTTTAACCCGACTGCCGAAATGAGGGTTATGTTTTTAAAGCGTAGGCGTCTCATTCTATGGCACGGTCTACAGAAAAAACCGTTTAACAGATTTCGACATAGGTATGAAGTATCACTGAATTCGTCTCAGTTTGGTGGAGTGACGGAACGGTGAATGTGTGCTTACAAACCCTATAAAGGATTTTTTATTGATTAAAATTATTTTCTGTTAAATAGATGCAAGTAATAACTCTTTGATACCAAAAGGTTGCATGCAGTTTATGAATATTTAAAAAAAATGTTTTTGACATTGACAGGTCATGAATTTGGCGGAAATATCGGTCTTTTGTAACGGCCTCCAGTCAGGTTTCCTTACGGTGTTTTCCTTCACCGATGACTTTCTAAAGTTTATCTTGGACATCATCCAAGATAAACTTTAGAAAGTGCATATGAATTGAAAGGATTTTAACCCACAACCGCTTGTTTGAAAGGCGGGCGCCTTAACCACTAGGCCATCATGCCATTTTGGTTAGATATTGACTGGTAAATAGATGCAAATAGCAACGCTTTGATGTTGGCCGGTGCAGGCAGTATATTAAAAAGCGTTTGCGTGGGGTGTTGATTAAAAAACAGTTTTTGACATTGACAAGCTGTAGGATTGGCGGGAATTCCGGTATTTTGTATCGGCCTGTTTTGTCAGCTTTGATTACAATTTTGCTATTTAAAACTTCGAGCACCCGTGATTCGCTACACAATAAAAGACAATGGCAGCCGACTGTCGCTTGGTCGTCGTATATACCTATAACATGGAACAGAGTTTGCATTATGATATTTTGTAATATAATTGAAAATAAATTGAAGTTGGTGTTGTTTGTTTCTTGGTTTATACTTGTCTTTTTTATTTAAAGCTCTCTGTTTAACTAATTTAACTAAATTTTAGACGTTTAATGTTAATTCTCAAAGTTTGTTCTTGGAACCTAGTTTTCCAAGAATTACTTCAAAGATCTATTCAATTACATGCCACAAACAGTTTTACTTTGTCAACAAAAGTAATACCTAATTTCTATTTACTTAGTAAAAAGATAATATTTCATGCTTTCCCAGACGCATAGATCAAGAGTGCAAAGTACAGACGACTCAATGACGAATTAATTGCCTACGTTCGAAAGTACTCTGAGAGGAAAGGTGACAGGGTCAATGTGTTTAGAGAAGTCAGCACGGGAAGGGGCCCAACAGGGCCAACGCCTGCCGGGGTTGAATGTTGAATGTTTATAATAGTTACCGGGACCCCGGAACATAAAGGGCAACCGAAGAAACTTGAGTGGGTTTTAGTCAGTAAAAGTCTGACACGCCCTCCCGCCGCACCCAGGACGGGAGCAGTCATTGGATGATTTCCCACTCCCCAAAAAAAAACAAAGGGTCAATGTGTTTTTATTTTTTATAATTCAAAGGAGGCGAGCGAATCTGGGCCTTTTATATTACACTAATGAAAACTTTATCAATATTTTTTTCAAGATTTATTATTTTTTACCATGAAATATTAAGATATTTAGTCATGGGATAATAAATTAATTATTTATTCAAAACATTACTGACTGTCTGCACTTCCGGTTTTTAACAATGTTGCCAAATGAAATATGTTAATCGATCAGTTGAAATAAGATTATAATGGAAATGTAAAACAAAATAAAGAAAACATTATCTGCAGAAGAAACACTGAATCATGATTTCATCTGTTGACATGTTTTATAATTATATTATAAATAATTGTTTTTATTTTTAAATATCGCACAAAATAATGTTTAATCAATGAAGTTGCAATAAATTATATATTTTTTTATTATACAGGCCACACAGTAAAAACTCATGTCAATGTCACATCTAAAGTCAAACTTAAATCATCCCCTTCGTTGGTTTTAAACTTGCAATAGTGAATATTATGTTTTGTTGTGTTTCCGTGCGGTTTGATTATTTGATTGGTATTATTTTACGACTTTGGCTACGTATAAAGGATTCTGGCGGTTATTATTTTGACGAACGACCTACGCATTTCTTACAACGGACTGATAAGTTATCTTGAATTACGAAGTAAAATACAATCAGTGATCAACATCTTCATTATATTAACCTGGTGGCGTAAATCTGTAGGTTTGCGCTAAATAGAAGAGGAATGAATTCTTTCAGTTAGACAGCAATGGATGGCACGCAGTCGTAAGTAATTTATTTCAAAATAAGTTCACATGGTCATACACTGTTACTATTACTAAAATACTTCTGATTTATATTTACTTAAACCAAGGCTGATCAAAGGCTGATCATAATGAAAACATTCAGTCAATAATCCATAATTATCAATTCAAGGCGTTTATTTCAAAGCAAACAAAGCTAATTTTGTACGGACTAATGACATCCTATATTTTTATTTTTCTCCCATGTAGAAATTGTAAATATTGGTATTTTTTTATAAAAATAGTAATATCAAAAATTAATAATGCAAGAATCATTGCTGTATAGTCAAACCCAATAATGTATGGACCTTCGCCCGTCTTCTTTATGAGGCTTCTTGTAAGTAAAATGTAAAGTACATGATTAGGTAATATTTTTTTTTTAAGAAGTGCTTAATAATTTAAATTAATGTTCATAATTTTTCAATTTCGATTGTTTTTTTTACACATTATTATTATGTTAAGTGTAGACAAATGGTAAATGTTTTATTAAGAAAATGGAAAACACATTTGTTTTTATGATCTGACTGTGGACTTTGTAATTACGGGTTTTATACTTGAGGTCGGGTATAATTTGTTTTTCTAACTACGCTATTTATTTATGTATTACATACATGATACAAGTTAAATATACACTACGCAAATAGTATGTATGATACCTGCAGCTCAAGTTAATACTCAATATCTTTATTGGTTTCTCATAAGTAGCTTAGGTGGCAATATTAATTATAACAATAAACATTTCAGCGACCAAGCGACAGCCGGTTGTCGCGCTGCTATTGTATTTCTATTTTGTCTCGAATCACGTGTGTTCGAACTTTTAAAACGAGATTGTACTGCGACTTTTTACATCAAACATTTATGTATAACTAGCTGCTGCCCGCGACTTTGTCCGCGTGGAATAGTTCCCGTTCCCGCGGGATTTCCCGGATGAAAACTATCCTATGTTCTTTCTCGGGTCCCAGACTATATCTGTACCAAATTTCATTCAAATCGGTTCAGTAGTTTAAGCGGAAAAGCGTAACAGACAGACAGACAGAGAGACAGACAGACAGAGTTACTTTCGCATTTATAATATTAAGTATAGATACAGAAGAGAAAACATACTCATATAAAATAGAAGTCTTGTTTTTCCCGCCCTTGCCACTGACGTAGAGACCTTATCAAGTAAATGTAAGTAAGTCTCATTTTCTAGAATAGTCTAAGATAAATTGAAGCAGCTTAAGATTCTGTCAAATTCAGATGCAGTTCTCTCGACGATGTAACGTTTCGTCCTAGTTATTATAAAATGACCTTGAGGAAAATGTGGAAAAGGTTAGATTCTAGATAAGTAGGAGTCTGTTTGACCTCATTTCAAGGTTCTTAATCTTTATCTATATACATAAAATGGTAAATTAGCTGACTGGCTGTTGATATATCAACATACAGCTTTAACCGGAGGTCCTGGAGCCATGAAACTTGCACTGAGTGTTCTCTGTAAAGATTTACCAAAAAGGATTTTTGGAAAATCGACCTTGGAGGGGCAAATGGTGTTGGGGAGTTAGCAAAAGCTAGAATTTGATATTTTTTAAATGAGATGTTCTCAAAAATGTAACAAATAGGATTCTACAGCCGTCTGTGTAGTTTCTAGGCAGGCGATCTTATTTTTTCGGCGCCAAAGAAAAATGTTACTAGGTTCACGAGATTAGATTCGCATTTCTTTAGCTTTCTACTAAAAGCAAACTTATTTTTTTTTATATTTGACACGTACCTATTTAAAAAATTATTATTTTTGCAGAAACATCTTGCACATACATATGTCAAGTGTACCGTAAACATAACCGAAGGAGATAACAGCTTTCTTTAACGAATAGCTCTTTCAGCAACCCCTTAAATTTATTTGTTAGAACGCATTTAGATCAATCTATTAAATTATTTAGCTATAAAAGATTGTAGTTAAAAAATACAGTCGAATTGAGAACCTCTTTCTTTTTTTTTAGTCGGTTGATAATGGTAAAGGTTTTGACTTTCATCATCCTCATTACCTGCTGTCAGATATAGCCTTGTTCTAAGTAAGACGCACTACTTAGATTGGGTTGCAGAATAGTCCTAATAGTTACCGCAGCCCCGGAACATAAAGGCCTGGCTTTACCTTTTACGTTTACCTTTAGTCAGTAAAAGTCCGCCACTAGGGCGGGAAAAGTCACTCGTCACAAAAAAATGCTCAATCTTCTACTATAAGCTGTCATTTCAAAGCAACCCTGCTATTTCAACTTATTCATTGTAAAACCTAATTATTATTGTAGCATTTAAATAATGCATAAAGCACAATTAATTTACAAAATGTGTAATTGAAAGAAAATAATTTAAGCAACCACATCAATCGAATATGTGAACAAGCAATAAAAACACCGCTTGTGTTTTAATTATGAATTTAATTAACCGAGAATCAAGCATTCGTATGGTTATTTTGAATAATATTTGAATGACTTTAATTGTATCACGTTCAATTACGATTTCATTATTGTTCGGTTTAATTGAGTCATGTAAAATTTTGGTAAGGACATTTTTTCTTAACGTTAATGTAACACAATGTTTGAATTTGTGTTTTAATTTATGTTTTAAAAACGCTTTAACTTAACAACTACCAATTGCATTAGAAAAATATTTGTAGCACGATAGGTACTTTTATGAAGAGCAGTATAAGCTAGTCAAGGTCACGCTACATGGGAGCATCCCCCCAAACAATTGGCATTGTAGAATGGGGGATTTCAAATTACTTGGCGCAAGCTTCTGTCAATTCCATACATTGAACAGTCAGTCAGTAACGAGGCGTAACATTAGTAAAATTACAAAAGTACAGCTACATTAGTTTTAAAGTTATGCTTAAACGTTTTTAAATATCACCAATAGAGTCCCTTCCAAATAGCTTCAATACCAGCGGAGTAGGAAACAAATTTACTCCATCTAGGAGTCAATTCCGGGTGTATTTTGTACACATCGCCCTTTATGTTGAAGTTGCATCCCCTCTGGCTACGCTATTGATTGACTCGTCATGTAGGTATGTTACATACGTGGTTTCACTACCCCTCTAGCACCCTTCGGCACCAAATGCATTATCTAGACTGCTTCATGTCCAACGAATTGCATGACTGACCAATGTCGAGTCTGCTTGTAAAGTGGCGTGTGTGTCTGTGTAAAATTTAATTTTGTAGAATCCTTCAACAATGTTCTTAAACATCGTGTTAGGTAAGACGAGGGACATATAGAAGGAGGCTATTCAGTATGCTATTCACATTCAAAAAAGTAAAAAAAAAAACGATATATTTTTTACCAAACGATTCATAAAAAAAAAGTTGTTGTAACGCGCGTTAGACACTCATCGAATGAAGAACGGATAATACCTACTTCACTCTCTTATCATAGATTAGTTACCTGATGCAATCGCGAGCGCTAGGGTGTCCTTTCTTAACCTTTCAACAACCAACCGACAGCGGACTGTCGGGCTGCTATTGTTCTTCTATTGTGTCTCACATCACGTGTGTTCGAAGCATTAAGACTGAGAGCATTATTGCGATAATTCAACTACGGTTTTCACATGACCGATTGAATTACGGTGATTACACGCTATGGTTGAATATCGACTAGAAAACGTAAAATGTAAACCAAGAATTTAGATGAAACTTTAATAAAAAATAATATAGCTAATACTTCAAAATAACATATAGACTACATAACATCACGGTATGACCCACCGGAGCGGAGCAATAATCAACTAAGTACTTATTAACGCGGCTAAAACCGCGGCGAAAACTTACGCAGTTATAAGATTTACAAAGCTTTAAACCACAAAAGTTTTGTTTCTTACGTACTATCCTCAAAAAAACTTACAAAGTTATGGTAATCAGAAATAATGCATTCTTCCCGTTACCTCTTAGAAATTAATCTTCTGAGAAACAAATTACTTACTTACTATTTCGTTTCGGTCTGAGATGAGCTACAGATGCGTCCGTTATTTTAAATATCTAATTTGGTCCTGTCTATTAACACAGAACCAAATTGTAGGACCAATCATTAGTATTCAAGGAATGTGAGGACCGTACTCATATGAAAAACGATTGGATTTGGGGCGCGTTTTAAAAAAATGCGTGTTATGAATTTCGGAGATTGATGGAGTAAGAATTTTAGGCACAATACATTGTTATAATTTTTATTGGCATATAAATATGCGATTATGTCTAAATTGCATTGTCATCAATTGAATGGTTATTTCCAGTTTAAAACATTATTTACTTAGAAACAGTAAATCCTGTTCAGTAAGTAACATTTAGAATATCTAGACATATAAAGCTAATTGTTTTCTGTGGCTTTGCTTGCCCATTTTCAAACCAACATCCTCCCGTCAAAGGTTAAATTTACAAAAATCATCTAAGTAAGCTTCTAATTGCGCCATTACGCCATAAAAGGAAACTACTGCGCAAATTATGTTTTTACGCCAATAGTTGCAGCTGTGCGTTGATTATCACCTAGAAACCTGTCAATTTATAAACAAAGAATTCAGGAACAAAATGTTACTCTAAAAATACTTTTCTTTTTATAAATTCCTTCCGACACCTACTAACCTATTGCTCCACAACCACATATATCTATCTCACAGATCCAAAACCATAATTTTACATATTACTCCAGTGAAGTAGGATCATCTATAAGGAATGTTCTATGTGATTTATTATTGAAGATAAACCATGGTGACCGATCCCAATTATGTTAATTTGAGACAGGTATGCGCCCATTAGTTCGAGGTGTCCGCTATGATCGCGATGCGTTCAGTGTCGCTTCTCTTTTTATTTTGATCGTTACTCTTTGGTAATATCTCATTAATAAATGTTTGAAATTCAAAGTTTAATCATTTATTTGTAGTAAACTATTTAAAAGACACTTTAGAACGTCATTTATAAGAACCTTTAAAGTTTGTTTAAGTGTAGAGGTAAACCAATGATATTGTAAGTGAAAAGTTGTTAGATAGGTTATAGGCAGTCAGTAAAATGTACCTATTTCACCAAATTATAATTGTCACAAATTATATTGATTCCTTTTTCACTCACATTACTTGAATCATGCCATCTTACTTTGACGTCTAAAATCTAAAACAGCAATCCATACTAATATTATAAATGGGAAAGTGTGTGTCTGTTTGTCTGTCTGTATGTTTGTCTTTCTTTCTTTTACGGCGAAACGGAGCGACGAACTGACGTGATTTTTTAGGTGGAGATAGTTGAAGGGATGGAGAGTAACATAACAACATACTTTTTGTCTCTTTCTAACGCGAGCGAAGCCGCGGGCAGAAGCTAGTTTTATATAAATTTGAACAGACGCGGAAAGCTGAACAAGCTAAATAGCGCTTAATAAATGTGCGTCGTTATATATGGAATTTTATGTTATTATTATAGTGGACGGTAAGTAACATTTATTCTGTTTAATTTTTAAGGTCCTGTACTGTAGCCAAAAGGTGAATGGGTCCACCCTTTATAGCAGAACTTTTTACGTCATAACTTTATTTTGCATAGCAACGGATAGCATAAACCTCTTTTCGCAGAAAATCGTTTGGCATACACTCATTTAGCATACACCGAAACCCATAATTTTGTAAGTCAGAATATTCATTAGGCATAAATTTCATATCCATAATAATCAATAAGTATAACCATCACATCGTAGAAAGTTCAAAACCAGAATCATCTTTTGGCATATATTTTATATCCATAATAATCAAAAGTAGAACCATCATATCGCAGAAAATTCACAGCCAGAATCGTCTTTTGTCATGCATTTCATATTTTATTTTGGCATGCAGCAAGCATGCAAGCATGCAAGCATGCAACAAGCATGCATCATGCAGCAGGCATGCAGCATGCATGGCTTCTGTCACGGCTCCGGCGCTGCGGGGCTCCGGCGGCCCCACGCGAGCTAATCGTCGCAGATGGTTTTACGTCCACCACCGCAGCTTCGGCTTGCTGGCCGGCTAAGCCGGCCAGCCTCAGCCGCGGCGGTGTGGAGGTTTCCGGCGACTCGGACCGCAATTAACTCGGACCGCGGCCCCAGTCACCGGATCCGTAAAAAATATTTAATTTTCTCCTTGTCATTTTCGTGGTCCGAGTTAATTGCGGTCCGAGTCGCCGGAAACCTCCGGTGTGCGTTAAAATCACCTGCTCCTCAGCTCGCGGGCCGCCTCGCCCCTCCGCGCCTTCGCGGGTTTAAATTACACTCTAGGGGTAGGGCAGACAAGACTACGTGAAGTCGGTTTTGCAGCGATTCATTTCTGTCACTCACTTTTGTAGCACACCATAGTGATTTTTTAAAACAATATTTATTTATTTTCAATTATGACTAATAATTATTTCTATTGAAATTCTGTGATCTTCGTAGTATGCTAAGTCAAATTATGCCAAATAATCGGCGCTCTAAATAAACGTTATGCTAAACAAAATTATGCAAAATTGTAACTCTGACAAAGGTAATTATTCCCAATACAATTCTGCCATCTTAAAAGTATCCCATTTAAAATTCGGACATAAAAACATTAGGCCAAAAAACAATTATGTTAAATATTTTTAATACCTTAACAATGTTCGTTTAAAAAAGTTTCTGCCAAGTGAGTTATGCCCAATAGGTTTCGGAGAAACAAGTTTCTGCCAGATAGAGGGCACCCAAGGTGAATATGTGCGTCTTAACAGAAGTGTAGATAGACAGGCAAAATCTTCTTGTGCTGGCTAAATGGTTAAGGCAACCGCCTCTCACTTAAGGGGTTGTTCAGTATCAATAACCTTGCCAATATTACCATTCAAATTCACATGTACTTTAAACTTTATTTTAGACATCACAGACAACGATGAAGAACACTAGATTGTTTGTGTGTGAGTGTTTAAGTTTATTTGTTTGCAAATGTATTCACGATATAAAATACATTCCAATATACAATCAAAATGAACTTGAACAACTTTAAACACCTATAAAGTAAGGCCGTACACATAAAGAAATTATCCTCTTTATTTTTGACATGAATAATTAATTTCATTTATTATTATTTCTTCAGGTAATTAAATTTCACCCATTTATATTTATAGTACAGAACATTGGTTTGTGTAAATTAGAAGCATTTTTTTAATATTGTAAATGTGAGTACGATGCCGTTATTTCTTTATACATATATTATTATATTATAAGGACACAAATGGACATGGTGGTTGGGAGAATTGTCATGCTCGCTTAAAAGTCTCGCTGATGGTGGCGAGTGCGTTGGATCATTTGGTTCCCTTCAAAATGGTTGAGCTAGATGGTGCTGATGTCACGCGTCATGCTCGTGAACGGGCGCTGTCAGTTGAGATCGGTCATATCTTAACTGCCATGACTGTTTTATTACTTTTTCATTTATTGTAAAACATTAATTCGTAAGTTTTTAATTATTAATTTTGTTATTTACTTGCATTGTTTTCACATATAGAAGCACAAAAATTAATGTAACCAAAATTTTGTAAAACATGATTTTTTTTAAAAAAGAGTGTCCGTGGAGTTTCTTGCCTGTTCTTCTCCATAGAGATCTACGTTTTGGAACAGGCAATTAGCGTCACTTTTCTGACTGACCGACCGACTCTTTGACTATTCATAAGTGCCTATAAATGGTCTAAGTGAAATAAATGCCTTGATTTTGATTTTGATTTTGAAAGCTGGAAACTTATAAGCGCTTGCCGGCGCTTGTCAACGCTGGTAATCCACGCACGAAAATATATGAACACCGACAAGCTTCAACACGCGCTGGTCAGCGCTGGGCATTGCCATAACAACTGCAAGCAAATCATTCCGACATTTTGATTAGTCTGCTTCAACCTGCTTCCTTTGTGTAGAACGGACCAGTGCTGACAAGCGCCGGTAAGCGCTTATAAGTTTCCAGTTTTCGTTCTGTATACGGCCTAACAGTGTACCTTATTGGGCAAGTTCAGACAACGCAGAGTTTCGACGCAATTAAACATACTTTGAATTGCAATATTGTCTTCGTTGAGATGCGAAACTACGATTAATTTGGCTCTTGTTCGGTTAAGTGCTGCAATTTTGATACTATCCGAACTATTGGAGTGGATCGAGCGGAGTATATTTTGATACCCAAGGGTTTCAAAAGCAGTACTTTATACAAGACTGCCTTTCTGCCTTTTTTTGTAATTGCAGGTTTTAATAGACAATAAATGGCATCTATGCCAACAAAAAATAATAATATAATCCTTATATTAACCTTTCGGCGACCAAGCGACAGCCGGCTGCCGCGCTGCTGTCTTTCTATTGTGTCTCGAATCACGTGTGTTCGAAGGTTTAAGTCGCAAGAGGTTTGGCTAATAAGAGTATTTTATAAAGAAGGTTTAGTTGCAATTCATAAATGTTATATTATAGAAGAGAAACGCTAAGAATTTCTTAAAGATGTGTAAGATGCAATATTCGTTTCACGCGGTGCAATCGCGTAGCTAGCAAAGTAAAAAGTATGAAATATTCTGTTAATAAAGCATCTCATAAAATCAAAACATGGCAAGACTCTCTACCTCACGATTTAAGCAAATTCAGCAATATCCTCGAGTCAGTTGCAGCAACGCTCACTCGTCACATTTCAACGCCCAGTTTGAACCAACGATACGTCTGCCGCGTCATTCAGTCTCAAAATCGTGCAATCGCTCTTGTGTTTTACCCTTTAATGTGTCATGGTTGGCATCTGAAAACCGCAGAACGATACTTTGCATACATTTTAATGGTTTGACTTTGCGTTGCGTGTTGCGTGTTGCAAGTAGTGGTTTGACTACGTTGAGCTTTTTTTTAGGTGTGTGGCAAATCATCAAATGACTTCCGGGGCGGGAGGACGACTGTCAGACTTTTGCTAACTAAAACCCCTCCATGTTCCTTTGGTTGCTTGTATGTTTCGGGGCCACGGTAACTATTAGAACTATTTCGCAACCCACTATTGTTGGTATAACCAATGCGGTTCAATTTAAGGCATTATCATATTTGTTGACAAGCTGTTTCCTGCGGCTTCGCATGCCTATTTTATATAAAACTATATGTCCCCTCGCTTTCGCTTCTGCAGGTCACAGCGTGATGTTATGTAATATGCAGCCTATGTCTTATTCAGATGTTTAAGCCATATTACTGTAAAGTTTAATCAAGATTAGTTCTGTAGTTTTTTTCGTGAAACAAACATCCACATACTTACACACACATACATACAAACTTTCACATTTATAATATTAGTAAGTAGGATTTAAACTCTTTTTTTTTACAGGGAGATGATTAATATGCCAATGGCAGATGATTAAGTATTCTTAATCATATAATCAAATTGTACAGTTAAAAAATATGCCCAGATGTGTAAGAGAGCTTTTATTAAACATTTTTTTAAAAGACTCATACCCAGTCCTCTCAATTATAAATAGAGGGTGCACATGTCAATAACAATTGAGTTTGTAAACAAGCACATCTGTCAAATTGAACCGAACCTAATTTACGTCATAAGTGATAGTTATAGTGATGGGACACGTTGGAAATTGTAAATTATCGATATTTTTTATAGAACTTTCTAGCAAAAAAACTACTTTTTGTCATAATTTAAAATGATTATTTCAAAATAATTCTGCTGGGGTTTTGCATGGATCATGTGGTCAATGAAATAAAACTACATAAATAATATAAAGATACATATTTCCGTGCCGTTTTTAGTGGTTTTAAATTTCCCAGAATTTTATTAAACGATACGATGGTAAAGCCGATGTAAATTTTAATTAGAGCCTCATTTTGTTGGCCTTTTATGTGAATTACTTTTCCGTGTAAAGAGGAATACATTCAGGGCGCAAATGAATTGGAGATAATTAATGTCGGGAGTAGGATTACGTAAGAGTTTACGAATTGTATTGTATTGTGTTTAAATGGATTTATTGTTGGGTGTTAATGGATTTTATTCCATTGAAATGCCTCGGTGATTTTTATATCATTAATTACGGATAAGGACGTAGGTGACGTTTTCCATAAGTTGCTATATTTTTTTTTTGTTCTTTTTGGTTTTTTATCTGATGGTTTTTTTATCTAGAAGATACTACTTAACCTTTCAACGACCAACCGACAGCCGGCTGTCGGGCTGCCATTGTCTTTGTATTGTTTCTCGAATCAAGTGTGTTTGAAGGTAAAGGTTTTAAAATTATTGTTTATCACTTTTACATGTTTTAACTGCTTCAAGGCTTTAATTGATAATGTAGATATACTTAAAATATACGATAACCCCGTTTGTAAACTACAGGATAATATAACATTCTATGAGACAAAACAAAAAGGCAGAACCAAGTTAAAACTATAAATTAGTAGGCAGCATCATCATACATCTTTTTCATGATTCATGAAAGCCACTAGAATTTGACGATACTTGTATATTACAGGATTATAATGATTACTTCGCAAGAGCTTAGTTTTTCTCCATCTCTTTCTTTTCACAGCAGTTTCTCAGTTGTGCGACGGTGATAGCAAGATTACATTGCTGAAGTGCTTGCTTAGCATTAGCAAAATTCATCTCGGCCTTAGACTATATTACCTTTATAATGGATTTTTAAAACTACACAACATAATTTTATAAATAGGGTGATTCATGAGGAACAGTCCGGAGGGCCTAGACAAGTGGCATTGTAGAACAGATAGCGAAAACGAATGGATTGTCAAATGTATGGAATTGACATAAGCTTTCGCTAAACAATTTGACATCTCCATACATTTGACAATCTAAATATTCGTTTTCGCTATCTATTCTACAATGCCACTTGTCTAAGGGGGCAGTCCAGTCTGACCAAGGGGTATCGTGTCGCCCAGTAACTGGGTGTATGTCTGATAGGCAGTCGCTTCACGTAAAACACAGGTATTAAGCAGGATCGGTGAGGCTGGAAGCCGATCCCAAACCCAATATAGTTGGGAAAAGGGCTAGGGAGGCGAGAGTGACTCATGAGGATGGTTTATCTGTATTTTTTACAAATTGGAAATCATCAAATGATTTCTCTTGCCCTGGACTGCGTGGGAGAGAGTGTCAGACTTTTAAGGATTAAAACCCACCCTTGTTCCTTCGGTTGCCCTTTGTGTTCCTACCGCGGTAACTATTAGAACTATCCGCAACCCCGGAGGTTTATTTATATACGTGCATATTATAATAGAGAAAACCCGAAAATTTCAAATATTTCTTACTCCCGTGCAAAAATGAACAGAGTCACTAGTCACTAAAGAACCCAGTCAGCCACCCTCCCACATTCGAACGTATTTACAGACATTCGTAAATGACAAAACATCTGCTCTATCAAATCATACCGGCTTTTGGGAGGACCGTAAAAAAATCCATCAGGTGGGTTTTATGTTATAGGCTGTAACATAAAAAGGTATTCAACTGTACCGAAACCTGGGTCATTAGGCTCTTGTGCCAGGTTTATGCCCTTAATGCCGAAGACGATCGAAATAAAGTGAAGACGTGGGCTGTGAACAGCGTCGAGTTGAGTTTGATCGCTTATTTTTATTATTTGACAGGTTTACCTTTTTAGCTAAGTGTTTTTTGTCGGTGTTAACGGTCATTGTCTGTCGGATTTACGTTAAAAGAAGCTTTTGGCTCATGGTAGCTGATGGTTTTATTCAGTTACAGAATGTGTCTACGAAGATTTCACTAGGAACTAAACAAATATTTTACAAAAAGAAAACTGCCTTAAAAGGCGTAATTGGCGAAAAATACTTTAATTTAGGAAGCTTTCTCAGATTTTTTTCTTGTTTCATGGTCATCGACTTCCTACTTACGTTATGTAGTTTTTGATGTTTTCTGTTATCTCCGAAGGTCTATGTCGGATCTTAACAAAATATTGAAAACCTACCAATTACTTAACTAACTTAAAAAAAATCTACCAAATTGATGCTGAACTGGCGAATAAATCGCGTAAGAACCTTCTTTTTGAAGTCGGTTATAAAGCCAATATGTCTAAGTTGACTTTTTTTTTGTGAGGAAAAGAGTTGTTATCATTTGCGTGAAACTGCACCCCTTTTTTATGTTTTAATACTAAAAAAATAACTGCACCTAAGGTAATTTATATTATCTTGCAAAACTGCAAGCAATATTGAACAAAATAACGTTAAGCATTATGTCAACAGAAAATAATAAACGTTTGCAAAAAAAGTAAAGTGACGATGAAAAATATACCCTGAGACGAAGAGTTCATTATGTCATGAAAATTGATCGCCAATATAGAAAGAGTAATTACGGTGCTAGCTTTATATCGACTATCGGTTTCACTTGTTTTTTTTTCTTATATATTGAATGATGAAAGTTCAAACGTGTTGTTGACGGCTTCTTCATTAAAGCTTTTTGCAGACTCAGCTTGATATTTATAATAGAATTTTAATTATGTAATATATGTGATTTATTTTTTGTGCATGGATGCATGTATGTTTGTTAACCTGTACGCAAAAACTACTGAATGGCGTTTACACCGATACTCATCAGTCGGTACTGGTTAAGTAGGCCAATAACAAAGAAAAATGTGAATGTCTTTTAGAAAAACATATTGTTGTGCTATAAACTTATTATATGTATATATTAGGGCTATATAATATTATATTATAGCGTAGTCTGAAATGAGCTTCCGATTTTGAATAGTGAGTGCATTTTTTTAATAGGTACCTGTTATAGCCGAAACTTAGGGTGCTTGTACACGGTGCATGTAGCTTGCGCATGTTGAGGCACTTGCGCGGGTTATATGCATCTTAAACATATCGTTTAATAACATCTGCGGGTCTAGTGACTCAGTAACTCGAACAAATAGCTTGCGCGTATTACTCACGCGTGTAACCCGCATCTTTACTTGCTCCAGCTACATGCACCGTGTACAAGCACCCTTAGGTATAAGCTGTGTTTAATGAAGAAATAGACATTCTATATTAATGGTATTAGTTTTCGTTACTTTTAAGATGTAAAATAAAGTTTTGATTTCATTACATTTTCAAGATTTATTGCTAGTTGACGATTAATATAGGGATATGCTCTTTAAAAGTTTCTTAGAGTAATTTAAAGTATAGAAGGCAAAGGCATGAAAGTCTTATTGAGGTACTCGAGTATTTTGGTTTGACCGCTTTTATAAGTCTATATGTAGTACAAAAACGGGATTGAGAGTTAAAAACAAAGAGTAACTTGACTAGAAAAATAAGCAATATGATTATTATTCTAATAAAATGATACAATCACAATATTCCTGCTTATCTCTTCTATAACGTGCACGTATCACACATAAACCTTGCTATTGAAAAAAAAAACCATTAAAATACATCATATAAAAGCAAAACAATAAAAAAACACTGAACCGTAAATTATCAAACATCCAAAATTAATACCATCGCAAAAACGGTTAACAGCACACAATAATCCAAATCTGATTGAAAATATTAAATCATCCCCAAATGGTCCGATACACAGTTTAATTAAAATTACATGCAGCTTCATTTAAAATTGGCTAATAGAAATTGGTTTTATCGATATTGATATTAGCCCATCACTATGCTATTAAGGCTATCGACTCCCCCCTCTGTCTGAGTAAGTACTTGATGTACCCGCATAAAAATAATTATTACGACAAACACTTGTCTGAGCAAATATGGCGGTTCGAATCAGCTGTGCGTCTTATTAGAGTTTTTTTTTACAAAGGAATCGGTTTTTAAATTACATGCTTATGTTGGCTGAATTGGTTAAGAAAAGTTGTACGAAAAGCATTTAAAAATAAACACCACGGTTTATGCTTAGGCTGAATTTGATAACAAAATTTATAACTACAAACATTTAAGATCACCACGTTTGCTAGAAGCAGATAGACGAGTTACGACTATTAATTAATTATGATCTGAAGTCTAGGGTTCCACATGGGGTTTTCCTTAACCGGTATCAGTTATGTTCTAGATATGAAATAGAATAAACCACATTGTGTGCCTTGTATGGAACCCACAATGTCAAACATGAGAAGGAGGCGTTAACTTGCCCTACAAGACTGTGGTTTTGTTGTTATTTTTTTATTTTTTTTCGGTAAGTTAACTCTGCTTAATTTTCTCCAACAGAGCAATGTAGCAGTTACTAAAAACTGAAATTCACGAAGTTTCCCAAACAAAACTAATATTTTGCTCCAATAATTTGCCCAGCAAACATCAGCGCCAAGTGTTAGCAACTTGTAACATGCAACCTCGTACCCTTTGCCGTACTTCGGAAACTAAACAATACCGTCATTATAGGGCCCGCATAAAATACAATATTTACAACCCCTATGGCGGGAAGTATTAAACAAAGACAATTATGGTGAACTGTACAAGAGGAGGGATGAGGTGGGAACACCGTTCAGTTTTTTAGGGAGAACACCGTGGCCCCGGAACATAAAGGGCAACCGAAGGAGCCGTGGGTTTTAGACAGTAGAAGTCTGACACTACCTAAAATTAAAACCGTTATTCTAGCGGATAAAATTAGCTGTTGCCAGTTTATATTATTCGCTCGTAGAAATATACTGAAACATAATAACAACAGCAAAAAAATGCAATTTTTATTTAAAACAAAAGAGTTCGACCATTTCAAATAGGATAGACATTTTTTGACAATTCACTAATTCCACTATTCTTTGCGTCACAATGACATTTATTTTTAAATTTCGACCATCGAATACACGTTCGAAATTTAAATTAAACAAAAAAGAACAACAATGGCCGTCAGCTGGGCCGGACGGCGCGTTCCGGCCCGGCGAGCGACACACGACGCGAGTGCATCGAGCTATGATCGCATACGACTCAACGGGTTCCGTACATGTTTGGATTGGAACTCACACGTAATTTGATGGCACATTTTTGCAAAAAAACATAGCTGTAGTGAAAATTCAGAAGCATTTTAAAAAATACAGCGTGATTAAAGGAAAACATTTTGAGGTTGATGTTTGTAATTGTAGGGCTTAATTAAAATGTAACAAAAAACTGGACAAGCGGGCAATTTGTTAGCCGCCGATAAAACATTCCTTTCGAATTGTTTATTAAATTAAAAAAAAAATGGTTGCCTGTAAAGTCGGTTTTACGGGCGAAGATTTTACGTGACAACGTCTTTTACCGATCATAGTTGAGTGGGAGAGAGACGCAAGGCATTCGGCGGGCCTCTCTCTCGTTCGGTGACTCATCGTAACGTTACCGAGCGTTACACTTTTTCATAAGTGACTCCCAGCCGCAACCTAATTTAAGACGTTGTCACGTCAATAAAAGCAAAACGTTATACTTAAACATACTCGTAAAACAAACATTACTAGTCTATACTGGTTTCAAATACATGACGTAAAAATTTGAATATCGTATCGAGGGACCTAATGTGAGCGTGCCTGACCTATCACAACTTTCATAACGTGATTTATTTTAAAACCCCTTTGTAAAGGTCCTAGGAGACCGTACCAATCATGTCGGACAAAAGCCGGCCGGTTTTGGATCGTTGTAAAAGGTTATTTTTGGATACGTTGCCAGATGTTCGAATGGAATGAGAAGTGGTAAATCGTTTAAGATAGTTAAATGTCGCGTATGACATACTGCCAAGCATCTATGCTGGAGTAAATACTGAAAGTGTGTACTCGTTTTATTGCCTTATTAATAACAAGCGATAGCGACTAACCCCAACTTCGCATGTATTTTACAAATCATTGAAATTCCTGGCTTGAAAATTTCTCTAATGTGCATGTATGTAATGTGATCTTTGATTACATAATTACAAATATAACACAATTCATTTATCAATTTACGAAACCATCAGATGAAAAGTCAAAACTGTACAACGTCATTAATCTAAAAAGGAAATGATATCGAATCATACCGACTTAAACTCCGCACTAGAAAAACAATAAATAAATAAAAACTTTACTTAATCGACCTTTTTGCTGTTACTCGGAAGCCTGCGCCATTAGGCGTAAAAAAAAAAGAAAATCGTTTTTGTCTATATCACGTTCCACAGATAATTAAGTATAACATAATGATGCGTTCCGTTGATTTTTAAAGGTGCGTTCCAGGAGAGTGCATGTGAACAAGAAATATGGGCGTTTATTGTGTTTTGTGTAGGAGACATTTGAAAAGACATGCATTATGACGGGCATTGTTTGGTTTTGTTTTTATGTTAGCTAAGAATACGCTGTGATTACCCTCGAAATGGTCAATTTAATAAAGAAAAGCTTGGACACTGAGCGTGTCATGAATATTAGATTTATTATTTGCATATATTATATTATGTATTAGTGTTTTGTGTGGATTTGCTTTGAAAGCTTGAGAGCGAAGTTGAAGGATTATAATTGTTATTAGGGATATTACCGTCAGATACTATATAAATATTACACACATTTGCTAAGTAATTAAAATGGATACATCTCTAGATATTTACCCTTATAATATCCTACCTATCCACTTTGAAACTCTACGATATTACATTATTTGGAGAGAAAATCACCAACTAAACGTCTTATATCTATCTACCTACAAAAATGTATTAGTGTCTCTAGTGTTTAATAATATAACTTGAATTTTAAGCACCCGTACTTAAAATAAGTAACGTGATAGTCATAGTTTCACTTCAAATGATATTAATCGAATAACGAATAAAAAAGCATTTACATTTACGAATGCATAGCTCGATCAGCTGATAGGTGTTTTCCAGGATTAAAAAAAAAAGTCAACTAAAAATAAAGACCTAATAAGGCTCTCAACGGCCATTCTCCGAAAAGCAAATTTTACGTGTCCGGGCTTGAATAATCCGTACTTTTATCATATTCAATCATCCAATATTTTTTATATGTTAGATAGCATCCCTATCTAGCCATAAACAAAAACACAGGCTTCTGTTTAAAGTATTTAAGACTAAATTAATTTAATCTAAGTTCAAAAACCTCTGTTCTCTAATTACCGTAACGTGTCCGCACACTGTCTTAATGTTATAACTTACTTGTAATTTTTATGCCTTACAGGTTTAATTTGATCTATTCAATATTTTAAATGGTGTTAAACAACGTGTATCGCATAGTAAAATATTGACTCACTAGAACCAGTCTATAAATAATTATCATTAAATTATCGGATGTCCGATGGAAAGTTATAATTACCGTGACATAATCTGTTCTCGAGTGCACACCCCTAAAAAACAGTATTTGGCACACCACTTCCGAACGCGTCTCGTCTCCTCCATGTGTACCGCGAAACATCAGCAGTTGCACGTCTCTAACGTTAGTGTACCGCTAATAAAGCACTCTTGTATATAATTACCGTAACCTTGGTTACAAACTTTTCTAATTACCGTTTCACATTATATAAATTTGATTTTTTAAGTTAGACCTAAGTTGATCATGTAAATCGAGGCAGTACTTTGGCCTCCGTACGTTGTAATAAGCTAGTATTTGCATATTTTGTTGGTTTCCGAAATTTTTAATAAAATCTATCGTTTTCTAATTACCGTATACTAATTACCGTATGTTTATAATTACCGTTGTATGAAAAATTAATTCTTATTTACTAAATGTAGTCTCAAAATTGAGGGGTACAGAAGTCAATCTACATGCAAAGCGCGCTTGAGCATCACCCGCGATCATCAGTGATGAGTTGATGAGGCATATCCGCGGGATATATATATAATCCCGCGGGTATGTGGAGGACGAGGCTTTCTTAATGCTAAGTCTCTCCTCAACCGCGAGACCCGGAGGTTGTATCTACGGGAATATTTCCTTAAAGCTGACATGGTTCCTTACGTCAGCACCGAGAATCCGAGATGTGGTCACTGTGGTCAAGAACCTCACTCCGCTCTCCTTAACTAAAGAGAACTGGCGCAAACTTGTAGTGCTTGAGGCAAAGGATCGTGAGGAAGTATGGCAGAGTAAGGCGCTACACGGGCGGTTTCCGGGCCCTGCATGGGCCCGATGTAGACTTTTTAGTGTCAGTTTAGTAGCTACAATTTGGTGACCTATTTGGGGAAACCGAAGGTTTTGTCTGTACAATTATGGATGAGGTTATCATGACGAAGAATTGTTGGGAATTTATTGTGAAAGATGGTACGGTTGACTTATGTCGAGCGTGTCACCTGCCGGAAGAACGATTCGACACACTATCTCTGATTATTCTCCTCTTGCTAACAAAGAGGACTTGAATGGGCACAACCTAGTAGCCAGGATTATCAATCAGCAACTTGCTCTGAGATACGGCCTCGTAGAATCTGAAGATGGCAATGTCACATTGTACTGGGGTCGATACATCATCACTGAAAGGACTGTTGTAGCAAACAAGCCTGATATAGTGGTGGTGGATTGATTGGAGCGGCGCGCAACGCACGTTGACTTAACGGTCCCGCGTGACAAGAACCTTGTGAAGATCGAGAAAAATAATAAAAATTAAGTATCGACTTGGCTCGCGAGATTGTTGACATGTTGAATGTGGACTCAACGGTCATGTGCCGATAGTTGTTTCTGCCAATGGTTTAATAGCCAAGAGTCTCGACCAACACCTAAGGAGGCTCTCGTCAGGTGGCTGGGTCTATTGCTTTATTCAGAAGCTTTTGGACACGGCTCGCATCGTTAGGAAGTTTTTCTCTCTGAAGCCCTGATCACCGGTAGCTGGGACCCTGTTCCCGATGCCGTTGGGCTACTGTTTTTTTATATCCTTACATGTTTTTGTTTTTTTTATATCTATACTTAAAAATGTAAATAATCTGTATGAAAATAACGCGAAAACGAACCCGCGGCTTCTCTCCTACTATACCATACTCTAGCCTACTCCAGCCTACCCTACTATATCCCACTCTAGCCTACCCTACTATATCCCACTCTACCCTACTCTACTCTAACCTACACTACTCTAAAGTACCCTTTTAATTTTAATTTTTTTTCCTTAAGAACCTTCTCCAAACAATAACAAACACAACAAAGAATTAGTGAAATCGGTCCAAAGGTAACAAAGGGAAATAGGGATTCATTTTATATAAATAGATGTATACAAATTATTAATGTGTGTTATTTTTATTATATTATATCACATTTTACTTAAAATTGACAGTGTTTTCTAATTACCGTGGCATAAGATATTAAACTTTTCTAATTACCGTACTCATAATTTTTTTAAGTCTCAATAACCAGAAAACTACCAGTAATTAAAACATGCCTCATTTATTATTGAATTCGTATTTTTTACTAGTTTCATATTTTAATCAGTTTAAGGTAAATCAGTGAAAAATAAAAATGGTTACGGTAATTAGGCAAATAACGCCGAATCGGAGAATGACCGTCAAACTCTTAAAAAAGGGCACCTTTGCGCTCGCGTTATCGGGTCCCTGTCACAAGAGCGTAAGGTAGGTATGATACGTTCTGTGTGTCAACAATTTATTCAAAAATAAGATATTGGTCTATTACATATTTAGAATGAGAATCCATTGCTGAATAGCCTCCTTCAATCCGTCCCCTGTCTCACCAATCACGGTGAACCACATCACACTATGACCCAAGAGAGCGGAGCAGTAAAATCCTAACATAACGCGCGCAAGAGGCAGCTAGTTAAAAAGTACAAACTCAAACTCAACTCAAACTCAAATCATTTATTTCTAATAGACCATTTAAAGGCACTTTAGAACGTAAAAAACAAAGAAAAATGAATCTAGTTGCCCATTCCAAAAAGTTGATTCGTATGGAGAAGAATGGGCAAGAAACTCCATATACTTACTCTTTAAGGTACATTCTAGAAGGCCACGACCTGCCCCAAACATCCTGTTACAAAACAAAAGAAGTTTCTTAACGATGGGTTTGATATAAGGGCTAGCTGCCAGTGTTCCGGGCGAGTGCGTGTGAAGCTACCAGTAGGGGACGCGCTCGGGCTAGTCGATTTAATGGCGGCGACAACTGATGGGACTAATATGGATGTGATGGTTTTATATTTAAACCTGAACACACGTCATTTGAGTCACAATAGAAAAACAATCAGCGCGCTAGTCGGCTGTCGCTTGGTCGTTAAAGGGTAATTTGTATAGCTATGTTTATAAAATCATAAAGTAACTGATTGTTGATATATCAAGGCACAGCCCAAACCGCTGGTTCTAGAGACATGATACTTGGAGGGAGTGTTCTTTGTGAAGAGTAGGTAGCCACTAAGAAAGGTTTTTGGGAACGACCCCTAAAGGTGTAAAATGGAGGAAGAAAGTTTCGATATTTACGAAAGCTAGTTAGTAGCATATGAACCCAATCAAAATGGTCCTGCAGGTCCTGCGTACATTTCCACTGCTTAAGTACTTTTTAAGTTTTTTTTTTTGACATTTCTAAAGGTTAAGCCACATTTTTGAAAATCTTTGTAATTTTATTAAACAAAGAAAAAAGAAAACAATCGATACTACACTACCAAAATGCCATATCATTCAATCTACTAACTAATATGGAAAAAGCTTTTGTGTGTTTTTAGCAATTTTGCTGAGTGAAAGTCTGGGACAAATCCGTTCATAGATTCCTACAAAGTAAAAGTTCAACATCATAGGTTGTTTTCAAGAAATCATTTTTAACCAGGAAATTAATGGAGTTTCAAATAATAGCGATAAACCTTCGAACACACGTGATTTGAGACACAATATAAAGTTTAATAGCAGCGCGACAGTCGGATGTCGCTTGGTCGTCGAAAGGATAAACAAAAAATATCCTGAGACAACTCACAAACGGTATTGCACACACTGACAAACAAACACATAATCTATACTCAAGTCTTATCCACACTGTGCCATCGTTGTAACATGACTGGAACGTTCTCAGTTCAAGTTCAATGTTCATTAGCGTTTGAAGGATGCCACTCGCGCCAGTAACTCGACCGGCACTTGTCCTATAGAGTAATCTACTGGTATTTTATTAACCGTGCGCTTTAAGTTTTGTTGACTAATCCATACTAATATTATAAATGGGAAAGTGTGTCTGTCTGTATGTTTGTCTTTCTTTCACGGCAAAACGGAGCGACGACTTGACGTAATTTTTTAAGTGGAGATAGTTGAAGGGATGGAGAGTAATATAGGCTACTTTTTGTCTCTTTCTAACGCGAGCGAAGCCGCGGGCAGTAGCTAGTTATAAATAAACGAATACTTATTTTGGATCAACACGGCCATCTGATCCCAGGCTAAACAGAGCCTATTTTAAGATGACTAGACAACTGATATACATACTTATGTAAAAATAATACGTACATAACAATCATGTTGTCCACGCAAAGTTTGTTTGAATGGGTATAGAATCCACGACGTCTGGATTGTCAGTCAGGGGCACTACGACTATAATAATGGATTTCCATTTATTTCCTGGTTAAAAATGATATCTTGAAAACAACCTATGATGAAGATTTATTTTGATTAAATAGTCTTTACGTTTAGAAAATACTTGCCATACTTAATTGTGATGTGTAAGATGCATTATTTATTTATCAGTGTTATAAAGTTCTTAATAATAAACATTACATTTATTTATATTTTGTCAATAAGGCTGATAATTAATTGATACCTAAACACATATGTAATAATCAACTTTTCCAAAGAGGCCTTTTCACTTTTACTAATTTAAAATTCCCAATTGAACTCTACTAACTATTAGGATTTTGCTAAGTTTTTTTCCGTTACTATTAATATTTTTGAGGGGTGTTTCGGATGATACCTGTTTTAAGCTAATTTTTGACGGTCAGAAAAGGTTTTTCGTTCTGACCGTACAATTTTTTTTAAAGTCAGGACATCGTACGAAAAGCAGCAACCGAAACGCCTAGGTTTAAACCCTTTATTTTTTTGCTTAAGTATAATTAACTATTTATTAATCTGTGGTATAATTCTATTCTTCATTTCATTTTATCCTAGTTTTTCATAAAGCGGTAATACTCTTTTTATGTCTTGATCTCCATATGGCAGCAGCTATGATGCTGATTAAAATTGAGTACTTATTAAGAAACAGCTGGCGAGCGAGAAATAATATTCCTAGATCAATACATAATTACGTCAACAGATGTTCAATAAATATGTACTTGCAACGTTATTTTAATACTTGTTTTTAAAATAACTGGTTACAAGTTAAGTGTTTTCGCACACGGGCTACTTTGAAACCATATATTGTTGCCGTCTGTAGCTTGGTGTGGCTACAAATAAAAGCGTGCTTTAGACAGTTGTGGTCGGTGTTCGTGTCAAGAGTTCGTGGCGATCTACTTTTTTGAGAAGTACTTGCTAGAAGTGCTACTATGAACTGGCGAAGAAAGTTAATAAATAAAATAGAAATAATTTACTGTTATTCGGGATTTAACGCGCACGTACCTTTTTATTTGTTTTTTTGCGAATAACAGTGAAGTATAAATATGCAACGCGAAAGTTTAAAGTATAAAATAGAAATATTTTTAGACACTTAGAAAAAAAAATCTTCAGATAATTCACACACGGTGTCCTAAATATTATCTGCAATTTTAAGTTTTTAGGTCAAGCAGTTTTTTACGTGTGTTGTGTGAGTGATTGTAACATTTATATTTTATAGACAAACTTATTTATTTACCAGAAACAAAGGAATCAGTGTTGCCCGTACAGGACAAAGTTTCCCTTATCCGACAAGTTAAGTCTAACCGTTTTTATAACCAGCATAACTAGTCTGCAGACAACATCTGGGTACTTATTAAGCAAGAATAAATAAGACAAATACATTCACGGAAAGACACCGGTAATAGGAAACGTACGTGCGAAACACAAAGGAAAAGAGAAAACGAACGTAAAACGGTTTCAAAGGAACGAAAAACAAGAAGAAAGGAAATCTCACACCCAAAAATACCTCATTAATTATCCTTTTGAAATCGTTAACAGAGATACGTCAGAAAAATGCAATAAAAAATAGAAACGGCACCCCTTCCCAAACGCCATTAAGACCGTAAAAAATTTCAAAGTTATCTATACAAACGTTTTCAAAATTCGACACAGATAACTATTTAAAACACTGTGCTCCCGTTCCTTTGTCAATTTCTAAGCGACTAAGTGAACACGGAAAATCTCTGTTAGCAATTGGAAAACGAGTGAGGGTATTCAACCGAGAGACTGAGTAATTTATTTATGAACTCGCAAAGAGATAAGCTTTAATAAAATGCGAATAATTTTTTATGGAGACTACGTCGGAGTTTCCATGATGACACTTGAGGCTTTATTACGCTTTTTGTAATAATCGAACTGTACCTAGTTATTGATATTGATACAGTACTAAAAAAGACAAGATTTTAATACTTTTGTTATGAGCTAAGTTTAACACAAAGCTGTTTTCTCATGGTTACTTTGCAAGTACTTTTGCTTATGTTCGGTACACACGTCAATGATTTATCGCTACGATTTTATTGCGCGATTTGTGTGTAGTTTTATCAAAGGTGTTAACGAAAATTCTCGCTAATATTGTTGTAGTGCGGAAAATCCATAGGCGTTCGATAAAATGCATGACCGTAACGATAACTCGTTGTCGCGTGTACCGAGTCTTAGCTATTCTCTGTGTCTATCTATCTAGCGATCTTTGTTTGACAGTAAGATAATATTTCCATTGATGTTGTTATTATATATTTTGGGAACGTTGTTTACTTTATCCTATTTTTAGACATGCTGGTTGACCAGTAATTGACGACTGCAAATCCGAGACTGATAGTGGTTATTACACTTAGCGCCTAATTCACATTTTTCTGTTTAGTTCTGATTAAAATATCAGGCAGATCAATTCAAACAAAGCTGTTCTAATTTTGAATTTATCTTGTATATAAGGACTATTTAGAGGTTGTAAAACAGGTATATAGTCAAGAGGTTAACAGAAGCTCTTTGTCAAATGGACATCGGACAATCGAGATGCGATCTATCCTCAGAATGTAACAGTGATGAAACTGCGAATGACGATGTGCGGTAACTTGGGATATTGGACTCGTTCAAATTATAGACTACTGTAATAATATGTTCAGACAAAACGTAACACCACTCACTCAATTACAGAACCTCTTTATTCGATCTTAATGAATGTAGATGCTCGTACAGAACTCATCAAAGATAAATCTCCTAATCATCAATATCTATCTAAAGAAATGTTCAAACAACGAAACAAAGACCTAATTTCAAGGAGCTTAAGGCGGCTAATCGCGTGCTTATCGATACAAAGGCAAGTTCAATTACTTAACAGATTCTAAGTTAGACGTACCGCGACGTCTTTGGAAGGAACCGAGTAGGATGTCCATTTGGAAAGTTTTACAAAGCAATTTTGTTCTATCTACGCTACACGTAATTAGGGAATCTCTATTTCTTTTATTATCAAAAGGAAAGTTAATTTTCTGAATTTTGCCGACCAATAGGCATGTCTACGTGTTATTGATTCTCGGTTTTAATGGTAATGTCGTGACTCAAATTGGTTTTTATTAAGTTTGGAACATGATTGATTGATTTTAATTTAGGCTGGTGTTAAAATTTCAGATTTTTGTTTAAAGTTACGAATAATAGATTGAGGTGTAATTTTTGAGATGTCTGACTTTTTTCTTGTTGTGTTGAAAAGGCGAAAGGTAGAATGTTAAAATCTTCACAGAGTGAAGATATTACAGTATTATCGCCATTTATGAAACTTTATATTTCAAATTCAAATTCTGTTACCGCCCATGCACTTCGCTGCTATGCGACCCCTCTCCCGCTTCCCCGCGCGGCGCCCCGTGTTCGCCTCGTTCGTTTAGTAGCGATAGCAAACCGTCAGCGTTACGTCACAGCGAGTGGTGAACAGGGGCCCTAGTCTGCTATTACAATCGTGTCTTAATGACCAGTCATCGGCCGGATATTTGACAACTTTGACAGTTTTTGTATGGGAAATGTGTCAAAAGTTTGACGTTACACGCCAAAAATCGATCATTGAGACACGATTGTAATAGCAGACTAGGGCCCCAGTTGAGTCGTACGGATAGTACCTATTTTGTTTATTTATGTATTTATTAAAAACAGTTACATGCTAAATTATACAATTGATTTTTATCTCAAAACTAGCTGTTCCTCGCGGTTTCATCCGCATTACGTTACGTTAGGTTTTTGGTTACTGCTTCGCTCCCGTGGGACCTAGCGTGATATTATATAGCCTATGTTACTCGTGGACAATGTAGCTTTCGAATGGTGAAAGAATTGTTAAAATCGGTCCAGTAGTTTTTGAGCCTATTCATTACAATCAAACAAACAAAGTTTTCCTCTTTATAATACCTACTAGCTTTTGCCCGCAACTTCGTCCGCTTGGAATAATAGTCCCCGTTCCCGGATTTTCGGGATGAAATCTATCCTATGTCCTTTCTCGGTTCCCCGGCTATATCTGTACCAAATTTCATTCAAATCGGTTCAGTGGTTTAGGCGTGAAGAAGAGACAGACAGACAGACAGACAGACCGACAGAAAGACAGACAGACAGAGTTACTTTCGCATTTATAATATTAGTACGGATTAGTATAGATTACAAACATGTAACCCACTACATTGTCCACATAAAAAGTAGAAATAAAAGAACAGTTTTGAGTTGTTGACTGTACAATACGCAAAGCCAGACACAGACACAACGCCGTAGGGATTGACAAAATCCAAACTAACACACGAGAACCCGCGGGCAAAAGTTAGCAAGACTAATAAAACAGCTAGGAAATTCTAAATTCAGACAATTAGTTACTCTGTTACGGCGTTAGTTATGACTTGGAGAATTACAAAGTGAACTGAATTTCAGTGTTTTGAAAAGTTAAATCTTGCTGCGCTGGAGCGTAAGCCTAACCGACCAAAGAGATTGCAGGTTTTGAGGCGTGGTGCCAGTGACGGCGGGAGGAGAAACCATACCGGCGAACATGCAACATGCATTGAACATTTCTTAGCTCTCCACAATAGGCTAAAAAATACTATTTAGTCCGTCATGGTCAGTTTGACTATCAAAAAAATTGTGACACGTATTTTTCTTTTTTCTCGTAAACAGAAAATGTCACGCCTTGGTACAATTTTTACTAAGACGTGACGTCAGAAGTCCCCACTCTGGAACTTTGCTCTTTATATATTTTTGGATGGTCTAACTAACAAACGGATTAAACAGAATGCCATTTTTTTAATGTAGTCAACATTCCAATTGTTGCGACGCAATTGTTTGCTACTAATGAGTTATATTGCTATCGTATACGCCCGCAAAAAACCTAACGGGATAAAATAAACAATGGAAGTTTGACATCCACGTGGGCGTAGCCACAGGCAAAATTATTTATCTCAGCCTCAGTATACATAATTCTAAACTAAATAGTCTTAAATTAAGCCTTAATAACCTCTTAACATAAATTCCCCGCTGCAACTGGGCCCGAACCACGTCTGCACGCAAACCATTTGCCACAAAGGTTCTCTACGTATTTCAGTACATTTGATGAAAGCCGGCTATGTGCACCGGATGAAATTTGTTTTGACCTAGGAAATGCGGAAGACTGGCTTTAGATTGAGTTTCTGCTTTGTAGGGATAGGATCTTAGGAGATTAGCCAGCGTCTGCAGAGATTCATTTTAAATGCCAAGAGTTGAGAGGGTTAACCTGCTTTGTAAGGCTTTTTATGTTTATAATGGATTCTTTTAAGATTTTTTCGCGAAAAGATGAAAATGTTTTGTTGTGTTTGTGAATGTTAGTAGGATGTCGAAGGATTTTCTTATTTGGTTAAACAATCCAAGTGATTATTTGGTTTTTCAAAACTAGGATTTAAAGCACACGTGCGATGTTTTACTATCACATTGATACTTAATTTGAGTGAAACATAAAATATTTTTTTATCCTTATAAAAAATTTGATGTGGTCTTGTCGTAAACCTTCATTATTAACTAGTTATAATTGCTTACTTTAAGGAAAAAAAGGATTTTTGGAAATTTAACCCGTACAGGGGTAAAATAAGGGATAGAATTTGTGACTCACGTTGACCAAGCTGCGAGTGAAAACAACTGTAAATATTATACTGTCAAACAGTAGCCCAATTCACGTAATCAAAACCGTAACGATATCGTAGCGACTAAGTCGTTAAGACCATTTTCGTATTCACATCCGTCAACGATTGAATGACGATTTAATTAGCTGAATACGCATCAACGACACTTTGATCGAGCGACTTTAAAATCGGTTTCGTTCTAACTCGATTGACGGATGTGAATAAGAAAATGGTCTTAACGACTTAGTCGCTACGGTTTTGATTACGTGAATTGGGCTACAGTTCTCGGTATTTACTATTTTCACGCTAAATTCAACAGGAATAGACCAGTAACCAATGACGTAACTTAACTAAGTTGAAAGTCACAAGGCTTGACAGGTGTCTAATAAAACACACGCAAAACAAAAATAAAACGAGAGTCACGTTTTACAGTTAAGAAATCGCACTCGAAAACTCTTTTGTGAAACTCGCGCTGAAAAACACTCACGTGTAAAACTTTGTTTCCACTGAAATACCTGAATGTAAATTTTTGTGTTCTTTTATTTTTAAGACTGGCCCGAACAGAAAATTGATTGAACAATTTATGAAAAGATCAATTGAAAGTCTGGCCACTACATACACATTTCGAAAGAATTTAATAGTTCATTGTTTAAACTACTCTACATCCATACTAATATTATAAATGGGAAAGTGTGTCTGTCTGTCTGTCTGTCTGTTTTTCTTTCTTTCACGGCAAAACGGAGCGACGGATTGACGTGATATTTTAAGTGGAGATAGTTGAAGGGATGGCGAGTAACATAGGCTACTTTTTGTCTCTTTCTAACGCGAGCGAAGCCGCGGGCAGAAGCTAGTTGTATATAAAACGGCAAACCCAAACCAATTGGTCCTCAAGACGTGAAACTAATAGTTGTGTTTTTAATAAATCGGATCACTAGTTCTTGTGATAAGCTCGACACGGTTAAACAGACTAATTCAATTTTATTTACTACCCTCTAATCATTACTCAGTGTAGCTGTTAATAACGCGTAATTACAAAATATATTTTTTTTGTATTTTTGTAACCTTAAAACAGAAATTATTAATAAGAAAACTATAAAGACATGTTAAGTTCACACAAAATTCTAAATAGCCTTCAACTAAAAATAGCTGACTTGTATCGTTGCAGCATCATATACATAAATGCAAGGACCCTCACTTGCATCTTCTGCAGAAAGCTTATCTGCAGCCGCCATCTTGAATGAAAATCATACACTATTGTTTTAAATAAGTGCACTTAGGAAACAAAAATCTTGCTGCATCCTCAAAATGATAAAAGTTTGTAAACTTTTTTGGGTTAAACGATTTTGGTAATTTCAAAGTCGTTTAGATTCAGAATGTCGTGAATTGTCGAGTTCTTTTGAAAGAAATGTACTAATGTGTAAAAGATGGAGGCTAACGACTAAGGACTCTGGCAGGCTGTAAGTTTGATCTGAATCTTCACTACTTAGCCGTGATGGAGGACTCGGTTTACTTATTACGGTCATTCGTTTGACTTCTAAATCTCCTGGCGGTTGGGCGGAAAAGTTTGTGAAAATTTCCTTGTTTTTGTTGAATGTGATTTGAATATTTACTAATGTTACCACGAAGTAAGTATAGTTGTTTAGTTTTGTGACAGTTATTTTTGGAAGTAGTGGTACAATTACAAGATGTATGTATTTCACTCATAGTTAGTTAGATTTTTGATAAGTACTTTGATAAACTCAGACACGTTGTGTCAATATTGGTAACAACATAATTGTTTTATGCATGTCAAAGCACTATATTTGCAGGTCAAAAGTCGGTTGCCTTATTCCAGTGCGATAATTTAAATAATTAAAATATTTTGATAAACTTCATTAAAGTCTCTCTTCTTCTAAAAAAGATGTGAACGTGAATTTTAACATCAAGGGAAATAATAGCCTTACCCATATACTATTTTTCTTTGATTTTAATGTACAATCGACCAAATGGAATCATGACCCAACATAAGCTTATTTTCCTACAGACATTCAAATATAATTAGGTCGACAATTGCGTAAACTTGTATTAAAAATGTCACACGTCTAGTCTTATTGTTTTTGCAGCTTCAAACGATTTGTCGTCGAAATGGGTCATGATTCAATTTTCTCGATAGTCCATAAAGTGCCGGGCAAAGGTAGAATACAATTTACAAAAATACCTGTATCATAATAATCAGCCTTTACAGCATTGAAACTTCAAAAATGCCACTCAGAAAAATTAAGTATCGTTTTCACGTACCTGAAACAAACAAAATTAAATTTAAATTTCTCATTCTTTTTGACAATTTGGAATAAAATGTTAAAGTCAAACTCAAAATATTGATTAATGTGGTTTTAGGTAAAAACAGTGAGCCTTTAACAAAAATACCGCAAACAAATTAAAAGAGGTACAGAAATACCTGGCCATTGATGGATGGATGAAAGTAATTATGTTTACAACCTCCTTAAATCTAATCTAGAGAGGACAAAGATACTGCTGTGGGCCTAACTTCATTAAAATCCCGAATAGACGTTCATCATCCTTTAAATTAAGGTCCGACGATGTATTTAATATTTCAAAGCGAAATCTACTACACAAAATTACTTCCAAATTGTTTCCTTCAGAGCAGATGTAGTTTTATTCAGTCACTAGGGCTGGCATATTCCTTGGGGCTTATCTATATTTTTTCTTCAATCAACTTTAAAAAAATCTTATAAAATAAACAGTTTTCAAGAAGGTACAAATGAAAAATCGAGGCCAAAGTCAAAGTTTTTTAAGCTCTCTACGTTTTGATTTTGTCACTTAAAAGTTTTTTTATACACCTAATATCTTTTCTATTTAAGTATATTTTAAATTGTCTGGAAGTGAATTGTAAACGCCAACCAGCTAAGGAATCAAAAAGTTCTACACCCCACCTCTTGACTCCCATCTTCAGAACCAGTTGGAATAATAGTATTATCGTACTATCAAGGGCACTCAATGTGTGAAAGTGTCATAAGATTTAGATAAGTAGAAGAGGTTGAAGAAACTTTGAAACAAACAAATAGACATAGTTAAGTAACAGATCAGGCGAAATACTAATATTTAAAAAAAATTGGAGCAGAGTTTATCGATGATGTTGTGACTTCCTCTACATTGTCGAGTATTTCATTTTTATCCCACTTCTGATACTTGAAGTGCTTTGTTTATAGATAATTTAATTAGTAGTTAATTTTAACCCACTCTTACATTTGAAGTACTTTGTTTGTACGAGAGTTAATTTTATCCACTCCTGATAACGTAAAATTTAGAGCGAAAGAAAGATTTTTTACAGTTAGGAGTGATCTTAAGCACATCTAAGTTAAAAATTAAAAACGCGTATTAATAGATAACCTGCTTAAAATGTCTGCAAAACAGTAAAATTGCTTACTTTCATTACATAGTTATACAGTTTTATTCAAAAACAAGTTGCCAGGTCTGTCATGTTGTTGTAGCTATTTGTTGTTTAAGAGCATTTGGTACAGAAAACTGTGTTCCAAAGGATTAGAGATGCTTCGTACAATAGAGAGTATTAAATAAACAAATAACCAGGTGTGTTTGTTCGTTGTTACGGCAGGTGCGAATAGTGGAGGGTTTGAAATAGAAAATGTTTTTCAACATATTGTACTTTGTTTTATTGTTTTTGTAAGTAATGATTTTGCCTTTAACTCGGCTATTACGGTCCAAAAGGTATACACGTGTAGTTAGGCAGATAGCTGTGCCTTTGATATATGGTCTAGTTTAGCATCCCTTGTTTTTAGAACCATAAGAATATTTTTAACATGGTAACCACTATAGTCAAGTAACAACTATTGTCACCTTTTTAATCGAATGACTCTTTGACAATTTATAATTACCTGTATGTAAAATTTTAATGCGTTGAATTTTGGTGATTATAATTATAGAAACTTTTTGTGTTTAACTAAGATTTTTTCTGTTAAAAACTTACTTAATTTCCTCCTATGTCTTTGCTATCTCATTGTCAACGCTGCCTATTAATTTAAGAAAGTCCTGCCATGACAGTAAATAGGTAGTCAATTTATTTCCAATAGAGCGTGCTTTCTAGAGGAACCTTTAAAAATGTCGCCGTACCGGATATACGTGACAACGACCAACCCTGTCAGGGTCAGAGGTCGGGGTGAGGCGACCTCATTTGGTTGCCGAGAACTCATTAAGTTGCCTCACCGCTTAATTTTTAACTTAAGCGAAAAAAACATTAGGGAATTTCTCAGTTTATGCGACTGTAAGTTTTGCTGAAATATTTGTGAGTTAAAGTGGCGAACGGTTAACTTTCATAACTTCTGTTTCTGGGTTTTGCCTGATTGTAGCTTTATCATGTGCACTTATGGTACTGAATAAAACGTACCCTATATCCTTCTTTGGTAGAATTTAGTCGAGACATTGACTGACAAACAGAGTTACTAAAAACTATCACGTAACCACTAAGAAAGGATTTTTGGAAATTCCTTCCCTAAAAGGCTCAAATTTCAACCCTAAAGGGCTCAAATAGCGGATGGCTATGGTATATCGACATACACACAGGCAAAGCTGCGAGCGAAAGCTTACTCGTATGGCAAGTTCAATATAATAATAATAAATATCCTGAGACAACTCACACACGGCCATCTGATCCCAAACTAAGCAGAGCTTGTACTATGGTAACCAGACAACTGATAAACATACTCATATAATTTTCAAATACATACATATTATAGATGAGTCACATCCAGACACAGAACAAACGTTCGTGCTCATCACACAAAGTTTGTCCTGGGTAGGAATCGAATTCACGACCTCCGGCTTAGCAGTCAGGGTCACTAACCACTAGACCAACAGGCTCGTCATATATTTTGTGAGTTTAAATTAAACCTTTAAACACACGTGATTCGAGACACAATAGTAAGACAATAAGCAACACGACAGCCGGCTGTCGCTTGGGCGTCGACAGGTTAATTAAGATTATAGTAAAATAATTGTGAAGGCCTATATCGACTTATAAAACTTTATCTCGCCTTAGTTTTCTTATTGTTCAAACCCAGGCAGAACACATTATGTGCTTTTTATTGACCAGTTAATATTCCATAATACACAACTCGTAAACGTGGTTATAAAGCTGTATCATGAAAGTTTTCATAGGGGCTTGATTACAACAATATGGAATGTAGGGATCATTTTCCTTATGATACCTTGGTAATTTGTTATACTTGCGAACTGACGTCGCATTTCGCAGATTAAAAAAATAGGTTTTATAGTGGTTATGGAGGCCGGATTTGGTCTTGACATGAATCACTCGTATACGGCCATCATTGCCAGCTATTACGGCCTGTATCACACCTTTTGGCCATAAATAATGCCCTTACTAATAATCACTGTGTAAAGTTATGCAATGAATAAAGCCTGTGTAACCATACATTTTTTGACGTATAAACCTGTCATAACTTTATGCAGCGTTTATTAGTAAGGCGCATAGTTTTTAGTTAGGGTCCACGACCAGAACCAGATCACCCACTGACTTGTCTTTGTTCATCATGCCACTTCTTTAGTGGACGCATAGTCTAGTGTTTAGTGACCCTGACTACTAAGCCACAGCTCATGGGTTCGATTCCTACACAGGACAAACTTTATGTGAGGAGCATGATTGTTTGCTTTTGTCTTGGTATAATTTATAGTATAATAATATATAACAATATATGGGCTATAACAATCACGATACGACCTATATGAGAGAAGTAGAAACCAAAGATGCGGGTGAAACCGCGGGAGACAGCTAGTCTCTAAAGAATCAAAGATTCAGGAACTTATTTGACGTAAAAAGTTACACCTTTTTATTCTGCCCACTGGTAAAAATAGAACTGTGTGGTTAATAAATTAATAAATAAATATCCACGGACAACTCACACACGGTCATCTGATCCCAAACTAAGCAGAGCTTGTACTATAGTAACCAGACAACTGATAAACATACTTATATTTTTAAATACATACATAATATAGATAAATCACACTCAGACATAACGACTTAGTGATGGTGGTAGAATGTGTTTTAACATCGATTGTGTTTTGAAACTGAAGTACGCGCCTCAAAGAGCAGTCAGCACCTTAAGGGTCTAGGACCAGTGCCTGTCGGGGTTGGGGAATAGTTCTAATAGTTACCGCGGCCCCGCAACGTAAAGGGCAACCGAAGGCACATGAGTGGGTTTTAGTCAGTAAAAGTATGACACTCACGCATCGTCCAGGGAGGGAGAAGTAATTTGATGATTTTACATCCATAAAAAAACCGTTTTTCTATTTTGTGTTTAAATTCCGGCCACTTTTTCGGAGACAACAAATATATTTCCCAAAATTGAATACACATTATTACGTCCATTCCATTTATCTTTATTACATTTTACAATGCTGAGGTTTCGCCAATTTACACAAAGCCACTTACGTTCCAACGATAAATGTACAGAAGGTAAATTATTTTCTGTTAATATTAAAAAGGTTTAAAATCCTCTCATGTACTATCAACAAAAGTTAGCCATGCCCATTTATGAAAATTTTCCTGCGAACGCGCAGCAAGTGACAAACCACGCCCTTCTTTGCTCCGGCCAATTAGAGACAATATGTGATTGTGTGAGTGCAGTGTGTGCGTGTCACAAAAAATAACAACAAACATTAGCCAGTGCGAATTTGCTACTCGCTCATTGTTCACGCCTCCCGTTGTCATTCCCGCCTCAATTTTTACGACCTGTTTATTTCTACCGGACTGATTGCCTGCTTAACTGTGACCCCTTGTTTTGTATATCGGACTGTGATCGTAGAACTCTTTTTGACTCTTGCTCGTATCCTGGACTTTGTGTATTGTGCCTACTGCCGCTTTATCATGACGACGCGAAACCTTAACCAAGAAGAAAGAAACGAAATTATTGTCTTGTATAGACAAGGGCTGAATATATCACAAATTGCTGTGGAGTTGAATTTGCAAGTAAGTCATAGTTTTTTATTCAAAAACAAATAAACATAAATTCACTCCTCCCACCAAATAAAATGGTAATTGTTTTTTATTAATACTACAGGATAAATAAATTTTACAGAATACATAAAAACTATTTTATGGAAATATTATTATCTAAGCATGGGTAGATCGCAAGTTAGACATTTATACGTCAAATCAAAGCATTTTTTTTACAATATTTTATATATTATAGTTTGATAAAATTAAGTTACTTACAAAAAAAACATTACTGTAATTAAAGGGCAGAAATTTTGTAAGTAATGCATCATAAACATTTTATTAGCGAGAATCGTAACGATTTCGTTGTTAATATTCATACATTAAAGTTTATTCATTTAAATAATGTTTTATAAAACCTTTCGCTTAGTATTCGTGTGAAATCTAAGCGATAGTGCATAGTAATATATTTTCCTTTAAAAAATTTAATTATAAGATACTGTAAATTAGCAAAATGATGTTATTTTCTTACGCGAATGATTTAATGATAAACATAGCTTACCGATTAGTTAGCAATCTCACAATTGAAAGATCTCACAATAAAAAGGAAATTTTTAATAATTTCTTGTGGTATTGAAGTGTATTTAGATGTTTAGAGAATAATAATTGTTTTTTTACGAAACTATTGAAATTAAGGTAGGCCGCCTAATAAATCTTATAAAAAAATTCGAGGAAACTTAAAAAAAATGCAAGAGTGTAATAAATGCTCTGACTACCGAATATGCAATAACACAAAAATTATAGTGTTGCCACATTACCATATTATTGAGTGGGGGCGTGAATTATTAATTTAAGCAAATTATTTGTGTATTTTTTTTTCTAAAGGCCTCAGTTGCCTGACAATAAAGGTTTATATTATTAAGTACTGTTCCATGAAAGTATTTATAAAGTGTGTCGTTTGTGTCAATAAAGCTTTTTTATTTTTTATTTTATTTTTAGTACTATACCAATATTTTCATTGTAGGCACAATTATATAAATCGCATTATTTCTGTATGTCATAAACAAAATTTGTCAAACTTTCAATATTAAACTTTAAACTACTAATGAAATTTCTGACGTCGCTTCTTTTCATATAGGTAATAGATTTTTAAATATTTCTTACATGTTATAATATGTAATTTTTTTTGTGTGATTTAAATATATTATAGTCTGATGCAATATCGAAATATTCCTAAATGTATGAAAAAAAGTTAGTTCAACAGGTTTTTACAATCGTATGGTTGGTTCGGTAATAAAAAAAATTGATAAAATAATGACCCTTTAGTGGTGTTCGGGAAACAATGTATAAACACATCTTTTGTTTCAAAAGAAAATTCTAACTGCACATCAAAAATAACAAGTGTGCATGTAGTATACTTATTTTCGAAAAAAAATTTGGGCACCCCGAAGTAGGTTTTTATTGAGTCCGTTTTATTTATACAGACGGGTGTAGAAGCCCGGCAAAGCGAGGCTCCGTCAATCTTTCCTTCCGTCCTTGATTAATTTAATTTCGTTCATAAAAAATAGTGCTGCAAATGGTTGCTAATTTAGTTATATTTTGAGTTGAGTATTATGCTGCGTCAGCAATTCCGATTGAATTTTGGATTAGTTTTTTAGCTCAAAAAGTTTATTTGTTATTTTCGTTTATATATATTATCATGCAAAATATTTAAGCTTAAAGATCTTATTGTAATCGTGTATAATGCAATCAGAAAGTTTGTTTTTTTCCTATCTTTTTCAAAGACATTGTTTGGGACTTTTATGACCCTATAACAAATCTTTCAACATTTAAACAATGGCTCTTCGTCACCATTGTTTAAAACTGTGCCTGCGCTCTTAAGTAGTTTGAATAAAGCACACATTTGCTTAAAAGAGTTTCATACACGGATGGAATTTCCCACGTTTGTTTGTTGTTTACTAACCATAAAACAGATAAGACTGTTACTACCACCCAAAATAGATAATATTATTTAAAAACGTATGGGATATTTCTCATGAACTTAATCCTTTTGCACACAATATTTTATTATAGTTTTAATAAACTGCTTGTAGTGTATAATATAGGAAATATTAAGTTACAATATAACGCTAATCGTGATTTAATTTTTTGCAGAGGTCCACGGTTCGCCGCTGGTTGCGAAGTTATGAAGACGAAGGGAGTATCCTCGAACGCGCTTGTGCACCTCGACCGCGGGCTATTAGTCAAAATCAATTTTATTAAGCAACATGATCAATACATCCTTCCCGCTCGCCAGATTTAAATCCCATTGAAAATTTATGGGGTTTAATGGTTCTAAAATGGGATAACAGGGCAGAAAGAAATAAAGAAGCACTTGTAAGCCACTGCGAACAAGCTTGGGATTCGTTACGAGGTTCCAACTTGTGTGAAGTCCTTGTAAGGTCCATGCGTAACCGGTGTGATGCTGTAATAGATGCAGAAGGAGCAGCAACAAAATATTAAAACGTAAAATTTTGAACAGTATTACGCTGTAAACGGGTTTATATATTATTCTATATACAGGGTGGAAAGTTTTTATGGGCCCTGAAAGAAAATTACTTTAAATCTTTAATAGATTTTTTTTACATTCCTTTATTTTAAAAAATAAATAAAAGTGCATTAAAATATTTTTGAAAATGTGTCACACCCGGGTATCGAACTGGCTTAAAATATAAAAAAACAACATTCTGTATTTTATGACATCAATCGATAGGGTCACTCATAAGGATCAAATCTTTCAAACAAACAGTAAAAATTAGAGCAAAACCATAAAATTTCAACTTTTAAAATCTAAATTAATTTTTGTTTTTTTTTTAATACATAAAATTCTTCAGATTTATTGTTTTCCTTTAATTTAATGAACCATGTTTGTTACAAAAATTTCGTCCTTGACGTTTGTTGTCATAAAAATACAGAGCGTTATGTTTTTTTTTTAATTTTAGCCAGTTCGATTTTCATGTTTGTCCGAGTGTGGATGCCATTTTATTTCTTTTCAAAAATAAAGGAATGTTTCCTTTAAGTAAAATTCTTTGACTTAACGATTTAAAGTAGTTCTTCTCCAGAGCCCATTAAAACTTTGAACCCTGTGTATTTTAAAATACCTCTTAATTTTTATGGAAACTACTTTACACAAATTTATAACAGTAAAAAATGCAAAAAATATCGATAATATAAGTTTTTAAAGCAGTACTTATAAATAATCAAGAGAATTTAAAAAATATTTTTAACTCGAAACTACTAAAATTTTCAGATTACACATGTTTCTTTTTAATACAACTGGATACGATGATTCTAATTTATTTTTTTATGATTGAAAAAAAAACTAATTGTGTAATATTTAACCCAGGGCTTGAAAACGTTACCAATTCACATTAAAAATAACGTTAAGTAACGTTATTTCCATAGAGATACTTGCATATCGGTATGATTTGGTAGCGTTATTTAGTAACATAACATTAAAAATAGCGTTAAAAATTACCGGTATTTTTAATGTTATTGTGAAAATAGCGGTAAACGTTGCCCTTTTTTCCAAGGCCGCGCGGGCGCGGCTTGGCGGGTAGTGGCGGCGCCGCGCCGCGCCGGTAACAAAACTGACTCATACCGATAAAATTAACGTTATCGTACATTATAACGTTACGTATGTTTAACGGTAAAATGTGCCAGATATAACGTTAAATTTGGTAACGATACCATATTTTTAACGGTATTTCAAGCCCTGATTTAACCTATATGAAATCACCATACCTAATATCTAACCACCTATATCGTAACCATGTTGTGTAATTATATTCCATAAACAATTAGATTTTTCAACAGAAAGATTTTGATTATTACAAAACCATGCTGTATATTAAACAATAAGGTTTTAATTTAAGTTGGTTCCAATTTTCACTTTTTTTGCGATTTTCCAATAATAATAAAGTATCAGACAAAACCATCCTGTCTGTATAATTGAATTATAGTTTAATTTTTTTATTCTTATGAGAAATATGAATAAAATTTTAATCTTTATCCCTACGCATTAAAAGATGAACAATTATGAAAATTGAAAACGAATTTGTTTTTAAATAATTACGAACTGGTTTAAGATATCACCTTTAAGCCCTTTTTTCTCATTTGTTTTATTATATCCGGTTGGATAGGTGGTTACCGATACCAAAATAAATTATAATTTATACAGTGAAGTTTGAGTAATCAAAATCATCTTGTATAACTGTGTAACATTACATAATAATCATATTTGTATACAGAATGGCTTGTATTGTAACTTTTTTTACCCTTTTACAATAATATATAATAGTGCCTGTTCAAACCCCCCGGTTAAATTGCATTACACAGTTTGAAATAAATATAATTGTTATTTCCCCACGCCATAAAATATGACCATATTTTGGAGTGTAATTAAGTTTATTTTGATTCGATAATAAAACATTGCACAGTAAATAATGAGGTTCAAAGGTTCACTTTTAAGCCCTGTTGTTTTTTACAATCATTTTATTGTAATTAACTTACCAGAAGAGGTTCCTGCTCTTATATTCTGTATTATATGTTCCAGTAAACCATAATTTTTCAGGAGTGTTAACATAAAAAGTAATTCCTAAAAAAAGAAACTATTTATGTGCAGGTAAATGTTATGTGTTGTGTTTTTACTAATCTGTAAAAATTTGTTAATAAATTAATATCAGCATGTTATTATTAATATTGTCAACGATTTTGAATACGCCATGTTAAATCAGTACAACATAAATACTATAAGCAGAGACCGCATTGTAACACAGTCTCTACTTGTCGAATGTATTTATTCGTTCGTATATTCATGCATTTTACGTTTTCTTGTCTTGATTTTTTTTTAATGCATTCTAGTCATTTCTTAATATTAACAATAATGTTACCAGGCGAAACACTTATTATTATGTTATTATGTGTCTATGTGTTGTTAGTAATACTGAAAAGGTATATAATGTAAATAGAAGAGAGAGTAGTAATAGTAGAGTATAAATAGAAACCAAAATATATGATTTACTTAACAATATTATCTTATGTTAATTGCAACATATTTTTATTGTTATTAGGAAATTGTGTTTAAAAAAATAAATGCTTTATAAGTTAATTCGTTGTTTTTCTACAAATGCCATTCCTTAAAATTATATTATATTTTATTTAACGCCCTAATAACCCTAAAATAAATCTAATTCTGTAGAGATTTTGAAACAAAAAGCAAAAATGTTTAACACTTAATGACAAATAAATAAAAACATGCCGTAAAAAATCTTCAACCCACGCCCGTGTTCGACATCTGTATAATAAAACATAGTAACTCTTTTATTATGCCCATACAATTGTCTGTTACCTGCTGTAATAACTGTCCCCCGCTTAGCTCACGTAAGTTAAACACGTAAGTTCTTAATAATTGTACTATCCATCTCAAAAATATTTTTTCTATTTGAACCAGTAGTTTGAGATTGGTTCATTCAACTAAGCAAACACGACCCTTCAGGTTTGTAATATTGGCTCCACTCCGGCAGCCAAATGGCATGCAGAGTTAAACGTAAAATAAACGAAATAACATTTTGCAAGAAAATAACATCAGAGTTAATAGAATAGATCGTTAGATGTAATCCCACTAATATTAAATGTGTTTTTTTTATGTTTGTTCTGTTACACTTTCACACAAAAACTTAGAAACGATTTTTTATAAACTTTACTGTAAAATAGCCAGAATAACATATGGGCTATATGACGTCATGATTTGTCCCAGCGCACACCGCTAAAGGTGCAGCGGAGCGCATTTGAAGATAACAACTTAATATAAACCTTAACTACCTTGACACACGGTCAATAAAAGAATAAATTTGCACGCAGTGCTCGGAGCGCGCTCAAATATTGACCGTATGTCAAGGTAGTTAAGGTTTATATTATATTATTGACTACAAATGCGCTCCGCTGCGCATTCAGCGGTGTGTGCTGGTCCTAAGACCTATGGGAGCGAAGCTGTAATCTAAAACAACATAATGCGGGTGAGACCACGGAATACAGTTAATTTATTACAGTTTAAATTAAGTTTATAATGTCTTAAAACATTTATCCCAGGAATATAGCTAAATATTAAAATAAAGCAATATCAATAAAACATTTTGCCAAAAACAATCAGAATGTATAAATACGTAATTACTTATAGTTAACAATGATTCATAAAGCGTCTTACTAATAATCGCTGCATAAAGTTATGACAGGTTTATACGTCAAAAAATGTATGGTTACACAGGCTTTATTCATGACATAACTTTACACAATGATTATTAGTAAGGGCAAAAGAGTTTACGCAGGCCGAGTAAGAATTACAAACACGCCACAAAACAAATGAATGAACCCTGCTACAAGCACGTGCATAGTAGTGTGAGTGTTCACTTCTAAACTTCATTGTATGTCGTTGTGTAGACAAACACTATCATAATACGATTCCTATTGGTCGAAACTCAAGCTCCGCGCGATCGAGCCGAGAGCCGTGCTATGCGATTGTCGCCTTAGAGATGGGCAAGCGGAACTTTAGTCGATAGTACCTTGCAGGCAGCACCAATGTGACTGTTTAAAATCTATACTTTTTTGTACATCATACATTTTATACATATAACTATTTATAATAATATATTAAATCTTTTTTTTTTGAAGATGGGAAATCATCAAATGACTACATACGCGAAAGTTTGTATGCATGGATGTATATAAGCATGGTTGTTATTCTTTCACGCAAAACCTGCTGAATGGATATTGAAAAAACACTGAACCGCGAACACTGAAAGCAATACACCATACACCGCCAACTATATAATGTACAAAGATAAGCATCCATATGCAGGCCAGCAAAAACCCACTATTAAAAGAGCTCTGAATCCATTGTCCAAAAACAGTTATTAAATAAACCATTACCGAACTCGCGATTTTGCATCGAAAACGGGCGAAAAGTAAATATTTCGCACGAAAAACGACGCGTAGAACAACATTTTGTTACACTGCGTATAAAGCCGGTATTTTTGTTTGAATACAAAACACAGATGTGTTTTGATTAAAGGGTGAAAAGAGTACCTATATAAAAAACAAAGAAATAACGTGACACGCAAATTGAGCGAACGGAAACATAGATTTTTTGTTTTGTAGCGTTGTGTCGTGGTGGCCCTGTAGTTAAGGTCTCAAAATCAAAATAAAATAAATAAATAAATATCCTCATGTCGTGATGCCCTAGTGGTTAAGGCGTCCGCCTCTCATACAAGAGGTTGTGGGTTCAAATCCGGGCAAGTATCAATGTGACTTTTTCAATTCATGTGTACTTTCTAAAGTTTATCTTGGACATCACAGACATCGCTATCGTCAGCTAATATGAGTCCGAAATCGCCAATCCGCCTTGAGCAAGCGTGGTGATCAACGCTCGTGCTTTCTCTGTATGGAAAGAGGCCTTTGCCCTGCAGAGGGAAATCAATAGGCAGGTATTTATTTTTATAAATATCCTGGGTCAACTTACACACGGCCATCTGATCCCAAACTAAGCAAAGCTTGTACTGTGGTAACCAGACAACTGATATACATACTTATATAATTTAAAAATAAATAACACATTATAGATAAATTATACCCAGACACAGAACAAACAATCATGCTCATCACACAAAGTTTGTCCTGGGTGGGAATCGTACCCACGACCTCCGGCTTAGCAGTCAGGGTCACTCACCACTAGACCAACAGGCCCGTCACTAAAAATACTTATTCCAAGTAATAAATCTACTATTTTCGATGGCTTTAGTGGTTTTGGATAAAAATTAATGGTTTTCATCATCGAATATGCAAACGTAATCAAGAAAACATATTACACTTCAATCAATAATCATATTCGTGATAGATTGAATATTTCCAATCAGTGACGAGTTAACGAGTATCAATCTACAAACAAACTACGTAGGGTTGTCGACCATACTTGGAAGTTAAAACAGTGATTTGTAAAACTAGAGGAAATATTTTATGTTAAAATTCTCCACACTAAATACAACTACCCATTTTCTTTATGCATGGGAAATCATCAAATGACATCTCGAGAGGGAGTGTCAGACTTTTACTGACTAAAACACACCCTTGTTCCTTCGGTTGTCCTATATGTTCCGGGGCCGCGGTAACCAATCTGCAACTACTTATACACTTTGAGAGTGCAGCTGCTAGAGTCGCGCCGCAACGTTTATTTTAGGGCGTTTGTGGTGCGCGTACCAACATTTTTACTGCCATCATCAGTGTTGGATGAAAATTTTTGGCTACAGAACGTGGTCTTCCGCCGCTTCCGCGGGCAAGTGCCACCGGAGTGCACAAAGACTTAAATGCAATGTAGGGAAGTGTTACTAACATAGATTTAAGTTTTATTTTTACTAACAAATTAATTGTAATTGTATGTATGTTACACTAAGATATTTATATATGGGCCTATGCAGCAAGAAATAAATTTGATTTGATGCTGACTGTGTTTAAAAGAGCTCGTTGCTCTTCAGAGGAACAGTAATAGGCTGGTATTATTAAATTGTTGTGCCCAATAATATGTACGACAAATATCTTTAAATAACATCAAAACTTTCCGTTCATTGATTTAATACTTATAATGATTGTTTCTTACTTATTGAATAATATTCCATGTTTCTTTTGTAGTATTTTCCTCCTTTCGTTCGTTGGACAATTTTTTAACAATGAAAGAACGAAGTAAACAGGAAAATCTTTAGTTTAAAAAGGCTAATATGATTGGAGAAAACGGTGATCGTAGCGTACCCATCCGGGGTTGCGGAATAGTTATAATAGTTACCGTGTGTGTGTTACGTGTACCGGTAACTATTATAACTATTATATCCATAAAAAACAATGACCTGAGTGAAGGAGCTTGCCTTTTGTTCAGGATTCTATCGCATTAAGTTATAATAGAACTAGCTTCTGCCCGCGGCTTCGCTCGCGTTAGAAAGAGACAAAAAGTACCCTATGTTACTCTCCATCCCTTCAACTATCTCCACTTAAAAAATCACGTCAATCCGTCGCTCCGTTTTGCCGTGAAAGAAAGAAAGACAAACAGACAGACAGACAGACAGACAGACAGACAGACAGACAGACACACTTTCCCATTTATAATATTAGTATAGATAAGACAAATCGGACTGACATATACATGTAGTATAAAAGTCCTAAAAATATAGAATAATAAAAAAAAACAATGATCTGTTATATTACCATGTAATAATACACATAAAAATACTCCGTTTTACCTAAATAAACCTAATTAGAAACCGCTCATAGGCTGAATATTGGATCCGTGCAAATGTGAGTCTGAAAACACATGAAGACCTATTTTCTGACCTTGAATCCTCTAGGTCAAGGGCAATAAGGCTGAAATGTCGGCAAGTCAATTTATTTTTATCGGTAAATATGTTCATAACATAAATTATTAGGGTTTGTTCGCACCCAGATACGGACGTTTTTGAAGAATGCGATTCAATGTTGAGGTAATTCTTCTGGGTTGGGTAAAGGTTTTAAACGTAGTCACTAGATGTCAACTGGTGTTCATCTAAATCTGGTAATCTAAAGCTAAGCTTAAAATAGTCGAAATAAGGCTTAAAAGAAAATGTAATGCAATAATTAAAAAAAAAAAACTTTTTTTGTTATTTGAAGTTTTTTTATTTTTTTACTTTTTATTGACAAAATTTGTGTGAATGTGTAGTCCAAATCTAGCCCAGTTACTGGTCGACCTTAAACTAAAAATAATAACGTCGTCAATATACAAGGTGTATTTTTAGTCTTGCATAACCCGCTAGGAGATGATTCTACTCATGAAAACAAACAACTTTTATTATGGAACCAACTCTGAAATCGCGAAAAAAATATCAGTTGTTTCTAACAAACGTTCAATGCCCTCCCGACCATAATGTATGAAACAGCTGATATTTTTTCGAGATTTCAGAGTTGGTTCCATAATAAAAGTTGTTTGTTTTCATGGGTAGAATCATCTCCTAGCGGGTTGTGCAAGACTAAAAATAAACCTAATATTATTAAAAGACAAAAATGTTTATAAAATAAAAACTACTGGCCCAAATTATAAAATTTTATGTGAACAAAATGGTAACTATTCTTCATAAAACTTAATAAGAATCACGCAAATCGTATAATAAATATCAGTGTCATCGGTGTAAATAGTTTTATAAAAAAACAATCGCAACCGACAGCCGGCTGTCGCGCTGCTTTTGTCTTTCTATTGTGTCTCGAATCACGTGTGTTTAAAGGTATAAAAAAGTGCAAGTACAATGAAAAAATATTTGATAGAGCCTCATTTGCTCGCCTTCAGTGTGATTTTACCTTTAGTGTACTAACGAAATAAGTAGTAAGAAGGGATTATCGAGGTATTGGAAACGTGGGTAGTTTAACATTTCATTTGCTCTTTCAAAATGGTTATAATAAATGAGTATTGAGTTTGAGTGGATCTGTATTCCTACTAATAACGTTGATCATACACGTAAGTGGATTCTTTAATATTAAGAGTGTTCTGAAATCAATAAAAATAACAACCCCATTTCAACATTTTAATTTACACTAAAGCACTGTTTATTATGCATTTTACCTACTTTGTTTTTATATAAAAAAGCACCAAAAATAATGTAACCAAGTTTTTGTAAAACTAAAGTTTTAAAAAGAGTGTCCGTGGAGTTTCTTGCTTGTTCTTCTCTATAAAGATCTATCTACGTTTTGGAACAGGCAACTAGCGTCACCTTTTTGACTAACTGACCGACTTTTTGGCTATTTTGACGGGCCTGTTGGTCTAGTGTTCAGTGACACTGACTGCTACGCCAGAGGTCATGGGTTCGATTCCCACCTAGGACAAACTTGGTGTGATGAGCATAATTGTTTGTTCTATGTCTGGGTGTTATTTATCTATAATATGTAAGTATTTAAAAGTTATAAAAGTATGTATATCAGTTGTCTGATTACCATAACACAAGCTCTGTTTAGCTTGGAATCAGATGGCCGTGTGTAAGATGTCCCAGGATAGTCCCAGGTGTAAGTGAAATAAATGCGTTAGAAATTTAATGTGGACAACGTCAGAGGCACAATCTAGTGTTGAATTCAAAAAGTTTTTTTATGTTTCATTATAAGTTGGTATAACTGCTTTATAAAAGTTCAACCAGATTAAATTTAATATAATTAGAGTACTATTAATATTCATTAGCATTGTTATTTCGAAATACAAATTAATTAATGTTGTGTTTAAGTGCGTAATAAATTATTAAAGTTTTTAATTACGAATAAACATAAAAAATATACCTGGTTAGCAAAAAGCTTTTAAACAATTAGATACCTTTTAGGGTATCATACGGAATGGCCTGAATACACTTGTGTCTGTCTATCTTTCCAAAGTTCTCACTCTTATCTCCAAAACTAGTAAGTCAAAAAAATACGATAAATTGTTTTTTTATTTAAGACACAGTTGTGTACGGTTCCTACTGACACTTGACTGTTTTTTTTATAATAATGTAAATTTTATAATTTATGTGGTTTTTATTATCAGTAAAAGCGTAACACAAAGTCTGTCTGTACAAAGATACGCTTAGAGTTTTAAAACTACGCAATCGGTTTTGATACGGTTTTAAAAGATAGTGTGATTTAAAGGAAGTTTTTTTTTTTGTACAATATATGCATATTATGGGACGGAAAAGCCGGTACTTTCAAAGACTTTTAACACCCGTGCGACACTAGGGCCGCTAGTATAATAAAAAAGTAATTTACACAACTGTACAACTGATCTAACCCAATAAGATTTTCACCGGTATAATCAGGCGAAGTATATTTCAGGTGAGCTATCATTTCCCAAACGACGACAACACACCCCGATTTCATCTCACTCATTTCAGCAGAATACATAAAATATACACTAAAACATATCTAAGTATATAATACACGTGTTTAAAAACCTTTCAGCGAAACGCACGTGTAGCCCTCACGTACTGAAACGACACAAATAAATCATTCCCATCATAAAAGATAACTGAAATGATGTCTACGCGCTGCGTAGCGGCTCTACGCCACGCTACGCCGTAGCCGCGTAGGCGTCGTTTACGAAAAACCGTGCCAATAAGAATTATAGCTCTATTTGATATTACGCTTAGGTTTATGACGCTTTTCCTTCAGATTTTGAAGGGTAAGCAGATTTTGAAGTTGTTGCAGTAGAGTTTTATTATGTTGAGTCTTGAATGTTGGCGTAAAAAGTGGGTACACTCTGAATAATATTATAGTTAGGTAGCTACTTTGAATACTAAAGAAGTACGTTTTTCTGGATGTTAATATTATTGTGTATAAAAAGACTATACTGTCCATCAGACTAAGTAATATTGAGCCAAAGTTATTGCTAAGAAAAACATCTGCTTTTTTATGTAAAAATAAATATCGCTTATTGTGCGTGCATCGCTCACAAAGCGGCAGTTTTGCAAAAAGAGTTTAAACATATGTTCTGTTTCGTAAAAAAGACTTAAAATGAATCTGAAACTTTTACCTACAATATCGTCGTTACCATAAGGTTCCCCGGTATGTTCCAAATTTCAACAGTAATCGTAATAATAACTTTTAGTCTGAAAAATATTCTTACGTCACATATAAAAACAATGCTGTTTATATTATTAGCGACCCGCCCAAGTTTCGCACGGGTGTATTACTAATCTTTGTTGTATACATGACCATATGTAGTTGTAAAGTAGATATGATTTGCAAAAGTGATTTAATATCCTACTTGCATAATAAACCATTTTATTTCAGTTCATTTCATAGAAAATTCCGGCATTCTCTACTTATTTCATTGAAAATTCCGGCATACTCTAATATACATATAAAACCGCATAAAAATCCGTTGCGAATTGAAATATCTAAGCATACATATAGACAGACAGACAGTAAAAAGCGACTTGACTTGACTTTGTTTTAGACCAAGTATGCCTTTCTCTTATAGGATAACGATCACCTTTAAACCATAAACTACTCTCCTCTCACTAGAATTCAAAATAACTACACGCTACAAGCAGTTTAATACAAAATACGTTTATTAGTACACAGGGTTCATTAGGAGAAGAACCTGCAATGCGGGGAAGAATTTTTATGGATCATTCTATGTTAACAGTATGTGGAATGTAATACGGTTTAAAATATTAAGTATACGTTAAAATACTTGCTTACTCGTTTTGTAGAACTTTAATAAAGGAACGATAAATTTTACATACACTACATAGTGTAAAACAAAGTTGCTTTTCGCTGTTTGCATCTATGTGTGCTTAGGTCTTTAAAATTGGGTTGCGGAATGTTTATAATAGTTACCGTGACCCCTAAACATAAAGGGCAACCGAAGGAACATGAGTGGGTTTTAGTCAGTAAAAGTTTGACACGCCCTCCCGCCGCACCCAGGACGGGAGCAGTCACTTGATGATTTCCCACTCCCCAAAAAAAAGGTCTTTAGATTACACCACGGATTTGGACGCGGTTCTCTCAATAGATAGATTCAAGAGGTTGGTTTGTCTTTATGTTTGTATACTTATCATCTCTTATACTGTTATTTTTTCTTTAACTTAAGTAAAAACTAAACTATGAGTAATCTGCAACTTTAATACAGAAAAGCCATATTTTTTATTTACAAATATTTGCGTCTGCGAAATACAAGTAAACGAAGTCACAGACAAAACCAGAAACAAACAGAATAGCCAGGGTGGTGCAGAGATTAATGCCAGTTCTCCTATAGATGCATAAATTTTCACTTCTTACCTCTAAAACACATCCGCGAAGTTTGCATCAAACAACGCATTACCGTTCTAGTAACTCACATCTTCGCCATTACATAACAGGAGGTGCAAGCAATATTCTTATTATGACCCGCCGAAAGCGTTACGAGCGAGTTATATGCTTTATTCTGTAGATACGTGCTTATACTGCGGAAGTTTAGCTGGTCTTGTTATATTATATTTTCATATTATACTGCGTTACTGGTTACAGTCGTTACTGGTTAGCCAGATACTGTTACCAGACTAACCAAGGGGCGGACCGCGTCGACGGCGCGTTAGTGTTCCACGCGCGCCTCAAAGAGAAGGAGTCAGCACAGGAAGGGGCCTAACAGGGCCAACGCCTGCTGGGGTTGCGGAATGTGTATAGTAGTCACCGTGACCCTGGAACATAAAGGGCAATCGAAGGAACATGAGTGGGTTTTAGTCAGTAAGAGTCTGACACGCCCTCCCACCGCACCCAGGACGGGAGCAGTCATTAGATGATTTCCCACTCACCAAAAAAAAAAAAAAAAAGACTAACCAAGAGGTATCGCGTCGCTCAGTTACTGGGTTGTAGAGGTCAGATAGGCAGTCGCTCCACGTAAAACACCGGTATCTAGCTGAATCCGGTTAGGCTGGCAGCCGACCTCAACACGGTTGGGAAAAGGCTAGGGAGATGATGATGACTGCGTCACTGGTATGATGTGATGCTTGCAGGACGTTGTAGTAGGGTTAAAATGAAACAAATTACGACATCAAATGTTCGTACCCATATTTTTATTTCAGATTTCAGATGAAATCGTTTAATTTTGAAGTGACCAATGATATTTTAAGTAAAAAAGTGTAGATAAGTTATATGCAGTCAAAATGTGGCACATTAAAAATTTGCCAATTGGCAAACATGATACCGAGTATCGCGTTGACATTTGACGTTTATCTCTTTTTCACTCGCACTACCCACGTAAAACTCCAATTTTCAGCCGGATCAGACTTCAACAATAATGCATTTTTTTTTAATATCCTTGGACTACTCACACACGCTCATCTGATCCCAAACTAAGCAAAGCTTGTACTATGGTAACCAGACAACTGATATACATACTTATTATAGATAAATTACACCCAATTAACTTGAATCGAACATTGTTAGGAAAAGGCGAGGTAGTTTTTTTTGTGTCTTATTAATATAATCATTATATACCACACTTACATATACCACAGTTCTGTTAACAAAGAGAAAGACACAATTTAAAAAGTACATGGGAATAAATGAATTTCAAATAACAACGTATAATGAAAACGTCACGATTCACTGCATATCCATTTTCAACAATAATCTCCGAATATATATTATTAAAATCAATTTCTGTAACAACACTCCATCGGATTAACATTATTAAATTCGATATGTTAATCGTATGATATTATAAACGTATTCGTATGAGTATTTTGAATACGTCATCTGTTATAATAACAGGTATAACTGTTACTATGGTTCCGAACATGCCCAATTAATTCTGGCATGTGTTTTGTTCGCTTATAATTGTAAGAGGTAATTATTTTAATTTATTAAATTAATATTTTCATTCGTATTAAAATAATTTGTTGTCACTATGATACTAGGTATTCAATGTCATACATATAATTGAATACTTGTCAGCTTTTTCTGTAGGATTTGAAGACTGTCCTTTATGTCGTAGTGAAACAGTAAAAATAAATGTAGTTTTGAAACTGTTCTAAATGCAATCTTAATATAATTAGTAACAATCTGTCGTAATCTGAGGCTAAGTGCGAGCAAGCCCAGAAAAACTAAAAAATCTGCCAAAGATTGCTACTAATTATAAAATTTGGGCGAAATTACCCATACACCAACTTGTTTTTTGCATTAGGTAAATTGTCGCTAAAAATCATTTGGAATTCGCCGTTTTTCTCACGATGTTTTTTTAGACCATTACATTAACTTCGTAAATAGTATTAAAATAGAAGAAGAGACATTTGTAAGTGCCAAAAGAATTTTAGAGTCAAATAGCTTTTATAAACGATCTTATTTTCAGAGATAGAAGAGTCCATTATACTTTTTGTGACGTATCAACTCAGACTAAAATTTAATTTAAATTTAGAAAGGAGAACTTCATGAAAAACACAAAAATATTCACAAACAACTATTTATAGCAACTAAATCAAACGCGGATTTCTGCTAAAACTACCCTCAAACAACTTCGAAATTTAGCTAACATTCAGAATTCTTTTTTTTTGTCTCACAAAGGTAAAGGAATTAACTTACAAGTCCTTTTGTTAGAAACTTGTGCCTCCGATATACGCTGGAGAAAAAGGTAAAGAAAGAAATCTTTTGATGGATAATAATGGTTAACTTTTCGGTACATAACTTTGGTTTTTTTGGAATATAATGTCGTTTGTGTGTTTTTGATTCTGTTTGGTTTTGTCCCGGATTACATGCGTATGAAACTTCAAATGTCGTTTTTAGCCCCTGACGAGTCTTCAAGTTTTTAGATTTGCACATTCATCTTCTTCTTCTTGATCGTGACACTCTTGACAGAGCGGTCGTGGTCATCGTGGTAAGTCTCCTTGTGACACGTTTGACGGCTCGCCTCCACCACTCCCTGACGGCTGCTCGTCTAGCGCACTCGTGCAACGGGCCTTCCATTGCCGCCTTTATTTGGTCCGTCCACCTCATGGGTGACCTTCCTCGCGCTTAGATTTGCACATGATAAGGTAGTATTAATGACGTTGAACTGCAAAAAAACGGGTATTGCCTTACCGCCTGACTTAACTTGGTAAGTACTAATGTTTTTTTTATCATGGATGCAAAAAACGTGGTGTTAATAAAAAAAATTGACCTCTATGTATGTGTGTCTGTTTGTCTGTCTGTGCAGGCACAAGCTCTGAGACGGGTAAACTGATTTAGCTGCGGTTCCCTTAAATCGTCGAACACACGTGATTCGAAACAAAAGAAAGACAATAGAAGCGGGTTCAATAAAGCAAAGGTTAAGTAAAATCAGTAGAAAGCTGTTATGTTTTTGTATATAGTATGTAGCCCAAGGTTCCTCACACATGTTCCTCAAAACGATAATAAAATACTAATTTGCAATACAAAAATCAGCAACAAAGTATCACAAAGTCGAACACATTTATCTACGTACTTTCGGAAGCTCTTTTGAATATTGAACACTTATTCTCGCGTTTTAGTATCAATAGATATTTTAGGGTCCATCTTCACGAGATTGTCTCGAGACAAATCTGTCGTCAAGTCAAAGTGCCGTTGTATATATTGGCTCGGTGAGCTACTTAGTATTTGTAGAATATCTTTAAGTATTCGCGATTGTAGGAAATTGTGTTTATTATTAAAGCCATGTTTGATTTATTAGACAGTGTTAATGTGTAGTTCAAATAAAAGCTAGAGGAGACACCTAGAGTTCCAATTATAGGTGGCCGTGTCAGGCAAACGCAAATGATTATTATCTAGAATAGTGACAAGCTAGAGTAATTTAAAACAAGTTAAAAACCCCTACCTCTGAAGTTATTAAATGAGTTGATAACTTCGAAACGGTTGATTTTGATTAAACATGTCTAAGAACCGTTGCTAGATAATCCATTTTAAAATAAAAAAAAACCGCAGCTAAATTCAAACTCAAACTCAAAACTATTTATTCAAATAAACCATTTACAGGTACTTTTGAATCGTCAAGGTGTCAGTCTGTCAGAAAAATGAAGCTAGTTGCTCGTTCCAAGGAGTAGGTCTCATGGAGAAGAGCGAGCAAGAAACTCCATGGACACTCTTTTAAAAATCAATAGATTACAAAAATTTGGTTACATCATTCATTGTAGAATTTAAAGTACTATGTGAGAACAACTCTTTACCCGTCTCAGAGCAACAGTGCCTGCACAGACAGACAAGCAGACACACATACATAAATGACCTTAGGCTACATACTATATACAAAAGCATAACAGCTTTCTACTGATTTTACTTAACCTTTGCTTAATTTAACCCGCTGCTATTGCCTTACTTTTGTTTCGAATCACGTGTGTACGAAGGATTAGAGGAAACTAACCTCATTAAAACAATCATAATCTAAATATAACGATGTACAATAAAAAAAATGATGACAGATCTTAAACAAAGCAGACAACTGATTACATACTTATATAATAAATAAATACATGCATATCTATCAATATATACAGGGTGGAAAGTTTTAATGGGCCCTGGAAGAAAACTACCTTAAATCGTTGAGATAGATTATTTTACCTTAAGGAAACATTAATTTATTTTTTAAAAGAAACAAAACTGCATTCTTAGATTTTCGAAAATTCGCTTGTCACAGTCGGGAATCGAACCTGCTTAAGTCCAAAAAAGTAACACTTTCTGTTTTTATAGCATCAAACGTTAGGGCTATTCATAAGGACTAAATCTCTCTAACAAACATGGGTAATTAAATTAAAGGAAAACCATAAATCTTAAGAATCTTATTTTAATTGAACGAAAATTTCGACAGTAAAATTCGTCCTTTGATTTCAAAAAGTTAAATTTCATGGTTTTTCTATAACTAAATTAATCATATTTGTTGAAAGCGTTTGATCTTTATGAATGATATGAAAAACTTCGAATGCAGTTTTGTTTCTTTTAAAAAATGAAGGAATGTTTCCTTTAAGTAAAATAATCTATTTCAACGATTTAAGGTAGTTATCTTCCAGGGCCCATTAAAACTTTCCACCCTGTATAAAAGAAAGTCGTGTTAGTTACACATTTTATAACTCAAGAACGGCAGAACCGATTTGGCTAAAAATTGGTGGGGAGGTAGCTTAGGACCAGGGCACGGACATAGAATACTTTTTATCTTCTTTTTTTAGTAATAAAAAATCTGATATAACGCGTGTGAAACCGCGGGGAACAGCTGGTTTAAGATAAATTACAGATACAGATTGAAGTTTTATCCTGGGTGCGAATTGACCCTAATTCGAATCCGAATCGATCAACAGTGTGGTTAGGCAAGTGTCATCGTAGATCAGAAGGCAGAATTTATTGTAAAATGTTTGGGATTAACATAAGCGCATGTTAAGTAATTTGACATCTCATATCGAGCTCTATTGTACCATTTATTCTGCAATGCCAATTATCTAAAAGTGCTTGCCAGTCAAATAATAAGACTGGCAAAGAGTGACATTCAAGCTTGACACAACCCGGGGTTGCGGAATAGTTCTAATCGTTACCGCGGCCCCGGAACATAAAGGGCAACCGAAAGAACAAGGGTGGGTTTTAATCAGTAAAAGTCTGACACTCCCTCTTTCCCGGCCCAGGGTGGGAGAAGTCATTTGATGATTTGTCATACATAAAAAAACAAGTTGACTTGTCATCTGGCATCCTACTCTATTCTGCAATGCCACTTGTCTAGACACACAGACAAGTCAAATACAACTAAAGACTGGTAAACACTTTTAAACTTGACATTGGTGCTAATTTTCTTGTACACAAACTTAACTAAATTTAAGTTAAATACATCTTTCTCTTTCCATTTTTTAAAGAAAAGGACAGAAGATACATTTTAGTTTAATCCTGTCAAATTAGACAGCGCTTGAAGTAAATCGACGTATTTTTAGTCGCCATTTTTTAAATCGCGACTAACTTAATTTAATTTAATAATAATAATTTATTTATTGCAAATTGTTCACACATTAAAACACAAGCATTTCACAGAAAACCATTTACATACTAAGGTGTTTTATATAATAAAATTATCTATGGAGTGTCTAAATTTGACAGGACTAAAATAATATTTTATCTTCTGTCCTTTTCTTAATAAAATGGAAAGAGAAAGATGGACTTCACTTAAATTTACGTTAGTTTGTGAATAAGAGAATCGGCACCATTTATAAATTTAACAACTATCAGAATAATGACTCATTTAGGCTGACTCAAACTTAATAATGTTTAAGCCAAACTTCCAGTACAAACTTCCTTCCAACATCGACACATTGTACCATTTTATTAGCTTTACCCGGATTATTGCAGTCGCTTAGCTTAGACCAGCGCCGCTATAATCCTAGGATTTCCACACGTCCGCTCTGCTTGCATTTAAGTTTAAACTTAGTTAAATTTCATGCGCTTTTTATTTCGACCGGATTATTTAGACTAAGTAATTTTAATTAGGTTAAAGTGAAGTTTTAGTTTTGAATATTTTAAAAGCTGAGTAAGTGGAGTTTATTAAGTGTAAGTGCGGTGGGATTACATAATTATTAGAACCTTTTTTCTAATTATGCTTTATTCATTTATTTAGTAAGACTGAATGCTGATAGGTTAGCGTCCAAGCTGACTGAATACAGCTGAATATAAGTATTTTACACAATGGCGTGCCTTTAAAATAAGTCAAGGCTGAGTTTACGCTAATAAGGTTTTCACTTTAAAATATTATGAAATATAATGTAAAACAATATAAAAATCTGTACCTATATTAGATCCTGTATATTTAGATATATAATTTAGATGCCTACGCGAACAGAAACTAATGAGATCAGAAATTAGTTATTAAATAAACAACCTTTATTTTCACATAAAACCTTCAGTATTTATGTTTGTATGAACGTTTGAGATTGTAAACAATCAATAAATTATAAACTTTATTATAACTGCTTATGTTATAATGTATTGAATTTTCGATAGTTTGACACATGCCTTTTTAAAACGACATTCATTAGTCGCCTATTTCAAATATCATAATAAACAAGTACGGAATTTAATTAAAACATTTCACCCACACTAACCAGTTTTTTTATATTTCCAGTATCAATCTTCTTTTACAGTATCTATTTACCTCCGATTTTTCTCTTTGCTACCCGTTCTCAGTCGAGATTTCTATCTCCAATTTCGTAGAAAATACTTTTACCAGACTCGGGTTTGACAGTAAATAATTATACTCCATCTTAGGTTATAAAGTTGGAAATATATCAAGAACCCTTTCAATCGATTCTATTGGCCAGCTAAACGATGTAGTAGGCTGTTCACTGCAATCAAATGACAAATAAGACCCGGTTCAAGCCGAAAACCGGGTCGCAATCGGTCAAAACGTCCATTTCTGTCCGTTATAAAAGCCATTTTACCGAGACCTCGTTCTCTAAGCGGCTCGGGAACAACGCCAACTTTCATACAGCTCCTAACTTTTTGGTCGTATGAAAAATGACATTTAGTATCGTATTACGAAATACAGGACGTTGTACGATAACACGGAGTAATGTGACGTCATTTTACACGTCTCGGGAATCGATACTTGGTTTCCAAGCGATTTTGCGCTAATAGCCAAAGCAATAAGGTTGGAAATTGTCTGTTGTGTATCTAGCCGGTATTGCTATCTAGATAAATTGTAGCGTCGAAATGTTTAAAAAATAAGGTCATGTTTGCGTTCAAATAAGCGGAAAAATCCGGTTTAAACCGGTTGCAAGCAGAGCGCGTCGGTAAGCACCGGATTATTAGGTGCATACTGGCTTTAAGTGGATTTGCTTATTCCAAGCCAAGTGAAAATACGTCTTAAAATGTTCCGCATTTATGTTTTTAAAATCGTTTGATTTATTACTGCAGTTTCCTGAAATCTGGTTAAATCCAGTGTTTATTTTGTTGAAAGCTTGTGGAGCTCACCAAGTTAGTTTGAGTGCCTTTATTCAAATGTTATGTACACACGAGTCACGACTACTCATGTCATTTTCACTTTTGTAACTATTGGGGTAGGCAAAGTTTTAGATAAAGACGTTGGTTAGGTAGAACAAAAACATCGTTGATTTTATTACAGAGGCCAATCAAAACGGGCATGCAAGATCTATTACAATACAAAAAATATGTGCACTTAAAGAAGTAACAACTTTATCCGAAGAACTTTCAGAACTTTATTTCGTACAAGTAACTAGCTCACCTTTCTGACTAACAGACAACTCCTTGTCTAATCATAAGTGCCTGTAAATGTAGTTTGACTTTGATTTTTGGCGGAAGTCATATATCAACCTCCGATATGAGTTCAAGATATTAATCATGGAAAAGCCGTGCAAGAGAAGACCTCCAAATATTTCTCTTTTCTCTATGAAGAAGAGAGGTTTTAACTAACTGAAAGTAGGCTTATTCGTCAATAATTCTGTATTGTTTTACACAATAACATGGATTTGGAGATCTAGATAAGCAGTCGCTCTCAGCTTAAAAAAAAAATGCTCTGGAAGCGCTATTGGAAGAAAACCGACCACAAAGTACTTGGGTAATGGTTACGACAAAGAATGGACACAACAATAAATAATTATAAAAAAGTTAAATTAATAAAAGTGTTTAGGTGAACTATTTGTGCAATTAGTTTTTGAAGAATTTTACACAAAAAATATATATTGATGAAATATAAAGAAAAGATAAAAAAGTTTTTCTTAAGTGGGTTCAAAAAGTTCCAAAGATAGCTCGAGGCACATCATATATAATTTATAATTGGTCTGGATTTAAACGGAGCATAAAATTTCTGGAATTTCAGAGGTTGTCTGTAAGATATCGCATTTAGTGATTACGGCCGTTGTCCCTTCAACCGTAAGTAAGAAATTTTTTTTTCCCTTTTCTATTATTGATTTGTGTTGATAATCATTTGACCAGAATACAAACGACACGTATATGTTAAAACTAACAAGACCAAAAAAGGATCTTTGGAACGTCGCGTCGCGTCGTTTACAAAACAAAAATGAATCTAGTTGCCCATTCCGAAATTTTGTTTCGTATGGAGAAGAATGGGCAAGAAACTCCATCAAGAGATCAAGGCAATATCACCGCTAAAGGTGAAATAGTCAGTCATGTGATTGAGGAACTAAAATATTATTGACCTATCGTTCAATGATCACGGCTAATTAGACATCTGCAATATCACCGACTTTCCAGATCCGTTGCTATCGAAAGACAAATATGACATGTCTCTAGTGCCTGAAATTACACTAGCAGCCATAAACACACACACTCACACAAATAAACCCCATTTTCTACGATGGGACTGCATTGCACTGAAGTTTGCACATTCAAATCAAATCAAATCAAAATCAAATAAAATTTATTTCAGGCTGCATAGGCCCATATATAAATACCTTAATCTAGCATACATACAATTATAATTAATTAATTAATTTGTTAGTAAAAATTAAACTTAAATCCATGTTAGTAACACTTCCCGAACATTTGTTGCGGAATGTGTATAGTAGTCACCGTGACCCTGGAACATAAAAGGCAATCGAAGGAACATGAGTGGGTTTTAGTCAGTAAGAGTCTGACACGCCCTCCCGCCGCACCCAGGACGGGAGCAGTCATTGGATGATTTCCCACTAACCAAAAAAAAAAAAGTTTGCACATTTATAACCGACGTGAGGATAAAATCAGGCATGCTTCAGTGAGACAGTGGTTAGGGGTAGAACTGTTCTAAATCCACCCCTAATGTGGAGCAATTCGCTTTGGTGGTCAGCGATTGAAAGCCCGTAAGCGTCCTCTGCTGGACATAGGCCTCACCTAACTTTTTCCACAGCTGATTCTGTGCCGCCTGTAACCAACACCTCCCTGCGACCTTTACAAGTTCATTGGTCCAGCGGAAGGACGTACTATTTTCTTTTTCTCTTTATTTTTTACAAGCCTTTTAATCTAAAGATCATGCCAGGACGCCCTATGCTGCGCTTGACAATACGGGGCCTCCATTTGAGAAACTTTTTTCCATCATTAGCCATTTGTTCTTCGAGCTATGTGTCCAGCCCACTGCCACTTAAGCTTTTCTTCTCTATCTTCTATATATACTCGTATATATAATGGTAAACTGGCTTAATAATAGACTGACTGTTGATATAACAGCCCACTCTGTTGGCCCTAGAGACATGAAATTTTCAGGGTATGTTTTTTGTAAAGAGCAGTAACCACTAAGAAAGGGTTTTTGAAAAGGTGGTTAAAATAGGGGCTGGAAATAACGACATTCAAAAAACAAAAGCTAGTTTACTTATTATCGTTCGAAAATCCGATGAAAAACTAAAGGTTTTTCAAAAATTAAACCCGGTTTACGTCGCTCATACATTTAAAGCAGTAGGGTTTTTACTGGTGGCTGGCTAAGTCCAGCTAACGAGCTATATGTCTTCATTAAGTGCGGCCGCGGTTTTACAGCAGTGTTAAAATGTTTTACGGGTTTGTAGAAGGATAATTATTGTGGATTTGTGTTGTGTGTTCCCTAAATATATTCATAGGTTTATGTTTGTCAGTCAACTAAATTATATAACCAAATTGGCCAAGTGTCAGGACACGCACAGAATGGGGTTCAGTAATGAAGTATTTTGAATTATAGTGCCCGAATTATGGCACTTTTGTATTATCGTATTCTGTCGAGATTTGGTATTATATGCGTTTCTTAAGTTAGTCCTCTTTAGCGCTTGAACTTACAAAGTTATCTAAGCCGTTGTAGTTATAATTTAAAAAAAAAATATTGCTGGACATTGTGAAATGTAAAAACACTAGAATTTTTCTCAGAATTGCATGGCTATTTTTTGTGATAAAGTGGTAAAGTTGTTTCGGTTCGTAGAGGTCCTTAAGATAGTGTAGACCTGGACAGCTAGCATATGCGTGTTGCTTGTTAAAGTGGGCTACTCAATATTTTTGGCACTTTCCTTAAAAGTATATAGACTCAAATGGTCATTCATTTGTTTCTATCAAATAATGATTGATTAAACAACAATCGTGACGTAAATAATTTGTCTGAAAGGTATCAAACCTCAATTTAATTGAAACTATTTGTGTGGCAATCATTTATGCAAAAGTCGTGTGTATAGGCTGCTTTCTGAAAATGAATTGCAAATTATGAATATTGAAAAGAAAGGAGGAAAAATTACTGTTCGGTACTTTTAGCTTTGTGTACATCCAAATTCACTTCACGTGGTTTGAGGAGAGCATGGAGTATGTCCATGAAGACTAACTGGACTGTGAGGGTTATGCCACTGCGTACGGAATAGTTCTAATAGTTACTGCGGCCCCGGAACATAATGTGCAACCGAAGCACAAGGGTGGGTTTTAGCCAGTAAAAGTCTAACACGGGAAAAGTCATTTGATGATTTCCCATCCATAAAAAAATGGTTATGCCTTTGGACTCATGTCACACTACTAACTTCAACTCGTTTGTGGTCCGGATGTAGACTCATTATTTGGAGACGGAAGGTCTCCAAAGAAGAATTTTGGCCAAAGTGCGAGTATTGTGTATTGCCATTTTTGAGGAATGATACGCTACATGACGTTGTGAGTGTTTTATTATAAAATTCACTTAATGTGTAAGGTACGAGTATATTTGTTAAGGATCTGTGTTCACTTAAATATATTTATTTTATTTTTTTATCTTATTGAGCAACTGACTAGTAAAATTCATTCAAAAAACATGCCCACCAAAAAAAAATCTTACATCCCCGTCGATTCAAAAACAAACTTTTATAAAATATTTTATTCAAAACCAAAAATCCCCGGCATTTTAAAAATCATGTACATAAATTCCAGTGCAAGCGATTTTCTTCGCTTCGCTTTCCAAATCTAATTTGCATTTCAAATTCAAAAATGGAAAACGCTCTGGACGCAACGGCCGCGCTATTAAACAGTATGAAAACCTTTTTCGTGATTTAATTTTATAATTAAGTTGTCTGCTGGACATTGGAGGGAGGAATTGCGGAAACAACCTTGGCGGGATAATTTAATGTTTAGAATATAATGTTATTATATTTAAGCATTTAATTGAGTAAAATTCATGCTGTGTTAGATGATGATGTGATCTTGAAACATGAAAGAGGAGTTTTTAAGGTTAAATATTTTTTTATACGGAAGAGGAAAATAAAACAAAAGCAATAATACCCGCAATACCTATAAGAAGTTGTAGGTTCTCTTCTTGATGGTCCCTAACTAAATTGTGTCTTCTTCGTTGTGACTTATATTTCCACTACAATAAAAGGTACATTTAATAATTATATTGTGGGAGACTGGTGTCTAAAGACCAGGATACCAGGACCCATCTCCATTCAGAGACAGTCCTATTTCGTAAATGATTATGTACATACATTATCAAAAGCGGCAGGTTTTTTATCACTAAGTAAATCCAAGACATTTAATGAATATTACATTAAGTAATGAACTAACTACCATCTACCAACGTAATGTGATGTAACTTACCATCTTGTTAACATATATTTTTTTACGTTCACCGGCAAAAAGCACTGTAACGACTTTTGACTTTTTTCTAACAGCAATTTTACTTAAAAATATGAATAATTCATTTTCTAGCAAAATAAAACATCTGACGGTGTAGCACCCGCCTTACGTTAAAACTAGTGTTGTGCCACATTTCTCTTAAGTTCCCGTTTTCCGTCGGCAGTTTGAATTGTTCAAGCCTTTAATCCCCTTCTATTATAGACTTTTTGGACTGCGGACTCCGGAATACCGGGGTAGTTTTTATTTTTTCCAGCTTAAAAGGGCGGTGAATTGGATCGTGTATTAAAGGTGAAATGTGAGTAAAAAATGGGGGAGTATTTCATGAATGCGAAATGATGTAATGAAGATACTTGTTAGTGAGGGCTTAGGGATGTGAATCCCGGGATTTTTATTCGAGTATTTTGTTTTGGACTTAATTTACTACGGTTGATTGCTCTGTTAGCTTTTATGGACTTATATCCGTAGCCCACTTGGTGGAAATGACTAAGTAGACAAACTGGAGTGATTTAGGTAGTCGTGTGTTTTGTATATCATGGCAAAATTATGGTTTATGGTATAATTTTCATGTGCAACTAGATTTAAAAAAATCTAAATTTAAAATAGAATAATATTAATAGACATGCATATTAACCATTTGGTTTAATGACAAAAATAACTTATTATCATTGAAACTTACTTAACTTTTAATAACTGATATTATTGTTATGTTGCGGAATAGTTCTAATAGCGGCCCCCGATCATTAAGAACAACCGAAGGAACAAAATTAGTCATTGAAAGTCTGACACCATCTCGCGCCGCCCAGGGCAGGAGAAGTCATTTGATGAGTCATCTGTATCTATAAGATACAGAATTGCCATTTGATTCAAATATTTTTTCTAGGAAGTGACGTGACGTTCTAAAGTATCTAATGGAATTAAGGTACGGCAGATTGGTGATTTCAGGCTTATTATAATTAGTCGACGTTTTCTTTCACTGATATTAGTGTTATCATAGACCAACTCAAAAAACATATAAAGCATTTATAAAGTGACATTAGTATTAGCCCGGATTCGACCCTTTAAGCTCCATCATGTCAACCTTAACCTTTTGACGACCAACCGACAGCCGGCTGTCAGGCTGCTATTGTCTTTCTATTGTGTCTCAAAACACGAGTGTTCGAAGGATTAACCACAGAAGTAGCACAAAGATTTTGTGAATAATTTCATGATATGTTTTAAAAATCATTTTGATACTTGCCCAGCTTGCATTAGAGGCATTCATAACGACTGAACAACCACGACGCAAGCACCAAAAAATCATAACAAAATCGAAAACTTTTAACACAATACATTTCCAACACCCCAACTAGACACACGAAAATAACAAACAGACATTGTTTACCAAAAACTACCCTCCATTTTTCACCGAAATGCACTCGGGGAAAGGGAGAAAAAAACAAAACAATGGGTACAGGCCTGCCAACATTCCGTTATGATTGATTATGATTGAGGGTGCCAAACGGTGCGGCGTTCATATTTTCTACTGGAGTTTTTCAATAGAAGCCTCATTTACTTAGGTGACGGCTGGTCTTATTTAGAATGGTTGCGAAAAGACTTGTGGAACTAGATTTTGCGTGTGACTTCTTTTGTGAAGTTGGAAAAATTTTGTTATGGTATGTTATTGGACGGGGCAGGACATGTCTGCCGCATGCCGGACAAACTGTGGGCTCAAGTAGTACAGCGCTGGAGCCCTGAGATGGAGAGACGGGGTCGCGGCAGACCACGAAGGAGATGGCGGGACGAACTGGACGGATTTATGCCCAATTAAACTGAAGAAGCGAAGGATCGAAAACGGTGGAAGGGCTGGAGGGAGGCCTTTGCCCAGGAGTGAGACAGACTAGGCTAACAAAAAAAATGTTATTGAGTAAATAGCCGTCCATAATTTTCTATCAAAGTCGCGGAGAAAATAACAAAATACAAAATAGCACCATGTCACCCTGTAAAAGCCGAACCGACTCTCAGCAAACAGTTTGACAAATTAAAAGTGTGTTGTAATTTCCCTAGTGCCATCGGCGCCATAATTTCATAAGTGGTATCAGTGCGCTATCACCCATTACGAGCACTCAACTAACTACTGTTGCTAGTTCGGGCTATAATGCGAGGAGATGTAGATATCTGTTTACTGGATATGGTCTTCATTGATATTGTTTTGCTGAAAATCGGTAATGTCGATTGAGATTTGTTTACAAAATGCGAGGCATTATTTTTGTGTTGTTCGTTTGAGAAGAGCAAAGTTAGTTAGGCTGTTTGTCCACCACCGCCGTCATGGTCACGTCACCGCGACCGAGATTATTTCGGGCCAAGAGGTGACGTGCTGTGGACTCGCGGCTGTAGCAAATGTTTGTATCACTGATTCGCCGGTGCCATCTAGTTCTTGGTGACGTGACGACGATGGTGGTGGTGGATACAGAATTAGAGTACACGTGAATTGGAAAAGCTACATTGGTTTCTCGGTCGGTTACGAGCTAGAACTATCATGCGCCAGGTGCTGTATTTATTGTGCCAGAATCTCACTAGAATAATGATGATGACGAATGGTCTAATGGAAATCTGACATTTACTTCAAGGTGCAACTACTTCTATCTACTTTAATTACACCCCTTCCAGTAGCTACTATCAACGACAGATGTTTTACTATCCACAGTATTTTTTAATGAGTCGTCCGGCTGACTTTATTAACCTAGCCGTGTAATTAGCAAATGAACTCCATTTCATGTCTCCCTAACAAAATGTTGATTGTCGTGATTACAGAACTGCGATCGTAGTGTTTGTAAATTAGTTTTTTGTAGTTACCGTTTTTGAAGTTGTGAGGATGATTTTACCTGGAAAGAAAATAAATGTTTATTAGTAACTTTAAATAATCATAATAATAATAAGTAAATATCCTTGGACAACTCACACACGGTCATCTGATCTCAAACTAAGCAGAGCTTGAACTACGGTAAACAGACAACTGATAAACATACCTACCTATTTTCATATATTATTAAAAATAATTATACAGTACTAGCTTTGGCTTGCGGCTCCGCTCGCGTGGATGGCTAAGCTTCCAACTCCTATACGGTTAGAATTACCAATAAATATTTCTTAGTGGATATCTATTTTTCACAAAAACCATCATTACCACTTTAATTTGATTCGAGTGGATATGTCAGTTACGCAGGCAGTGTGATAATTTCGTTTTGAATGTAAAAATTGCCACAAAATTTTCGGGAGGACAAGGCTTAAAAAGCTCCTAATATCAGTAACTCTTGGCAAATGCCTTAAGTATATAAGCTATAGGTATCGTAAATAATAAAAGAGAGAAATGAAAGCGTACTTAAAGTTTGCTTAAAGCTATAAGAACGTTTTAATATGGCAATAAGGACGCTTCCAAGTGCGGCAAAGATATTAAACTTTATATAACAATAAACAGAATTATGAAATCTTATAACGATTTTCTTCGTTTTTCTTGTGGTTAAACGTTAAACGTTTAATTTATGTACACTGTTTTGGTTAGTAAATTCTGGCAGGCATTCAAGTTACTTACTATGTCTGGTATGTCAATATTTTGTACGGTGGGCTGCACATCAAGCTAAACAGAACCAGTATAAGCTGGCTTCTGATTGTACGAAAAACATACACAATGCAAGGTCAGCTAAAACTGGTTTTGTATAGCTTGATATGTACATATAAATAACTATCTTTCACCCGCGGCTTCGTCCGCTTGAATGTTGATACCATCTCCTGTTTTACCGCTTTCCACATTTTTTTTGACGATGAGAAAACATGAAATGTCTTTTCCCGCCCTAAATGTCAGACTTTAACTGACTAAAACCCAACCTTGTTCCTTCGGTTGCCCTTTATGTTCCGGGGCAGCGGTAACTATTAGAACTATTCCGCAACCGTTCATTGGGCTGTCACGATTTGTTGTGATACTGCATAAAAATGTATTATGTTTCTTCGCTTAACTTAGCTACTTATTACTTAAGACAAACTTACTTTTAACTGGCCATTTAACTTGGTCTCACTAAAAGACAATTAAAGAGAGAGAAGTTGTATAATTAAGAGTACAAAGAGAATTTTCTTGTGTGTTATTAAGTGTTTTCTACGTTGTCGAGTATTTTTAAAGAAACAACAGAGAAAAGAAAATTATGGGTTCATAAAGTTTAATTGTTAACCTTTCAACTACCAACCGACAGCCAGCTGTCGGGCTGCTATTGTCTTTCTTATTGTGCCTTAAATCACGTGTGTTCGAAGGATTAATTTGGAATGTTTTTTTGATATCTTAAACTTAGACAAGTTAAAGAGTGCAACGAGAAATCTGTACTAACTTAAATAAAAATTGTTTTAAATATATTAAGAAATTCAACTAGCTTTCGCCAGTGGCTTTGCTAGAATGAATGACGAACTATTTTACACTTTTAGGGGTAAATATTCCAAAATGATTTCTTCTAATGGCTACCACTTGCTATACACTTGTAATGATATATTTTCTTTGACTGACAGTTTGAGTAGTTATGCGGCCTACCCAAATGTCCTTACTTTGATATTGTTCGTCAAAACGTTGGGCTCCTTACGTCTTAAGTTGAGCTAAACGATTGCTGACAAATGCTTGCACTGTCTGGACAGGTCCACTCAAATCTGTGTCCTTTTCTCATCAAGAAAGCACATCAGTCATTAACCTTCATGATCCTCGCATAATTTGACCAATACAATTGTATGGACTTTAAAAGAGACTTTGACCTCTGAGTTTGTTTCGGATGTTTCTTCTCAGTAGTCAGTTACGAAACACCGGCTCCATCGTTCGATTAAAATATAAAAAACAAAATATTGACGTGTAAAAGTGTTATACATATAACCTATTTACAAAATAAAGATCATTTTAATCATTTTAATCATTTTACCTCTACTCTTCACAAGTAACAACACCCTCCAAGTTTCATGACTGTAGGACCAATCGTTCAGTTGACTTTTTTATAGGAAAAGAAATAATAAAAAAGGAGGATATAGATAGTAATCAATTACAGCTAACTGCAGTAATTGATTACTATCGCCCATTTGACGAAAGTGTAGAATTACCAATAAATTTGCACTGACGAGTTTAGAACCCATTTTCTTAAATATTATAAATTAAGTATTATTTACCACGAAACTGAGGGGCCAAGACCTTTACCCACGCACAACAGACCTCCATCAAATAAGAAAGAAATACATTTCAGCTAATAAATGAGCGATATAACAAGTTAATATCTACCATTACGTTCATTTATAACTTGTAAGGCTGCGGCCACATGGCAAGCGGTAAGCGTGGGTGGCTAGACACTCGTGCGCCGTAACGATTGGTCGACTCACAAACTGCACTAATATGTACTTGGAATGCCGTCGCTCGACTTGGTCGCTAGGTCCTCGGGGACGTCGGCAAACAGTTTTTTTTATGGATGGGAAATCATTAAATAACATCTCCCGTCCTGGGCGCGGAGGGAGGGAGTGTCAGACTATTACTGACTAAAACCCACCCTTGTTCCTTCGGTTGCCCTTTATGTTCCTGGGCCGCGGTAACTATTACAACTATTCCGCAACCCTGACAGGCGTCGTCAAACAGTTGACAGTGCGTATGAGTCTTTTGCCTCAACCACAACGCAAACCTAGCGCGGATGCAATGACTGACGCGAAGATTTAAATAAATGAAACACGCCTTTGCGTCCACTGTGTTCTTACTAAGGTGAGAACCTGGCGCGAAGGGAACCCTTCAGCCTTTCAAACGCTCTTGTCTGCGCATTACGGCCGCATTACAGGCCTAAGAGATTTTCGTGGCTCAAGTCCGCTATTGTATCACATTTCAATGACTAGTCATTGATCGGATTTTTAACAACTTTGACTGTTTCGTACGGGAGATGTGTCAAAAGTTTGACGTAAATCACAATAGCAGACTTGTGCCCCAGCGCTGTCTTGTCTTTCGCCAAAGCGTTACATAACTCGCTCGCCACTGTGGACTGTCACCAGCCTTAGGCTGAGGCGTAGTAGGCAGCGATTTGCGATGCGACTACGATGTGGCCATATACGTGAGCATCCATATATTTGTTTCAATCGCTCATGTGTCGCAGTTCGCGTCGCAGCCTAGTGTAGCCCCAGCCTTAGTCGCCGCATATTCGCTGTTCGCTGTAGCTGTCATAGACGCACACATTAAATGCTCTGCTCCCCGCTCCATCGTTGCCGTGGTCACCGCGCCCGCAGACTTCGTGGCCACACCCTAACCGTAGGTCGGTGAGACATTTGGTCACAGTAATACGGGTTCGGCTACTTTAATTACAATTACCTTTCATTGTGTCGCCATTTGTAATATTAACTAACTGGAAATTGAGTTTCGGTTTAAGAGCTCAGCAGTTTATTTGACGATGTTACATTAAAATGAGTGTTAGCCGATTTTAGACTCTTATACAATATTTTCTGTAAATATGACGAATGGTGTAAATATGGCGACTTGTAACGGATACGGAAACATGATTATTCTCATGAAAACAACTTTTCTAAAGAACCTTTTAACATACCCACTGTGGGTAAGTATTCTATATAGTTTTAATTACATTTCTGATTTGTACCAAAAAAGTAACTTAGTTAATTGAAAAAATATTTGGGTAAAACAAAAAAATACAGATTTAACTATTACAATACGCGCAAAAAATACAAATAAATGTACACAATTTTTTGAAAATGGTCTGTCAATATGAGAGTTCAATCATCATTAATTAATCTTACTACTAGTCAAAATGTACACTAAAACAAATATAAAGCACATTGAACTTACTCTAAATAAACTAACTCAAGTAATGGAATCGAGTTATTGAATAAAACGTATACAGAGGCCACCATGGGTTAAATTAATGGCCTATATGATGCCCCGGCCTCGTGTGACATCAATATTAGATTATTAACTCACTACGCTATCGTTGACGTAATGGAAGTGTCATTTTTGGAGCAAAATGGCAAGTTTGAATTTCGTAAGAATATTAGAATTGTACATAAATATTTTTCTTTCTTTCTTTCTTTCTTTCTTACATTATTTAGACAAACAAAAATCAACGTAAATTATGTAGATAGCGGGTCCGACGGTCTAGTGGCTAGTAGCCCTGACTGCTAAGCCGGAGGTCGTGGGTTTGATTCCCACTCAGGAAAACATTGTGTGATGAGCATGAATGTTTTTTCTGTGTCTGGGTGTGATTTATCTATAATATGTATGTATTTAAAAATGTATATAAGTATGTTTATCAGTTGTCTGGTTATCATAACACAAGCTCTGCTTAGCTTGGGATCAGATGGCCGTGTGTAAGTTGTCCTAAGATATATTATTATTTATTTATTATACCCATACAAACGTCAATATGGATATTGTGCTTTTCTATACCCAATCTTTGTTCGTGTCAAGAATTATAGGTGTATCACACTCCAGCTTAGGCGGGAATGCACGCATACTGGTAACTAGCTGTGCCCCGCGGCTTCACTCGCGCTATGTTAGGTTTTTTTAATGATCCGCTCCCGTGGCTCATGGCGCAATGTTATGTAGCACAATCCATACTAATATTATAAATGGGAAAGTGTGTCTGTCTGTCTGTATGTTTGTCTTTCTTTCAGGGCAAAACGGAGCGACGAATTGACGTGATTTTTTAAGTGGAGATAGTTGAAGGGATGGAGAGTAACATAGGCTACTTTTTGTCTCTTTCTAACGCGAGCGAAGCCGCGGGCAAAAGCTAGTATTTTATGTTATTCTGAAGTGTAAGCTACGAATATTTTGCTAACCCATCGGCCAGCCTTGTTACTGTCCGTACGTACCATCGTTATAGGTATTGCTGCCGAGTAATTTTAAACCTGTGATATCTCTCTCGTGCTGACCCAGTGGATAAGTCACCCGCCTCTCGTGTAAGACGTTGTGGGTTCAAATCCGGGCAAGTACCAATGTGAACTTTTCAATTCATATGTACTTTCAAAACTTTATCTTGGACATCACTGGCATCCTATGCTTCGGAAAGCACGTAAAGCCGTCGGTCCCGGTTGTCATTAGGGATGTTAAAAAATCGATTTTTTAACATCCCTAATAGGGAAAAAATCGATTATTACTTTCAAATAATCGATTTTTTAACATCCCTAGTTGTCATAATTATGTGGAACATTGACGGTCGTTACGGGTAGACGCCAGAAAGTCTGACCTGTCTAACCGTCGGTGGTATCGTGTCGAGCAGTTATTGGCTGTGAAGTCTAGTCGACGACAGTGCGTAATGGCTCTTAAAAACTAAATAAACAGTTCATTATTCATGCAAACATACCAAAAAACAAGAAAAAAATAAACAGAAACGTGTTTGCATTGTTACCTTGCGCGACCATGCGACCAAACGACCTTAGCTTGCTTTCTTGCGACCTCGTTACACTCTTACTTTAGCGACCTTATTATACTGACCTTGAGTCCGTTTCGATCGCATACGGAACCTATCACTGCTGTGTATTGCTGGTTGAGCGGTTTTGCACGGCGTGACGTCAGAATGAGCGGTTTTTAGAGTTCTGTGTGTGTAAAACGGGGCTCCATTATTAAGACTTCGCTTTCTGATCGTCTGTCACCAGGCTATATTTCATGAACCGTGATAGTGATTTTCATCAAATGACTCCTTCCGCCCTGTGCGGGGCGGGAGGGAGTGTCAGATTTTTACTGACTAAAACCCACCCTTATTCCTTCGGCTGCCCTTTATGTTCCGGGGCCGCGGTAACTATTAAAGCTATTCCGCAACCCTGGCAGGCATTGGCCCTGGAGGGCCCCTTCACGTGCTGATTGCTCTTTGAGGCGCGCTTGGAACAAAACGCGCCGTCGACACGGGCCTGGTTCTAGACGGGCGAAGGTTGTTTGTCTAGGTTCGTGAACTTTTTAAGACAGTTGAAGTTTTTACAGGTAGTATTTCTATTGCCACTTTAACAACGAATACAAAAAAAAAAACAGAATTAAAAGAATATTTAAGTGGGGCTCAACAAACTAATACCATTTTTTTGCCGATAATGTTACGGAACCTTCCATGCGAGCCCGACTCGCGCTTGGCCGGTTTTTTTTATAAATAAACCTTACTTAGCAAGTTTTAACTAAGCAATATTATAGTCATTGTTGCACAAATGTCATACAATGGTCAGATTGGTTAGGTAAAAAATATAGTACGTAATCTATGTGTTAGCCCAACTGTGGGACAATGCTGGCAGGCATTGTTACGTGTAGTTCAAGAAATTGAAATTGAAATTGTTTATTATGCAAGTAGGATATTACATCACTTTTACATGTCATTTTTTTTTAAACTAGATGGAGTCGGCATTTCCTAGCTGACTACCTCTGAGAAGAAATGCCGAAACAAACTCAAAGGATTATCGTCTCTTTTAAAGTCCAGACATAGATTCATTTTTTGTGCAACGAACCATGCAGAATACGTTTCGGTCAGGCCTCTTGAGGAAAGTTCCAATTACAATATTTAGGTACACCTGCCTCAACAAGCATCGTGAGCTCAACTTTATCTTAAGGAGCTCCACGAACTGACACAATATTACTTGTAGGAAAATAAAAAAAAAAAGTGGCCTTACAATTCGCGTGCAAAACAGTTATATAGTGCATTCTACATGATTTGTACACTTACAATAATAGGTAATATGGTTCATTTTTATACAACAAAAAAAATATAGTATGAATTAGCAGTGATTAGCAGAGCGAGCGGTTCAATCCCAAGCTTTTTTGTCTTCTAAATATTCTGAAATTTTATAGTACCCTTTTTTACAAAGTTTGGTTTTAATACAGTTTTTAAATCTTCTAATGGGTAACTCTCGGATATCTGTGGGAAGTTTATTATAAAAACGTATACATTGACCCATGAACGAGTTGCCTACTCTGTGGAGGCGAGTGTGATGTACAGCAAGGTTGTCTTTGTTCCTGGTATTAAAACTATGAACATCAGATATTTTCTTAAAATCCGATATGTTTTTATGAACATACATTAAATTTTCAAATATGTATTGTGAAGCTACAGTCAGAATATTCACTTCTTTGAATTTTTCTCTAAGAGAATCCCTCGGACCAAGGTTATAAATAGCTCGAACAGCCCTTTTTTGTAAAACAAAGATGGTATTGATGTCCGCGCAGGTTCCCCAGAGAAGAATCCCATATGACATTAGACTATGAAAATAACTGAAATAAACAATTCTGGCTGTATCCACATCAGTTATATAGCGAATTTTTTTAACAGCATAGGCGGCAGAACTTAGTCTTCCTGATAATTTCTCAATATGTGGCCCCCATTGCAATTTGGAGTCAATAGTTAATCCAAGAAAAACTGTTGACTCAACAGGGTTCAACTCTATTCCATTCAGTTGAACATTGGTACTCAGCTGTCTAACGTTTGGCGTAGAAAATTTTAAGACTTTTGTCTTTTTTTCGTTAAGAAGAAGATTATTTACATTAAACCAATGGACAACTTTAGAGAGAGCATTGTTAACATCGTCAAAATTAACTAGTTGACGCTTGATTTTAAAAATAAGTGAGGTGTCATCTGCGAACAATACTATTTTATGATTATCCCTTATGTAAAAAGGTAAGTCATTAATATAAATTAAGAATAAAAAAGGACCTAGAATTGAACCCTGCGGTACGCCCATAGTAACCGCAGATCCCTCAGATCTCTTTCCATTAACATCGACCCTCTGTATTCTATTGTTCAGGTAAGAAGTCAGAAGGTCGAGAGCTCTGTCCCTCATACCATAGTGATACAGTTTCCTGATGAGTGTATCATGATGTACGCAATCGAAAGCTTTGGACAAGTCGCAAAAAATACCAAGAGCATCTTGCGATTCCTCCCAAGCCTCGAATATGCTCTTCAGTAATTCCACGCCCGCGTCTGTAGTTGAACGGCCCTTTGTGAAACCAAATTGTTTCAGGTGAAATAATCTATGTATATTAAAATGTCTCAACATTTGCTTTAAAATCAATTTTTCAAAAATTTTACTCAATGTAGGTAATATTGAAATCGGCCGAAAGTTCGTAGGATCCGTTGTGCTACCAGATTTAAACAATGGAATCACTTTGCTTAGTTTCATCAAATCAGGAAATATACCAGAAGTAACACAAGAGTTAAAAACAATTCCCAAAAAAGGAGAAATAACATCAATTATTGACGACAAGGTATATACTGACAATCCCCAGAGATCAGCAGTTTTCTTTACATCAAGATCCTTAAAAGAGTCTATAACATCTTTTGCAGTTACAGTTGTAAATTCAAAGTGTTTGTCACATTCTGGTACACATTCTTTGAGTATAGAGTAAGCAGAAGTGGAGGAAGACGACAATGCTTTTGTTGTTATTAATGGAATATTAGTAAAAAAATTCTCAAATTCTGTTGCTACCTCCACGTCTGCTACAATGTCTTGATCATCAATTATTAAATGGAAGTCACGGTTTTGTACTGTGTTTCTTCCAATTTCGGAATTAATAATATTCCAAGTTGTTTTAATTTTATTTCCAGCAGATTTTATTTTATTTTTAATATATATGGCTTTTGCTGAGGAACAGGCTCTTTTAAAAAATTTCGAATAATTTTTGACATATTCCTTAAAAGCTATATTATGATTATATGTTTTTTCATGATACAGGTCAAACAATTTTTGGCGACTTTTATAAATACCTGGGGTTGCCCAGTCACTAAATATAAGGCGGTCACTAACAGGCAATGTTTTTTTTGTGAAAACTTTCATAAATTCACAATTGATTAAATTGAATAATAATCTATATGCCTGATCAGGGTTGTTATCATAAGGCAGGTCCTGTAGTTTCTCCATTAAATTATTTTTAAATTGGCCTAAACGGTTTTTATTTACAGGAACAAAACTTACAAGTTTTCTTTGAGCTCTGACTTGACTTTTCAGAGGGAAAGTGACTAACTGGCCACAGTGATCAGAATCCAGTGCATTTATAATTAAATGGTCAGAAGGACTTGAGTTGGTAAAAATATTGTCAATACATGTAGCACTACTGGCAGTTATTCTGGTCGGCTCAAAGAATCTTGGGTACAGGTTATATGACTTAAATAAAGATATAAATTTATTTACTGTAGCTGATTTATCTAGGATATTAATATTGAAGTCTCCACAGACAACAACTATTTTGTTACTACAACAAGTCTTGATTAATACTTCTTCCATATATTTCTCAAAAGTTTCATAGGAAGCACATGGGGGTCTGTATACAGTTATTATAATGAACCGCTCAAGCTCAATGCAAGCAATTTCTATAACTCGCTCAACAGAAATGCTTACAATATCATTTCGTTCTTTAAATTTGATATTATTACGGATAATTATAAGGGATCCACCCCGTATCATATTCACTCTGTTGAACGAGCTGGCTACCTGGTGGTTGTTTAAGCTGAACATGAACTGGTGGGTTTTTAACCAATGTTCAGTAATACAAAGGATATCAATATAACTACAGTTCAAGAACAACTCTAATTCCAATTCTTTACCTATCACACCCTGTATGTTTTGATGAACTATTTTATAATAATTATTATTAAGGTTACTGTGGATGCAACAATTAGATGGGTGTGATATCAAAGCTTGGCTTGTATTTATGCTAGAGTTTAACTCTATTGTCTCATTGTCAATCTTGGTATTGAAGTTACTGCTAGAGGTTGACTCTATTGTCTGATGTTCTAATTTAAATAACTTGGAACAAATTCCAAGTTTTGATCATTAATGGTAAGTGTATTACTTAACTGCTCAATAGGAGCAGTATAGTTAGCCAAACACTTGGCTGACTTATATATACAATTTGATAGCGATTCTGCTATCTGTCCTTTAAAAAAATTACAAAGATAATAATTATCTTTGGTCATAAAATAATTTGGACTAATGAATACATTAGAGTCAATAAATTCAAATTTATCATTATAAAATGTCAATGTGTGTAACTTGGAATTAAGCTTATATCTAATATTGTTTTCGGTCTGTGACAAGCCATTACCGTAAGGAAAGGCAAACAAGACTATTTTATTTACATTTAGCATGGATAATAAATCAAAATATTCCTTAATCTTCATACTATTTGCCTTTCCCCTTCTCCCAATCAAAATGACAATAGTAGTCGATGGATTATACTCGCTACTGATAACTTTTTCCAGTATTTCTCTATAACTGGCTTCAGGCATACAATAATTAATTACCTGCTCATTAAAATGATGCTGTGATCTATGACCCATATTTTTACCCATTTCATCGCAGTACATAATTATTTGATTTTTACCAGTTTTATTGTTTATTAAATTGTCTGTGTTTGGTGTGGCGAGGGAAGAACTGTTTAGGCTATTCAACAACTCCACAGAGTGAGTCACTGATGGTATGGACTCACTAGAGACAGCTGACTGTGAACAGCATGATGGACTATGCATACAATCAGGTGATAGATTGTTAGTTATTGAGTTAAACATTCTCTCATTTTCACTACACAAATCCACCAAACTGTTCATTGCCAGAATGTACTCTCCCATTTCCTTTTGAGAAAGCTCATATTTAGATGTTATAACATTTAAGGAATCCTGTAAGCGGAGAATATCTGACTGTAATTGTTGAATTTCCATCTCATAACTGGTTTTTATTTTATCCACTAATGTACTATGTCCACTAATTTGTCCTTTTAATGTTTGGAAACACTTTAATGATTTACAGTTTTTAGTGAAAAGTTTTCTATTATTTTTTAATTGTTTGTGTGTCTTTTTTATTAATTTATTAATTTTTATGTATTTCTTTAACTTATTACTACTACAGTTTATTAGCCTAACCTGAGAGGTTGATCTTATACTATCATCACAGGTAAGGTCAATAGTTTCAATGTTATTGCTCAAGATTGAGTTGACAGAATGCAACGGAGTCGGACCAACCAGTTTATCAAACAGCTCATGAGTCTGCTCTGTCTGGTGTCTCCGGCTGGCACTCTCCATTTTGCTGATAGTGTCTTGGGCTTCACTTAGCCTACATTTCAACTCAGTGTTGCGTTTGATAGTAATATCAAACTCATTGCTACACTGGTCAAAGTTGTCCACGGTATGCTGAAGCTTATCCCGTTCTGCAGTGATGGTACAAAGCTGATTATGCAGTTCAGCCATCTCACTCTTGAGCTTTTTGTTACTATTTAAAATATTTAGTACTTCCCTCTCATTGTCATCCTGTTCCTGCTTCAATTCCTCACACAGATCTTTGTATTTTTTAAGTTCCACTAAGGCTAACTGCAGCTTAGATTCCTCCAAGCGTGCAGTAGCCCCTCTGGTCATTATCCTATTAGTATTCATCCTTAACAGTGCTTGACAGTTTTTCAAAACAAAGAAAAAAAAGCAAGAACTTTGGTAGGTTGAAGTAGGTAAGATGGTAACTCCGTGTGAAGAATTAGAACAATTATCGCTTTAATGTAAATATGTAACTATTGTTAACAAGATAATTAAAATACTCACAGGAATTAGCGATGACAATGCACTTTGTTTTTGTACACTAAAATTTTCGTTACGATTTAACTTTGACAGCGAATCTTGGTAACAGTTTTCAAACTCGTTTAGGGGGTTAAGAACACTTAGATTTCACAAGATAACACTGTCTTTACAACTAGAATATATTTATGCGTATGAAATAGGTAAATTATAACGTTAATTAAAAGGATTATTAATAAATTTAAAATAAAATATTGGGAGAAGTTTTGTTGACGTCTTGTCAACAGTGTTGCCACAGACCAAAAAAAAAAAAAAGCACTTAAGAAAACTGAATTTAAAAAAGGAACAGAATTTTCATAAAAAGAACTGCCTAATAATGTAATCTTTACTTATTGGAGGTGGTATAACGGCCCTTATGCCAAAAACCGTCCATTCCTAATTTAAATTCTGACATTACTTTCCTTATTTGAATCTTTCCCTCGAGCGCCCAGAGATTTAGCACACATTTTTTTTAATACCGTCGCTGGCATAGATAATATTTGGCCAAGGAACAGGATTGTTTCTTCTCATGATACAATTTTATTTTTTATTGACGTAAGAACATTATCCAGGTAGGGTCTTATTTGAAAATCGTCTTCAATGGTTTGCGTTTTAGGATTCGTTTCGTAATGATTATTTGTTGAGTAATTTCTTTTGGTAGGAAGAAATTCTTGATTTTGTAGGTTTTCCGGGTTTTTCATTACATATGATACAACATAATTATCTATTTAAAATTATGTTTTACTAGTTATCCTCCGCAGTTTCACCTCTGATAAGTAGGATATTTAGTTACATATCCGATGCCGGCCGTGGGTCTCATGGATCGGTATTATTCGACAGTTTTAGCAGTTCAAAAAAGAGTTCAAATCAACGTTTGCTCTTCAAATCATCCGATTGATCGATTGATTATGTGAGAACTTAGCTTTAGAGAGCTGTGTGTTCTGTGCCGTGCCGTGCCGTGATTCTTATGTGTTATTCTTCCGTGTGTGTCTTGTTCTGTGTCTGGGTGTGATGATATTATCAAAACTGGAAGTTTTAGGGTCCTTTCTTTGTGGATACTAGTCCTTTACAAAGAACATACCCATCAAGTTTCTTGTATCTATGACCAGCGGTTATGGCTGTGCGTTGATATATCACCCAGTCAGTCAGTTTACCATTTTATATAATAATAAATAAATAAATACCGGGTTAACTCACACACGGTCATCTGATCCCAAGTTAAGCTCTGCTTAGAGCTTGTGTTATGGTAACCAGACAACTGATATACATACTTATTTAATTTATAAATACATACATACTATAGATAATTTACACCCAGACACAGAACAAACAATCATGCTCATCACACAAAGTTTGTTCTGGGTGGGAATCGAACCCACGACCTCCGGCTTAGCAGTCAGGGCTACTAACCACTACTCCAACTATCACCAATATTATATCAACAAGTGCACACAAAATGTTACCTATAATAACTTCTTTAGTTACCATACTACAGCCAGCCATGTGTAAATCGTAAAAAAACATTAAACAAGCAAATTATCAGCACCAATACCAACAATAAACCAACCAACCAACTGAACCCTTCAACTGCGAACCAGACAATAAAAACAAGCGTCATTCCGCATTTTTTTCTAAAGAAAAACTAATTATTTCTCGCTTCAGCCATTCTCTTCCACTCAGTCTCGTTACTGTTTCTTAGCGCCATTTTCTTTATTCCTTTGAACGTCCCGATATTTCTTTTAGGGTGACACTTAAAACCGTTTCTTACTTGAGTGATTGGTAGGTGTATATTTATTGTTTTTTTAGCTGAGTGGTGTAATGATAGGAATTGTGGGGGGGGGGGGGATTTGTTTGAGGTCGTCTTCGAGACTTTAATGTTCTTTAGGGTTAGGTTCTTAACTGTAAGTGCTAACTGAACCGTATTAATAGACGTCACTCAATTCTGCGACGCTCTCAAATCTATTGCTGTCCTTATATTTTTCTTTGAGAATGACAAGGACAGCAAGAGATTTGAGAGCGTCTCAGAATTGAATGACGTCTATTAATACGGGCCTGAGACTTCTGACCGATTCTCTTTCAGAGTTAGGTACTGAAACCTTCACATACACGTGATTCGAGACACATTAAAAAGACAATAGCAGCCCGACAGCCGGCTGTCGCTTGGTCGTCAAGAGGTTTAACTGTAAGTGTTAACTGAAGCCTGTTACTAAGCCTTCGCTGACCGTCCGTTCGTCTGACAGTTCATATGTCCGTCCGTTTGACAGTCCGTCCTTCCGACAACTCATCCGTCCGTTTGTCAACGGGCTCTCAGGCTCTATTTCATGAGCTGTAAAAGGTAAAATGTGAATTCCTTTTGTATGCCATAACACTCTTGGCGAGGTAAATAGACGTTATCCACGTACTTTGGCTTAGCTGCGTTCCGTCTCTATCGTACACTTGACGTTTGGCAGTTGTGTAACAGTGACAGGTATAGTGCTAATTAAAGTCAGTGCTTAGTAACGTCTGTTTATCTCGCCATCTGACCCTGACTGCCAAGCATTGTGCGATTTTGTTGTAATTTGTATGTAACTATTTCTGAATTATATAAGTATGTACGTACATATCAGTTATCTTATCACAATAACACAAGCTTTACCTTGTGATTTATATAAGTATGTTTATCAGTTGTCTGGTTACCATAGTACAAGCTCTGCTTAGTTTGGGATCAGATGACCGTGTGTGAGTTGTCCCAGGAATCCCAGGATCTATTATTGTGATCCCAAGTAGCTTAGGATCAGATGGCCGTGTGTAAGTTGTGTCTAGTTCCATTTTTTTAAATATTGTTCTGAAAGCCGTCCCTAACACACTCTGGTGAAGGTAAATAAAGACTTTCAGAGATTACCTATCACAAACAAACTTAAACTCAATAAAATATTAGTAATTCCCTAAAACGATTTCAATTAGTTCAATTAGAAGAAACTTTGACGTGACCAGGTTTGTTTTTCAAAAGTAAACCTAATTGACTTCCATTTAACTTATAATTTTAAATGTCACCCATCCTTGATCGACAGAGTCTCTTTACCTCTCAAAGTCAAAGACATTAATTTTATGAATGGCAACAAAATTACGCAATACCTTCATTTTAAGGTCACCCTTCAATACTGAGAAAGTCTGAAGCTAATGTGAAGCAGATCATTTATCATTATTTTCTTATATCAGTTTTTCTTTCAACGTGTCGTAGTTTTATTTTCGTTTATTTTTAAGGCTTAGAATCTTTTCATTCTCATGTTATAAAATTAATTTTACTTTATTTTGTACAGTGAGAATTAAAATGGTTGTCATTCTGACTGAATCAAATTAGCTCAAAATATGTATCGCCCGAAACATCCCTCAATATATCTTACGGGATAACTAAATAGGATTGTCAGACTTTCTGGCTTCTGACTATTAGAAATAACTGACAAAGTTCTATAAATGACAAACAAGACCAACGGCTATTCGTGCTTTTCGAGGCACGGTGGCGATAAACCCTCGTCTTTCGAATTGCCTATGAAGCTGGAATAAAAAATGCGATAACAAACTAGTCTCGTGTTTTCGTAAGTGGAACGTAACTGAAATATCTATGTTATTTTTAAAATTACCAGGCATTTGCCACTCACAACACAATTCACAGACAACTTGATTGTTGTTATGATAATAAAAGGTAAACTAACTAACTGACGGTTGACATATCAACGCACAGCTCAAAACTGCTGGTCCTAGAGACATGACACTTGTAGGGAGTGTTCTTTGCAAAGAGTATGTAACTACTAAGAAAGGATTTTTTAAATTCCAACCCTAAAAGTTGAATGGCATGCATACGTGCGAAGCTGCGGCCAAAAGCTAGTGTAATATATAGTTTCAATTCCGCTGAAATTTAGATTAAGTCTATGCTGCACCAGCCGTATGCAATAATATTTACACAGAAGGTGCAGCAAATATAATGAAACTTGCTACTCAAAGCTATACTCGACACGTGTTTCGCCGCTGCACGTTGTCAAATTGTATGTTATTAATTTTAATATTCTTTATTAGATTTGGCTCAAGTATAAGTACAAAACACACGACCCGATGTAACTTATTTATTAATTACTAGCTTTTGCCCGCGACTTCGTTCCCGTTCTAAAACTATCCTATGTCCTCTCTCAGGTCCCAAACTTTATCTGTATCAAATTAATTCAAACCGGTTCAGTAGTTGAGGCGTGAAGAAGAGACAGACAGACTTACTTTCGCATTTATCATATTAGTATGGATGAACAAAATTAACAAAAAAGGCGCGTTGGTAAGTTGCTAAATATGCGCGCTGTACGGTAATATTCCGTTACATTTTATAAGACATAAATAAGTCGTTATGCCGTGATGGACAAGTGGTTAAAGCGCCCGCCAATCTACATTGAGCAAGCGTGGTCATCAATGCTTGTGCTTTTGTATGAGAAGAACCTTTGCCATGCAGTGGGACAGTTATAGGCTGGTATTATTATTCATAAGTCAGTTTACGCCCTAAAGATTCTCAAAGAGAGGCCCTTAAAAGAAGATAAGTTCTAAACTTTCTCTTTATAAGTTCTCTCTTTAATAAAAGAGAATCTTTTTAATAATTTCTCTCTCTCTTTTATAAGTTCAAAACCTCTTTTTATGTGTAAGTACATTCAACCGCAAGTTAAACGAACAACGTACATAGTTACATACATATAAACATAAAGGCAATCTGTAGTACAACTTAACTCATTAAATACTATCTCGCTAACGATGTACTGCTTAGTTTGGGGCCACTTCCGGAGGTTCCTATCTTTACGGGGAGCGTTTTGAGGGGTAGGTAGGGAAATGCAATTATAGAAGTAATCGGGAATGGCAGGTGTAAGCTTCAGGGTGTGTTATTAAAAACTGTTGTGTAAGGTCGTGATGACTTCTTACCCAAGAATATTCTGAAAATAATCTTGAGTATTTTCAAGTTCTTGGGATTCTTGGTAGATCTCATGTTTTTTTTTATATTTTGAATACGGAACGGGGACCGCTTTAAAAAAAGGACATTGTACTTTCTGTTTTTTATTCAATTTTCAGTGTAATTTGTCACAAATTATGCCCAAATTTTACGTATCCAACTGGTCAGTCTGTAAAGTAACACTCTTTTTATTGTGAGGTTTGAGCAATTTTGTATATTTCGATACTTATTTTTTAAAAGCAAGTAAAATGGTTTTTACTTGTGTGACCCGGCTTAAACTATAAAATATTCAGATAATTTCAACCAAGATAAAATTACAAAAAACAAGAGAGCCAACCTAATCAAGCAATAATATAGCTCCATCCAGCATCCTGCTATCACAACCATTTAATAAAGCCCTAATTCCCCTAATCATAAAACAAATTGAAATAAAACTGCATTACGCTAAAAACTTCGTGGTACCTTCCGCCATCTTATTCGCGTCATTTACATCAAAATGGCCGCTCGCCTGACGCGATATCACTTCAACTTTGAGCTACATAACTTAGTCAAGTTTATATAGTTAAGGCTCACTTGTTATGAAGGCAGTTTGAGTTTGGGTGACAATAATGTACCAAGTTTCTATTTAATATTAGTCTCCTTGGCTTATAGTTCCGCCAGTTAAGAGGTTAGGTGCGCTGTGTGTGTGCGATTGGTCGTTGCGATTATTACGTTTAATTTAACTTTTTAGAGAGAATGGACGGTCAAACTGAAATTTTCAGAAGCATTGTATTGCATCTTATTATTCGTTCATAGATGGACTGCTGTTTATGTACTAATTTAGAACAAATTTTTTGAAAATTATTTTGGCCTAAGTGATAGGTATAAATAATTATATTTTAAGTATAATAATAATAAAACTTTTTTACAAAAAAGAGCTTTTGGTTTTCTTGTTCCGCATGACCACCGTTTTTTTTTAATAAAAATAGTTTTTCCCTATTGCGCCATTTTGACCTATAGTCTTTTTTTCTTAACAATTTATCTTTGTAATAACTTTGACTTAGTTAGATTTTTATATCCCAGATGAAACTAGCCGATGATATGCGATTCAATAGCAAGTAAGACCTTGTCCAACAAGGGCGAATTCGCCGCGAAAGGTTTCGCGCGAATTCATTCGCGCGTTGGCGAGATACTAGTCACCATTACGTCGCGTCCACAAGCATCGCGCGAATAATAAATTCGCCAGACTCTCGACTCGCGCGTGATATAATGGAGAAAGAGAGGGAAATTGAGCGCCAAAATTTTGATACGGAATCCGCGCGTAGGTACGCTCTTTCTGGGCGAACCATTCGCGCGTGATACGAGCGAGAGAATCGCGGCGAATTCGCCCTTCCTGGACAGGGCCTAAAATGTCTCTCCAAGAGCCAGTGTCATCGACTTCTAGTCATCTAATCAGTCGCTTGCTGTGCAACCATCCTAAACACTTATGTCGCTCAATATCTAGATTATAGAAGCTTATCGAACCTAATAAATTGGAATAGCGATCGGCTGAGACCCCTAACTGCGCTTACTTAGGTATCACTTAAGCTTAAGGAGCCTTTAGTGTATCTAGGTTTTAGGTAAAACTTGCGCAGGTTGTGTTAACCTTTTAACGACCAAGCGACAGCCGGCGGTCGCACTGCTATTGTCTTTCTATTGTGTCTCGTATCATGTATGTTCGAAGGCTTAAACGAAGTTTTGAAAAACTTTTCCAGAATGATCTTACTTCTTATGAATGAAAAAGTTTGTGACGATGTAAGAATCGGTGTATGTTATATTACTCTTTTATAATACTCTACTTCTTTATAATAGTCTTTTGTGTTTAAGCTATTTACTCATTAGAGTTATTTTTTACTGCAGTGACTGTTTAAAGAATGTCGTGTCGGTTTACCCTTTTGAAGACCAAGCGACAGCCTGCTGTCGCGCTGTTATTGTCTTTCTATTGTGCTTGGAATCATGTGTGTTTGAAGGTTTAATGGTGAACATATTTTTATTCTACTGTTATTATATATGCGATGGTTTGTTTGGTAGGATGCATGTCTGAAATTCTGGATTGATAAATGGATGTTTTAATGCTTAAATCCATCGGTGGATGTTCATCTAGATTTATGTTTGTCTTTCTATTTAAATAATCGAACAAAATCATCTGAAAGGCAGACAAAGATAGATGTTGTTCTGGATTAACAAATACAAATATAAATCGTTTATTTACCAATACGCTGTTACATGTTTAGATATTTTCGTTGGTCCCAAACTAGGCTAGGCCTGTATCTTGGGCACCTCGGATACAAACAGATATACCTTAATTAAATGAAATACGACATTACAATAGATTCTGCTTCTAGGTTTGCTTACATCAATAGGTTAACAAATGCTAAAAAACAAATTTTAATGAAATAAAAAGAAAAAGAAATGTGTTGATATATCGGAGGTCAGAGTGTTGAGTAAGGCTAGGAGTTGTGTGGTATTACGTATGTCTTGTGTGCGTGTGATGTGTGTGTATGGGTGTGTGTGTGTTTATTTGTCAAAAATATCAAGTCAAATCAAATTTACGATGTTAGCTTAGAACAACTTACTCCAAAAAAATACCCTACACTGTATTCGTAATAACAGTCCATTACGTACATATTTTTAAATCTATAAAAACTTGCGTGCACAATTCCCAGGCCTGCATGATAATGAAGCCGTTACCAAGACATTACCATGTTTAGGGTCCTAAATAGTCCCTATTGACCCCTGTAGGTCCCTAATGTGGGACATTTCGGGGCCCATTTGCTTTTATGCGATCGTATTTACTTAGTGAGCTGAACTATCTATATGGTGTTATGTTATTTCACCTGCAGTGATGGGTTGTTGCACCTTGCATTGTGTATTTTTTTCGTACAATCAGAAGTAAGCTTATACTGGTTTGTTTGTACCCCACCGTAAAAACTGTTCTTTGGGTGGGAGAGCCTTTTATTCCATTGTTTGTGATAAAACTGAAAAGATGAAAGAAATTCTGTTTTTTACACCCAATCTATAAAACCTTACTTACAACACCTAACGTATAACACCCGTGTTAAGTTTATGTCGGTTTATTTGTCGGAGGCACCGTGGCTCATAAAAGGGAGAACCGATGACTGCTAAGCCGAAGGTCGTTAGTACGATTCCTATCCAGGACAAACATGTGAGCATAATTGTTTGCTCCGCGCCTGGGTGTAATTTATCTATAATGTGTATGTATTTTTAATTATATATATGTATATCAGTTGTCTGCTTACCATAGTACAAGCTCTGCTTAGTTTGGGATTAGATGGCTAAGTGTGAGGTGTTTCACGATAAAAAGGACATATAAGGACTCCTCCAATGTTTGTCACAATAACCGATCCTACGCAAAAAACGCACGAATATTTGAATTTTCTTTCCCATCATAAATTCAACGCAGGATTTTTCCAGAACATTTCGTTTGGACTAAAAACCGACCCCAAGTTGTAAAAGGGTTCACGACTTTAGGACAACACTCGGATTCCGTACCAAAACCCATTTTAGCATGTTCCCCGCTTTTAAAGCCAAAACCACGGAGATACTGGGTCCACGTAAAAGCTTGTTCCATTACAAATTAAGGCGAGCTTAACCTGTAAACTGACTAAAATTAATGGGCCACTTTATTGTAACACTCTTGTTTTAAAGTAAGCACCGCATTTTAGGGTTAACGCGCTAACCATGCTTGCTTATGGTAATTTTATTTCACATACATACGTAAGTGTTGATAATCTTGTTGCGTTATTATATTTATGGTAATTTTTGGGAAACACCTGTTTTTAGGAACATTTTTGAGGTGATTGTCCTTAGGAGCGTTTACTGTCTTATCTGTTTCAATCTCTTGTGAAATGTAAGTAAAGGTGAAATTTATCAAAATTTTAATATTAGTGCTGCTTTCTTCTAATATTATAAATAAATGTGAAAGTTTATATACTTAGATGTTTGTTACTTTTTCACGTCAAAACTACAGAACGGATTTTGTTGAAACTTTACAATAAAACTTATACACCAGAATAATACATAGGCTATATAACACCGCCCTATAGCTCACGGGGGCGGAGCAGTAATAAAAAAAGGCATTCCAAGTTTCAAAAACATGTCAATTCTGTAGGAATTAACTAAACTAAAACCATACTCAGCTAAACTTAACCTTTCAACGACCAAGCGACGGCCGGCTGTCGGGCTGCTATTGTCTTTCTATTGTGCCTCGAAACACGTGTGTGTGAAGGTTTAAATTCGATCTCAAGAACAAAGCTTCAAACTTAAATAAGTCTACCAAAAACACTAACTCGAACGCTCACAGCACCCTATAACTAATGATTTACAATATACCCGTAATAGAGTCTTTGCCTTCTAAATGTTCAAGTAAATACCGTATAAGTACTGTCGTTAAATTAATTAATGCTATCAATTAGGCGAAGGTGTTCACGTGATTTGTGATAGCGCATCAAAAGTTGGCGGTGCTTTGTCAAATGTCAGCTTAAATCGCTGCAGCGCTCTAGCTTTGAGATTCTATGTTGATAGAATATGCTGTTAGCTGATTTGTTGTGTAAAGTTGCTTACTTACATGTTATAGTACAAAGCTCCTATCGGGTTTGTCAGTCTGTCTGTTCTTGATGGGCTCAAAAAGTACTGAACGAGTTTGGTTAGGCTGAGCGTTGATGAATTGTTAAAGTAAATAATAATTCAAAGCTAGACAAGACGATTTTAACTCAATTTTGTTATAAACTCCCAACCACTATGCAAGAAAGCCAGAATCAACAGTAAAATCCATCAGAATTTCGACAAATCCGGGAAAAAATATTTAACTGACTTGGATCTCGTTACGAAAGCTGTCAAAAAAAAATTGATGAGGAGTAAGAAAAAAAATTTGCCACTTCTCACCACAGCTCCCGTTACCTAAAAAGCCATGTCCCAACGACCTGAAAAAACGTTATATCAATAAAAAAATCTAAACAGTAAATAAACAAACAAAACTATTCAACCTGCATAAGAGAACTTGCACGGAACATTTCAAGCTTAAAATTTTCCGAAGTCTGAGCAATTCCGAAGACACATTTGTTAGAAATTTGTCAACATGCAAGGACAAAATACTGGGTGTCAGTTGGCTACAATGAAAACTTAAACGTTATGCGACTGTGGCGTGTCCTCCGAGGGGAACTTGTAGGGACCATGTTGGAAGGAAATGTAGGACAAATTGGTGTAGGACAGTAGGATAAAATAGATAAAGGATAGATTAGGTTTCATTAAGGGTTATGTACGCGCTTGTATCTTGTTTTAAGACCCAGTAATTATAACAAATTTTATTCCGTGGTGCAAGGCAATCTGGGCTTCTCCCAGTTGTAATCGCTTCTTTGTGCCTATTGGCCTAGTTCTGTTCTGTCTCTTGCTTGATATGAAGGAAAGTGCAAATCATGTTTTCTTACTCCTCCCCAGTTTTCTTTCTGATTAATTTCGTTGCGGGATCCAAGATAGTTTACTCGTTTCTCCGGAACTCGTCAAGCTTCATTGCCTCGGCGCTTTTTTGAAGGACTCTACGGATGATCCTGGCTTTCAGGAGTTGCAGTGGTTGGGAATAGTGTGGCGGGATTGTATCTTGTTAAATTTATGTGATTTTGATCCTGCTGTTTGATCAGTATTTTTGGTATAGTTTTACTGTACTCTATCTACTTGTATATCACTTTAAGACATATATAACACAACATCATCATCATCAGCCTGTAATCAACCACTGCTGTACATAGGCCTCATCCAAACTTTTTCCGCAGCATGCGGTTCTGTGCCGCCTGCAGCCAACGGTTCCTTGCGACCTTCACAAAGTCATTCGTCCATCTGGCAGGAGGCCATCTTATACTGCGTTTGTAAGCCAATACGGGGTCGCCATTTGAGAACCTTTTTCTCCCATCGCCCATCGGTTCCTTGAAATGTATGCCAACGGCATACTTTTGCTTATCCAATATTTTACGCATAACATTCATGACACAATGAAAAGACAATCGCAGCCCGACAGCCAGCTGTCGCTTGGTCATCGAAAGGTTAAGCATAAACGCGCAGTAATAAAGTTTTGTAAAATTTATAATATATGTATGTGTGCTGTTCAATATGTTAAATTTTGGTTACTAGTTAGGTAAGTACCATTTCATGTTTAATAGTAGGCGTGTATGTAATTGTAAAATAATAATAACATCAGCCTATTATTTTAGCCACTAAATGCGATATGACGTTTAATTTATCTACCCAAATAAATGTTGTAGTGTCTGTTTGTGAAGACAAAAAACATGTTTTTACTGCACTGTAAAACAAACCTTTTAAAACTTAAAAAGATATATAAAATAAAAACTTTTATAAATTTTTGTCTGTCCGTTTGTCTGTCTGGTTTATCTAAAAAAATGCTGAAGCAGTTTTGACGGGTTTCACTAGCATGCAGCTCTAAGGCTGTTTGTCCTCCTCCATCGTTACTGTCACGTCAACCAGAGTGGGATGACGTTCGGTGGACATGCGTTCTTATTTGCCTATAGTAAATAGATGTATCGCCACTTTAGCACCGCCATCTCTTTCTGGTTTGACGGTAATGCCGGCGGTGAATAAACACCCTATGTAGAAACTTAGATTATATTAATTTAAGAGAAGCAAGCAAGCAAAAGTACAAGAAAAAATCAACACACCGAAGCCGTACTAATATTATAAATGCGAAAGTATCTCTGTCTGTCTGTCTCTTCTTCACGCCTAAACCACTGAACCGATTTGAATGAAATTTGGTACAAATATAGTCTGGGACCCGAGAAAGGACAGGATAGTTTTCATCCCGAAAATCCTCCGGGAACGGGAACTATTATTCTACGCGGACGAAGTCGCGGGCAAAAGCTAGTAAAAAATAACTTCTCCGAAAACGCCAGCAGTAACTAGTAAATACATACGTTTTAATGGATGTTTATAGAATATTTTATTAATTGGATTTGTGTCTGACATTTAAAAGGTCACGTTCGGTCGTACATTTACCCTCAATTCTGTAGACAATTTATTTACCACATGCTAGGCAAAAGACATGAAATGACTAGACAACTTTTATGGTTTTTCAATTGAATTGAAATATGGTATTACATTAAATGTTAGAACCTCAATTGATTAAATTGCATCAAAATAATGACAAAATGATTTCACACTAAGCAAACTAAATTACTTTTATTAGATTAAACTTAATTAGCTCATGTAGGTACTAGGTTTTGCCTGTGACTTAACGTATTTCCATCCTTGGAATTCAAACTTATTTCGTACCTCTACATATAAATTGTTTACAAACTCACGGTAACAAATCTAGGACACACATCGAACTCACCAATTATTTAGCTACTACGCCAGGGCATTTTTACTGTGGAAAATTCCGTCTCAGTTCCGTCCTAAACTTGTCCATCGCAGGGTCACCTCACATGCGGCATATCGTGACCTTGTTGCGACAAGCCAGCATCCCGAACTTAGTCTTGAGTTTGTCCAAACGTATGCATTCATCATTGTCCATCTTACGTTTGTGATTAAACTAGTTGGGAAATTGTTGTTGTTTGTTGTCAATTTTGGGTGATAGGAGATTGAATTTTTTATTTGATTCTCTTGTTCACAAACTAAGTAAAATTTAAGTTAAGCGCATCTTTCTCTTTCCATTTCATTGAGAAAAGGACAGAAAATACATAGGTATTAGTTTAGTCCAGTCAAATTAGCCTGCGCCAGTCAAATTAGCTATTTTTAGTTGCCCTGTTTTTAATCTATAAATTATCTATTAAGTGTCTAATTTTGACAGGACTAAAGTGACATTTTATCTTGAAATGGAAACAAAAAGATGCACTGAACTTAAATTTAGTTAGGTTTAAAAACAAGGGAATCGGCACCATTATCCGTCTATTTACGTCTATTCTGTCTATAAACCGATTTTGAAACCTACTATTGAAAATGTAACCACACCCAAAACCTAAGCCGCAATAATTAAAGCCTGATCAAAGACTTAAAGACTACATAGGCCAATAACAGGAACATTCTGCTTGCTCAGGACATCTGACATACACCACACGTCCATAATTATATGGGTGGGTAACAATAAAAACTAATGAAGCGACCTCTATCGCCTATTAAAGGAATTCGTGAGACATTTACCAGATTTCGAAGGTGTCTCGAATACGTTTCGTCATTTACGTGGTTTGTTAGGCTAGTTTTTATAGACGGGTGTAAAAGTGACACCTATATGCGAAAACTACCCATCAAAGCTAGTAATATTAAGCTTTTATTTTTCTGGGAAACGGTTTTTATTTTTGCTATGTTTTTTTTTTGGTGAGTGGGAAATCATCCAATGACTGCTCCCGTCCTGGGTGCGGCGGGAGGGCGTGTCAGACTCTTACTGACTAAAACCCACTCATGTTCCTTCGATTGCCCTTTATGTTCCAGGGTCACGGTAACTGTTATAAACATAACATTCCGCAACCCCGGCAGGCGTTGGCCCTGTTGGGCCCCTTCCTGTGCTGACTCCTTCTCTTTGGGGCGCGCGTGGATCAAAACGCGCCGTCTACGCGGTCCTGATCCTAGCCGGGCGGCGAGCTACCCATCGCTCGCCATCCGCAGAACCGCGCCTACGGTGGCCGGTAGTCGTCTTGCGACTCTCGACGTCTTCGCCTGGGTCTTAGTCCGGGGCGAGAGGCTCGTCGTTGCCTCTCGCGCGCCGCCGCTTCCTTCACTAGCATAACTGCTTCGCAGAAGGAGGCGACGGCATCCCATTCCGTCTCGCCCCGAAGCATGGCCTGAACCAGCGCCGGGCGCGAGAGGTCACCGCCGCCGATCGCCTCTACGAGGACACGTCGCTGCTCCGCCCATGCGCGGCACACCTCCACTGTGTGCTCGACCGTGTCCTCCAGGCGACCGTTACTGCAGTGGTGACACCCAGGCGTCGCTTCCGCCCGAATCCGACACAGGAACCTCCCGAACTGACCATGTCCGGTGAGAATCTGTGTCAAGCGAAACGTGAGAGTGCCATGACGCCTCTCCAGCCACTCCTCAAAGAGGGGTCTTACCGCCGCTATCACGGCGTGCCCAATTCTTGCTATGTTTGTGTATTGCGTGTAACCTTTTTATTGTCAAGCGGGTGCGGCTGCGGTTGCGGGTTGACATGTTTGTGCGAGCCACACGTATGTGTCCCACCCGCGTGCGTCTCACCCGCATGCGTCCCGCCCGCAAACTATCGCATCATACATGCTTTATTTATTTATTTAAACTTCATGCACAAGCGTACAAGGGCGGACTTAATGCCTTAGGCATTCTCTACCAGTCAACCCAGAGTTGATGAGATATAAACATGGCAGGTGCATTATAATAACAATAAAAGGACACAAACTTACAGAAAAACAAACAATAAAATAATAATTAAACACATAATTTAGTGGGTAGTCTTAAAACTAACACAATATAAGTTTAATACATATTATACACATATAAATACAAATTTATCGAAGAGATATATATATATATACTTTATACATAAATATGTAATACATATATGAATATATAAATATATAATATATAAATATACAAGGAAGAAAGTGGTGAAAAAACTCTGCTCATTTGCTTTAATTATCATACGGGCCACACGCACGGGTTGCGGGTGAAAATAACACTCACTGCTTGCGAATCGCAACAAACATGACAGTGAAAGTGCGTTTACCATGACTAGTAAATTTATTTTGGCTTGTATAGATAAGGGACAATGGCGGAAAAACCGCGGTACGATCTTATTATTACAGACATTAGGTTACTTTTTACAGGTTACAAGTGCAACCTTATTGTAGGACTAAGAAATGCGCACCACAGATCTGTCCCTCGTCTGCGCTTGCCTTTAGACTTGCATCAAATAGTACGGGTGTTTTACGTGCATTACATAGCGTGATACAATAACTAGTGAGCATGTTCGGCGAATACCGAATATTTTGCGAGCTTCCTGGTCGAAAAGTCGAATATTGGGCACAAATATTCGGCCGGCATTTGACGTAAAACTTTGATGAAACGGTTTGCGCTCGTTGGTTCCAATGTTTGTTACATTATAATAAATAGCTGACCCCCGCAGTTTCACTCGCGTTATGTTAGGTTTTTTGGTACTGCTCTGCTCCAGTAGGTGATAGCGTGATTTTATGTAGCCTATGTCTTATTCTGTAGCCTATGTAGTATCATCAAAATCCGTTGAGTAGTTTTTGCGTGAAAGAGAAAAAAATATAAATGCATACAAGTCTTTCCTCTTTATAAGATTAGTGTAGATAACAGTTACGGTTCGACTACACTTTCCGTATTTGGCAAAATATTGGTGTTACTTGGGTAATACAAACTACACTCCAGACTCATTATTGTAAGGTTGATATTGCGTTGCATCGAACACGCAAAAAGTTCGCCAAATACTACAAGCGAAGTCGCGCAATGAAACTTTCATTACGATTAACAAACGTTTATAGAGTTACTAGCTTTTGCCCGCGGCTTCGCTCGCTTCGTTAGAAAGAGACAAAAAGTAGCCTATGCTACTCTCCATCCCTTAAACTATCTCCACTTAAAAAATGACGTCAATTCGTCGCTCCGTTTTGCCGTGAAAGAAAGACAAACAGACAGACAGACAGACACACTTTCCCATTTATAATATTAGTATGGATTTGGTTGGTATGGTTCAAGAAAGAATAACACAAAGATAGCTTCATGATATCTGTTTCAGAAATAAGTTTTCTCACCAAAAATTTCAGCGAGAAGGTCATAAAAAATTAAGAGTCAGTAAATCTCTACCACTACGCATTAATTCAGGAGCCTAGAAAAATGTTCAAGGTCCAGGTACAATAATTTTATTGCGCCCTAACAGAGCCCGAATTTATGTGCCTATGTTGTACTTTCCACGGCTTAAGTTAAATGCCTGTAACTTTAGGTACCATAGCAACAGAAAGTGCGTATTTTTACTTCAGTATAATATACAGCCGGATCAATTCCCGGGTGTGAGATATTTTCTAAAATCTTAAAGTGCATTTTTTTTTAAAAGAATGGAATGTTTCCTTTGAGCTAAATTATTTATCTTAACGATTTAAAGTAGTTTTCTTCCAGGGCTCATTGAAACTTTCCACCCTCTATTTATATACTAGCTGTCGCGCGCGGTTTAATCCGCATTTTTGTTTACTACCACGCCCCTGTAAGTCGTAGCGTGATGTTATACGCCTGCCGCCCTAAATTCGTGCTAATATTATAAATGCGAAAGTAACTCTATCTGTCTGTCTGTCTGTCTCTTCTTCACGCTTAAACCACTGAACCGATTTGAATGAAATTTGGTACAGATACATTCTGGGACCCGAAAAAGGACATAGGATAGTTTTCATTCCGGAAATCTCCCGGGAACGGGAACTATTAAGCTACGCGGACAAAGTCGCGGGCTAATGGGCTATACAGCACAAAAAGATTTTTTTCAAGTCGGACTAGTACTTTCGGGTGTGATGATAAACGCGTTCAACAAAACAAACAATTAGAACGAGATAAATAGACGTTACTAAGCACGTACTTCGGGCTTAGTCTCGTTCCGTCTCTATCGTACACTTGACGTTTGACAGTTGTGTAACAGTGACAAGTATAGTGCTAAGCCAAAGTAAGTGCTTAGCAATGTCTATTTATCTCGCCATTGGTTTCGCCACTACTAGCTTTTGACCGTGGCTTCGCTCGGGTTAAAAAGAGACAAAAAGTAGCCTACGTTACTCTCCATCCCTTCAACTATCTCCACTTAAAAAATCACTCAATATAGTCAATTCGTCGCTCCGTTTTGCCGTGAAAGAAAGACAAACATACAGACAGGCACACTTTCCCATTTATAATATTACTAGCTTCTGCCCGCGGCTTCGCTCGCGTTAGAAAGAGACAAAAAGTAGCCTATGTTACTCTCCATCCCTTCAACTATCTCCACTTAATAAAAAATCACGTCAATCCGTCGCTCCGTTTTGCCGTGAAAGAAAGACAAACAGACAGACAGACAGACACACTTTCCCATTTATAATATTAGTATGGATATTAAGTATGGATATTCCATTCGCGTTAAGATTTTGAAAAACTTTTTTACTGTCCATTCAACCGATTTTGAGTTTTATTACGTTGGCGGAATGACAAATGACGGCTGCAGTAAATAGTTGGTTTGTAAGCGACTTTTTTGCTACCAAAGCCACCCTAACTTCTACGGAATAGAAGTTAAAATTGGTTGAACAAATCGTAAAAAATGTTTTTTCAAGTGTCTTATCTTAACGCGAATGAAGTATAGTTCAGATAAGCTAAAGACCTCAAACCATCAAAAACAAAAGCAAGTCAAAACCCATTTCCGCAAACGCGCAAGTAAACGTAAGCAAACGTAAACTTACACGTTCACGTTGGTACCCTAATGTTGTTCGTTATTAAATTGGGCCCCAACCCTGCTCACGTATAGCATTGTAGCTTAACTTCATAATCAACTTGGTCATATTAGGTGGTGCTGTAATAAGGACGGGTCGTATTACATACTAGTTCTTTCACCCGGCTTCGGTTGCAAGTTTGGGAAAGAAGTTTCTGTTTTGTCTTTTGGGTGCCTTTGTTACAATAAGGAAACTGGGAGTAAATTCAATTCATGAAGAAAACAACTTGATACTTGCTCTGTATTGAACACGTAACTTGAAGAAACGGTGTATACTTCTTTTGTTTTTGAGAATGAAAAATCATCAAATAACTTCTCCCGGCCTTGTCGGGGCTGGAGGGAGTGTCAGACTTTTACTGACTAAAACCCACCTGTTCCTACGGTTGCCCTTTATGTTCCGTTACCAGTCTACCCAGGGTGGTGCAAAGATTACATGGTAGGTGCCCATATCTTTATATAATTCTAGCTGCCTCCCGCGGTTTCCCCCTCGTTAAAAAGGGAGGGGTATTCAAAAAAAATACATAGTAGCCTGTTCTCAGATCTACTGAATATGCATACAAAACTTGGTAAAAATCAGTAAAGCCGTTTCGGAGTTGAGTTGATATTCATTATCACAGAAAATAAACCAAATACATAATTCCATTTATGCTACCAATACACTTAAGAATGGGCCATCAAAATGTCTTAAGCACCAAAACTAAAGGTATGAAACTAAGACCTAGAAACTTAGATCTAATTAAGGTGACCTAGCCTGCAAATTCTGAATAAGGTGACTTCAGAATGTTCCAAAACAGTTATGTTTAGACCTGTTGCTTTTAACGAGGGAACTAAATTGTGGAGCTTGGCATGTAGATACTAAAACATATGTTTTTAGTGGTAATTTTTTAGGTAAAGAGCTTGTAATTAAGGCTTGTTTTGTCAGGAGGGCAGATAGAAAGAGCTCTTTACTAACCAATATTGAATGAGGGCGCGGATTACATCACAAAAAAAAAAACGGATACATCTCAAAAATAACATAATAAAAAAATGTTGTTACTAAAAATAAAACCGCATTTACATATATAAATGGGAAATATAACTACAATTTCAGAAGTGGGCTTTGGTTTCATATGTTTGTTTTGTATGGTCATTACAACAACTTACTTTTTGAGGTCGGTTAAAATTATTAATCAAAATCTTATCTTAATGACAGCCCTTGTCTTTGATAGACATTATTACAAATAAATTGTACCAGACCAGTAACATTCTATACGGCGAGTGTTTAAGAGATTTCCACAACCTAGTTACAGGGAAACTTGATAAGGCCTTTTTAAGACCATTTGAAAATCAGCATTTGTTAATAAATAACAATTTAATCAAAATCTTGTTATACAGGGTTATTGGTAAAACACCGACATCCTCTCAGGACTATGTTACTATCATCATAAACAACAACTTTTGTTATATGATTTTTTACAAAATGTTATACATTTACCAAAAACAAATCTTCAAGATTTCGTTGTCCTATCTAACACATTTCAACTCTGTATTGTGCCGTAACAACATACCTACGCTTGCCGCGCACTGTCCTCGTTTGCTACGCAGACTTCGTCACATTTAGAATGTTCAATTTAAACATTTTTAATTTTGTATGAAAATGTAATGAACTAAAATATGATAATTTTTTAAAATGTCGCAGAACAAAAGTTGTTGATTATGATGTTAGTAACATAGTCCTGAGAGGATGTCGGTGTTTTACCAATAACCCTGTATATTTGCTTGTAAACAACTTTGACATTAACTAACTTCCTACTAGACTAGTAAATTTTCATAGTATTCGAACCCCTAAAGACTTCACCAATGACACACATTAAATAACTTTATATTTATATTCTTTTATAGATTTGCTTGCAAACACCTTTGGCCTTAACTAATTACCTACTGTACAGTCACGTGTATAAACATGTATACACCACGCTAACATTAAAATCAATTTTCTTATAGAATAATTATAATAATATATTTAGTTTTAGGGCACATTTTATAGTAGTATATGATAAGTTTACTATAAAATAAGTTTTAACTGAAAATTATGGCTCATTTAAGAGAAAATTTATTTAAATTTTTGCTCTGTGTATACATATTTATGCTCGTGACTGTACTACTTAATTTACACAGTGTTTGAACCCCTAAACATTTCCCCAATCACACAATCGGACGAACAAAATCCTCTCAAAGCTACGGGGTACTAAGAAAACCAATAACAGCAACACGCGCAGGGCCGTCTTTACCAGGGGGTGCAAGGGGTGCGGTGCACCCGGGCGCGGAGCAGCCGGGGGCGCCTCCTGAGCGCTGAATTTTTGGATATTTTATTAAACTTATTGTACTTACTTGTTACTTAAGACAAATATGTATGCGCAAGCATGAAAGAATAGTCATCAACAATTTTCTTTTCTTTTATTACAATTTCGGTGCTTGTCATTGACTTGACATAGCCGTCCGGGCGCTCGCACTTAAGATGGATGTTAAAGGTAGCCCGCGAAATTCAAATTATCTTACGTATTTTTGTAATTTGCAGCTCAGTTTCTGGGTGTATGTTAATATAGAATGATTTGCGACTGTAATATGCCATTAGTTATAGAATTATAATCATTAGAATCATTAAAACAGTCCTAGCATATAACGCGATTACTGCCTATTTCATGAAAAAGCCATTCAGTAGCGTTGTATGCACTCTGAGGGTTGTTGCTTTTTAATATAATGTCAGTGTCACTGCATTTAATGCCCCTACTGATTACAAAGGTTGGGGGCATTTGTCGAGAAATATAGAACTGAAACTTTATATAAATCAATAGTAAATCTGGCGCTCGACGGCCGCTGCCGCGGCACGCGCCGAGTTGTGTGGTCACAGTTCTAACCTTTTTTTTTTGTTTCTGGGTGGAAAATACTCATGGATGTCCTCCGTCCTGGGGGGGGCGAACGGTACGGTGTTCCTTCTCCCAACTACGCCTAGGATCGCAGGAACTAATGCAACCTCCGCAATCCCCGGCTGGTGCCGGCCCGCGTCAGCATGCCTCCTCAGGTTTGGGGGTTGGGGGAGAGAATGAGGTGTATGACTCCCCCCCCCCCCCCCACAAGGCTACAACATCGAAGAAGGGCGCGCGGGAACACTACGCGCCGCCACCTCGGGTCCAGTTGAATACGGGCGACGGACGTCCCCAAGTCCATCGCCCCTGGACCCATTTAGGGGTCTAGAGGAGGGCAGCGTACGCCCTCCTAGGTAAGGCGTGAAAGCCTGTCCCGCCATTTCGCCACCAGGACCTCGCGAAGCTACGACCGACGCAGCTCTATCTCCCGCTGCATCGGTCGCACTCTGCGGCCTCCGCAGAACAGTAATGGCCGTCAGGTCAGCCGCCCAGATCGGGGCCCCATACAGAGCCCTCGATCGCACGATCCCCACGCACAACCGCCTGCAGGCAGTGCTCGGGCCCCCCAGATTAGGAAGCAGCGTTGTCAGCGCACGGGCCGCGCCCAACGGCTTGGTGGTGTCTCCCGAATACAACTCCACGACAGGGTTTTGAAGGCGTTAGAGATGTCCAAGGACACCGCCAACAGCACCCCGCCCCGAGACACCGCGTCCTCCACCAGGTCTCTCACCCGCGATATTGCGGTGATAGTGGAGCGCCCGTTCCGAAACCCGAACTGACATTCGGCTAGGTCCGGCCCGTCTCCACATAAGTGACTGACGAGGCGGGCTGCGATAATCCGCTCTAACAACTTCCCCCCCTCGTTCAGCAACACTATGGGCCGGTACGCGGACGGTGAGTCCGCAGGGTGCCCCTCTTTTCTGAGCAGAACCAGACTTCCACTGAACGGGAAACTGGCCCTGCTCAAGGCACGCAGTGTAAGAGTCCTCTCAGTTGAGGCTCAAGCTCCTTCAGAGCAAGGGCCAACACACAGCCATGGATCCCATCGGGCCCCGGGGCAACGTTCTTAGCCCGGAGCCGCATCACGGCTGCCTTCATCTCTGCCTGAGTCACCTCTGGGACGCCGGCGTCCTCTTCTTCATCAGGCTCTGTGGCTGTGGGCAGTGCAATCGGTGGCGGAGAATGCTCCGCTCGCGCCGAGAAGAGAGATGCAACCACCTCATCCAACAGCTCGGGTTGGAGACTCTGCGTAAGTGAGGGCGCCCAAGGACCGAGTTTTCCTCGTACCGACCGGTACGGACGCCCCCACGGATCCTTATCTAGTGTCTTCAAGATCTCCTCCCTGGCTCGCGTCTTCGCGTTGCCAATGGTCAGCCACAGAGCCCTCTTCGCCGCACGGTACACCTCATACAGCGCGGCTTTCTCGTCAGGGACCCGACGACGTCTCCTTCGGTATCGGGTGTACTGGTACCTGACCTCGACGCACGAGAAGCGCAATTGCGCGATTTCGGCAGACCACCAGTACACCTGGCGCTTACCCCTACATCCGAGGACCCGAGGCATTGAATACGGTATTTGACACTATTAACCAATAAATCTAAGACATATTTTTTATAAAACCTATCTTTTTATTAGTCCTATGCATCGGATTTGTTTTTAATTTACTGTAATATTGGATTTTTAATTGCTTTAAAATCAATAAATAGTTAGTCAATAGGGTTGCTAGCTTGTGACGTCACAAGCAGGTATTGGCATACAAAGTCTATTGGAGAATTGCGTTTTGACAGCTCATAAAAAGTACGTCAATTGATGATGGTGTCAAATACCGGATTGCGTCGGAAATTTGCATCATTGCCCCGCGGAACCACTGCGCCTCCCCTTCGACGTCGACGGATCCATTCGTTGCCGACTCCCGGAACCAGGCCTGCACAATAGCAGCCTCCTCGAGCAGCTCCCTGTCGATACTATATAGTCCGTTCGCGGGACCACAGGACTGCGGCCGCCAGTGGTCTGCGGGGTGACATCGAAACGGATATATCTGTGATCCGACAATGTCCCCACCGGACACCCCCCGGCGACACGCCAGTTCACAGTTCTAACCTAACCTAGCAAAATTTGGTGATCATTAAACCATTTTGGTAGGCAAAAAGATTTTTTTGGTGATAATTTAAATTATATCCAAAAAACGAGGGCGCAGGCTGAGTCCCGCACCCCGGCGCAGAATAGGCTTAAGACGGCCCTGAACACGCGCATGTAACATGTAACATATTGCAGTACAATAAAATGTTACAGCAACAGACAATTTTCGTGTTCGTCAGCATCCGTATTACGATCGCGAACGAACGTGATTCGAATACAAAGTGATACTAACTTGTTATTGTAACATTAAAATACAGTAAACGTAGTAAACGATGTCTTAAGATTATGAAAAGAAAACAATAAAATTGGGGGTTTGATGTTTTTTGTGTAGTTGGACGGATAGATAAAACTGTATTAGGTTCTGCTTAGTTCGGAATCAGATGGCAGTGTGTGTTATCCTAAGAAAAAACTGTGTTTGTTAAGTCACACATAGCCATTAACCTTTCGACGAAAAAGCGACAGCCGGCTGTCGCGCTGCTATTGACTTTCTATTGTATCTCGAATTACTTATGTTCGAAGGTTTAAAATATTAATTTATTTTATAAAATAGTAATACCAGCCTATTTACGGATCTACTGCGGGTGAAAGATCACCACGCTTGCTCAAAGCGGATTTCAAACTTAGATTATTTTCTCTAGTACCTAAGTTCAGGTTTTTTCAAGATGTCAGTGATGTCCAAGATAAACTTAAAAAGTACGTATGAATTAAAGTCACATTGATTAGTATGATGCTGCAACCTACCCTACAATATATTTTTGTATTTCTTCCATTTTGAACTCACAACCTCGTGTGTCAGAGGCCTTAACTCTAGGCCATTAACAAACGAATTATGACCATCTAAAAAACCAAAAAATAATTGTAAGTACGTGCTAACAACAGAAGTAAAAATGTTTTATTATTTCAGAAATGTTAATTAATATTTCAGTCGTGTCTTAATTATACGAAAATATTCTGATTGGAATGTGTTTTTTTATACATAATTAATATTTCATTTTAATTGTCAGTCGTGAACAAAAGTTCGTTGACACTTGAATTTTTAGCTATTGTTGTTTTATTAATATTGTTAGAAATTGTTTTTTTGTGTACCTATAATTACAACTGGGAATGATGTGACGAGATTTCTAAGTAGAAATTGAAATTTTTTATACAGTTTTGACGTTATACCTTTTATTTACTGGCGGTTTCCTTTTACTGATCCTACAAGTCATGTTCGGGAACGGTGGTTGACCACCGATCACCGTACACAGGTAAAGCAAAAAGAATAATATCACCAAATTACTTACAAAAACTGATTGAAAAATAGTGTTCTTAGAGTTCCTTGCTTGTTTTGTTCGTTACATACTTGCCTATGGTTTTGTGTTAAGTATTAGCTTCAACTTACTGAACAACTAATCGACTATTTGACTTGACTTTCCTTGCTTTTGCTTTGGTTCAGGGGCAGGGATAAGTAGAATCGATAAAATAGTCTAAAATTCCATTTGAAACATTTGAAATTAGACCTAGGAAGAATGGAATAAACCAAAAAAATATGAACACCCCTAAATTACTGTTAGCATATCTTAAGCACCGCCACAAAAAATCTAAGACGTTACCGTAACGATACTGTTACTAAATCGCTTTACGATATTTAAGACCGTTACCTACTTACCGCCTAATATTAACCGAATAAGTACTTCGATTAAGGTACGAGTTAAAATGTATTAGTTTTTAAGGTCCGATGAAATAATATTGAATGTGGCGTGAATATTTTTATTTAAGCTATGAATAACTTTTGTGGGGTTTTAATTGTAAAGAAAACTGTAGTTGTATTATCTCTATAAAGCTCTCAAAGTTTTAATAAAGGACACCCTAGCGCTCGTGGTTGCATCGGGTCATTAACCTATGATAAGAGAGTGAAGTAGGTATGATCCATTCTTCTTACGAAGGCTATTTAGTGCGCGTGTCAAGTTGTCAACAATTTAAAGCATTAGTAAAAAATAAAGTATCGTTTTTTTACATATTTGGAATGAGGATCGAATACTGAACAGCCTCCTTCAAGATGTCCCTCCTCCTACCTAACACGGTATATTTATTTATATACTAATATTATATAGAACTTTGAGTTGTAACCTGGTTGAAACTAACCCACAAAGTACACAGATACCAGTACAATTATCATAAAAGTCACAAAACCGGACACTATCTCAAAACTGTCATTGCCTTACAAATTTAACCCTCTCTCTGCCTTGACATTGCATGCGGGGCAGCGAGGTATTCCGGACCCGATGCAGGCTGAATATATAATATGGGCAGGGGAGGGTTGAGCTCGGATCAACGGTGAATACGTGCTGCCATTTTAAAAGAGATGAATTTGATATGAATTTTACGGATTGTCGTAATTGTTTTAACTTTTTTGTTGTTGTATACTGTATTTTTTATACGAGAATTTTGGGTCATATTGACCAAGTTAAAGCTTGCTCTCTTGCACCAGGTATCAATGTGAGTTTTTCAACTCATAATGCGCTTTCTAAGTGTATCTAGAGCAAAACTAAAATCTCGTGGTTAGGCTTGCACATAAAGTTGTTGGCCCTAGTCGTTCTTAGATATTTGACAGTCGTTATGGTTTACAGTTTCAGACTTTTGTCAGAAACTTTAACAAAAGTCAAACTACCTCTTGGTTAGACTATCGTGTTAACTGGTTGTGGCAGTCAAAATTAGTTAGCTTTCCGTGAGACTTTTGGGACTATATCTCACGGAAACGGAGATAAGGGAATATATATATTTATTCTGTCTTCGGGAGGGAAAGATAGAGTGGACGGATGGACACGGACTATATCCTATGTCCTTTTTCAGGCTAAGCACTATCTCTGTACCAAATTTCATTTAAATCGGGTAAGTAGGTTTGGCGTGAAAGAGAGACAGACAGACAAAGTTGGTGACAGAGAGTAGGGATAATTTTTTAAACAAAAAATATAGTATAACAAGATTGTCATTCCCATTACGTAACGCAACAATTGTCCTTTTTCCCAATAAAGTCACGAATTCCCAAACCTAATAATCGAACAGAAAACTTCAACAAACTTTTCACTTATTAATAAAATTCTTTCAACTTCGTTCAGGTTCGTGACGTCAGTTGTGTTACGCCACAAATCATGAGGTCTACGGTGTGACACGGCTGACAAAGATAAGGTCCCGGTGGTAAGTCCGCAATTTTTCTTACTTTTATTTACTGCGGTGTGAATGATGGCGATAAGGGAGTATTTATATTTATTCTGTCTTCGGGAGGGAAAGATAGAGTGGAGAAAATGTGAAGAGTTTTTTTTTAATTTATTTTTTGTCGACGTGCTATACTGCTAGCGCCATCTACTGTGTTTGAACCATCCAAGAACACATACAATATTATATACACACAAATTTCACTCACATTAGTCCGGCTATTTAGGAGTTAAGTGACAATTACACGAGTACTGAAAAATTAGAACGTAGAAAGATTAGTGGCAAAAGATGTGGGTATACATACATACAATGGTTGAATACACGGTCCTCCTAGTTTTTTTAAACATTCGTACACACGTGGTTCGAGACACAATAGAAAGACAATAGCAGCCCGACAGCCGGCTGTCACTTGGTCGTCGAAAGGTTAAGAAAGTAAAAGACCATAAAACACACATGTTTGGGCTTTAAAACAACAGGCGAAAGTGTGACCCTGGAACATAAAGGGCAATCGAAGGAACATGAGTGGGTTTTAGTCAGTAAGAGTCTGACACGCCCTCCCGTCGCACCCAGGACGGGAGCAGTCATTGGATGATTTCCCACTCACCAAAAAAAAAAAAAAAAGTTATTAAACACAAGTCACTCCACAATCGGTCAGATTAATTTGTAAAGCTTTCAAAAATATTACAGTTACTAGTATCAAATTGAAAAATATTAATGTGGGTTTCATAGAATTGTTGTTTGATAAATCGTTAAAAAAAGTGTTTGAACTCAATGTACATTTACTTAGTTTGATGAAAATTACACCACTACGTTTTGCCCACAGAATTGCTTGTGTAAGTCGGCAAATGGCAACATTTTTGCAAACACAACTTTTATGGCAATGAAAATAAGATCAATTACTTTGGATGACTTCAGGTATTTTTCAGTAAAGGTCCTGTCAAATTAAGCCCCGGCGTTTCAGACATTAGACAAAACAAACAGACAGACGGAAAAAGGTTTATCTGTTATAGATATCGTATACTATTCCAGACCATATCAAAAATACACATTGTTAAAAACCCGATACCTATTTTAACAAACAAAACCCATAAAAATTTCATTTATTTGTATTGTATACATGAAATTTTCTGAAACCCGCTGAAACTGCAGCCTCACACACGTAGCGTGTTATAATAGTTTTTCCCATTGTAACAGGGTGACAGAATGCGAGAAACAAATATTATTTTAGCGACATGCTACATAAAGATTCATTATATACTAGACAGGAAAGTAATTAGCAAGGTAATGGCTTCAAGATGAATGGACGTTTTCGGGATATTTCCGGAAAATTTTATCTTTTTGCGTTTTGCGTGTTTTCTTATTTAATTACGATTAGATGTTAGCACCTTTAGTTGTATTTTTCGCTGTTTCTGTGGTTGTATAAAAATAATAATAATAATACCAGCCTATAACTGTCCCACTGCAGGGCAAATGCCTCTTCTCATACAGAGAAGGCACGAGCATTGATCACCACGCTTGCTCAAGGCGAATTGGCGATTTCCAGGTTTCTTCACGATGTTTTCCTTCACCGATGTCTGTGATGTCTAAGATAAACTTTTTTAGAAAGTACATATGAATTGAAAAAGTCACATTGGTACTTGCCAGGATTCGAACCCGCAACCTCTTGCATGAGAGGCGGGTGCCTTAACCACTAGGCCATCACGACAATCTGTGGTTGTAAGTCTCCTAAATTAAATTCAGAGAATGGTGTTTTTGGGTTCTTTTATTAAATTTCAAGTTGGTGGTGCAACATTTCTGCATTGAAAAGCATGCAAAACCGTTGGTCCGGGTTGAATTTCATAGATTACTAGCTGCTGCCCGCGACTTCGTCCGCGTGGAATAGTTCCCGTTCCCGCGGGATTTCCGGGATGAAAACTATCCTATGTTCTTTCTCGGGTCCCAGACTATATCTGTACCAAATTTCATTCAAATCGGTTGAGTAGTTTAAGCGGGAAAGCGTAACAGACAGACAGACAGACAGACAGAGTTTCTTTCGCATTTATAATATTAGTATGGATGGATTGACAGTCAGAAACCTCGAAAGTCTGAAGTTGAAAACCGGGTGTTGAAAATCGAATAGCCAGTACTTTCATGCAAATCCCAAGTATTCAGCTACATGCTTTTCTATTAAGGAGAAGAGTACGTAAAACTGTTGGAAACAAAGCCAAAATAGTTCAAAACATAATAACAATATTATCCAAAATTTTCGACCTAAAAATCGCATGATATCATTTCGCGTAAACACTGTTCCTACCCCACAACATGTCATTACATTATAACAAGATTGTATCCACATAAATACGTACATGACCTCACCGGGGTCTTATACCTAACTATTAAACTCGTCAGGTCAACGCACTGCAAATATTTGAGCAAACATGTAATGTTTTAAAAATATACGTCAAACTAGAGGTCAAATTGTGAGTCAGACGGAATAAATGGTGTTATAATAAATGCCATGCTTTTAGTGAATCATCGTTATAGTATTATGAGGAAACCTAATTTTATATCAATTTTTGGAGATACAGAACCTTCACCCTTAGACAAGTGGCATTGTAGAATAGATGGTAAAATAGAGTTCGATATAAAATGTCGTGTATAACGCACCCGGCTCTCGTGAAAGAGGTTGTGGGTTCGAATCCGGGCAAGTACCAATGTGACGATTTCAATTAATATGTACTTACTAAAAGTTTATCTTGGACATCAATTGACATCCCGTGTCTCAGCCGCTGGTCCCGGTTGTCATTCCCAGTAAAAATTAACCAACGTTACGGGTAGTCAGAAGCCAGAAGTTCTCTCCAGTCTAACCAAGGGGTATCGTGTCGCGCAGTTACTGGGTTGTGGAAAACAGAGAGTCATGTTGGACTTTCACCAACGAAAGTTCTAAGAATTCTTGTACGGACGATTTATTTTTACTAGCCTACGTTGTCCCACTGCTGGGCAAAGGCCTTCCCAATCTTCTTCCAGACTCACTTTTCCTTCGCTTCTTCAAACCAACTCTCGTGAAGAGCAAGCTCATCTCGCCACCTTTTCTTTTCAGTCTAAGTTACTGTCCTTGTAATTCTCGTTAGTATCAGTCCAGTAGTTTTGGAGTTTTGTCGCTCGGGAGATGGCGGGGGCGAGTTTTCTCTGGAGCTGAATGTACTACCCTGAAAAACTGGTAAGAGTAAACCAGTCACCAGTAGGTTAGTTTACTTACCAACTAGCTTTGACAGTCTAGTTAAATTGGCACTAAATAATTCTACAACAAACATCGTTGCGGAAACATTCTGCTGACGTCACGTGTCAACGACCACCGAGGTCATTCAGTAGTTGAAAAAACTCAAGAAAAACCTATAGTATTTGCAAGTTATTTATTTGGAACAATTGTGATATATTTCGTTATGGCTGCCTAACTTTAAAAATGCTTTTTGTAAGGATTCATATTATGCATAGTAAAAAGTGTGTGCTATAAATGCAAAAGTGTGTATTTGCCTATCTGTCTGTTACGCTTTCACGTCTAAACTACTGATCAGATTTAGATGAAATTTGGTTCAGAGATAGTCCATATACTGACAAAGGACTTGGGATATTTTTCGACCTACAACCAGGCGAAGCCGCAGGCGCAAAAAGCTAGTTAATATTATAAATGCGGAAGTCCGTCTCTATGAGGCTGTTACGCTTTCACGGCTAAATTACTGAACTATACGGTTTAATTTGGATTGAACTTGATACAAAGATTGAACCTTGATTGCTCCACACTGAATATGTCTGCTGTATCGTGAGTAAAGCGTATATTCAGATTTGAAACGACTTTCAACCTTCACATCTATATATATTAGTTTAGATCAAAATGTCTCAAACATTTATACCTACATCAGAAACAGACAAACAGTCCATCTATAAAACTAAAAGCAGTAAATGTTAGTTATAAAACATTTTGCTTAAGAGGTGTACTGACCGGCCGGAAGACCGCTGTAGTGCTCCCCGACTCTTAGCAGTTAGCTCAAGAGACTAGCACTTAAGTCGCGGGAGTACTCCCCCTTAATGGTCATCTTTATAGCATGTTTACCTGTTTGTTCACTGGTTTTATTGAAAGAAAGGTGTAATATATTTAGCTCTGTCTCCCACGGTAAGTTAAAAAAAACTTTTTTCAAAAAAAAAAATAACCGCCTTCAAAAACTAAAAACCCAATAATAACTAAAATTTCGGAAGTCGGTGGCAACACAAATTGAATGGCAGAAGAGAAACCACCGACTTCCGAAATTTTAGTTATTATTGGGTTTTTAGTTTTTGAAGGCGGTTATTTTTTTTTTGAAAAAAGTTTTTTATTTATTACTTTTTAGTGTCGACTCCCAATGTTTGACTGTGTATAGTATCTTTCAAAGTAATTTATTTTCAAAATAAAACTACTAACAATCTTATAAAACGAAAATAGAAACTTGAAGACAAAGCACACATCGTCTATGAAAATTTCGTCAATTTTTTTTTGTTCTTGGTGAATTTTTTGAGAAGCACTGAACCGATCGCCACAAAATTTATATGGGACCACCCCTGAATCATGACTTATCAAACAAAAAAAGAACCATCAAAATCCGTTGACAATTGACGGAGTATTCGATGAACAAACATACAAAAAAAAAAAAAACATACAAACAGCCGAACATAGTACCTCCTCCTTTTTGTGAAGTCGGTAAAAAGTCGTTAAGTTTTAAACTTTTTTTAGATGAGATATAGACGGGGCGGGAGGTTGTGTCAGACTTTTACTGTCTAAAACCCGCCCGTGTTCCTTCGGTTACCCTTTATGTTCCGAGGCCGCGGTAACTATTAGAACTATTCCGCAAAAAAATCTTCAGCGCAGTTTTATTAAATTATCAAGTCCTAAGAATCTTTAAGAAAGTTTCGACACCACAAAAAATAGTGGATTAGTCGCCAAGGACTGTAAGGGATCAATTGCAGCCCGAGATATTTAGGCGCACGAGCGTAGGGCGCCTATAGTTCGAGGGTGCAATTGATGCTTACACCCGAGTTAACTACTCTGCTTTACATCTCGATTGTGAGGTAAGTTGGAAAAAACCGGCATTACAAGAATAAAACATTTTATTAGTTAAAAGGCAAAATATTGTTAATTGCTGCTTCAGCTTCTATTTTCATTGAATCGGGAGTGCAGCTTATATCTTCATCACTTGTAGAATTCATGTTTTATTCCTTATTAGCACGTAATTATAAAAAAATCCAAAAGCAAACAATATTTAAAGTAAAAGTTTTCCCGCCTTTTTTCATCTTTGTTTTTTATTTTTTTTTAAGAACGAAATTGAGCTTCGCCGTGCGATATTTAAAATTGATGACTATTATAAGTACTCTTACGAAGGCTGAATAGCGAAGCGACCTCTTTTGTTATTAGGCTGAACGCATGGTGTCCATTGCCAGTATGATGATGGTTAGATGTACGCGAACTTTATGAAAGAGTGAAGAGTTTTTTTTTTAATTACTTACCGCCCTAGGGCGTTTCTAGCTACATTAATACCCTAGAGCGCTAATTGGTTACCTACAAGCCCCATTTGGGGGTAATAAGGACCTACTTACCGAATATGAGAGATGTAAATTAATGTAATCGCTTAATTTGTTATCAAGTTTTAGCTTATCGATACTTGCAGATTTACAGTATCTATAATTTTATTATTTAGTATTTTAATGTAACAGTAACCAAAAAATAAAAAAAAACCGGCCAAGAGCGTGTCAGGCCACGCTCAATGTAGGGTTCCGTAGTTTCTCGTCCGTAACAATAAGTGTTCCCACTTATAAGTTTAAAAAAAAGGCTATTTGTTACGTTGACATACTAAGTACGCAGAAATTATTTTGTACAACCTTTTTGTTTTTTTTTATACAAAAACTGTTCTTGCCATCAAGTTCAAAATAATTTTCCTAGAAAGTCCTTATAAAGTTCTACTTCCCAGATTTTTTTCATATTTTTTAAACCTACGGGTCAAAAGTTAGAGGGGGGGGGGGACGCTTGGATTTTTCCTTTTGGAGCGATTATTTCCGAAGCTATTGACATTATCAAAAAATAATATTAGTAAACCCTTATTCATTTTTAAATACCCATCCAACGATATATCACACGTTAGTGTTGAAATTAAAAAAAAATCACTATCCACTTTACATATCGGGGGGCTACCCTAAAAAATCATTTTTTTCCAATTTTTATTTTACCACTTTGTCGGCGTGATTGATATACATATTGGTACCAAATTTCAGCTTTCTAGTGCTAACGGTCACAGAGATTAAGCGAGGACGGACGGACAGACAGACAGACATGGCGAAACTATAAGGGTTCCTAGTTGACTACGGAACCCTAACAAACAGCGGCAGACTAGTGAATAATTAGGTAAATGGGATTATTATTTCTCTGCAGTTGAAATTTGCCATTCTACAATATCGCACCTAGTGGTGATGACTATTTGATATTGGACCGAGTATGACCAGCATCCTGGTATGACTAAAATTTTGGCGAACTATGATCTAGATTTTAACTGTCAATTCCTAGAAATGTGGGATGACATCAGTGGCGTACTCATCGTACAAACTCAGCCGGATTGTAATAAAAAGATTATAACATGTGCCACTACGCAAAGACAATAGCAGCGCGACATCCGGCTGTCGCTTGATCGTAAAAAGATTTAATATAATTATGTAGTACACTGGTCATCAGACTCAACAGATTTGTATGCGCAAGCGTCATATTTAACTATAATGTAGGTAGACGTTTTATTTCTTTTTACGATATTGTATAAATTATTTTTAGATGCAAAAAGCAAACGTTAATACAAAACTTTGCATTATTGTTATATATGTTATTAGTGTCTATAATCCTGTTACAATGTATTTAAGTGTTGGAAGTATTAATAATTTTTGGAGGCGCCTTAGCCTGATAAAATTTACAAAATGCTGATGTTTATTGTTGCATGTAAGTAACTTATTGTATACTCTTATGGAAATAAAGACCTTTTAAAAACAAAAAAACAATATAATTATACATGTATCAATAATTTATATAGTGTATTCGATGAGGTCTTGTAACCACATTTCTAAATATTGTGCCGAGACTTATAATGATGGCATGAACCTCATAACCATTGGGCCAACACGACAGAATCAAATCAAAAATATACTTACATAACATTAATTTTTCTCAATTGCAAAACAATCTGTCCCTTGCTTGACCTGAACTTGACAACCTGGATGCCACCACCTCAAGCAAGGAATATTTTGAAAGAGTACCCCAACAGGATACAATTCTGGCTACCAACCGTTAAACCAGTCACCGTGAACATATTCAAGTACATAGTTAATTACATAATGCACTACACTGAGTCAGCGATGCGAAATTCCTATGCCATATGGTATGAGGGATCGAGTTACCATAGTGGTACCCGTGTGAAACTAGCTATACTATAAATATAGAAATAACTATGTATAAAGATAACTATGAATAGTATTAAATATAATAATTCCGATTTAACTATCATGTATCATCAAACTATCTAATCCTATATACAACATGTCCCGGAATAAACGCACACCGCCAGACACCTCAATTAGAATATTATGTTATAATCATAATACACACACTGAAATTTTATTATTATGTTTAAAACACTGTTTTTTTTATGAATTTGTTGTACAGATTGTGGGAGAAAATTATAGTCACATTACAAATCTACGCATGCACACAGTCGCACTTGCATAAGGGTCTAGCGTAGTAGGTACTTCATCCATTTTAGTTTGTTTTGACTGTACAGCGGGAGTGTGACAGCAGTTTACGTAGTTTTAATTCTTTTTGGGATAAAATATTACCTATATTAAAAATTACAAAAATCGATTCAGTAAACGATTCTGAACAAACTATTTTCTGATTTTTACCTATATGCATATGTTCAGTAGTCTGAGAATCGGCTACTATCTATTTTTCATGCCACTAAGTGATAAGGGTTGTTCACCCTTAACATTTTAAACGCGGGTGAAACCGCGGGGAGCAGCTAGTATAATATAGAAAATGTATAATGATGAGTTAAAACAATACCAGCGAATTATTGCCCCATAGCGTAGTAAAGAACTCTTTACTTACTGAGAAGGCAAGAGAATTGACTGGTCTGGACTGACAAAGACCTACAAAATATGCCACCTTAGACCCCAAGCTCATTTTGCCCACTCAATGAATAGAACTCGGCGAGGGTTCTTAGTTCGATTCCATAATTCACATCCGTCCAACATCCGCACGCAGCGCTTCTCAAAATCGTTCATAATAGCGGGCCATCCACTAACGTTCATTCCTTCAGGCTTGTCCCGTCGTTCAATCCGTACAGAAATGCGACGGGATAAAATAAAACCGTTGAAGCCACTAACTAAACCACAATCCTTCGTTCTTTCCCCTGGCTTTATCACGACACGCCAGTCCGGCAGGAAAAACAATCCTTCAGTGACCATCCACACATTTGTGTACATTCCTGTCACTTTGCATCTTGTCAGCCATACCGAGGGATTGCGCGTGTGTGGATGGTGACAATCCTCCTATTTTATGAAGATTGTTGTCATTTGAAAGGAATGCTCGTCATTTTGAATAATCTTTATGGATTATTTTCATTTTGCAACAATTATGTTTATATTTATCTTTATGTTTATGTGAGTGTACCTATATGTATTTATATATATACTACTATATTATGTAAATATATATATTTAATTTTGGTATTATTTTTGTACCTTTGCATTTTGCATCTACCATGATTTGTCTCTGCATCACCCTGCATCAAAATGCCTTAGTGTACGAACTGAGTGAAGAGCGTTCAGCGGAGCGTTGAGCGGAGCGTGCAGCGTTGCGTGCAAGTTGTTCTCGCGCCACTAGGTCGCCACTCAGGACACCTACGTGTAAATGCATCTGTTTGATATGGACGCCGCACGCCCCGCCCTGCTAGACGCTCGATTTGAGCGGGCACTCAGGCCCTACACTTAGGCAGAACATATTTATATTTATAAACAGACACTAACTTGATCACAGCGCGCGTCGCGCCAGTAGCGACAGGACTGGTAGCGAGGTTTTATACCGTCGTTCTTTCTTGCTCTTGCAAATCCACTGGTGTTCATTCCGTAAGGATTGTCGCGACGGTACGGGTGTCGGGATTTTAATACCGTCATTCTTTCTTGCTCTTGCAAATCCACTGGTTTTCATTCCGTAAGGATTGTCGCGACGGGATGGATGGTGGGATTTTAATACCGTCATTCTTTCTCGTTGTTGCATATCCACTGGCGTTCATTCTGTAAGGATTGTACATTCCGGCAGGAATGAACGTTAGTGGATGGCCCGCTAATGCGCACCGCAAAGGAATGGAATTCCCTGCCGGCGTCTGTGTTTCCAAATTCATATAACCCGGAAGTATTTAAGAATAGAGTGCATAGGCATCTACTGGGTAAGCTCGCTCCATCGTAGGCTCCGTCTATGCCCTCGGGCTAGTCTGGGACCAAGAGCAAGCCCATTGTAATAAAAAAAAAAAAAAATTGGCAAAGTGACAACAGTCAAGACACTTGACACTTTAATTGATTACACGTTGATTATAATTGAAGATTGCTGAAGAATATTATTTCTGTTTGGGGTGACCCTAATACTACTAAGAATCACTTAAAATTAATTAAAAGTTCTTAGAAACTGATATTTTCGGCGATGTTCATGATTTGGTTTCGTTACTAAGAAAACTTTATTTATTCTATGAAAAAAGTGAATTTATTTTTCAGTGCCCGTCGATTCTGAGAACAAAGTTTACTTAATTAAAGTATTGGAATATTGGCCTGGGAGTCTATAAATAAATAGTCCCCGGGAATAAACCGATTGAAGCAAGATAAAGGAACTAGGTTGTGATATCGCAACCAGGATTAGGCAACTACTAATGTGACTAGTCAGTTTTAGTTAGAAGTCACCGGTTTCGGTGAAAGAAAACATCACGAGGAAACCTGATTCTAAAATTAATATCATTCTCAAATTTTCAATATGTCTACCGCCGCCGTCAGCCTTAGGATTTACAAACTTATTGTATTTAAAGAAACAACTAAAATTATTGCGTGATTAGAGAGATTAATAATGCTTGTCTAATTCTTTTCTCGATGAGAAGCAGTTATTTCAACTTTCCGTAAACCTCTAAACTAAATATAGAAAAGAAAGTCGTGCCAATTACACATTTTATAACTCAAGAACGGCAGAACCAAAAATCTGATATATCGCGGGTGAAACCGCGGGGGACAGCAAGTTATAATATAAATCACAACTGCAAGATGCACCGAAGGACATACACACCACAAACAAGAACAAACCTAATTTCTTTACCAATAAAGTTCAAACTCTGAAACATTTCCAATTCAGAAAATCACTGCCATTCCAATAAGTATCTTAATATTAGTAATATACATCATAAACTTGAGAAATTGTTGTGTTGTGTGGTTGGTTTTAAAGTTGCTGGGCCATATGGTTACCGTTGAGTGGCTATCAAAGGTGGCGTTATGTGGTGTAAAATGGTTTATTATACAACTAAATGTTCAGTTAATTATAATGTGTGTTTGAAGGGGTATTTGAAAACCATAATGGATGTGCGAGAAATGGTATGTAAGTCATAGAAATGGTAAGGACTCAGAGCATTAAGCGTAAAGATACATTGGCGCTGCTTCTCTTGTACACACACTTAACTTTTAAGTTAAATGCATCTTTCTCTTTCCATTTCCAAGAAAAGGACAGAAGATAAAATATGGATATAATTTAAATGATCAACAAAAAAACTTTTTGGCTACCAAAATGGATTAATGGTCAGCAAATTTTGCTAGGTTAGGTTAAAACTGTGACCACACAACGCGCCAGATCTACTAGTGATTCATATAAAGTTTCAGTTTTCAGTCAAATTCATATAAAAACCAAATTGGATTTAGTTCATAATATTTTAAGAAGCGTTATTTGGTAAACATTTAGAACTTTTTTGGCAGTAAAAATGGTACTTTTTTGGGCGGCGTTTAAACACAAGCCATAAAATATTATTTAAAGTGCTGTCAAATTTTGACTCTCCATAGATAATTTAGACGCGATTAAAAACATGGCGACTAAAAATACGTCGATAAACTTCAGGCGCAGTCTAATTTGACAGGATTAAACTAAAATGTATATTCTGACCTTTTCTTTAAGAAATGGAAAGAGAAAGATGCATTTAACTTTAATTTAGTTAAGTGTGTGAACAAGAGAATCTGAGTTTGGCATTTCTTCTCAACTTTTTTTTTTTGTTTTTTTTTTTGTGAGTGGGAAATCATCAAGTGACTGCTCCCATCCTGGGTGCGGCGGGAGGGCGTGTCAGACTTTTACTGACTAAAACCCACTCATGTTCCTTCGGTTGCCCGTTATGTTCCAGGGTCACGGTAACTATTATAAACATTCCACAACCCCGGCAGGCGTGGCCCTTTTGGGACCCTTAACGTTTTAATTTAATCCTTCGAATACATGTTATTCGTGACACAATAGAAAGACTATAGCAGCCCGTCCGTCGGCTGTCGCTTGGTCGTCGAAAGGTAGAGATTTTAATATGGGTTGCGGAATAGTTCTAATAGTTACCGCAGCCCCGAAACATAAAGGGCAACCGAAGGAACAAGGGTGTGTTTCAGTCAGTTAAAGTCTGACACTAAGGGCGGGAGAAGTCATTGATGATTTCCCATCCATAAAAAGTGATTTTAATATGAATGTGTGTTAAAAAAACCGACAAATCAAATAAAACTTTCCTTACGTGTTACTGTTTTTAGTTGAATCCGATTTGAATGTCGCACTTGATAGGAGGATGAGAACTTTACCTGCAACAAAAGATACATTTTTTTTATTTAATTATCTACTATAAAAAAATAAGTCGGGTTTTCCTTCCTGACGCTATAACTCCAGAACGCACGAACCGATTTCCACGGTTTTGCATTCGTTGGAAAGGTCTCGGGCTCCGTGGGGTTTATAGCAAAGAAAATTCAGGAAAAGTTTAAAAAATAAAGATTATAAAACGAAGCCATCTGGTGGCGAAACGGAGTTCGCCGGGTTTGCTAGTTATTTATAAAAACATTTATATATAATCTTATGTATACTAGCTGATCTAACACGGTGTTTATATAATGCCCTTACTAATAATCACTGTGTAAAGTTATGCAATAAATAAAGCCTGTGTAACCACACATTTTTTGACGTATAAATCTGTCATAACTTTATGCAGCGTTTATTAGTAAAGCGCTAAGACGATAAAACTGACTACTGACTGGAAGATACATTAATGCACAGCCCTAACCGCTGGTCTGAAACTTTAAGGGCCTGATTCACAACCTCCAAAGTCCTAGTCCTTATCTATATACAAGACAAATTAAAAAATGAAACAGATTATGTATGAATTTATCTGACAGAAATTTAAATCAGAACTAATCTTCTGATTAGTTCTGATTTAAATGTCTGTACGATACAGGCGCTAAGTGAATGTGATACAGGCGCAAGTGTTTATTATGTTTTTTGTATAGAGATCACTATGAAAATATTTTTGGAAATTCCTCCCCTTGAAAGTTTGACATTTCTGCGGAAGTAATCTAGTGATGTATATAATCTAAATTCAACTCCTAATAGAGCAAAATACCAAATAATAATTTAGATGAAAATAAATCATACATAAATCAATAAAAAATCAAAGTATACTTCAAAGGATATTCAAGCGAAAGACAACTAATAGTTTTTTACTATTTTGCAGTAGGTAAGTATCAATAAAACTGCTGATTTCTCACAACCCGTAATATTCAAACGAAAGATATTTATTACTTTATTTCTTTTTAATAAAAACGTCAGTGAATCTGTATTCAGAGCAATGAATATTTTTCTACTTGCATTGCGCTTTCAAGAAACAGAAAAATAATGAATGCCAAACCTTTGAAAGAAATGAACATTCAGCTTGAAATCGGGAAAATATTCTCGAATCGAGACGAAACCAGAGTATTTAGCTAGCCAGTGACGCATTAAATTTTAATGAATAGCCCTTCGTTTAAAACAGAAAATTCTGATGAATAAGGGAATGAGAGGGATTCGAAACCCAATAAATAATAATATGTTGATTTTGATGAAGTACTCGTATAAAATATTATACCTGGATTATTTTTCACAAAAATACACTTGCTTTCATCAAAATTGAACCTTTTGAAATGGAACTAGATTGAAAATAAAATATACAAAATCTTATTCATATATTAAAAATACTGTTTTTTAAACGAAACGGGCTTTGTAAAACAAGAAACAGAACGGAAGCCGCCCACTTCCAAAATTTTAGTAATTTTTCTAATTTTAGTTTTTGATAGCGGTTGTTTGATTAGATTATTAATTATTTATTAATTACGACTCACAAACAATGTCATCACCATTTACTGAAACCAGTTCATATGAACTTTCATTCACGATCAAAGACAACTCAAAGCGAAATTAACCAGAATTCAATAAATAAAAGTAAATCGTTGTCTGATAAACGCGGGAGCAATCAGACCCCCATTTCACTGCGGAAATGAATTCTCACTTTGGTTGTGAGTGGTACAAATTATGTTTGACTTTTAGGGTCCGCGCAAACGGGCCACCGACAGCCACTGGTGGCCAGCGCCAGCCACTTAATTAACATACTTTTTCATATATTTAGTACTAGCTTTTTCCCGCGACTTCGTCCGCGTGGAATAATAGTTCCCGTTCCCGGGGGATTTCCGGGATGAAAACCGTCCTAGACTATATCTGTACCAAATTTAATTCAAATCGGTTCTGTGGTTTAGACGTGAAGAAAAGACAGACAGACAGAGTTACTTTCGCATTTATAATATTAGTAAGTACGGATAACAGAAGTACGGATAGTCACGACGCACACGTGTAGCCGGTAGCGGCCACTCGCTACAGCAGTGTCCGCGACGCGCCAGTAGTGCTCGCTACAGGCCACCTAAAACACCCGCCACTGTCGCACTACTCTACTCCCCGCGCAGTTAACTATTGGACGTTCTACGTATCGCACGCACGTATCGTAAACTTTCCGTGTCGGAGTCCATCGTTAGACAGCGCAGTGGGAGCGGGTTATAAAATGTCGCGACTTACAACCGACTTGACACCGGGTGGCTGTCTCTCGCTTCTGACACTGTTACTATGTGGCGGTAGCGCGCGACAGCCACCGGTGGCTGTGGTTTGTGGCCCGTTTGCGCGGAGCCTTACTCAGTCTCGTGATTCGGGCCTTGTAAGACATGTAAATTTTGTGCTGCATGTTATTTAATTTAGTTTGTAGTTTCGCTGTCTGAATTTCTGAATGTATGCTTGATTTTGCTAAGAACTTTTCTCAGTGAAATCTAGAGACGTGAAGCTATTTTTAGGGTTTTAACTTGAAGTGTGTCTGCAAAATGTGTAATTGTAATACATGTGAACAAAGATTTTTAATAAATAAATATCTTAGGTCAACTCGGCCGATTTCAAGTTTAGCAGAGTTTGTGTTATGGTAACCATACAAATTATATACTTAATTATATACTTGATAGATACATATACATATATGATAGATAAATTACACCCAGACACAGAACAAGCAATCACGCTCATCACACAAGTTTTGTCCTGGGCGGGAATCGAACCCACGGATCCTGCTTAGCAGTCAGGGTCACTACCCACCAGACCAACAGACCCGTGAGATTATACGATGGTATTTTTTTTAGGTTTCCCAACGCTAGATGTATCGCTGAAGATACTGGACGATGATTCAATCGTTACTAAACAAACGGAGTCGCATTTCATATTCATATTTTCTTTTTCATATATTGTATTCATATATGTGATCTTACAGTGGGCTTAAAGCTAAACCTCTAGCCAGTCAAATGTGATGGTTATGTTTGGTCGACCACAGTCCAGCCACACCACAACCACACCACAGATTAAACAACAAAATTACTGCTCATAACGGTCAATTTCACGTGGATGTAATACGACACCTGTCATCAATGACAGCTGTCAAATTTGACAGGCCAGAGCAGTGTGTGGGGCACGTCAAAAGTATTGAATTAATGTTAAAATATAGCGAGGCGCACACATAAATCGTAAGGATTGTATTATGGGTACTTTTGCAAACATAATATACTCACGCAAACAATCAGACTCGCACTTGGCCACTTTTATAAATACTTACTCAGTAAATAATACTTGTGACATTATATCTTGTTTAATGTCAAGACCGAGACCTGTCTCTGACATTTTAATTTTGATTAATTTTCCAAGTTCGACGTAGTGAATCATATTTTATTGACATTTGTGTATCAAACGATTTGATAATTAAAATTTATAGCTGTACTCATTATAGTTCTTTGAATATCTTATCTGCTGTTATTTTATGATTATTGTACACTTAAACGGTTTGGTCTCCACTTTACAAGTTTATTGTAGATTGGTCTATTTATAAAAATAAAAATGAATCACTAGATATATTGCTAAGCAAATCTCAAGTACGAAAAAATTTAATCGCCGCCGCCTCATTTTGGCCCAAAACAATTTTTCTTTCAAATGTTGCAGTTTGAGAAAAGTTCTCATGAAAAGAAAACGCATAGAAGCAGCGGCTGGAAAGCTTGTAATAAAATGGGCAATTGTATTGAGTGGCGAACTAAAGTCATCGTAATTATTTGCAGAATTAGCACATCAATAAATAATAATAATAACACTGTCCGAATGCTATCGCTACTAAACGAACGAAGCGAACACGGGGCGCCGCGCGGGAAAGCGGGAGAAAGGTTGCATTCTAGCGAGGTGCACAAATAAGTCGTATCGTCTATATGAACTCTCCGAAACAGTCTTAAGCATTGCAATAAAAACTCTCTTAGAACTCTCAGCTTCGAACTCAAAGTACAAGAATACCTACAAACATCTAACCCCGACAATAAAAGAAGTATCTTCCCTGAACACACAAATCACCCTTCAGGGTACATTTGGAAGGGCATCACACATAGCGGGCCTCGGTAAATAAACATATTAACCTTAAGTGGGGCCCGGCCGCTGGGCCCCTGGTACGGTATGCAGCAAGTATGGAGCTGAAGCGATTTTGTATTGATTATTATTAAACCTCGAACATACGTGATTCGAGACACAATAGAAAGACAATAGCAGCACGACTGCTGGCTGTTGCTTCGTCGTTAAAAGGTTGAGAGTTCAATAATTAGACTAGTGGTAAGCGTATTTCTATTTAGATTATGTCTGATGCTGATAAAAATGTGTATCCTAACTTATGTAGTAAAGCTAAAATGATTATTTTTATTTCTGTTTGCTTGTTTGTTTAAACGGGTTCTCTGGATCAGCTAATCGGATTTGTACAATTCTTCTGAAAGCCTGATTCAAGGGTGACATTTAAAGTCACTATCTTCAAGAGTAACCAAAAACGTGGATGAAACTGCAAGAAACAGTTATCTGTGCACTTTGTGCGCCACGTACCGAACGAGGCGAACACGGCGCCGCACGGGGAAGCGGGAGAAAGGTCGCATTCCAGCCAGAAGCGCAGCTAAGTCGTACGACTCGTTCTTATTATAGCATATCTTGTGGTGTACCTTTACCATCAATGATGTACTTGCTAGGTACTCTAGTATCTAAATTAAACCGCGTTTCTCTCATGACTCCCACCAACCACTCCTCAAGTTCTCCCAAGGCACGTTTCCTGAATGTTTAATTTTATTGAATTCCGATCGATCCTCCTGCCAGATGCTTGGTAAGTACCAACTTATCCCTTTTTACCATGTCTCTTACCATCCATATTTTGCCGAAAACTCTTATTTATGTAGTTACTTTGGGCTAGACGTAGGTTTGTGAATAATATTGAGGATTTCAGGAAGTTGCAATGGATGAAAGATATGAAACTCAAATCTGTGAGATCCGATAATATTTTTATTATGGGTGAGAAATCATCAAACTTCTCCCGCCATTGACGAGGCGGAAGGGAGTGTCCGATTTTTATCGACTAAAACCCACCCTTGTTCCTTGGCAATGTTATTATTAAGGATACAATCTGGATAACGTTAGTACAGGATTCAGAAGCAGCTGGTATAGCATGAATGGTTGTATGCACAGCAAAATTACGTATATACTCAATAGAACCCGTACAACTTTTCTATGCACCTCGCTGGAATGCGACCTATCTCCCGCTTCCCCGCGCGGCGCCCCGTGTTCGCCTCGCTCGTTTAGTAGCGATAGCATTCCGTCAGCATTACGTCACAGCGCGAGATGCACAGCTAAGTCGTACGGACAGTAGAGGGTGTCGGATACCTGATTAATATGTTACTCAATGGTATCTGATGTCTGTAGTTAGGCAATTGTTATCACCCACACATGACCCAGTAACAGGGTTGTGTAGTTCTAATAGGTACTTCAGTTTCATATAAAATACCGGTATCTCGCTGGATACGGTTAGCCTGGAAACTGTTGGGAAAACACGACGCACATTACGTTAATTACTGAAATTTAATTTTAGCAGTTTCGGGAAGATTTTTTGCCTTAGTACCTTGACGAACAACATGGGCTTGTTATAGGGTATACGGATAAAATTCATATAAGATAATGTTCACATTTTGTTTGGGATTGATAAAGTTAGTATGCAATGTTTGTACTACTTCTTAAGTATTCAAAATTATAAGTTACTTTTAAATTAGATTCGGTTAAGTATGGTTTCGATCGATTATTACCGTTAGGGAGCTCCACAATAACCCTATATTCTTGTCATCACATTACAGACCCCAAATTCCCAATGAAACACGACCCCTCAATCCTTGACACCCACCTCAGAATAACGTTTGTAGACTAATTAATCCCTTGAATTACAATAATCCCGGTTAAACCTACGCTTGATCAAAGTTTTATGCAATCGGCCGCAAGTTGTTCAAACTTCGGCTAACTTCGGGCAAGTTCGAGTAACTCCGGCCAAGTTTAGCCGACATGTTGTTTGATGTTGTCTACATCGAAATGGTTCCGTCGATGCGGTACGATACAAACCGCGACACGGAAATTAATGCGACCTACGGATACACTGTTTAGGTAAATACGAAGTGTGGGTGCTATGGTCTGAAAGAAGAAGCAATGGATGCTAAAAGTTTGGAAAGCGTCGTAATATTAAATTATGTTTGGAACTTAGATGAGATAAAACCACGTACTTCCGAGTGTGGTGGGAATTTGTTATTAATACGGTAATAGATACGAAGTTTGTTAACAAACATGGCGTGTTTAATATCAACTGAAAGATTTCGGAGAAATGTTGTGAAATTTTAATTTAGCTTTGCTTTGAATTTCGTTTTGGTGACGGAATTTTAACCAGTTGAGGTGTGGCGAAGTTTTCAGCGAGTAAAAGATTCAACGAACCAGTACTAAATATTTCGAGTTTCAACATTCAACTGTATTCAAAACACTGTAAGGTCGAAAATGTTTTGAGGTGAGACGACAGTCACATCGGCTTATTAAATTTTTTCTTTAACCCTGACGTTTACTTACCTATTCTCCCGCCTTCGATTACGTCAACTCAACCTCTTTGCTGAATAACCCTTAACCACAATGTTTTTCATTTTCTCGCAAATGCGCTTATAAAATTACATGTAGGTAAAAACTCGAGTGTTACGGGAAAAAAACAAAGTTATTGTGCTAAAAGCCTGCACTTTAGATGTTAAACTGAAAATTGTGAAAAGATTGGCTACCAAAAAACCTTCCGTTAAATATTAGCGAAGCACTTTACAGGCGCATAAAGGAATTTCTCTTTACGGCTGCTTGCATCTTGTCGGAATATTGAAGCGTTAAGGGTGGGGTGGCAGTTATAGCGGAGGAATTGAATTAAATCTATAAAAAACGTATGGGTGTATACATGTGTGTTTGGTACTCATTCACGCAAAAGCTACTGAACGGATTTTTATAAAACTTTACTGTAATATTGCATCAGATGAACACATAGTCTCGATAACATCGCGCTGTGCCATAAGGGAGCGGAGCAGTAATAAAAAAAATATCATATCGCAGATGAAACGCGAAGGACAGATAGTATTATATTTCCATTTGCAAGATTTACTTGATTTATGCTTCTATTGAGGCGTATAGAACTTTGTTTTTCATAATAACTTAAAATTAACAGTTCGCTTACAATGATTTAATTGTTTTTATAATAAAAGAACGTGTTATTAAGAGCCTTTCAAGTAACTGAATAAAGAACTTATAATTACATATTCCTCACTCTTCAAGACGAAGCGATTCATTTCGAAAATGAGGGAAAATGCAGCCTCACTAAGTATTTAAAGTTTCAAGAGCTTATGTACTTAGTAAGTAAGAGGATATTGTGAAACGTTTGACGCCTGACAGTTTAATAGTATTTAGTAAACCAGCACTAGTTTTAAATAAAGTTTAATTAAATAACTTTCTTTTGTAGTTTTATTTATGTTCTGTTAACATTATTTAATCCTTCGAACGCACGTGATTCGAGACACAATAGAAAGACAATAGCAGCGTGACAGCCCGCTGCCGCTTCGACGCCGAAAGGTTAATGCTAAAAACATAATATGTCGTAATATATACGACATATGTTTTTAGCATTAACTAATGTATCAAGCAATTAGCTTATGTATCAAGATACGTGTAATATCGTGGCCCTATGGGCAAAGTCCCGCCTCTCATGCAAGAGGTTGAGGGTTCGAATCCGGCAAGTACTAATGTGGCTTTTTTAAATGTAATTTCACTGACGTCTCGGTTGTCATTTGTAAATTTTTGACAGTCTTTACGGTTAGTTACTCGTTGAAAGCAGAAATACTGACCAGTGTAACCAACGGTGTCTGATAGGCCGTCGTTTTAAGTGGAACACTGGTCAGGTTGAAACTGGTTAGGCTGGTAGTCGGCTCCAACATATTTTTTTTTTAGGTTACACTTTAGTTTTTAGATTGAAAATTTTTCAGTTAACCCTGCTGTCATCTTTCTTAATTCGAACAAACTAAGCACCCGTTGTATCACTTGACATTTCAAAGGAAAAAAAATGGTTTCTCACTGAAATATGGTTGACAATTAATCATGTCAGCAAAGTTAAAAAGGAATCTTTTTTTTAAAGTTTCGTTGCGGGGACTATTTAATTGTTTCTCAGGGACTCGTCGAGCTTCATTGCTTCAGCGCTTTTCTGGTGAACTCCACTGCTGATTCTAGCTTTCAGGAGTTGCAGTGATTGGGAATAGTGTAGCGGGATTGTCTTTAACCTTTAATACCTTAACCTTTCATCGACCAAGCGACAGCCGGCTGTCGCGCTGCTATTGTCTTTCTATTGTGTCTCAATTCACGTGTGTTCAAAGGATTAATCCCGCTGTCAGCTTACACTGGAACCCCACCTTTATTTGGTCGTTAGGGCCAGGCGCAGCACTCATTGACGGTAGCTTATTGCAGCGTTCTCGTCTCCCGAACTTATTAAATTACGGGATATTGTTGTCTATTGCAATTTTGGTACCACGGGCGAAGATGAGCACTTCTGTAGAACCAGTTACAAGCCATTCTGCTTAAGTCTTCGTCTAAGAAGGGACATATTGCTTCTTTGCAGGCAGAGTATTAATAAGTGATTTTTAGATTTTTGTTCGTCAAGATGAAGGATGGAATCTTTTTAGCATAACTCGTAGAAACCGTGGTCCTTAATATTTATCTTCAAAATGAGTAGTTGTCTAGTTTTGAAAACAATAGTCCATATTAGAGATTACAAGAAAACCTATAAGCTCAGAACCATTTCCGTTTGATTTTTTTTTAATTGTTTCCGGTAAAAAAAAAAGCAATCAGAGTGTGTACGAATGAATTGAAAAAGTTGCATTGAAACTTGCCCGGATTTCAACAACCTCATATATGAGAGGGGCGCCTTTACTATATCGCCATTACGACGCCCTTCCAATAAAACCATTCCAATTAAAGTTTGAAAAAAAGCTTTTTTTAAAAAAAAGATAACCGATTTCAAAAACTAAAAGCTCAAAAATAACTATTTCGGAAGTCGGTGGCAACACAAATCGACCGGCAGAAGAGAAGCCACCGACTTCCGAAATAGTTATTTTTGAGCTTTTAGTTTTTGAAGTCGGTTATCTTTTTTTTAAAAAAAGCTTTTTATTTTTTACTTTTTAGTTAGAGTCTCACACCCGTATTTATAAACAAGTAAAAGTAGTTACTTGAGTAAAAGTAATTACTTAAGTAACGATTTTTATTCTATAGTTAAGAAATTGTCCGAAGTTAGAACTGTCAAAGGTTAGAATTCTTAGCTAAGTAATAGTCACCATTTCCTTTACTTAGCATTACGTTGAGTCTTTGTTTTGAGGTTGTTTTGTTTAATAACTGGATCTTTACATAACATTGAAGCGATTTTTACAGTTGTAGACAATAATGGACTTGCTGGTAAAATACTAAGTATCATATTTTTGTATGATGTTTAAAAATAAAACTTTGTCCAAACTTGAGAACTGGGTTCTCCTGTCTACTTCTTGACTCATGCTTCTAATGTTTTAAAGGACAATGGGCATTATTGTATGAGATGCGTCCCAACCCTTGTAACAAGTTGCGACTCGTATAAACATAATCATTTAAGCTTTTTTATGATTAATATACCAAGTTTTTATAGTAATTGCATGCAGGTCAAAAGTTATTGGGCTTCAAGTGAAAAAAGGTTTTTGTTTTAAATAATGCTTTAATCATACTTTATTACATCTTGTGTTACATGTAAACATTTGTACAGTAATCACAGGCAGTAATAGTTATTTTTTGACAGTTATTAATAAACGCACAGTTGATAATGTATAAATAACAAAGAAAATAATACAATTTTGATAATTGTATTATTTCCTTTGTTATTTATATTTTCAAACACATAAATAACAAAAAAATAATACCATTATGTAAGAGTATGGCTTAAACATATGCAAATTGTTCACTGGTACTTTTAATAGTGGTTATTATCTATGATAATATCATCCAAAAAGGTCGCGGGTAACAATATGCTTGGCTGATGTCTAGCCCAGGTACCAAATGATACTCATTATGTCAGCACATGTACCTACTGTTCTTTTTCCTGTTAAACATGAGCAATAATAATGAGCAATTGCATCTCTACCCGTTTCTGCTTTATTTCTTATTAAAATATACGAATAATAAATCCTACCCGATACATGCCGCGATTTTATCCGCCCCCTCAACAGAATACCTTCTGAAATATTTATATTGTACCGCACAAGGTTAGGAATAGCTCCTATGCATATTTCGATTGTGTACATGCCATTTCTTAAGTGTTCACTCAAAAAAGACCGGGCGAGTTTTATTTGGTAACTGCCTAATGAAATTAATAAATGGTCTTCTTCTGTTAGTATAGGAAGCTGCAACGGTGGGAGAGGGGGTGTTGGGTTAGAGTAGCCGCACGGTCGACAGTGTGGTTTTTTTTCACTTGTTTTAGACCTTTTGTCATTGAAATACTAATTAATTAAGTTTTATTCAATATTTTTATCAAATAAATAAAAACCTTATAACAGTTTCCCTGCACGAGATACAGAGTTACGCCCATACAAAAAAACATAACACTGATTGAGATCTTTCTAACGATATAGGTAGAAAAATGTTACAGCACTTGGGACGAAACCGCTCATTGTTCTTTGCTTAAAAATATTCAAAGTAAAATGAAACACGCGACGGCGCGAGCGCTGCCCGACCCAAACTGTTTTGATTCAGAGTTTTGTAATTTTGTTTACGTAGTACATTACGTACCGGTACTTACAGACATACAATGCAAGTATAATCTTTCTCAGTAAAAAAACGGGGGTCGGCGGCGGATCCGTGCGCAAAAAAACAGTCAAGCGTTTTGTTTCCCCAAGCAAACATTCTTGTATACCGGATAAATTTAAATGACATAAATGTACTATTTAAACTATTTAAATAACTTTGATGTTATCGTAAACAAAATATAAAGCAATATCAAAGATATTAATGCAAGATTTTGTCAAAGTAATCTAATTATTAAGTTTGCTTTTTATGTAACTTAACGCATTGACGAAGTGTTGCCATACAGGAGCAACCACTTAGCGGCGGGTGTTACTTGAGCTATTGCTCAAGTAAGTAACGTGCTTTACTCGACTATAGATTAAGATTTTTGAATTAAGAATTCTAACCTCAAGTAATGACTTAATTAAGTAATTACTTAGCAACAAGTAATTACTTCTTTATAAATACGGGTGTCAGTGTCTGACTACGTTTTAGGGTAGCTCTCAAAATAAACTTATAATCTTATAAAAATCTACAATCCATGAAAGCAAAACGCGATCTATGCGGGCAACGTCACGGGATATCTATTAGTGTTATATACTAAAACCTTCCCCAGAATGTAACAAACACTTTGCTGAAAACCGCATCAAAATCGGTTCAGCCAAACGCGAGATAATCGCGGTCAAACATACATACATACATACATACAGGTCGAACAGAGAACCTACTTTTTTTTGAAGTCGGTTAAAAATATAGCTTGCTGACAGACTGACGACGGCGGAGCCTAGTTCCAACAAAAACAGTTTACTTCAATTCACAAAAAAAAAAAACAAAAACAATAAACACTCCAAATAATACGACAAACAAACAGAACTCGGCCTGGCATTTAATAAACTTCGACCTCATGTGTCGCTATGAAGTACAAACGTATGTCGCAGACGATGTTCAAGCTCGGTGCATTGAGGAACTTACTAATTACGTGGAACTTTGACAATTAGTGCAGCGGGGAGCCGATAACAGCGTTTGCGATGTCTCAGGTAGCTGTTGAATATTGTTGTAGTTTTGTCTGTTTATTGAACGCTCGGTTTGGTGTTTTGTTGAAAATATTTTGAAGGAGCTTTTGTTCGTGTCGTTAAAGCTTGATTATAAATAGATATAAGTTGGTAAATATTTTTGACAACTCACTTCCGGCAATCTTTGATGACAAACTTGACAGAGCCTATATGCTTATAAATATTTATAATTTTAAATATCTTTTTGTAATATAATATATAAGCACGATGCAACTTTGAGACGCACACCGTACTTTTTTACACTTTTTTATTGACGTGACAACGTCTTAAATTAGGTTGCGGCTGGGAGTCACTTATGAAAAAGTGTAACGCTCGGTAACGTTACGATGAGTCACCGAACGAGAGAGAGGCCCGCCGAATGCCTTGCGTCTCTCTCCCACTCAACTATGATCGGTAAAAGACGTTGTCACGTAAAATCTTCGCCCGTAAAACCGACTTTACAGGCAACCATTTTTTTTTTATCTAATAGTTTTATGGCACTTAGTTTTTATTTATATGTATGTTAATTAGCTTTGATTTTAATTAAAAGTCGCGCGCCTTAACCAATAGGCCATCACGATATATATCCAAAAATACAAAAGGATTTTAGTTCTCAAAATGATACCGGAAAATAATATTCGTACGGCGATAACCGAACGTCCATTTAGTGGTATTTCAGTGTTAACAAAACAAATATGTACTTCGAATAATATTTATATGCATGAAAAATATTGGAGTAAAAATGAAAGCATTGTTTTTTGTATTTTTCTTGCAACTTTGACTATACGAATATTGGTAATCCCGAATGCATACGTATTCGCAAAATAAAAAGGATGAAACTAAACTTTTTTGGTTATGAAGAAAAAGGTGCAAGTTATTTTTTGTTCAATAATTAAAAAAAACAATTTTAATGAAGACTAGCTTTTGCCCGCGGCTTCGCTCGCGTTAAAAAGAGACAAAAGTAGCCTATGTTACTCTCCATCCCTTCAACTATCTCCACTTAAAAAATCAAGTCAATTCGTCGCTCCGTTTTGCCGTGAAAGAAAGACAAACATACAGACAGACAGACGGACACACTTTTCCATTTATAATATTAGTATGGATGATGTTTATTTTGTAAATAGATATAAAATGACCCTTTTACACGCCACTATTGTTTTTCTAATTTTAATAGAACGATGGAGCCGGTGTTTCCTAGCTGGACTACTCTGAGAAGAAACATCCGAAACAACTCAGAGGTCAAAGTGTCTTTTATAATCCATACAATATTGCATCGGTCAAATTATGCGAGGACCATGAAGGTTAATAACTAAAGTAATCTCTTGACGAGAGAAGCACACAGATTTAAGTGGACCTGTCCAAACAGTGCAAGCATTTGTCAAAAGTCATTTAGTTAAAACTGAAATACGTAATTTTCTTACTACACTTGAAATATTCCTAGGACGTTGCGGAATGTTTATAATAGTTACCGTGACCCTGGAACATAAAGGGCAATCGAAGGAACATAAATGGGTTTTAGTCAGTAAAAGTCTGACACGCCCTCCCGCCGTACCCAGGACGGGAGCAGTCATATGATAATTTGCCACGCACAAAAAAAAAATCCTAGGATCGAACCAACCCATGGAACTTTGAACTCACAAAATCTTGCATTAAAGGCGAACACCGGCTGTCGTGACAGGAAAATATAATATCCCTAGCCGTTTTCCAATTGTGTTGGGGTCGGCTTCCAGCCTAACCGGATTCAGCTGGATACCAGAATTTTACGTGAATTGACTGCCTATCAGACCTCCACAACCCAGTAACTGGGCGACACGATACTTCTTGGTTATACTGATCAGACTTTTTTGGTTAAACCGTAACGACTGTCAAAGTTCTACGCATGACCAATGGGACCAACGGAACGGGATGTCAGTGATGTCCAAGATAAACTTTAGAAAGTACATATGAATTGAAAAAGTCACATTGATACTTGCCTGAATTCGAACCCTCAAACTTCTTACAATTGAGGCGGGCGCATTATCTACTGGGCCATCACGACATTCAAAACACACTACGCCAAAATAAAAAACATCAGGCATACACATCCACAACTATGCACTAAACTTTGAAATCACTGAAAGCAATTACATTTCAAACTTCAACATTTCAAGATTCGCTAAACCGTGACACTAAAACTAAGTAGAGGTGCACTAAAACTAAATGTAACTCTTACTTAGTCGTTTTATTTGTCTGTTCCGAGTGAAGTCGTGGTAATATTGTAGACTATTAATGCAAGTTTTCTTCGTTGTTATGTTATTTCCTTGTTCTATGCTAATGTTGGTAAATGTTTCTGATTGCAATATAGTTCTTGTTAGTTGTTAGTACATTGTAATGAAGTTTTGAACGTTTTAGTGTTTTGTGAATTGTATTATAATTAGTTTAGTTTTTTCTAGTTGTCTCTCGCGATTTTACTTGCGTTTATGGTTATTGCTTCGCTCCCGTAGCTTAAATGTTATTCCTTATTAATGTTATTAGTCTGTAAGCTTTCCTAAAATGTAAAAAAATAATAAATAAAAAAAAAGTGGGCTATCCAAAACAAAAATTGGTGCGTTTAACCTAACAAACAAACAAACTTTCTAACTTTATAATTACAGTATGTATTTATAAAAAATTTGGTAAAAAAAATTAAATTTCTTTTTTGGAAATATAAATTTAAATATTTTGTATTACTTATTATAGGATACAACTTATTACCTAAACCTTGAAAATCAAAACAAAGGCATTTATTTCACTTAGACTATTTACCTAAGAATAGTCAAAGAGTCGGTCAGTTAGTCAGAAAAGTGACCCTATGGGGAAAAACAGGCTAAATAAGAAACTCCGCGGACACTCTTTTCAAAGCTTCATGCTTTACAAAAACTTAGTCACATTATTTTTAGTGCTTACCAACAATTATCCAGTAATTTCCCCAAATACCTAATTCCCAAAACTGTTAGCAACTCCCAAGTAAACCCGGTAGTCGGCCTTTGTACATTAATAATGAAAGTTTTGCGACACTGTTCCCAGTCTTATTTGCTTACGTAATTAGTGCTTGAAGCTCGGCTGGATCGTATGTAGCTACCCTTCTGGCTAATGTCGGTGGAAATCGAGGAAAATATACCGTAATGGCGACCAGTCCCAGCTTCGCATTGGTATGACAAATCAATGAAATTCCCGTCTTTGTTCTTCTGTATTTATGAACATATGAGCCATCCCCTTAATGCTTCGAACACACGTAATCCGAGACACAATAGAAAGACAATAGCAGTGCGACAGCCGGCTGCCGGTTGGTCGACAAGAGTTTAAACATTGCATTGAAGTCAGTTGCGTAGTTTTAAAGATCTAAGCTTATATAGGGACAGGATAGACTAACAACAGAAAGCGACTTTTTATACTAAGTAGTGATACAAACAAGCTAATATTTTAAATATTATGTTTACTTTTTGTTTGAAAATGCACATAAAGGAAAAATTCCAAAAAGAAAATGAGGCAACTTTAAAAAAAAGGAAATATAATTTTTTTTTTGGGTTTTTGTTATAAAATTGCATTTAATTTTTATACTCTGTATAAATAGCGAAAAGCATCCACATACATAATAGCCATAAGTCAAAATAAACTGTGAAAAGTTATCTAATACAATAAGCGCCGCTATTTTCATAAAATGTCCCCTAAACCATTCACAAATCGTGTTGATTGTGACAATCCTATACCAGCTCGTAAAGCTGATATGAATCGTGACAAAAACAAAATACAACACTAATCTATGCCATTTATACTAATATTATAGGTACGAAATAAAGTCTGTCCGTCTGTACATCTGTTACTCTTTTATGGCTATACCAGGTTTTGTGAAATTTCAGACAGAGCGAGCTGGAACTCCAAGGAAAGACTTAGGTTACTTTCCAAATAAGATTTAACAATTATATATTTTTTGTAATGATGGAAATCACGAAATTACTTCTCCCGCCCTGGCCGAGTCGGAAGGGAGTCTCATACTCTTACTGACTCAAACCCACCCTTGTTCCTTCGGTTGCCCTTTATGTTCCGGGGACCAAGATTTAATATCATCAATGCGAAAGTAACTTTGTGTGTCTATCTCTCTAGTTTAACAGCAAAACCACTGATCGATTTTAAAGATAAATAAGCTCATGTGTACTTTCTAAAGTTTATCGTGGGCATCACTGACATCCCGTGCCTCGAAAGCACGCAAATCCGTTGATCCCAGTTGTCATGTCGTAACGGGTAGTCAAAAGCCAGAAAGTCTGACCAGTCTAACCGTGTTGCCCAGTCACTGAGTTGTGGAGGTCTGGTAGGCAGCCGCTTCACGTAAAACACTGGTATCCACCTGATTCCGGTTAGGTTGGAAGCTGACCCCAACATAGTTGGGAAAAGGCTAGGGCGATGATGATGAAGCTAGAACTCAAAGAAAGGATTCTACATTCTCTTCTAATGGATAAAAAACATTCACACAGATAAAATCGATGGCAAAGGTAGTCTAAAAAAACAAAGCTTTCACTTTAATACCTATGTTTTTCATGCATAAATTATTATCGGAAGTAAATATTTTTGTTTTGAACACTGTAACATTACTGTATGGAAACATCATTGTCGCCGTACGAATATTATTTTCAAATACAATTTTAAGACCGAAAATCCTTTTGTAGGTTTAAAATTTCCAATTTTGTTGGAAATTTCATGTTGAACTTTTAAATTCTGTTGTAGTTTTAGTAAAATATTGAGTAAACAAATGTTTTTTAATGGCTTTAAATAAAACGTAGTTAGTACCGATTTACACATTGTATTCTCAAGTAATTTGTTCAAAATTCGGAAAGGCCTACTAGATTTTTTTACTTCTAAATAAATTGGCTTAAAGTGGTGGTATTCCCACTAAAAAACTAGAAAACTACAAAAGTGTACAAAATTTTCATTCTATAACACACTCACAAAACATCTTTACAAGATTTTCCGCATAACCAACTCAAGTAAATAATGATAATTTGCTAGAACCAAGTTTACAAATAGGCTTTCAGTGTGTGGCAGCCCTGAAAAGGATTACAGGGATCACTGATCACCCATAAGCCTTTAGTTACATCGATATGCTGTTAACCAACACACATGCATAAGTTAGAGTATAAACACACCACATGTTCCTGTGTGTGTGCAACACTAATGACGTGATTGGGGGTGTGTGCGTGTGCTGTAGGGTGTGTGAGTGTGTAATTGGATTTTAGTGTAAGTAATCGTGTTCTGTTTATTTCGCTTTGATTGGTTTGTGTAGCGAATTACGTATTGTGTGTCTTGTCAGATGAGAGGAGGTCTTGGATATGAATTTGTAAGTACTTATCTAGCTGTTGCGGTTGGCTTCGTTTCGCGTTTTGAAAATTTTATTCAGACTTTTATTAAAATTTGTTAGAGATGAAATATCCAAGAATCTTTTCCGTAATCATAGTTAGTAATTAGCACACAAAGAGTTTATATACGAACACACGTGATTTGAAACACAATAGAAAGACAATAGCAGCCCGCCAGCCGGCTGTTGGTTGGTCGTTGAAAGGTTAAGAAGGTTTGCATTTTAATTCACACAAGAATGCGATTTTTTAGGTTAAAAAAAACATGTAAAATAAACAATATACTGATCAGTTTTTAACATATTAAGTTTTCTACTGCGCGTCACAGGATTTTTGTAACGTCACTGTACAATATTCGTTCAATTTTACAACCCCTCTTGGAGCAACAAGCGAATTTTTCTAGGTATACAAAAGTAACCATCACACGTTATTAAAATAAGCATTGCATTAAACTGAATAAAAACTTTTACACCCAACACGCAACCCACATTATTACTAATAACAGCAACTCCGAATTCCTCACCACTAAGCATGCAAGGAAACTAAAGCCCCCACCCCACTTGCTGGAACTAACACTAAATTGTTACACACGGTGACACAAGTGCAAACTATAGTGCATCAAAGTTGACTAAGGTCTTAATTAGTCGAAGTTCGATAGGCTTCTTGTGTTAGGTCAGCATTACCTGGAGAGTTCTTAATTAAAATTTAGCTTCACTTCGGTAATGAAGTGATATAACTATTTTAGGTAGCCATTTTCTTTGAAGTTTTGCTGGCGTGGTCATTTCTTGGAAAAGGGTGTGTGTGTGTGTGGTGGGTGTGTTTTGTTTTTAGTATAAAAGTATGGGGCGTGGGGATTGATTAAGAATCTTATTTTTTTTACTAAAATGGTGTAGGTGTGTTGTGGGTGTGTTTTGTTTTTCGTAGAGTATGATAGTCAAAGTCAAATTCAAAACGTTTATTTCCATTAGACCATGGAGGCACTTTGGAACGTCAATTACATAAAAAAAAATGATTCTAGTCGCCCATTCCAAAAGGCAGTAGAGATAATGTGTAGGAAATTGGTTAAAAATCTTCTTTTTTTTCTTTTTTTTTTCAATAATTTGCAGTGACACGGCATCAAAGTTGACTAAGGTCATAATTAGTCGAAGTTCGATAGGCTTCTTGTGTCAGGTCAGCATTACCTGGGGACTTCTTAATATAAAATTTAGCTTCACTTCGGCAATAAAGCTATATTTGATACTAATTATTTCATGTAATTTTCTGCGTAGTTCGGCTGGTGAGGCCGGTTCTAGGAAACTGGTGTGGGTGTGTTTTGTGTTTCGTAGAACATGATAGAATATTCCAGTATGAGCAACTATATTTGAACATCAATATTCACCAATTAAAATGTGTTAAACGGGAATACTTCATCATAATAAGTTTGATTGGTTTATCATCTTCATTTTCTTTATCTGGCTTTACTATATCTCTATTTGGGGTCGGCTCTCTTAATTATTCTTATCAAAATTGTTGTCTTGTGGTTACTGGACAATATAATAAATAAACACGATAGAAATACAAGACAAAACAAAAAATAAATACGATACAAATATGTTTTGAAGAGTCTCGTCTATCTCTATACAAAGCTATCTACTTTTTGGAACAAGCAACTTGCTTCTATTTCATGATTGTGCGTCTTTTTTGACTATTCAAAAGTACCTAAAAATATGGTCCAATTGAAGTAATCCTTTGGCGACAAAGTTTACATGGATTGCTATTATACTTAAGTTTTTTTTTGCATAAAAAGCACCTGTCAAAATATGTTTTTTAAACACTGACCGCTTACTTTAAATACATGCAAATGTAAATTAATGTGAACACTGTTTTTATATAAAATGTACATGTAAATTATTTTAAAATTGCTAATTGAGTAGGTTAATTTTTTATCAAAAATAATTGAGAAAGACTTTAATTTTCTTGAAGGTTTTGTTGTTTAACTAGTAGGAGTAATCTCCGGAACTTATGAACCAATCTATGTTAATATTACTTATAAAGTTGAAGAATTTATTTGAATCTTAGGAAGTACTGTATTAATTTTTTTTTGTGTTGGATAGCCTATATGAAAAGGAAATAACACCACGCTACGTCCTACGGGGGCGGAGTAATAACCAAAGAATGGGTGAAACAAAACATTCTAATTTGAAACATTTGACTTCAAATCAATGATGTTATAAGTAAAAAAGTGTAGATAGGTTACCAAAATTCAAAATTCAAAGCATTTATTTCACTTAGACCATTTACAGGTACTCATGAATTGTCAAAGAGTCGGTCGGTTAGTCAGAAAAGAAAAGTGACGCTAATTGCCTGTTCCAAAACGTAGATCTCTATGGAGAAGAACAGGCAAGAAACTCCACGGACACTTTTAAAAAAAATTATGTTTTACAAAATCTTGGTTACATTTTCTTTTTGTTGCTTCTACATGTGAAAACAATGTAAGTACCTATGTAACAAAATAAACAAATACAAAATTATACCCAAACGAAATTCCATCTTCAAAAACGGCACACTAACGCACACATACATTACACGTCAAAGTAGGATGACATGATTGAAGTAGTGCGAGTGAAAAAGAGATAAACGTCAAATGTCAACGCGATACTTAGTATCATGTTTGTCTAACTTTTAATGTGCCACTTTTTGACTGCATATAACCTATCTACACTTTTTTACTTATAACATCATTGCTTCAAATGTTGTTGAACGTATATAATTTCCAATTGCTATATGCAAATCGTCGTTGTTAAACCAAAATCTGCTATGAGTCGTTTTTTGAGAGCACTTAGTTCTTGTATAAATATCAGTAGTCAAAATCATGAAATCTTAAAAAACGGTATATAGTAGATTTTGGTTTGACAACGACGAACTACCAAAAACTACGTGCCGATGACGAATCCGAGGGTAAAAGCTAATCCGTACTAATATTATAAATGCGAAAGTAACTCTGTCTGTCTATCTGTCTCTTCTTCACGCCTAAATCACTGAACCGATTTGAATAAAATTTAGTACAGATTTGGTCTGGGACCCGAGAAAGGACATAGGATAGTTTTCATCCCGGGAATGGGAACAATTTTTCCACGCGGATTAAGTCGCGGGCGAAAGTTAGTTTACTATAACTTCTTTCTAGAAAACTCGATAAAATTAACACTTTCCTTTAACCTGATTACAAACAGATACATAAATGTATTCTGTGTGTATATAGAGCAAGAAGAAGCTCTGATTTCCATAAACACATAGCAATCAGTAGGTTCGAACAACAACGGAACACAATATGTTAATTTAATTAAATAAACTTTTATTAACACAAATGTGGAGAATCTTCTCGAAGGAAATACTATTCTTTGTTAATGTATCTACAATTTAGTGGTAATTTGAAAGTGGTGCCGATTCTCTTGTGCACAAACTAACGTAAATTTACATTAGGTGCATCTTTCTCTTTCCTTTTAATTAAGAAAAGGACAGAAGATCAATTATTAGTTAAGTCCTGTCAAATTTAGACACTCCATAGATAATTTAGACGCAATTTAAAAACATGGCGTCTAAATATACGTCAATTTTCATCAGGTGCTGTCTAATTTGACAGGATTAAACTAAAATGTATCTTCTGTCCTTTTCTTTAAGAAATGGAAAGAGCAAGATGCACTTAACTTAAATTTACGTTAGTTTGTGCACAAGAGAATCGGCACCAATATGTAATTTGAAAAAACGTAAAGAGACAGGTCATTTGGTGGTCAACGCACGGCCAAAATTACTGAAGCTAAAAATATGGAATTGAACAGTAGTTTCTTTTTATGTCATCGAGGTGCACTAAGTTACTTTTAAAACTTATCGTTAACCCCCTTACGAAGTAAAACAGGACACATAAAGCGGACCCGTAGGAAACAGCTTGTTAATCTTTCGACGACCAAGCGACAGCCGGCTGTCGCGCTGCTATTGTCTTTCTATTGTGTCTCGAATCACGTGTGTTCGAAGGTTTACAAATAAACTTCTAAACTAAGATTGCTCATAGCCAAACCAGTTCCTTCATTTTAGAAACTTCTAGCTTTTGCCCGCGACTTCGTCCGCGTGTAATAATAGTTCCCGTTCCCGAGGGATTTCCGATATGAAAACTATCTTTATATGTCCTGTCTCGGGTCCCAGACTATATCTGTACCAAATTTCATTCAAATCGGTTCAGTGGTTTAGGCGTGAAGAAGAGACAGACAGACAGATAGAGTTACTTCCGCATTTATAATATTAGTACGGAAGTACGGATTTTCGCAGTTTAAAAAAACTTTGTAAAGTTTATGTCCTTACCAGGTGCTGACGGCGTTCGATAGGAAATTCAAGACTATCAATCCATGAGCTGTTAGAAATGTACATTTTCCTTCCGATATAATCCTTCATCTAAGCAGAAAAGGCGTGTCCATCTCATTTACATATACAAAGCAATTCCGTGGTTGCGGACAAGGGTGGGTGTATATTGTGTAACCAGCTTATGTAAAGCTTATCGTAGTAAGCGTTCTACTTATGGGGTTTGTGTTATGCCAACAAGTTTGACATAACTGCATCTTTTGTGAATTTATTTATATCTAGTATACAATTTTAACCTTTCAAAGAGTAAGCGACAGCCGGCTGTCGCGCTGCTATTGTCTTTCTATTATGTCTTGAATTGTGTTAGAAGGTTCAGGGACACTTTAAAACGTCAATAACAAAAGCAAAACAAATAATCTAGTTGCCCGTTCTGAAAAGATGTTTCAAGCACCACCTTGTTATGATAGCATTATGTAAAAACTTTTTTCAAAAAAATAATAACCGCCTTCAAAAACTAAACACCATCAGTCAGTGGCTTCTGTTCTGCCAGTCAATTTGTGTTGCCACAGAAATCCGATTTTTTTTGAAAAAAGTTTTTATTTATTACTTTTTAGTGTCGACTCCCAATGTTTGACTGTGTATTTAAGTATCTTTCAAAGTAAAAAAAATAAAAGCACACATCGTCTATGAATATTTCGTCAATTTTTTTTGTTCTTGTTGAATTTTTCGAGAAGCACTGAACCGATCGCCACAAATTTATATAGGATCACCCCTGAATCATGACTTAGCAAACAAAAAAGAACCATCAAAATCCGTTAACAATTAACGGAGATATCGCGTAACAAACATACAAAAAAAAACATACAGACAAATTGAGAACCTCCTCCTTTTTTGAAGTCGGTTAAAAAGGTGTAAATAGGTTATATGCAGTTAGTATGTGGCACTGAAAAATGTAGTTATTATACCAAATTGACTAAATAATTTACCTTTTTCAGTAGCATCCTCCATCCTTCCAAGCAGTATGTATCTCCGTACCTTATCAGAGGTTATGTAAGCGGTCATACTCGGTAATCTAGCCATGTTACCTAACTCTGGTTATGTCAGCTACCTGCCCTAATACTCAGAGAGTTTGCTAGTACTTTAGTTTTGGTACTTTCAACTTGGTTGATCTGCTTTTGTTTTTTAATAGCCTTAGTCTGAAATAAGGTATACTATATCTAACGCTAAGGTCATTTGATGGCTAGTAGTAGTGATAGTAAGTCTGATTCTATAGAACCAGGCGGTATTATCATAATTATTTAAAAATAAAAATAATAATACCAGCCTAACACTGTCCCACTGCAGGGCAAAGGTCTCATACAGTGAAGGCACGAGCATTGATCACCACGCTTGCTTAAGCCGGATTGGCGATTTCAGACTTATATTCACTACAAGTCCAGGTTTCCTCACGATGTTTTCCTTTACCGATGTCTGTGATGTCTATGATAATCTTTAGAAAGTACATATGAATTGAAAAAGTCACATTGGTACTTGCCCGGATTCGAACCCACAAACACTTGCATAAGAGGCGGCCGCCTTAACCACTAGGCCATCACGACATTTTTTTTTATACCTAATTATTAGTTACAAAAATATATCTTGGGATAACTCACACAATATGAACTTTGAGAGCGAAACAGTAACCAAAAACAAACGATAAAGAGAAAAAACTCTACATAGGTTTACAACCAAACAGGTTTTAAATTCTTCGCATTTTTTATTTTATTTGTTTCACGACAAATTGAAAATGAAGTATAGTCATCTGTTTTCCCTATTTGCCGCCATTTTATATTCCATTGTACTTTCACGATAAAATAAACGTTATTACGATGGCCGTAACATCCAAAATTGCTCGACATTTCATCTTCACAACAACGAATATATTGAGTTGTGGCACACGGCAGGCATATATAAACCTATAAAAACATTACGCTGTAATTTTAAGAACTTTATTACTGGCGCATAAAGTAGAAAGTCGTTTGTTATTGATAATGAAAATGTAATTGGTATATATTGTTTAAGGTTTATTAAATGAAATATATCACAATTGCCTTTATTTCTTTCAGGGTAATGTAGGCCTTATTATTCTTTTATAGTTTGATTCCACACAAATCATTTGTTAGAATGGATTATTATTATAATAAATAACTACCCCTGTCATAATACTCGTTTAGTCTACATTTGACAGATTCTACTTTTGACATCATAGTCTACATATGACAGATTCTACATTTGACAGATTCTACATTTGAGAGATTCTACATATGACAGATTCTACATATGACAGATTCTACATTTGACAGATTCTTTATTAGAGATTTTTAAAAAAGTGAGACAAGTGAAATAAATAAATATCCTTGGACAACTTATACACGGTTACCTGATCCCAAACTAAGCAGAGCTTGTACTATATGGTAACCAGACAACTGATAAACATACTTATATAATTTATAAATACATACATACGTTTAGTCTACATTTGACAGATTCTACTACTCCATACCTGCTATAATAAACCATACTAATTATAAATTTATTTACCTATAATTATAAAAGTGTAAGTAAATCTTTCTGTCTGTTATGCTGTCACAAATAAACTGCTGACACGATTTTGATGAAATCAGTTACGAAATCAGAAATGGCGTTGTTAACTCACCTAATTCAAAGTGGTCACCGGTCCATAGACATCTGCAATACCAGAGACATCGCTAATGCGTTACCATCCCAGAGATGAAATGTCTCATATGCCTGTTATTACACCGATGCCTATAGCTTTTACACAGAACATAGCATTCTGCTTTGGTAATTTCTCTGAATAAGCTTCTTCATAAAAAGCCATATTTATGTTACTTTCAGTTGTAATGTTGATATTAATTAAAGTAAAAATATCAACGTATGACGTCTTTAGGACGGGCCTATTTTATTTATTTATTTATTTTATTACAGTCGGAAAACAAACAGTATTAACAGCTAAACAAACAACGTATTATGCAACCAATTTACCAATTACATGTTTTCACATTTAATTATCTATGAAGAGCATGCTTGAAACAGAAAAATAAAAGTTAAGTAAACTGTACACACTATAAAATTAAGTTTTTTCGTGCAAAATAGAACAGTTATCGTCCAGTGTTTAGTAAGAATTCTATTAAATACTAGCGGCTTAGTAACGAACAAGTCAAGTTCAGAAAAGTCAATCAGATTATTGTAGGACTTTGCGCATCTTATAAAGAACGAATTCTGTCTGTAGTTTGTGTGGCAGCGGGGAACGTTAACGTTACTATGGGTCTAGTAGTTAGTGACCCTGACTGGTAAGCAAGTCGTGGATTCAATCCTACCCAAGACAAACTTTGTGTGCTGAGCATGTTTGGTTGCTGTCTCTGGGTGTAATTTACCTATAATATTATATGTTTATAAACTATACATATAAGTACTCGCTGCCTCCCGCGGTTTTACCCGCGTTAAAAATGTTAAGGGTGAACACCCTTATCACTTAGGGTAAACGGTAAAGCCGTTTTGGAAGAAACTAACATTGTGACACAAGAATTTTTAACCGACTTCTAAAAAAAGGAGGAGGTTCTCAAATCGGATGTTTGTATGTTTTTTTTTTTATGTTTGTTCGCGCATATCTCCGTCGTTTGCCAACCGATTTGAACAATTATTTTTTTGTTTGAAAGGGTAGACTTCCCAAATGGTCCCATTGTCATCAGGTCCAGGATCTGATGATGGTATCATGCCGAAATCGAGGGAACTCCTCAAATTTTATAGAAAAACGTATTTTTTTTAAAGCTACTCCAAAACGTAGTTGGGACTTTAACTAAAAAGTAAAAAATAAAAATCTTTTTCCAAAAAAAAGATAACCGACTTCAAAAACTAAAAGCTCTAAAATAACTATTTCGGAAGTCGGTGGCAAGGCAACACAATTCGACCGGCAGAAGAGAAGCCACCGACTTCCGAAATAGTTATTTTAGAGCTTTTAGTTTTTGAAGTCGGTTATCTTTTTTTTGGAAAAAGTTTTTTTATAGATAAGATGTATATCAGATGTCTAGTTACTTATAACACAGGCTTTGCCTAGCTTGGGTTCAGGTCGTGTGTGATTTGTCCCAACATTTATTATTTATTTATCACTATTAAGCGGAATAATCTTTCTAAGCTATTTCACGGTCCAGGTGGCATAGTCTTAAATGAATAAAATCATCTGCATTAATTTAATATCACGTCTAATTGCACACACCTAGTAATGAATAAACAATTGAATATTAGTGTAATTCAGTGCGGCTTAGTTATCTAATTGGTCATCTGTATGTGATAATTGATTCTATTCTAATTTGTAATTGACTGGATTGTGAAGGAATGTCCTAGGATTAAGGCAGAAATTATCATCATCTCCCTAGCATTTTCCCAATCGTGTTGGGGTCGGCTTCTGCTCAATATCAATGTTAACGTGAAACAACTGCCTATCAAAATGGTTGAGCTATTTGGTGCCGATCCATACGTCATGTTCGTGAACGGGCGCTGTCTGCCGAGACTGGTCATCTCTTAGCTGCCACAGTTTTTTTAAGTAGTATCATCATCTCCCTAGTCTTTTTCCCAATCGTGTTGGGGTCGGCTGCCAGCCTAACCGGATTCAGCTGGATACATCAGTGTTTTACGTGGAGCGACTGCCTATCTGACCTTCACAACCCAGTAACTGGGCGACCCGATACCTCTTGGTTAGACTGGTCAGAGTTTCTGGCTAACCAGTAACGGCTGTCAAAGTTCTACGAATGACAACCGAGACCAACGGCTTTACGAGCTTTCCGAGGCACGGGATGTCAGTGATGTCCAAGATAAACTTTAGAAAGTACATATGAATTGAAAAAGTCACATTGGTACTTGCCCGGATTCGAACCCACAACCTCTTACACACGAAGCGGGCGAATTATCCACTGGGCCATTACGACATCCTGTAAGTAGTATAAATATTAAAATTTGTTTTGTTTATTTTAATATTTCTAACATGTACGACTTGTTACGTTGTTCTCACATAGTACCTTAGATTCAAAATTTTTTTGTGATCTATTGATTTTAAAAGAGTGTCCATGGAGTTTCTTGTTCGCTCTTTTTCATGGGACCTACTTTTTGGAACGAGCAACTAGCTTCATTTTTCTGACAGACTGACACCTTGACGATTCAAAAGTACCTGTAAATGGTTTATTTAAATAAAATAGTATTGGGTTTGAGTATCAGACATCTACAATCCATTTACTGGGTAACGATACTTGCCTAAGTAAAACTGATGAAAAGGTTATCCTATCGTATCGACTGTCCAAAAATCTATGAGTGACAACCTTTTTTTTTTTTTTTGGTGATTGGGAAATCATCCATTGACTGCTCCCGTCCTGGGTGCGGCGGGAGGGCGTGTCAGACTCTTACTGACTAAAACCCACTCATGTTCCTTCGATTGCCCTTTATGTTCCAGGGTCACGGTAACTATTATAAACATTCCGCAACCCCGGCAGGCGTTGGCCCTAAGGGGCCCCCTTCCTGTGCTGACTCCTTCTCATTGAGGCGCGCGTGGAACACTAACGCGCCGTCGACGCGGTCCTGGTCCTAGCCGGGCGGCGAGCTACCCATCGCTCGCCATCCGCAGAACCGCGATGAGTGACAACCTAGACCAACGGTTTGAAATGCTTTCCGACACACGGGATGCCAGTGATGACGAGTATACATTGGAGCATTTGTGTAATGCTCGCGGCATTACATAAATCATTGCTGGCGTCATGCTTACTACGAGTGAATATTTATTTTTATCGATCCATGTAAAACTGGCATTCACTTGGCTCCCTTAAAAATTTAAACCCCAACATAGTTAGGAAAACAGTGATGAAAATGTCGTTTTTAGGACTTATTTTGGACATCACAAACATCATAGACGTGATCGGCGACTTTATCAAATTCTCCATATGTATGTATCGGTCACTAATTAACAATTACCTTACATTATATTTGCATAACAATTAACTGTCATGGATTTCCGTAAGTAACGCTTGATTACTAACTTAACAATATTCCACGAAGCATATCAACGCATAATCTCCAAATTTTAATTACACATAATACCGCTGTAGTTAACAATAAATAATTTACATACATATTATTAATTAATAATTTATCTGTGGAACTCACAAAGGGACCCTTTCACCCGAAGGATTAATAGTATAGCCCAACCAAATTGAAATGTACGCATTGTGTGCCAAAACTCGTTTGTGGAGGGCCGTTGAAATTTGGTCGGTTTACAATTTCAATTTAGTTTGGATCAGAGCTGAAATTACGTAAATGCAAATAGAGATAGTGGAAACAGAAATAATTGATAAGGCTTTAGCACCGACTGTTGTTTCAGGGTAGTTATGGCTAAATTGATAACGGACTTTGTTACTCCAGGATTTGAATTGGGTCTTTTGTATAGGACGTTAATTGTGTTCTGAGGACTAGAGATAAAGAAGACCTTTTTATTGTCCAGTTTTTGTATAAAAAGATAGTTGAATTTATTTGGAGTGAATACAAAAATAAACAAGTTCTATGAATCTAGATTTTACAATTAGACAATTTTTTTTTTCTAGACATTATAGCGATGGTTCGAGAATATGCTGCGTTTAAATTGAACAAAAATCAAACAGCAATATCTTTAAATTCATAATTTAGTATGGATGTATGGAGGGATAAAAAAATTCCAATTAAATGTAATTTTTTTGGGAAAAGACGTAGGAAATTGGAATCAAACACACTCCAAACCAATACCTGTATATCATATAAATATTTACCTTATTCGGGAATAGAAACGGTTTAATTTCGTGATAAATCCATTTAACTACAGAGTATAAAACAAAGTCGCTATCCTCTGTCTGTCCCTATGTATGCTTAGATCTTTAAAACTACGCCACGGATTTTGATGCGGTTTTTTTAATAGATAGAGCGGTTTCTTAAGAAAGGTTTATATGTATAATACATGCTTATTATAGTAGAAAAAAGCCGGGATTTTTAAAGATTTGTAACACCCGTGGGAAGCTGGGGCGGGTCGCTAGTTAATATTATAAATGTGAAAGTAACTCTGTCCGTCTGTCTGTCTCTTCTTCACGCCTAAATCACTGAACCTATTTGAATGAAATTTGGTACAAATATAGTCTGGGACCCGAGAAAGGACATAGGATAGTTTTCCTCCATCCCCAGGAAACGGGAACTATCAATCCACGAGGACGAAGTCGCGGGCAAAAGCTAGTTTGAATATAAATTAAAGTGGCTTTTAATGCAGACTGTACCAACAAAGTTCCACATGATAACCGTAATACTCTACCTAAATACTCTCTATAAATCAAATTAGTGTAAACTATTAATTAAAATGGCCGCTAAAACTATTAATCTCGTTAGGACCCGATTACCAATTTGCATTAATAATAAGATAATTCTGTACCAATTTGATGCTGCGATTAAATATATTGATGCAATGGCAAATAAATGTTTAGTGGATAATTTATGTTGTAAAACTGAAATTCATGTTAGTCTGAGTGTTTAATAGAGTTTAGCCTTTCGACGACCAAGCGACAGCCGGCTGTCATGCTGCTATTGTGTTTCTATTGTGTCTCGAATCACATGTGTTTGAAGGTTTAATGTAGCTTTTTCAGTTCTTGTCATTTTTGTCTCTGGGATAAGAATGCCTCTGGGATAAGAATGCCTCTGAGTTGGAAATGCCTCTGTGAAGTATTGCATATGTCTATAGGCTCCTGTGGCCACTTTTAATCACGTGGGTTGCGATTTTATTTGCCATTTAAAAATTAATATACTTTTATAAAACGTTAAGAAACTTGAACTTTTATTTTAATTTTTTTAACACATAAAGATTTTTCAATGATTACCTTTATTCTATACACAAAAAGAAACTTTACTTCTTTGTAATAATAGTGTAGATATAGGTCCGAAATTCCCAATCCGCCATGAGCAAGCGTGGTGATCACTGCTTGTGCCTTCTCTGCATTAGTTTAACCTTTCGACGACCAAGCGACAGCCGGCTGACGGGCTGCTATTGTGTCTCGAATCACGTGTATTCGAAGGTTTAAAAGAGGCTTTCCGCTGCAGTGGGATAGTAATAGGCTGGTATTATTATATTCTACCTAAAAACAGGTAAAGGCTAGGCCGATGATGATGACATCATGTTTGTTTGTCAAGAAAAGTTAGTCATTTTTTATTATTAAAACCAAATTCAATATTATTTAATATCCATTTAACCAAGTATTTGTTAAATTCAACCAAGCAAAAGTTAATATTGGTAATAATTTAAAGTGTGATAGTTAAATATTGGCACAGATAATAAATCGTAGTTTGCATGGGGTCGGTAATTAAGTGTTTTACGAGTGTTTGATTAAATTAACTACGCTCCAGGGAGTGCTGTAATTGTTATTGATTGAAACCATTTTCAAAAATATAATAGCCATTAATGCGGACTTCTTTTTTTTGTAGTGGTGTTAAAAATGTCATACTTTTTGCTTCAACAATACTATTAAAAAAAAAGTTAAGAATCTTCCGATGACGCACTTATACAACATGTCCCGGAATAAACGCACACCACCAGACACCCCAATTAGAATATTATGTTATAATCATAATACATACACTGAATTTTTATTATTATGTTTAAAACACTGTTTTTTGACGTGACAACGTCTTAAATTAGGTTGCGGCTGGGAGTCACTTATGAAAAAGTGTAACGCTCGGTAACGTTACGATGAGTCACCGAACGAGAGAGAGGCCCGCCGAATGCCTTGCGTCTCTCTCCCACTCAACTATGATCGGTAAAAGACGTTGTCACGTAAAATCTTCGCCCGTAAAACCGACTTTACAGGCAACCATTTTTTTTTTTATAAATTAGTTGTACAGATTGTGGGAGAAAATTATAGTCATATTACAAATCTACGCATGCACACAGTCGCACTTGCATAAGGGTCTAGCGTAGTAGGCATTTCATCCATTTTAGTTTGTTTTGACTGTACAGCGGAAGTGTGACAGCAGTTTACGTAGTTTTAAATATTTTTGGGATAAAATATTACCTATATTAAAAATTACAAAAATCGATTCAGTAAACGACTCTGAACCAACTATTTTCATAATGTGCATTAATTCAGTTACACATTGTATATTAGAGGTACCAGTAGGATTTGATTTTTTTTTTCTACACTAGGTATCGCCCCCGTTAATGCCGATACTTCCATTCCCTATTTCACCCCTTTAGGGTTGGAATTAAAAAAAACATTACTTTGTGGTTATCTATTTTCTATTATTTTTTAATTAACCGTTTATATATCAATTACAGCCAGGTTTATGAGCAACAGGCTAATAGGAATAGGCTACCTACGAATGCGAAGCAGTAACCAAAAACACGGGTGAAACCGACGGAAACAGCTAGTATTCAGATACAACTGTTCCAACCAATCTATTTTCTACAAAAAACTAGCGGAAAAGACAAATACTTTTGTCAGACATGCTTTGGACAAACTTTTAATGATATCGAAAACTGTAACTAAGGGAAAGAGATGGAACTTACAAAACTAGTGTTCCTATGTACCTGTGTGTAGGTTTGTTTGTAACTATGTAAGAATAGGATTTGTCGAAGACTTGTTTGTTCGTTCATTTAACCATAGACATTCATACATTTATTCATTCATATATATTTGTACTATGGCTTACTGAATTCATTACTGTCACTATCCAAAACGTTGCTAAATTGACTTTTTAATGCCATCTGCTTGAAAACACAGAAATACGAACCTAAACGCGCTTACATCAGATTCAAAGTGTCACTTAGACAAAATAAAATAAAATTATTGAAGTAAAAGTGACACTTTAATGTAAATAACTATAAAGTGTAAATTAAAATTAAATTTATTAATTTTTGCTCACTTTGAGATACAAAACTAAATTCATAATTTCTTTAAGAAGAACGACTTCATTGTGCATGGATTCTTATGTATCACTTGAGCTCATATCACCAAAAAAACGTTTCTTGTCTGTCCTGAAGAGTTGACTTTTTTTGATAGTGACAGTATTGGATTAACGGTGCGATATGATATCCCACATCATGACCTATAGGCGCACGCAGTGATCGAAAATACAGGCAACGCCGCGGGGGACAGCTAGTACACATTTACAAAATGCCCCAATTCCCAAATAAATGGACTGCACCCAATCCATTGCGCCGTGCCGCAGTGTTTGATGTCCAATGCAGTTAGTGCGACATGCATTGGACGTATTACTGATGTTTATAGTCGCCTAGAGTGACCGACAACGACAAATTGGTCCGGTTTCATCTCAACTTACATGACTCGTGTTGGTCGCATTACTGAATTGAATTTGAAGTAGGTACTGTTTTTTGATATGTTTCTGATAATACATTTTGATATTTTATTGATATTTTTATACCCTTAGGCAAAAAGACGGATGGTTCGGTGTCAGAATTCAAATCTTTTTGTACTAATAATAAAAGTACCTACAATTATATTATTTTCTTAGGAACTATGCATATTTAGCACCATTTGCGTTTCGCTAAACAATTCTAGTCACACTTACATGGTTTCTTTTAGCCGCGTTCAGCGTTAGTCAAAAGCTGAACCGCCGCCGGGGTTGCGGATTGTTTATAATAGTTACCGTGACCCCGAAAAATAAAGGGCAACAGAAGGCACATGAGTGGGTTTGGTCAGGAAAAGTCTGACACGCCCGCCCTCCCGCCGCACCCAGGACGGGAGCAGTCATTTGATAATTTCCCACTCCCCAAAAAAAAAAGCTGAACAGCCGCGGAAAATTGAACGGACACGAACGCGTCTTCATAAAATAAACCGTTGTTTTCTATGAACATAAGCTGAATAGCGCTGAATAAATGTGCGTAGTCGCTTAAGCTTTTTTTTTTTGGGGACTGGGAAATCATCGAATGACGTCTCCCGTCCTGGGTGCGGCGGGAGGTCGTGTCAAACTTTTACTGACTAAAACCCACTCATGTTCCTTCGATTGCCCTTTATGTTCCGGGGTCACGGTAACTATTATAAACATTCCGCAACCCCGGCGAGTCCCTAAACGTGACAGCTGTTTTCATTTTTCGCTGAACACGGCTGATAGAAGCTAAACTGTATAAGTGTCATTCTGAAGCTGAAAGTGTGCCAAGTCCCTTATTATTTCTACACCACATTATACTTGGAAGACAAATCCTTAAGGTATTATCTGAATCCGCATAATCAGAATTAATAATTACAACCAGGCTTACGTGATAATGTATCCGTTCCAATCAGTTTCGTCTACCGCACCTGAATTTCAGATGAGATGTTTACCTGCAACAAGAGACATACGTTAATACATGATATTTATACATTAATTATGAAGATAGTTTTGGATGAATACATAATGAGACGCTCTGCTAAATTGATTATTTTTTTAGATGGAAATATCTACATCCGTATCCATAATAATTAAAAAGAAATCAAAATGATGGTAATGATATATCTAGACGCCACGGGCTCATCACCATCCCCAATTCCCCAATTCATTTAATAAATCAATACACAAGTCCGCATCGGGAATATCCCTGTAGCTACATCAGTTTTTATAACGACTTAATGTATGATATAGGTGATTATTGATGGTTATGATACACCACGAAGCCAAAACGCCACGTACTCATCACCATCCTAAATTCGTTTAACAAGTCAAGTCAATTGCAATTTTCCGGCCATCCAGAACACAAGCTTGCATTGTACATTAGCTCTGTAGCTGTAGATATTATCTCTGTAGCTATTTGTCCATCATAAAAAAAAATTATGGTAATGATATATCTAGACGCCACGGGCTCATTACCATCCCCAATACGGTTTAAAAAGTTGCCAGTTTAGTGGTTTAAGGTGAAAAAGCCTCTAAACTGGCAACTTTTAAATCCGTAAAGTAGGGCTTTATATAGATAATATATAGAGACTGATATCCAAAAAATTATACACCAAACTGCAAGACATCATCACTATTTCCAATTCGTTTAACAAGTCAATACAAGTCCGCAGCAGGTATTATTCCTGTACACCTGTATTTAAAATAACTAATATAAAAAGAAAAACCAAAATGATGGTAATGATACACCAAACTTCAAGAAATCATCACCATCCCCAATTCGTTTAACAAGTCAATATAAGTCCACAGCGGGCATTATCCCTGTACACCCACAAAACGACGGCAGATAGATTTTAATCATGACTTCACATTTAAGGCGCCCAATTTCGCGAGATAGGTTCGGTAGGGTAAACATGTTGTTGGTTTGTTGTGGAACAACATTTTGAGTCTTTTTTGCTTTAGAAGTTCATGTTTTTTTATAGATATTAGAAAATATTCTTACTAGTTATTGATATACTTTAAATTTAAAAATTGTTTGTAGTTTTAGGCAAATTGTATTTTAACTTATTTTAAAATCGAGGAACGGAGTCCTCGGTCAGTCTGACAAACAGAGAGACGCGCGAGTAATCTTAATAAAGGGTCAGTTTTTCATTCAAACTTATGGAGCTCATAAAACACATTTTGATATTGGTTAGCCATTCTATTTATATGTAGGACTAAATAAATTAAAGCAAGGGTTACAAAAAAAGTTAAATGACTAACAATGTTTCTATTTACTATGAATTACATTGTCACCCTACATCCCACACCCTCAGCGCTAATGTACTAAAATTTCATTCGCCTGTGAGTTTAAAGCAGACGAATGAAGCGCTTTTTTCAGTTAACTGTTATTACTCGATGTAAGTATACAGCGCTTTAGCGGATTTTATCGCAAACGACTCCATAAAATCTGGTTATCAAGTGTGTACTTATGTGTTATGTCAGTGTACAAGTGATCATGATTTTTCTTCACTAACTTTCCCCCGCAGTTTCACCCGCGTTAAGTCTTTGGTAAATGCTCCGTTCCCTGATGTTATGTCGTTTGTGTCATTCTGGTGCCTCTGGCGTCTTCAAAATCTGTTCAGTATTTTTTGCGTGGAAGAGTAACAAACTCCATACATCTGTCTCAAATTCATGTAGTTATTTTATACTATATAAAATAAAACGTCAGGCCTGATAGTGTAATGGTCAGTGACCCTGACAGCAAAGCTGGTGGTCGTGAGTTCGATTCCCACCCAAGACAAAGTTTGTGTGATGAGTATAATTGTTTGTCTTGTGTCTTGCAGTCTCATTGAAATATTTTCTTCCCAAATCATACCTATGAATGTTGAAAGTTATATTATAATGCATAAAAATTCTAATCAGACTCACACTAACCAAGTATCCATACTAATATTATAAATGGGAAAGTGTGTCTGTCGGTCTGTCTGTCTGTCTGTCTGTCTGTCTGTTTGTTTGTCTTTCTTTCACGGCAAAACGGAGCGATGAATTGACGTGATTTTTTGAGTGGAGATAGTTGAAGGGATGGAGAGTAACATAGGCTACTTTTTGTCTCTTTCTAACGCGAGCGAAGCCGCGGGCAAAAGCTAGTTTCTAAAATAAAGACGTTATCTCAACAAGAATCATCTATATAAGTAAACAGCCAATATATCACACAGTGTGAAAACATATTGGTGTTGTAAAAAAGATCTAATCTATCTCGCGTGAGAAGAGATCATTATGGCAGAATGTATCTTTGTACATAAGTCGTTTGTTTCAAATTGGGAGGCTGATTCATGAATCAGTCTTGTTGAAAAAGGGGGCGATTTTGAAAGAAATTGGGTTTTCAAAAGACGGGAAATCATTAAATGACTTCTCCCGCCCTGGGCGAGGCGGGAGGGAGTGTCAGACTTTCACTGACTAAAACCCACCCAGAAAAAAATACTTTTGATTCAGAGCGAAACTGATACGACTGGAACAACTCCAGATTCCAGTAGTTCTGTTTGTGGGTTTTCATGGTTTCGAAGTTAAATATTCCATTGTTTATTATCGAAGGTTTATATCAGATCTTAACAATGTTTTTTGAAAGACCAGCTCAGAAGTGTGATTTGAAAAAGAATCATTGCAAACACAAATTCCTACTTCCTACTAAAATTATAAATATGAAAGTATAATATATATGTGTGGATATTTCTTATTATTTTACGCAAAAACTACAAAACAGATTTTGATGAAACTTTACAGTATTTTAGCTTAAAAATCAGAATATGATATAAAGAGAGTAGTAACCAAAAACAAAACGCGGGTGAAACCGACAGGAACAGCTAGTACATTCATAAAAAAAAAAACTAAGCGAAGTAACGGCGTGACGTACATAAAATAAAAATCCTTGTCCAGTAATATTTTGCTCATTTATTTCCTAGGCCGTATGTTACGAAATAGTTAATGAAACGTGTCTTTTTATGTTCTTCATATACAAATATAACACGTAAATCTGTCCGTCTATCATGCCTAGGACGATTACCTAACGTTATGGCTTGCTATCAATCTTCAAGTACAAGTCGATTCGTTCAACCATATAGAAAGTTTATTCTTTTGGCAAATTATTCTCCCGTCTTCTTTAGTATAATATAGTGAATGGTTTTTATATAATACTAGCTGTTCCTCGCGGTTTCACCCGCATTACGTTAGGTTTTTGGTTACTGCTTCGCTCCCGTGGGACCTAGCGTGATATTATGTAGCCTACGTTAAATGTTACTCGTTGACAATGTAGCTTTCGAATGATGAAAGAATTTTTAAAATCAGTCCAGTAGTTTTTGAGCCTATTTATTACAAACAAACATACAAAGTTTACCTCTTTATAATATTAGTGTAGATAAGTTCTTTGTTTGTTTATTTGAAAGTGCTAATTTCTGAAAAAAAAATCTAGTAAAATTGAGATAACTTTTGGTTGGGATCCCTTCTTTTCGCATAATGTTCTTTGTCCTAATATACTTCGGCATAACGATTTTGGCACAATTTGTTTTGGCCTAATAATACTTCAGCATAATTTTTGTAGGCATACATTTTATGTTGGCATAATCATGTTAAAGACTAATTTGTTTTGGCATAAAATTGATTCGCACAACGTTAGTAGGCCTAATGACTATTAGCATAACGTTAATAGGACTAATGACTATTAGCATAACGTTAGTAGGCCTAAAGAGCATTTAGCATAATAATATTTAGGCATACAATTAATATAAATAACAAAAACAATTTTCATGCAAATGATTTATTATAAATATACATGACATTATGTAAAGCAAACTAATTTGCTATAGATTCTGTAACAATCAAATAATATTGTAGGTTAAAAAATTAATATGCTGTGCAACAAAAGTTAGTGACAGAACCGAATTGCTGCAAAACCGACTCCACGTAGTCTTGTTTGTCCTACCCCTAGAGTGTTATTTAAAATCGCGTAGGCGCGTAGGGGCGAGGCGGCCCGCGGGCTGAGGAGCAGGCGGCTGCAAGCGAACCGCCGCGGCTGAGGCTGGCCGGCGAAGCCGGCCAACAAGCCGAAGCTGCGGTGGTGAGCGAAAGCCGTCTGCGACGATTAGAATGCGTGGGGCCGCCGGAGGCCCGCAGCGCCGGAGCCGTCACAGAAACCCTGCCTGCTGCATGTTGCATGCTTGCTTGAATGCTGCATGCTTGCTTGCATGCTGCATGCTTGCTTGCATGCTGCATGCCTGCTTGCATTCTGCATGCTTGCTTGCATGCTAAATGCTTGCTTGCATGCTGCATGCCTGCTTGCATGCTTGCTTGCATGCGTGTGTAGTGTCTAATATCCTAGGTGTTAATAATGTTTTCATTAACCTATAAAACCTACCTATAAAAATACGTTTTAATATTTTTATGCGTAATTTATGCTTCAAATTTATGCTTTAGGATATAATGCTTAAAAAAGTTATGCTTTAGAACTTTATGCTTAAAAAAGTTATGCTTTAGAACTTTATGCTTAATAAGTTTATGCTTTAGAATATTATGCCTAATCATTATTATGGTTAGAGACATTATGCTTAAAAAAATTATGCATGAGCTGTTATGCGTAATTATATTATGCGAAAATATAATTATGCCAAAGAACATTATGCTAAGTCATATTAGGTCTTAAAATTTTATGCAAATGGATAGGGAACCCTTTTGGTTTTAGTTGATAGTAGTTCTTTTTAGTGGATGGGATAACATCAAATGTCTTCTCCCACCCTTAGTGTCAGACTTTTACTGACTAAATCCCACCCTTGTTCCTTTGGTTACCCTTTATGTTCCGGGGCCGCGGTAACTTAGAACTATTCACCACTATCGTATCTTGCATACATTGTAAACTGTTTCAAATAGTACATATTCATAAGTGCTTATGCGTATGCATGCCTCAGAACATTCCTTAAATACCTGTCAGCGTCCTCGCATTGTTGACATAGTTTATTAACTACAAGCTTGCTTTTGCTTGCGGATTTGTCTGCGTGACTTATTTACAGGTTTTATCGTGTTAGCGTAACTGGCACACTAATATGCAGACAGACACGCAGACAAAGACAATTATACAAGGTGTATTTTTGGTCTTGCTCAACCCGCTAGGAGATGATTCTACCCATGAAAACAAACAACTTTTATTATGGAACCAACTCTAAAATCGCGAAAAAAGCGTTGAAGCAATGAAGCTCGACGAGTCCCGGAGAAACGATTCAACTGTCTTGGATCCCGCAACGAAATTAATCAGAAAGAACTGCGGAGGAGTAAGAAAAATAAATATTTCACTTCCCTCCATAACAAGCAGGAGACAGAACAGAACTAGGCCAATAATCACAACTGGGAAAAGCCAAGATTGCCTAACACCACGGAATACAGTTTGTAATAAAATTACTGGGTCCTAAAAATGTGAGCTGTTACAATTGATTCCAATAATAGGTATGGTAAAAGACATCAACGATAGTAACCCTAAAAAATAATCCAATCGTTTTTCCCTTATTACAACCCTCTATTAACAACCCTGCACTGCGGCTGCGGTCCATTTGATCCCAGACACCGAGGATTCATTCCAACAGGGTTAAAGGAGTATGACCAAATCTAGCATCGCTATAAAATAAGAGGGTATAGCCACAAAAATATACTCATAAATCATAACATATAATTTGATTCTGAAACGATTCACCCACAGTCGATTGTTCCATGAACGGTTAGGCAACAGAATCTTTTAACCATTAACTTTTCACCCAAAGAACGTTTGGCCCATGAACTGTTCGCCAACAGAACGATTCGTCAGTGAATGTTTAACCAACAGAATCATTTGACAGAGAACGTTTCGCCCATGAACATTTTCCTATATAGCTGCCACCCTCAACTATTGTTAAGCTAGAACTAGTTATTGGTTACTTCTTTATAAACTGGTTATCCATACTAATATTATAAATGGGAAAGTGTGTCTGTCTGTCTGTATGTTTGACTTTCTTTCACGTCAAAACGGAGCGACGAATTGAATTGTTTTTTAAGTGGAGATAGTTGAAGTGATGGAGAGTAACATAGGCTACTTTTTGTCTCTTTCTAACGCGAGCGAAGCCGCGGGCAAAAGCTAGTTTCTTTATAAACCACCCAGAAGTAGGGCTCCGTCGACCCCGCCCACCCTCGGCCATGCATAACCTCCTCAGTTAAGCGCTACGCTTATACTCTTAGCATGTTAGCAAAATGTTCATGGGCGAAACGTTCTCTGACAAAAGATTCTGTTGGTTAAACATTCACTGACGAATCGTTCTGTTGGCGAACAGTTCATGGGCCAAACGTTCTTTGGGTGAAAAGTTAATGGTTAAATGATTCTGTTGCCTAACCGTTCATGGAACAATCGACTGTGGGTGAATCGTTTCAGAATCATATAATTTTGACTTTCTTAAAATAACTTAATGGAAATCTTTCCGGGGGTTAATATTTTATATTTAATTAGTTATTTATTTGACTTTGTTGCATTCTTCCTTTAATGGCGTTCTGAAGTGAAAACAGTGTTGCCAATTTCATAAACTTTCCCATAATCAGTCTTAACTGATGGTATTACATATTATATTTTAGGGGCACACGTTGATGTCTAAAAATAATTCTAAAAATAATTACGACTATAACATTTTTTTGCGTTACCAACAATTTATATTTATTTAACATTTTTAAAATAATGTTATTTTACTTACAAAAAGTATTTACGTGTCTAAGTAATTACTTATGGTTAATTTTTATTAGCTGTGGGTAGCACTGCCACGGAAATTCTGTTGAAATGTTAACAGTCAAAATTGACACTTTCAAGTCAAACAAAGCGACGAATGTTTTGATTGAAAATTGAGTTTATTTTGCGTTATTAGATAACGGAGTCATCTCGTGTTCTTGGATATAAGAACACGCGTATGATCTCCGTACTATAATTTAATAACCGTACAATTGTCATTTAAACTGAAATATTATTTTCAAACTGGACATTGGCAGAAATCACCGAAAATTCGATGGATTGCCATAATAAATATAAAAGTTGAAGTTATTAGATAACGAATTATTGCGGTGAGTTCGTGTACAGCAGAGTCTTCCGATTTCTGCGCGGACAAGCAATCTTTTCTAAACTTTCGTACGTCGACGTTTTTATGATTTCGGATCCTTTCTCTCTTTGTGCAGTACCGACAATATTGTTAAAAAAATGACACGCTGTGTGGACTATTATACTACCCTTGCTTTAAAAAATCTTCTACCCCGTCGCCAACTGGGGGCAGCAACGGATGCAATGGTTACAATTCTACGATACTGGACTTCTCCGGCAACGGTTAGTATCTTATAATATTATAGTATTGTGTCTTGTATCGCTTTTCTCGAGACACGCTTTTTTGACGTTAGTGTAGGGGGAAATGAGTGCATTATTGTTAATTATCAACATTATATATGTTATTATGGATAATACCAAAGATGGTACAAGTCAATAGCACTATTTGTATTTTGTTGTACAGCTAACTGTAACAGCACAGCTGTGCACTACCGATGGTTGACTGGTAGAGAATGCCTAAGGCATTAAGTCCACCTCTGTACATTAATTTTGTGCATAAAGAATAAATAAATAAATAAACAGCAGGTAAGGAAAAAAAAACTAATTGAAAATCCTATTAAAATCATTTTCGGCTTCCACGCGGACGAATTTCCTATTAAACTAATGCTAAGATCAATCAATAATATGTTATAATATTTATTTTCAGATGTCAGAAGAACATCCTCTTCTTCTCTCAGGAATGTTATATTATACTCGAATGAGCATCTCTAAACTCTTGAAGTGTAATGAGTGTTGAACGAGCTTATGGACATCAACATGCGTGCTTTGTCTATAGATCTTCCACATTGAGAGCACACAGAGTATTCTGAATAACCGACTTACTCTTTGACAATTCAGAAATGCTTGTAAATAATCTAAGTGAAATAAATGCCTTTGACTTTTGAATATTTTTATTTCCACACATTAATATTACAAAGGTTTAATTACACGCATTGCAATGATGACTAGAATAAAATTTTGTCTGTTTACAATAATAAATTAGTTACGAATGGTTTTTACAAAAAGAACCCTAGTTTCGTCATGTTCGATCCCCTATCCGTTCGTCCATTCGTCCGTCCTCGTCTTACCTATTAACTGTTAACCTTTCGACAACCAAGCGATAGCCGGCTAGGAGGAAAACTATAACGGCTAAGATCTCTTTATTATTTCAGGAGTTAAAGAGACGTAACTTGTAAAATGAACTTACTTCGAAAACTTCGTACAAAAATTACGATTTCATCGTATTAAAAATAAATCATAACAATTCGAAAGTGGATATAAAACCCTATTCTATATATTTTGTACCTACTCTTTATGCCTATAAAGCCACTTTGATTTCCTATGACGCTATGACCTAATTACCATTTACTTGGGGACTTTCATTGGGTTGTTAAAACTATTCTGTTTTGTTTTATGAGAAAATAAATCATAATATTGTTATTATTAGTACTTTTTTTGGTAGAAGTTATGATACAAAACTAACCTAAAAAATTGGACATATAAATCAAAATTCAACAAAAACCCTGAAAATAAGTAGATAATTTTTATTTCCTTGGAAAGTACGACCTCTCCCCTCTTTTATATCCAATTTACACTAAGATACCAATTTTTTTTATGCGCAACGGCGTCCTATAGTGGGTGGGTTGGTCAATTTCCTTTGCCATCGAGGTATTGGCTTTAATTCACTTTTTGTTCCAATAAATTACGATTATTAATAAGTTTCCTGGTGTCGACAAGGGCATGAAAGTTTTTTTTATTTAATTTTACTAATAGGATAAGTTAAGCATGTAATGATATTAATATCAGCCTATTTTATTATCCCGGTGCAGAGCAGAGGCCTCATCTCAAGGTGGATTCGCGATTTCGAACTGTACTATTTTTGAAGATTAGATTTTCTTACGATGTTCAACCAAAATAAGCTTGAAAGCCATAAGGTATATGTAATTAAAAAAAAATAGACTGGCAATTGCATCTAATACCGGTATCATCGTCACTGAACGTCAGTCCATTTCCAAAAAGACATTAAAAGTCCTCCTCCTTTTCCGTCCTGTCTTGTCCGTCTCCTTTTACCCAAACTTTGAACCACTTTTTATAACAGCAACAAAAATAAGGAAATAATAATAACACAGGAAACAAATATAATTTACAAACAATGTCTTCCTAATTTCGTGTCCATTCCGAGTTCGTAGAAAAACATTTTCGATTCAACGAAATACCAAAAAACCAAGCACATTTTTCCTGCCGGCCACCCAACCCCCCATCGCGACGGGGGTCATTCCGACCACTCATTACCCAGATAGATGCCCCTGTCAGCATACTCGCCCCATATATTTTAACAAGCCCCGCTAATTTCCCATTTATTGTCCATTCTCATATAAAATACGTTATTCGCCCGCAAAAATAAGAATTAATGATGATCTGATTACTCTTATTTTTATTCTTGTCATATTTTTGCTTCGTAAATTGCTTTTTCGTTGTTTTCTTCATGGCTCTCACTAATGCGATTTTGGTATTGAATCGAGCGAGGTTGCTTGTATCTAGCACCTGTGACTTATGATTGTTAGAATTGTATTATTATTAAGTAACTAAATAAATACATTTGCTTATTTAGTTTGGCTAATGATCTTAAACTTACCTGGTAGTAAGCACGTAATACAGAAATTTCTAAAGACGTAAAGCTATAGACTAAACTACGTTTTACGGCAACCTGTATAATGCATTTTAATAAACTTTAAACCCACTTTGTGTACGAAACGGGACGCTGTCTAGTCGTAAACTGCAACTTTGTGGACCCAAAATATGTTTACAGCAATTTTATCTTTCGCAATATTTCAAGCAATTTCACAGATATTAATCCACTTCAGCAAACATATTCTCTTCGAACAAACTTGCATTTTAAACGAAAACTCCGACAATTCACTTTACTAGCATTAATCATGCCGAAAGCGTTTTCCGCTATTTTTCGTGGCATCAGAATGAGTTTACTGTCGACACGAATAAAAGAAAAGCTGAACATAAGTAACAAGACAATATCGACGTGCTTTCAACGAGAATACTCAGCGGACAGGTTGTACGATAGATTACGACGTGCCCTATCGCGTTTAATAAACTTGTGCTTTTTAGGGTTGAGCCCAAGCTTTTGTTAGGTTTTTAAAAAGTTTTTTAGCACTAGTGCATCTTTTTCTTCTTCATTAATCCCTTTTGCGAGAGGCTGAGTATTCATACTTTGTGTGAACCATGTCTTTTTTGTTATTTTTGTTTTTTTTTTGGGTGTAAGTCATCAAATGACTTCTACCGCCCTGGGCGGATTGGGAGGGGGTGTCAGACTTTTACTGACTAAAACCCAGCCTTGTTCCTTCGGTTGCCCTTTACGTTCCGGGCCCCGCTGTAACGAATAGAACTGTTCCGCAACCCCGGCAGGTCTCAAGCTAGTCTACCATCTTCCAGAAGCAAATCTGCCTCGGTAGATTTCTAAAAAATTATATCCAGATTTATATATTTCGACAGCCTTTTCAAGTACTACTATTACGAGTATATTTATCATTGTAAAAATTTGCACAGAACATTTGACATTTGCAAGACAATCAGCCAAAATGAGAAGTAGCCCAAGTGAGAAGATGTCCAAGTGAGAAGTAGCCAAAATGAGAAGTAGCCCAAACGAGAAGTAGCCCAAATGAGAAGTAGCCTAAATGAGAAGTAGCCCAAATGAGAAGTAGCCCAAACGAGAAGTAGCCCAAATGAGAAGTAGCCTAAATGAGAAGTAGCCCAAACGAGAAGTAGCCCAAATGAGAAGTAGTCCAAATGATAAGTAGCCCAAACGAGAAGTAGCCCAAATGAGAAGTAGCCATAATGAGAAGTAGTCCATTTGGGAGTCGGTTGCCAAAACGAGAATTAGCCCTAATGCGCCTAAACCGTTTTAGCGACTTGTATTAAGCTATGGCTTAGGTGTTTTGTTTTTCGATAGCACGTAATCTACTCGTCAAGTTAACAATTAATATTTAAACATTTTCTTTGTACAGATCACTTTCAATAATTTTCTTTTCATGCTTTATTAAATCCTTTCTAAGACTTCAGTAACTAAATCGCTTTATACAATCCAATACTTTTGTAATAAAAGTGGTTTTCTAGAAATTCTCTGGTATAATTAGTTTTGTTAAGGATTTACTAGTAGTTTATAAATACAAACACTTTTAGATCTATTGAAAGAGAAATGTCGATTGCAGAAATAAAACAAAGAGTTACTTACCTTGGTTAAAAAAAATAGTTTTTTTTTACCCAAGGTAAGTAAATTATCGATGAAGCTAATTTATCTATGATTTGGAGTTTGTTAAATAAAAGGCATTTTATTACAAGATTTTGTCATAACAAAGTGTCTTTAAAATTTCTTAAAGGTGACTGAAACTTTCAGTTTTATTTACATAACAATGAATACACTTGGGAAATATTGATTTTGTATTTTGTAAATTTTTTATTTTGTTAAAGTTACAAAGCCAATATTAAAAGCACGTACATAGTTGAATGGTTACTATTATAATGTCTCTATCTACATGGTTTCAGACAAGGCGGCTGTGTGTGGTGTGCCTATCCCATAGTTGTTACCAAATTTCGCCCATGGCTTCGTCCGCGTAAATTTTAAACTTTCATCGACTATTTTATCCCTTCACTCTTCACAAAGAACATATATTTCAAGCAGATTTTGGTGATGCGGGAGAGTGTCAGACTTTTACTGACTAAAACCCACCCTTGTTCCTTCGGTTGCCTTTTATGCTCCCTTTATTCTGCAACCCCGGGCCTCCAAGCAGCCTGGGCCGTGCGTTTATATATCACCTAGTCAGTTAAACATTTTATGTGCCGGGGTCGCGGAATAGTAACCGTGGCCCCGGAACATAAAGGGCAACAGAAGGAACATGAGTGGGTTTTAATCAGTAAAAGTCTCGAAGAACGGGAGAAGTCATTTGATGATTTCCCACTCAAAAGAAAAATATTTTATGTAAATATATATAGATTATTTTGTTCACATAATCGCTCACGCTACCGGTCTTAGCTTCTTGCTCACCCTTCCGCTCACAATATCAATCTATATCAATAATCAAATCAGAGTGCCTCCACAGCGGATAAATCAACTTTTAACTTCCTTTTTTATTATTCAGCTGGTTCTGCTTAGCTCTACGTTTTACGGTTTAAATTGGGATATTGAATTATCGTTCTGGTTTGTTTTAGGAATATTTTGTTAGAAAAATTAAGTAATTAATTAAGTTTTTTTTGGTTGTGATTTGAGATTTGGTATATTCCAATTGCCCCCATTGACTCTGTTTCCATTATGGGTAGAACAGAAAGGAACTTATAAGAATAGTGCTACTGTTGTCGCCATTGTCATTTTTCGTCATAGGGCCACGGGAAAGACAATTTATGAATTCCTGTTACTACTGTAGTCGCTTTCCCGTTATTGTATATCACTTCAATAAATTTGTTAATTGTGAATTTGGCTACGTAGTAAATAGTTAGACAAACTTTCACCCCCTTTTTGACCCCGTCAGGGGTTGAGTATCCAAAAATTGTTTCTTGATTTTGGTTTCGCTGTGCGTTGATTGTCACCAAAAAGCCCGTTTTTTTTATGGATATATATTTATCCTTGAAATAAACCAAACCTTTTTTAAATTACGTCACACATAAAGGCTTGTTCAATCCCTCATCTTCCTAATCCTTGATTATGGTGATGTGTGCTACTTCGACCTGAATGCAGATCTACTGAATAAACTTGACCGACTTCTCAATAATTGCATTCGATTCGTGTTCAATCTTCGTAAGTATGATCATGTCTCCGCTTATCTGTCGATCCTAAAATCCTATTTTGTAGGTATACCAACATCGTGCCTGATGACAAGTGCCTACAGACATCTAGAGACACAAAATATCTCTCGTGCCTAAAAATATACCGCTTTTAAAGTACGCGTGTAAGTCATAATTATAGAACTAAAGCCGGTTTTTGGGCATAATGGACTCTTGAACTAAAAATGGTACGAAAATAAGCCCAAGGTTAATTAAGGTTTATTTTCGAACCGTTTATTACGCGTTCTTCTGAAATATATAAGTAACGACATCTAATAATACACTTACTACTTACGCAATGCTTTTTAGACTAAGTTAAATGCCACCTAAAATTAGAACATTTATTTTTACGGTTATGTAGTAAGGCTGAAATAAAAATGAACCCTTAGGCTTAAAACATACACAAGCGACGTAAGGCAGCAGGCGTGGAATAGGCGTGGCACAGGCGTGCGCCGCTTTAAAACGATTTCATACAAAACGGCAACGAAATGGTGTGTCTCTCCACGCTGCGCAGACACGCCGTTTCATTGCCGTTCGTCGCTTCAGTATAATTCAAAAACGTCACCTGCATACATTTTGTATGAAATCGTTTTAAAGCGGCGCACGCCTGCGCCACGCCTGTTCCACGCCTGCTGCCTTGCGTCGCTTGTGTATGTTTTAGGTCTTATAGAGTCACTTGTTTTTTTTTTGTTTATTGACATAAAGTTTAAAAAGCAACGTTTAATTAAAACTATGCACACAAACCAACCACGCTTGTCTGTCTGTTTCATCGATGTTTAAAACCAAGATTTACTCCGAAACTAGTCGAAAGTATTTAAAAAAAAAACTATGCAATATTATTCTTTCCTTATAGATAACAGGAAAACCTATCAAACAAAAATCTCTGTTTGTGAGCCGGACTCGTCCTTGGCCGGTTTTCTTATAAATTGTTCTATTTTTAGGGAACCGAATTAATAATTCAATAATCCCCTCCCCCCAAATTAACATACATTACAATAATCCATTTAAACCGAAGATTTTAATAACACTCATGAATGTTTCATATAAATCTCCAATAAAAGATAAAACATCAGCAAAAGGACAATTACGGGAACAGAAGAAAATTACGCGTTCAATAAAAATGTTAGCGTAAACTAATTATCGCGTAACTCAGGACTAATCTAATATATTTGAGACGAAACTTGAGTTGCGCTGGTAACATTAGAAAGATGTTATTGTGTTATAAAAGTGAAGAGATGACACTAGCTGTTCCCTGTGGTTTTGTCTGTGTTATTTAACCTCTTGACGACCAACAGACAGCTGGCTGTTGCGCTCCTATTGTCTTTCTATTGTGTCTCGTCTCTTTATACTTTTGGCTTCGGTATCGGTTGTAGAAGTATGAAGTTAAATATTTTTCAAAAATATTTAAGTTACCGTTTTGAGTTCGTTATGAATTTATTATATGTATGGATAAAACAAACAAACAAATCACGCCATTTTTGCAATAAAATAAAATAACAACAATTACTTATTCAAGACTTTAAGCAAAAAAAAAAAATCCCCGTGTCACTGAAGTACCAACTCCATCTATTTATTTATTCCTAATGCGACGAAAGCGTCTTCTGGGACCGACGTGTACATAGGTAATTTAATTCCGTCGCCTCCGTAAATAAATAAAGGCTATGGATTCCTGATTTGCCATTCATGGATGAATTGGCAATTGGGGGGGTACCTCGGGTCTGTTTGACCCCGGCGATTGTATGGGCGGGGTCTTTTGTGACTCCGGCAGTCGACGGGTTGAACGTTTCAATAGTTTGAAATAGTGGAAGTAGATTAGTTTACTAAGTATTGTTGTTTTTTTTGGATTTTTGGTAAATGTGATTGGAGTTTAGGAGAATGAGATGAACTTTTCAATTATCTTAAAAGAGTTAAATAACCGTCAAAGATTTTAGGTAGTAACAGAATCGTTTGATAGAGAATATGAAAATGTTGATGGGTTGGGAGAGACGGAATAAAAAAAGATATGAGTGTATTAGAAGAACTCTTAAATTCGCGCAAGTGAAAAAAACTTACAAGGGACTTGTTTGTCTTGTTATAAACAGATTATTTGTTGCAGAATCCACAAAAAAGGGGATTTAACCTAAGAAAGTATTTGGAACAAGTACTTGCATAGATTACCTTTAATAAACATACAATTTGTAAACCTCAATTATATTAGTGTAATAAACAATTTTTGTAAGTGATAATTAAGATCTGCCTTATATTTGACGGGCCTGTTGGTCTAGTGGTTAGTAGCCCTGACTGCTAAGCCGGAGGTCGTGGGTTCGATTCCCACGTAGAACAAGTATGTATTTATAAATTATATAAGTATTTATATCAGTTGTCTGGTTACCATAACACAAGCTCTTAGCAGAGCTTAACTTGAGATCAGATGACCGTGTGTGAGTTGTCCCAGCATATATAGCATATAATATAATTGGTGTGAGATTCTTTGTCAAGCTCAGAAATGATGAAATTATTAGTAAGTAACAATATAGCAGAGCTAGCTAGGTAGCGCTAGCGTCTTTGGTTGTCGGCGTGTTGTACGTAGCGTGATGTTATATAGCCTATAGAATTCCTCAATAGATAGACTAGCTCATTTTTTTGTTATTCGAATAGGATAAGTTCTTCCTGAGATAAGCGCGTTCAACCGACACCAAAAGTACAGATAATAAAATAAATCTATAAAATAATCATCATTATCCTTAACAACATTCCTAACACTGGAAGTCATTGGGTATTTTCTTGATTAATTGCAGTCAATTCTAATTCCTCGTTCAATCTTTGGGCCGACCTTTTCATTTGCACCACGAAATAAATAGTTAATACTGGCGTATTTCGATCACAAGTCTGACCGCAGACTAAGTATATTATCCACTTTTATGACACTCGTAAAGTCTCCCCACCCTTCGGGGGAGGGATAGAAGTAAAAATGTATTGGTTTCTCGTATTTTGAGGAACGTATGTTTAGATGTCCTGATTGCGAATGGACTGTAGTAAAATTGATCTGGGTACGGAATAGGGGACCAGTTTAGGGAATGGTAAAATGGAATTACCTGGGCTTGTTTTACGTTGTGATAGTATTTAATGTATCAAGTTGTTTTACGTGTGAAGTAGTATGGTGTTTTGTGCGTTCAACCTGGCAAGTACCAATGTGACATTTTCAATTCATATACAATGTGTTAATGAAATAACCCAAAACCTCGGACACCCCAAACGACTTTTATACTAATAATTCGATATGACGTATAATTATTCATTTTCATAAATTATAGTAATAGATATTTGAAAATGTTGTTGTCGCGCTACTTCTTACAGACTCGTAGCTCTATCGCCGCGCCGCTGTCAACGAACACGGGAGCACTATCGTTTGAACCAGTAGTGTACAGCGTCGTTAAAAATATTAGAGGCGGCATGACAAATAATATTTTTTTGGAAAAATATAACCTATAATAAAAATTATTGTATTCGATTTTGCTGCCGATTCTAAACAAACTAGTTTCAGGTTTTGGGTTATTTCATTAACACATTGTATACTTTCTAGAGTTTATCTTGGACACCACTGTTACGCTGGAAGCCGACTCTCTAGCCTTTTTCATCGTGAAAATTTACATGTCACTGTATAACATTATTGAGCTGATCTAACGACCTGTAAGCAGGAAGGTAGACACTGGAACTTCATGACATACAAGTTGCTCTGTTATGAAGTTGTTTGAGCTTGTTTGCTTAAAACCACTTGGAACACTATTACAGTTTGTAGAGTATGGTTTAAACCTTCCAACACATGTGATTCGAGTTAATAGAAATACAATAGCAGCGCGACAGCCGGCTGTCGCTTGGTCGTCGAAAGGTTAAATATAGTTTTCTTAGTACCCAGGAAAATAACATTCTTTCTTTTAATATCCTGCTTTTGGTGACCAATCTGATAGACCATAGACCACCTCCTTGTTACTTTAATTTTTCTTGTTACTACATTTTAGCGTTTACTCCGGGACGACAATGTTTCAACGTCCCTTTTAATATCTCAAAAGGCGTTTACAGACTAATGAGATGTAACATGCAATGTAACAGAATTTTCATGGTACGGCTTGCGAGCACGAACCGAACACAACACGCGTGCGAACAGACCGTCAATGTAAACGGCAAATTCTTTCATGACGTGTTACATTTTGTAAGTTTTTTTTTTAATAAATGGGAAATCATCAACAGACTTCTCCCGCCCTGGACGGGGCGGTAGACTTTTAGTCAGTAAAAATCTGTCACTCCCTTAGTGACAGATTTTTACTGACTAAAAGTCACCCTTGTTTCTTCGGTTGCCCTTTATATACCAGGGCCGCGGTAACTGTTAGAACTATTTCGCAGACCACAGGTATTGGCCCTACAGCGCCCCCCCTCCCCCCCCCCGCCTCGCCCTGTCACATGCTGGCAGTTCTTTGAGGAGCGCGTAGAACATAATGCGCCGTCGACACGGGCCTGGACCTATTCGGGCGGCGAGCTATTCAACGTTCGCCGTCCGCAAGCCCGCGCCGACATTTTGTAAGTCTGTAAACGCTCTAAGACCACCCAGACTCCCCTTTTCTCTCAACCCTTAAAACATGGTGTTGGTTTAAGGTGTCATACAAAATAGCTTTAACACATTGTAACACCTATTACAATTCAATAGAATCTTTAGTACCCGATCAAAAAGGACATATAAAGTTTAAGTATACAGGTATCCTACAGCCGTTCCCTCAGGTGGCTTATGTTTGCGTTTATGGGTGTCGTAAATATGGGAACATATTATTGGGTACTTTAGTCTTTTGTTGATATTTTCATTCGTGTCTAAGAGGTGGATCTGGTTTTATTAATACTACATCATCATCATTACTGTTGATATGATCATCTCCCTAGCCTTTTTCCAACTGTGTTGTGGTCGACTTACAGCCTAACAAGATACAGCTGGATACCACTGTTTTACCACTTCAAAGTTTTACGGGTTCATAACTCATTTAAAAACATAGGCATTCACTACCAATCAAACTTAAGCATTCGCTACCAATTAACCAAGGGTGGTGAAGACCTAACACGGCAAGTGCCTGAACAAAATGAGAACTTTAATAAATTAAAATGTAAGTTTTAGTAGGTATTGGAAGTCTAACTTACAGAGTTGAGAAAAGCCTAAGGAGCTCTATAAATAAACGCCTTCCAATGATCTTGCTATTATCAAAGAGAGAATAATTCCCAAAATAGCATCAACACTACAATTTCCCTATTTCATATTCGCGTTACTACTCACTGGAAATAGTTCGGCGCATCAGCTGTTTATCTCCCACGGAACTTCCCGAAGTTTTCCCAGAAAGAGCTTTTATTGGATTAGTTCCTAATGTCGCCCTATCGGAAATAAATGTATGTATAATTTCACATCGTATGAGATTGAAATATTTTTAACCTCTTATTGGCCCATTCAGTATAATACTGTTCCACTGCAGTCGTACGTCTTTTAGTCCAGTAGATACCAGAAAGTCTGAAATCAGCCTTACGAACCATTTCACCATTATTATTTCTAACTACTGCAACTCCTGAAGGCCAGAGTCAACAGTTGTGTCTGTCAGAAAAGCGCCCAACAATAAAAGTTGATGAGTCCCGGCGAAACGGTTCAACGGTCTGGATCTCGCAACGAAATTAATTAGAAACGAACAGGGGAGGAGTAAGGAATATGTTTATCAGATTCCTTCATAGCAAGCAGGAGACAGAGCAGAATGCCAACGTAAAGGAGCTGTAGCAACTGGGAGAAGCTCAGATTGCCTAGCACCACGAAATAAAATTTGTTGAAATTACTGGGTCCTAAAAATGTGAGCTGTTAGAGTTTGGTCCACGAAAGCTGTAGAAAACGTCATTGTGATCAACGTAGTTATACACACAGTTCATTGAATAACGATGGTGAGTCATGAAATAAGTGATTAATATTATTGCTTAATATTAAAATATCAATTGAACTTGTTAGAATTTGACCTATTATATTCGATTTTTACTGTCGTTTTTTTAATTATCACGCTTTTTTGTGGAACTTTGCCTACATTAATTCAAATAATAGACGGCAAAAGCGCAAGATCTATTCTACAATGAATAGATAGCAAAAACGAATAGATTGTCAAATGTATGGAATTGACATAAGTTTTCGGTTAACAATTTGACATCTCCATACATTTGATAATCTATTCGTTTTCGCTATCTATTCTACAATGCCACTTGTCTAGGGGGGCTGAAATCCTGACGTCTGCACATTTTGTCAAGATGACATTTATCACAATCCTTACTTTTTTTTTAGGATGGGAAATCATTAAAATGACTTCCTGTCTTCCTTCCTCGTATCAGACTTTTACTGACTAACCCTTATTCCGAGGCCGCAGTAACTATTAGAACTATTCCGCAACCCCGGCCTCGTCACGTGCTGGCTTCTCTTTGAGGCACAATCCTTACGTCAGCCCAAAGGAATGTCATTTCCTAATCTCTAACAAAAACATTCCATATTAACATAGTCACCCAAATCCGAACAAAATGCGACCAAGAAAACGCAAGTGCACGCTTTACGACTTTACGTTTACGATCTGCGACAGTCTGTTTTCCTTTACGACGGCGTCAGCAATAACTGACGGGAAGTCGCTTTAATGACGCGACTAGTCTTAGCAACTTAATGATGTCTTAGTATCAATCGTTAATGTGTGCTGTGATGAATGATTCCTGCGTCTGGTTACTATTTGTCAAGTGTAAAGAAAGGCTTGTCAGTTATGATTTTGATGTGTTTATTTAATTTTTGTGTTCAAAATGTAAAAATAGTTTAAAAAAAAGTTGAAGTTGAAGTGGCTTCCTATTCGGCAGCGTCGAGATTGTCACATTTTTTCGTCTCTCTTTTCTATTCTTCACAATACTAAGTCTCCTTCGTATCTTCGCGATCGCATTGAATTTCTTGTACCTAGAGGTAAACCTTGTCGTTCTTCTTCATCTCTTCTCTTACGTTTCCCTTCCCACTCTTCGAGTCGGTATGATGGATCATTTACTGTTTGTGCTGTGCGTCTTTGGAATGCTCTTCCGCATTCATTGCGAGATAGCTCTTCCTTAGAAGTGTTCAAGAAAGGAATTAGGGAACATTTCCTGTCTGTTGATTAATATATATGTATTTATTTATGTATTATATGTATTGTGTTTATTATATATGTATTTTTATTTTATATGTAATTATTATTTAATATTTTACAATTATTTATTTAATAAAAGTAATAGGTATTTTTTTTGCACATAAGCATATCCTCCGTTGCAAATCTCACTACAAAATTTTTGGTTTGCTGGTAGAAAACTCAATTTTGGGTTAAGCTCGCCATTGTACATAAGTCTTTTGTTTGCTATAAGTTTATTATGTTGTGTTTTTTTGTGTGCAATAAAGAATATGAATAAAAACGATGGTTTTTTTTACACTGTTTAAAAGCCAGTTTAAAACCTGGGGCTTTTGCTATTGGGAACTGCGCACGTTTATTTGTCTCTCTTCAGCTTAAATGTCAATGAAAACAAAGATTTTATATAAAGACGTGGTTTTTTAATGACATTAACTGAATAAAGCTAAATAAATGTGCGTAGTAACTTAAGTTTGATGACTTATCTTATTCTTACGACGCTGAATAAAATAAAAATAATAGTATATTTATTGTGATGTACCCAAATATAAAAAAAATATTAAGTTATAAATTTAATTTTTTCTACAGAAAAATATTTAAAGCGACTCACGATCCACATTATCTTATTACTCCTAAACTAATGAAATGTAACACTCTGCTGTCCGTCTATCTGTCTGTCGCCAAGCTTTATCTCATGAACCGTGATAGACAGTTGATTTTACAGCTGATAATGTATTTGTGGTCGCTATAACAACAAATACTAAAACACAGAATGCAATAATTATTTAAGGGGGTCCCAACAACAAAAACGTGATAATTTTGCAGATTTTTTACCGATAATAGAACTCTAAGACCGCGAGTTCGACTTACACTTGGCTGGTTTTCACCTATTCATTTCATTTTCTTACCTCTTGTTTATTTCCATATTAACCACTACAAAGCTAACATTATTTCCCCCTAGAGGATTATCGTATTAATAAAATTCCTTTGTTACTGCAATTAGTTTAACGGCCCACCTCAAAAGAGCCGATAAAAGTTATTTAGAAAGCACATTAACTATACTACGGTTGGTTAAAATAGCGTGCTTGTTAACATTAACACATTTCATTGTATTATTGTTAACTGTTAATAACTCCGGAACTAAGGGACGAGGTGACAAATTGGTATTTTTAAAGGTAATGACGTTATTGACGTTTATCCGTTAAATCACTACATAGTATAAAACAAAGTCGCTATCCTTTGTCTGTCCCCATGTATGGCTAGATCTTTAAAACTACACAACGGATTTTGATGCGGTTTTTTTTAATAGATAGAGTGATTCTTAAGGAAGGTTTATATGTATAACACATGCTTATTAGAGTAGAGAAAAGCCGGGATTTTTAAAGATTTGTAACACCCGTGCAAGCTGGGGCGGGTCGCTAGTGGAATATAATTTACTATGCTTTCGCCCACGGCTTCACCCGCGTGCGCTTTTCCTATTTCACTATTTCAGAATTGGAATTTCCAAAAATCCTTTCTTAATGAAGACTTATTCTTCACAAAGAACATATCCTCAAAGTTTCATGCCTTTAGGCCCAGAAATCATCATAAGGACAACAGTACTTATTGTAGTTCAAAATCGCCAAACCGTCACCAGTAAGTAGCCGTGGTGATCAATGCTCGGGCCTTCTCGTTATGAGAAGAGGCCCTGTAGTGGAACAGTAATAGATTATTCATATTATAATAGCATGCTCTTTGATATTTTTTTTTCCACTTGATTAAATCCATTGTGATAATAAGGGTGAATTTGGTTAAATTAACAATTGTTTTTATTGTATCTTCTTAAATAATTTGGCCATCCATTACTAAAGCAAACGCGGAAGCATATTGCTTCCGCGTTTGCATCGAGGCAAAACAGAAGTAAATACTTCGCCAAGACTTTCCGTCAAAAAATCGCGGAAACCCGGACTCTTTTACCATAAAAACACACTTTTACATACCTAGCCTATTGACACGCACCGCACGTCGCACTCAATCCTTCTATATTTATTATTATAAATAATAAAACCTGATACAGCTCTAGTTATCCCGGAGTGAAATATGTCGTTTGCACGACTTATCCGCGCCTTATTTGGCAAACAAGAAACCAGAGCATTACGCCAACACAAATAGGTGCTTGCGCAAATATTCTGTGCAAATACAACGAAGGAAATAAATAAAACTGGGAAGTCAGAATACAATGGAGAAGGAACGCTGGATGGTGCAAGCGTAGCGTGGTGAGCTTTCATTGCATCTTTACGCCTATTATAAAGCTGAAGAGTTGTTTAGACGCTTTAATCTCAGAAAGTAAGTACTAGACCGAATTGCAATGGTTGTAAGGTTAAAAATAAAACTTTGACACGTTAGCAATATTTTAGTGAAATATTTTTTTAATATTGGGTAGACCGTTTATTGAGGATGGCTTTAGGCTAGATAAAATCCTACGGTAGTAAAGCAGTAACCAAAGACGCAGATAAAAGCACGGGGCGTAGCAAGTTTTATAATATGGTGATTAATGTTTTTCCATGTTTTTAGGACCTAGTAGAGTGACCCCGTCGTGCCTCGGAAACCACATAAAGTCGTCAGTTCTGGTTGTCATCTCTTACTACCTTTGATAGTTGTTGTAGCAATTGGTTGGTTGAAGTATTTTTGGCAGTCGCTTCAGGTAAACCATAACAGTTTTTCAGTTAAACAGATGTAACCCAATCTGCTTTTCTGTAGCTGCATTTTGTTAGCCTGAAAAGCTAACCAGATCGATGCTTCTGAAACTGAAAGTGATAAAAGGTAAGAGACGGTGATGTTCAAAAAGCGAAAGGCGCTCTGACAATAACAATGGTTACAACAATCGCTATCAAAATACTAAATTAAAAAAGTAAAAAGTACAGCCAAGCCACATCCATTAACCCGACATCCCTTCAGGCATAGAGCCGTAAAATTTTGAACAGAAGGAACGTAGGTAACGTAGTAAATAAGACTATAGAACTTCCCCTTACTTGGTCCCATACCCATGGGGGTGATTCTGAACTGTGACGCTATAGATAATTGGATGGATGTTAACTAAAGTTTGCGGAATAGTCTTATGAAATACGCATGAATGTTAAAAGTTTTCAGTGTATTGGATGTTATTATGTAGGCTTTATGATGATGGCATATTCTTGTTTTTAACTATTTATTTGTCTAGCTTAATTAATCTTTCAACGAACCAGCAACAGCCGGCTGACACGCTGCTAATGTCTTTCTATTGTGTCTCGAATCACGTTTTGAACGAATCGAATTAATCGACGACCAAGCGACAGCCGGCTATCGCGCTGCTATTGTTTTTCGAATCATGTGTGTACGAAGGTTTATTATTACTCGTTACTAGGAAATCAAGTTAAAAGAAAGAAAGAAGAAAGAATAAACATTTATTTGGCACACAGACACACACAGTGCAGAAAACCAAATATTGAAAAAAAAAATAAAACAATAATAAAGAAAAGAAAAAAAAACACTGCGTGTCTCGCGGCTGCGCCAAATAGGTCCAGTTCAGCAAAAAATGCCAGACAACTACGTTGCCTGACGCTGGTTTTCAACTGAACCCTAAAACAAGTTAACAGTAAGTTCACAATAATGTTACTTATTTATACGTAACTAGTTTACACCCGCGGTTTTGCTCACGTAGATGTCAAACTTACATCCACTATTTCACCCGGAGTTGAATTTCCAAAATCCTTTTTTATTGGCTACCTACTCTTCACAAAGAAAACCCTCAAAGTTTCATGCCTAGAAACAGCGGTTTGGGTTGTGCGTTGATATATATGTATTTGACTGGTCTGTTGGTAAACTTTGTGTGATAAGCATGTTCATTTGTTCTGTGACTTTGTGTAATTTAACTAAAATATGTATGTATTTATAAACTATATAAGTATGTATATCAGTTGTCTGTTTACCATAATACAAGCTCTGCTTAGTTTGGAATCAGATTACAATGTGTGAGTTCTTCCAGGTAAATAAATATAAATACATATAGATGAATAAATGTATTTACATTTATTTATTTATATCAACAATCAGTCAGTTTACCATTTTAAATAATATGGATAAATATTGTGTCTGTTTAAAATTATATTGTTTAAAGAGTATATGCTTATACATAAATTACAAGCTATATAACAAATTAACTCTCTGAAAGTGAAGACCTTACAAAGGGTTTCTCGCTCACATTTATTTTTTTACAGCGCTTAGTAACAAAACTTCAAAACATAAAAACTAGCTATCGCGTGTTGTAAAGTTATATTATTCCAGCATTATTGGCTTATCTCACTGAAATATTCCTTTCTGCTTAGTTTATTTACTGAGAACTTTTCACTTGGAGTTAGTCTTATCAAGGTACCTAAGGTTCTTTGTTCCGGGTCTTATGAGGTTAAATAGTTGCAGCAATCAGGTATTTACTTTATAATAGCCGTGTTGGCACGAAAGGCCTTAAACACAAGTTAGAATAAGGCAATCTTTACATACTAGGTGTATTTTTGGTATTGCAACCTGCTAGGAGATGATTCTACCCATGAAAACAAACAACTTTTATTATGGAACCAACTCTGAAATCGCGAAAAAAATATCAGCCGTTTCTAACAAAAGTTCAATACCCTCCCGACTATAATGAATGAAACAGCTGATATTTTTTTCGGAATTTCAGAGTTGGTTTCATTGTGAAAGTTGTTTGTTTTCAAGGGTAGAATCATCTCCTAGCGGGTTGTGCAGGACCAAAAATACACCTAGTATATTATAAAATTCTAAGTTGTTTTGGCCTAATACTCAAACGTCACTCAATTTAAAGTCCCTCTCAAATCTGTTGCTTTCCTTACTTTATCCCTTTAGAGTGACAAAGACAGACAACAGATTTCAGACAACAGTTTTAAAATTAATTAAAATAATATCTTAAAGCATCAGTTCAAAATATTTAAACAAAAAACCCGCCAGAACGCATGCTTAGGTTATTGATCGATGAGAAGTTTCCTAAATATTCCTATTAGTCATTATTCAAAAAACCAGCTTGGTATCATGTTCTATTGTACCGTGCTTACCGTGTTTCTGACCCGGTCTAAAAAAACAATTGAACTCGACTCACCTTGAAACCAACTAATAAAAAATATAAAAACTTAGAATCTGATAGTGATCGCATTAAATGACCACGTGCAAATCCGCCACGCTTGCGTAAGCAACTGGTTGCATAATACGAAGAAAATAGCCACTGACATTGGTACTACTTAGTGAAAGTATCGCCTACATATCTCTCCTTTAAGAAACCAAACCTATTACAGCCTGCCTAAGGTCCAGTTTTCATTACAAATACCGCTGTATGCCACTAGCCATCGCGGTCAACACGTTCTTTTTTCAAATTGCCAATGATGTCATGTTGTGGGTTGACACTGGCCGATATAAAGTTCGGCTACAGATAAAAAAGTTTTCGGGTGTTGTCAATAAAAAAATGGTGTTTGGCCCAGTTATTGAGAATTCGGGGAATTTTTATGTTGTACCGCGAAACGAAGCGTAGGCGGTCCTCGATAGATAGGTGACCTACTGAAGGTTGTTGGGGCTATTTGAACGTAGGCGTAGTTAATAACACTAAACTAATATGGATTTTTAGGAGAGCTCTGAGTCTTATCGTAGATATTTTACTTCTGATATATGATGAAGACATTTTAGGTAAGTATGATTATTTGTATGTATTTAGCTTTTTTTCGTTTAATTGGAAGCCAATGTTTAAAAAAAGTGGTGATAAGTTTAGAACACTTGATGATGACAAAAAAAATGAAGAAGACATTGTAAAATTGTAAAGCATGGAGTTGGATGGTGTGACCAGTTCAGAAACAATTGCAAATTCATTGAATTTGATAACGTTACGTTCTAAAAGTGGAAGTGGTGCAACAGGAAACATTATTTCCGAGTATTATTCAATAACAGAGTTGTTTATGATTTCAATATAGTGCATGAATGAATTAATGCTTTCTCAGATTTTAAGAAATAAAAATGGTAAACTGTTTTGTATATTATATTGTGAAAAATGTTTACCGTTTCGGTCCAAAAGTCAATGGAATGTTATCAGAACTAAAATTCGATTGAATTTTGGAACATTTGAATTGTGAAGCATTATCAAGAAGAATTAATGCTTACCCTAAGCATGACAAAAATGTCATGAGAATGTTGAGATAGATGTACGCGCAGTTGACCATAATGAGAGACCAGTATCCTGAGAAATTAATGTTACCGGTGTTTTTTTATAAAAACAATTTTTATAATTTTATAATAAGCATTTGATTAAATGCAACAAAATGTGCTTGATTAAGAAGAGGAAGATCAAACAAATATGGAATTATGTATAGACATGAAATTTTAATAAGAATAAAGTTAGATTGTAGAGACAGATTAACAGAAAAGAATGGCGTAAATTGAAGTAGTAAATATATTACAAATACCCCTAGTCACTGAAAACAAAAACATGACTTAATGATGACGGTAGAATTTGTCGAAGATAAAGTTTTTTACAAGAAAGGCTGTTCTCAAAAGGCAAAATTCCTTTTTCTCACATGGAATAACGTATACACAATTCCCGATAGTAAAGTCACGTATAATCAGTTAACCACTATAGCAAACGTGCGATACGATAATCGAACAGAAACTTTGATCAATGATGAAACTAGTTTGGTAACAGTTAGCGAAGGATTTGTTAACGTAGCTACAATCTACATAGGTTTCTTCATGATAATCGCAGCAATATGTAAGGTATGTGCAACTGGTTGCTTTGAAAGGCAATGTATGGCCGAGAATGGAGAATGATTGGGATCTTTTATATGCAATTGGAGTGTAACTAGATGTATAGTATGAGGCGGTTTATTTTGGGAACTGATATCAAACAGAAGATGAAGATGAATAAAGATGTAGTGAGGTAGAGTTGGTATAGGCTTATGAAGAGGTAGAATGAAACGCATGTGATTAAAAGAGTTGGCAGCAATGTAAAAAAAACCATCATCATCACTAGGCATAAAAAGCTTCTGTATATCACCCATTACTTACTATTTTCATAAAATAAAAATGACAATCACCAAAAATATGAAGCAAAATCGACCAAACCTATTTTTGGAATAATACCGAATAGGTTATCACAGTATAAAATCTAAGCACCGACATAAACTCACAAATAATTGCCAGCACAGAAAAACAAGGCATTATGAAAAAATACATTGTAGGTACAAAAAAACAACGACCAAAGAGTTATTGACACAGCTCATGTTTTAAAAATGGCGACCGGTATTGTCCTCTAATGGTGTTCCGTATTCCATTTTTGTATTGTTTCCTCTCATTCGTGCAAAATTTATAAGTCGTTACCGAGTTGTTATTATCGTTCCTTTATTGAGACAAAAAAGTTATGTAGGAACATTTTTTGTACTGTTAATTTAATGTTTAACAGAGTAATGGGTTGCTTCCGTAATAAAAATGGCGGGTTTATGGACAAATTCGACCGGTGTAGATGATTAATGGCGTGATTTATTAAGGTAGAACTTTGGAATTATTTCGCTTTTTGTCTAATTTTTTAATGATTTATTTTATCGCGGGTTTTGGGTTTACTTTTAAAACACAGATAAATGTCATAATGGTTGAAACGCCTGCCTCTAAGTGAGTGACTTTTCCAACACTTATGATGCTTTCTAACGTGCCTCTGAAATCACTAACAGTGGATGTTCCAGATGTCATTGGAAGATCTTTGACGGCTAATAAAATGGTTGTGTTGCCGCTCAGTTACGGGGTAATCAAAAGCCAGAAAGTCTAAAAAACAGTCAAACCAAGGAGACCAGACCAGCATAGTTAGGAAAAAAGGTATATGATGATAATGATGCTGTAAAAATGTGATAAAATTACGATGTGATAATGATAATGACGACTTAAAACATGCTCAGTTTCGTTAGATCCAATCTTCTATTTAGATTTTTAGTAACCCAATCAAATTCTCATTTTTGCATCCGGCAGCAAATCCGTCTCAACTCGTCATGAGTTATTAAAAATTATTTAAACCAGCCTTGAATTAGAATATTTGACCTCCAACACTGCTATAGTTCTACGACCATTGACACCGACCGAATATCTTGAGCGATTTCGGTTCAAGGATCAAGAGAATTCTCATTATTCTTACAAGGTTTCTTCTACACTTCGTCCACGGGACATTGGTCTTTATTAGCCTGCGTTTAAAGATGATTGAGAGTGCGTTAATAAAGTTGTGATTTTCGGTAATCGTTTCGGAAATGCTTGGAAGATTTTCTCAGTACGTTAACCTCAAGAGTTTGAGCGTAACGTGTGAGGGGAAATCCAAGGTTTTCTGCTAAATTTGGTTCCGCTTCGTAACGTTTCGTTTTGTCTTTGATAACTCTTTTTAATGTTGCGTGATCGAGTACTCGAGGGTTAATATTTTTTCCTTAATCATTTTATTGGCTTCGTAAAAAATATGTTGGTACTTCTTATTTTTGAGGAAAAATCTGGGATCGAATTCCTTGTGAAACGGTGTTTTATTTTAGCCTTTGCCCCAATTATGTTAAGGTCGATTTCCAGTCTCATCGGATCCAACTGACTACCAATGTTTTACATGGATTGATTGCAAGTCACTGGTATTTAACCAGTGTTTTACATGTGATGCCTCAAATAAACCCAGTAACTAGGTAATACTTATACCTTTTGGTTAACTGGGTGTCAGACTTTCAGATTTCTAACTACCCGTAACGATTGTCGAAAATCATCATAAGGACAACCAAGTCCAACATTTTTACTCGATTTTTGAAGCACAGGATCATAGTGATGTCCTATACAAACATAGATAGTTCATGGGAATTGAAAAAGTCAAACTGAGACTTGCCCGGTTTTGAACCCAACAAGCTAAGTGGTGCACGCCTTAACCATTGCACCATCACGACATTTAATATGGGGCAACGAACTTTTTTAATAAGATTAATTGTTGATATAGATCAACAGGCCTGTTCATTAATTTGTAAGTGACCCCGACTGCTAAGCCAGAAGTCGTGGTTTCGATCCCCACCTACAACAAACTTTGTCTGATGAGCATAATTGTTTGTTCTGTGTCTGGGTGTAATTTATCTATAATATGTACTATGTATTTATAAAGTATTTATATCAGTTGCCTGATTACTTTAGTACAAGCTTAGCAGTTTGGGATCAGATGGTTGTGTGTGAGTTTTACTAAGATATTTTGTAATTAACCTGTCGATGACCAAGCGACAGCCTGTCGCGCTGCTTTTGTCTTTCTATTGTATCTCGAATCTTAAATGATTACCCATCCATAATTAGACCTTAGCAATCGTAACTCCTCATCACTTAAACCACGACAGTAAATAAGTAAACATTATTTCTGACTAACCTATTTAAAACATTTTCATTAGAACTAAGTACGTTTTAATTAATAGGTACTACAAGCTTACGTAAGTGATACGACCTTCATGTAAAAGCCTCTCTATTACCAGTGACCCTTCGGGACTGAGTGTCCTTGACCTTGGCCAGTGCGAACATGTGTATTGTGTTATTCATACTTACAAGGTCACGGTAAGTAGGTTATTCATTTGTTTATTTTTACTGTGAAACAAAATGGCGGTGAGCGTTGTCATTCTGTTTTTGACAGTTGTTACGGGTTGACAGAAGCTAGGAGTGTGAGATTCAGACTTACCAAGGGTACTGTTTAAATGTTTTATTTCTTATTATATAGCCTCATTTATTTGTACAACAACAAAGAATGGCTTAAAAAGACAATTGAAACCCTGACTTCTAAACTAGGTTTATGATATGTATCTGGTTATCATTCGTAAATCATTGACTGCCGTTACGGGTGCTCAGAAGCCAAAATATCTTACATTTACTTAAACAATGGGGTATGGTGTTACCCAGTAACTGAGCTGAGTAGAGGTCTGACAAGCAGACGCTTTGGAGCATATTGTACCATATGTGAAGTACATCGACGGACTACATGGCGCAATCACAATTCAACGCGACATCATACACATCATACCTATAAACAAAATCCCGACAACAACCTTTGAAAAGTACCCTGATATAGATCTGATAGGCAGTCACTTCATGTAAGAAGTTGGTATTCAGCTTCTTCTGTCTAGATTGGAAGCAATCAGCACGTGGCATTGTTTGCAAGGTTTTATCATCATCATTAGCCCGTAAGCTTCCACTGCTGGACAAAGGCCTCACCTAACTTTTTTCACAGCATGCGATTTTGTGCTGCCTGTACCCACGGTTTCATGCAACCTTTACAAGGTCATCCGTCCTTCTGGCGGGAGGCCGTCCCATACTGCGCTTGTTAATACGTGGCCACAATTTGAGAACCTTTTTCTTTCATCGGCCATCGATCTTTTCTCCTATCGGCCATCAGTTCTTCGAGCTATATGCCCAGCCCACTGTCACTTTAGTTCTTTGAGCTGTATGCCCAGCCCACTGTCACTTTAGTTCTTTGAGCTGTATGCCCAGCCCACTGTCACTTCAGTTCTTCGAGCTATATGCCCAGCCCACTGTCACTTCAGTTTTGCGGCTCGGTGAGCTATGCCGGCGACTTTGGTTTGGTTTACAAGATTTACAACATGGATAAATTCCAGTGTCTAACTCGTTAGAACGCTTATAACCTATCTTAATCTTTATTTCGCAATACCATTGTCTAGTCCTTCCATTTATGATCGCAATTAACAACCACTAACAACAAATTAATAAAGATTAATTTTACTAACAACTTTAATTGATTCATCGTAAAATAAACGACAACTTATGCTAATAATTGGTTTACCTGCATATATTTGAATTAATTAACACCTCTGTGTTATCGCCGTACCTGAAGACAAATAAATTATTAATATTAGTAAATTGAAAGTTTAATGTGGTGTTTGCAAATTGTTTTAGTGAAGATAATATTGGTGGAGTGTGTGCAATGTAACGTAGGCGGACGCGTGCCTACATCGTTTAGCTTGTCACTGCTGCGCTAGCCGTTTCGCGCATTAGTGACGCTACTTAGCTGTTTTTAGTTTTAAGGCGCTGTCCATAGCGTACACCTTGTAAAACGTCTAGATTTTCGTCGCGAAGTTAGCCGTATCTATACATACCACAAGCCAGAAAAAAATACAGTGTATAGTCTAATATATAAAGAAAAGACTTACACAAAAACAATTTGCAAAAGTGGTCTAGAACTACGAAAAAAAAATGTTCAAAAAGACCCCTGAAAAAAAATTTTCGTCTCGAAGTTCTCAATTTTTTCAGCGACAACCACCATATTTTTTATATCTATAACAAAGAAAATTTAATAAACTAAAGACATATCTAAAAATTTTAATACACAGAACTGTATCTTTTTAAATATTTAATTAAAACTGCAAAATGATTTACATTTTTGCGGACATGCTATTCAAGTAAAATGAAACGCCAAAATATTTTCGACTTTATTTCTATTAATTCGATGCACTACTGTCGTACATTGTGTCAATCTTGTGTCAGTCCACGCCCAGTCGGCAGCTAGCCGTTGCTACGAGAGGTCACGTCCGATTTTTACACATTTGGTCCATTATTATTTCGCGCTTTGTTTATTTTTTTGATTCTTTGTTTTTGATTTTAGTAATTTACTTATAGTGATTCGTGTTTCTAAGCAATGGGAAATAAAAGAAATAAAGAGTTGCAACGGATTTGTACAAGAAAACGACGTAATAAAAGTAAAAAATAAAGTATACAAGTAAGTATTCCTTTTTTTTATACCCATTATGGCATTATTAGTATCAATATATTATGAAACTCATTTATCTTTTGGTAATTCGTAAAAAATAGGCAAACAAAATACATCTAAATAAAAACCAATTTTTGTCTACAGATAGACCAACTTATCTGTGAACTGAAGGAGGGCGACACTGTCAATACAGCGTTGCTAAGAGAAAGAGACAGAGTATACTCAAATGAAGTCAAATGTATGACTGAAATGTCATGTCAGCCGTAGTTCCAATTTTAGCCATTTCACAATTATGTTGGTAAAACAGTAGCTGCGGTTATGGGGCGCTAATATGCTGCACGCTCCGCGTGCGGCGTACGATAAACGACGAGGCCTAAAATGGCGCTTCGGTAGACCGACGTGCACGAAATTAGTATTATATTGTTTCTATACTTATTTTTTGTGCCCGTTTACTTTGTGATATTATTTTGTAAACTATGTTTTTGTGAACATAAATTATTTTTGCAAATCAACATTATGAAAATTAAATTAGTTCAAAAACTGTTTTATTTTATTGGTTTCATTGTTATAAAAAAATTATCTGTGCCAATGTAAAAATCGTGATTTTTATATTTAATTACAGAGAACTCAAGAATTTTCAACTCAATAGGTCTGAAACATCCCTATCACTTCTAACTGCAGTTAATCCAACCGCGACAAATAAAGGAACCATTGAAGAACAAAATTACGAGTATGTGTCATCAAAGTAAAATAATCAACGAATTTTTTATTGATCAGCCCCCTTACCATGACGTTTGACACGTTGTCAGCGTTAGACACGTTGTCTAGCGCCGTCTCTTTCCCACTAAAAGTAATATCAAAGTATTACCAGGCGTCCGTCACTCGCTCAAGGCCACGCGTTTTATGCCTACCGCTTCGCGTACCGTCGACGGTACAACGAACACCGGGCTGTCGCGCGCCCGGCTGTGTGCTCGCGCGTCATGGGTACAGCGCTGACTATCAAAATGCCAAAACCACGTAATTATTGTGTGATTATTGTGCCATTCCCCTGTTTCCAAATTCTCCTGTTTCCCTTTTGATTATTTATTAAAATTATTCACGCGGTTTTGGATACGACACTAAAATATAATAATCGGGAATTCAAGGGACGAAAAATATGCATCAGTCATTTTATTAAACTAAAAAATATTTGATCAACAAATAAAAAAAATATTGTTTTTCTAAAACATTCGTTTTATTACCATTATCATCATACGTATAACCCTAGCACATTTACTAGATGGCACGCACACACGTTAGTCGCGCGGCGGGCAAAAGAATCTCAACTCTCTTTGTGCGTACTTATGGTACATTTTTCCTCGCTGCAAACAGCTGGTATTATTATTATAATTTTGTAGGCTATTATAGCGTAGGTATTTTCGTTTTTGTATTGGAGTGAAGTATCTGTTACGTAGTAACTATTTATTAATCTGTGGTATTACTGCTATAAGGGCTTGTGGTAGGCCCCCTGGTCATTGTGATACAACTTTTATAATAAGACCAAGTCCGAAATAGTTACATTTCGACGAGTCATCTCACGTGATGATGTCATAATAGTTTCAGCACCCCACACATCAAATAAGCATTTTTATACATGGTACATGAAGTTGCCTCTGAAGTTGGTAGTACCAGTAACTCTTTTTGTTGATACTGAAAATACCATTATTTTTGTCGTATCTCCATATAATCCATACTAATATTATAAATGGGAAAGTGTGTCTGTCTGTCTGTCTGTTTGTCTTTCTTTCACGGCAAAACGGAGCGACGGATTGACGTGATTTTTTAAGTGGAGATAGTTGAAGGAATGGAGAGTAACATAGGCTACTTTTTGTCTCTCACTGACGCGAGCGAAGCCGCGGGCAGAAGCTTGTATGCTCTAAAAGAGAACAAAATTCCATTATTATTTGAATTTTGTTCTCTTTTAGGGCATTATCCAGACCGTTTTTGAAAGCCACTTTAGACATTTGACTTCGAATACTGTGTCTTGGCCTATCAAACCATCCGGCGTGTCGCCAATAAAAGGATATTCGTGGTCTACAAATAAACCTCAAGGATCAATGATAACATTTTCTTGGATGAGTTGCTACAAAGCGAGTTGTTCATTTTCTACGCCATGTGCAATTGCCGTTACATTGCTGAGATTGAATTTATACTAGGTGTATTTTTGGTCTTGCTCAACCTGCTAGGAGATGTTTCTACTCATAAAAACAAACAACTTTTATTATAGAACCAACTCTGATATGTCGAAAAAAATTATCACCTGTTTCATACATTGTGGTTGGGACGGCATTGAACTTTTCTTAGAAACAGCTGATATTTTTTTCGCGATTTCAGATTTGGTTCCATAATAAAAGTTGTTTGTTTTCAAGGGTAGAACATTTCCTAGCAGGGTGAGCAAGACCAAAAATACACCTATAGTCTGTTTTTTTTTAACATATGAGTACCAAAAATTTTTCTGCATTTTTATTGGTTCACATAATCAGCATAAATGTTATCATTAGTGTTAAAAGCATTGGCTCCGCCTCGACTAATTTCCCATCTATCTCTGTCCAATACCGGAAATATAAAAGAGATATACTTAGTACTCGTTTGTTAAAAAAAAATAGACTACAGTATAAAAGTATTGCACCAAGTTGGCTATCTATCTATCTTTTGTTGAGAGATCAGAAATATGCACGGTCCTATCTGTAATGAACGAAAACATACAGCAAGAAAGCTGTAACAGACAGCTAAATTTTGACTAACTGTATAAGGATCTCATTAGTGTCTAATGCTGTCTAATGAGTTAATCATAATCATTATTCACCTACAATGGTCCTGCCGGGGTTGCGGAATGTTTATAATAGTTACCGTGACCCTGGAACATAAAGGGCAATCGAAGGAACATTAGTGGGTTTTAGTCAGTAAAAGTCTGACACGCCCTCCCGCCGCACCCAGGACGGGAGCAGTCATTTGATGATTTCCCACTCACAAAAAAAAATATTCACCTACAATATTCCCACTTATCTTTGTATTTCTTTTTTCAAATAGGAAATTATTTGATTTTTAACCGACTTAAAAAAAGGAGGAGGTTCATTTCGTCTGTATGTTTTTTTTTGTATGTTTGTTACGCGATATCTCCGTCAATTGTAAACAGATTTTGAGGGTTCTTTTTAGGGTTCCGTAGTCAACTAGGAACCCTTATAGTTTCGCCATGTCTGTCTGCCTGTCCGTCCGTCCTCGCTTAATCTCTGTGACCGTTATCACTAGAAAGCTGAAATTTGGTACCAATATGTATATCAATCCCGCCGACAAAGTGGTAAAATAAAAATTGGAAAAAAATGTTTTATTAGGGTAGCCCCCCTATATGTAAAGAGGGAAGTATTTTTTTTTTAAATTTAACCCTTACGTGTGATATATTGTTAGATAGGTATTTAAAAATGAATAGGGGTTTACTAAAATCATTTTTTGATAATGTCAATAATTTCGGAAATAATCGCTCCAAAAGGAAAAATCAAAGCGTCCCCCCCCCCCTCTAACTTTTGATCCGTAGGTTTAAAAAATATGAAAAAAATCTGGAAAGTAGAACTTTATAAGGACTTTCTAGGAAAATTATTTCGAACTTGATAGAAAGAACAGTTTTTGTACAAAAAAGACAAAAAGGTTGTACAAAATAGTTTCTGCGTACTTAGTATGTCAACGTAACAAAAGCCTTTTTTTAAACTTATAAGTGGGAACACTTATTGTGACGGTCGGGAAACTACGGAACCCTACATTGAGCGTGGCCCGACACGCTCTTGGCGGTTTTTTGTTTGATAAGTTATGATGCAGTGGTAGTCCCATATAAAGGACATGTTATGAAATGGGCTTAAAATAATTTTGTTTTTGAACAACTATCATGTGCGGTTTTTCTGGTAGGGAACATTGTCCAGGATGGCCATACAAAAACAAAAAAAAAATATTAAAAGCACCATTATTTAAAAAATAAATATTTAAAATCTAGATATTTTTTATCGTAATATTATTTTTGTACATTGGAAAAAGTTTCGTTTTTTCAAACCGTTTAAATGGCTTTAAAATAAAACCAACTAATTATATGCATGATTTGGATTTATGAAAATGATTCCTTTGCGTCTTTTTAAAACAATAAAACCTTAGAATAAAACATTACTTGTGTCAGGTTGACGGGTTGTAACCTCTGCAGTTGTAAATGTCACACTTGAATTTGACACTTGATTTGCCGGTTACTATGACAACGACATCCAACAGAACATGGACAACTTTGGGAAAATGAAATTGTTGTTTTACTTTATCTTTCTCGCAATTTTTCCTTATTTGCTCACCGTTTAGACCTACCCTGGACTACGACAAACATTTTAAACCCAAAATCAGCTCAATCGGCCCAACCGTTCTCTAGTTTTAATCAGACTAACGAACATCAATTCATTTTTATTTATATAGATAGATAGATATATATATATATATACATGTGCCAATAAGTATGTACATCTTAATAAGAAAGTTCTCATTTGTTATTCCAAAATGACCTAAAATGGTGCTTTTTGTAAGTGATAATTTATTTTAAATTTAAGTCATTACCAAATATTATAAACAAACCAATTTTTAATTTTGAATCACTGTATTCTTTTTATGATAAAGAATCCCGATCTTTTTTACCAAGACAGCTTTCTATATTGTTGCACTAAGAGGTACCACTAATTGACCGAAGTGTGTACATATACATATATTTTTTTAAAGTTATGTACGATATAACTCATTACGCTAGGTGGCTCGATTTACGAGTCCGGGAGTATAGAATACAGACGGCTTCAGAATACGGCCGCGCGCTGCCGAAAAGTAGGCGGAGCTTCGCGCTCAATTTCGCCGCCGCTGCTTCACCCCCGCGAATACCTAAAGATTAGCTACTTACCGGGCCTTAAGGTTTGTAGTATATATAAGTTTTTTATTTGTAGCGCACATTGCGCGAATAAATTGTTTTTCTTTCTTTCTTTAGAGACTTACTTGATGATAATATGTACTCAGTTAAAGTAAATACTTAATTATAAAAATAGAACCCTGTTTTCATACTCTCTGCATTGATCGCCAAGCTTGCTATAGGCATATTGGTGATTACAGACTTAAACGCCGTGACTGGTAAGACAAAGGACATATTGAAGGAGGCTATTCAGTATTGGACTTTCATAACAATTATATATAAATAAAACCTTTGACACCCGCGCTACATACTCATTAAAAGAAGAACAGATCATATTTACATCGTTTTCTTTACGATTAATATTATTTTATTATATTTTGCATTTTTTTAGTTATAATTGAGCATATTTAATCCTATCGACCTTAAATATGTCCCTCACCAGTCACGGTGTAACGCGTAAATTTTGATTATTTCACTATGTTTTCTCTTACTGATGTCAGAAAATTTACAGAAAAACTTTAAAACTAAACATAAAAATAAAAACTTACAGACGAGCCTATTTCAAGACCGTTAACAAAATAGTAATAGTAATTTACTGTTTAATTACTAGTAATGCCTGTAATACATTAAGTAAGTCAATACATAACGTTACAAGTAAACAAACAGGATTACTGTTAATTTTCATTAAAAATTCACACAAAATGTTCAGTATCATACATCTTTGTTAGGCAAATTAGTGAGACATGAGACAAATTACTGTTCACACGCTAAATCGAACTATAAAGGCACACAATAGGGTTGAAAGTTGATTGCGCGAGAATTGTATTGTCATCCATTTTGTGACGTTCAATGAACTCGCTTTGCTTATAACAAATGTTATGTAAATTGTTATTGTCATTGTAATGTTGTTTGTTATGTAAAATTTGTTTTCTTTTTTCGTTTTTTATTGTAATGTGTTAAGTATAAAGTTGTTAGTAAATATGTGTATACAATAATTTGTGGGTAATTCTATTTTTATACTAAAACTGGGATTAATATAATGTATTCCGTTAATGCCCAACGCAAGTTAAGTTAAGTTTAACTGTTATGTGTGCGTGTCTGTCTTTCTGTGGCACCGTAGCTCATAAACGGATGAGCCAATTTGGCTGCGATTTTCTTTAATTTGAATGCATGTTATCTAGCGATGGTCTTAGACACGTTTCATCAGAATCGGGTAAGCCATTTCGGAGTTATCGTTTATTTTTATAGAATCGCGTACTTACTAACTTCAGGAGCGGTTTTTTTTTTAATATCTGGTTGTCAAAAACCGCACACCGAAATGCCCTACAATTGTGTTACTTAGTGATTCTACAAAACGATTTTTCAATTTTTCCTTGTACTTGTGCTACATTGAATGAATGAATTCATTTCCTTAATAAAATCCTTTAGTTATTTCGATTATCGGATTCTCGGTAGCAAAAGGCTTCTTGTTTCCGTGGATACGAATTATTATTAATAACAATTTTCCAGAAATTTCTATTCTTAGTTCCATTACTGGAATTTTTTCCTTAGTTACTTCTTAGCCCTTTGTGTCCGGGGCCGCGGTACCTCTTTGGAACAACCCGTAGCCTCGGCAGGACGTAGACCATCACCTTATTTGTAATTCAATAAAAAAACCTGCCTACACAAAAAATAGGCCTAAGTACTACATTTTTTCTAAATCGACTCTAACATCCATTATTAAGGGGTTGCGGAATAGTTCTAATAGTTACCGCGGCCCCGGAACATAAACGGCAACCGAAGGGACATGGGTGGGTTTTAGTCAGTAAAAAACACAATGGGCTGGAGAAGACATTTGATGGTTTAAAAATTATCCATAATAAGGCGATCCACACACGGCACCGCGCGCCGCCGCGGAGGGCGGCGAAGCGGATGTCATGTTGTATGAGACACTTAGAAATCCGTCCGTTGATACCTAACACACGTACACCGCTCGACCGCGCGGTCGAGCTAAGAATACCGCTTCACCGCCACTGCCCTCCGCGGCGGCGCGCGGTGCCGTGTGTGAATCGCCTAAAACATCATTATTAAGTCACCCACTCATAAATCTAATTTAACCGACAACAAATTCAAGGTTTTTGAAGTAATTTGCTTGTAATGAAGTACAGCCTATTGTGAAGCATCTATTTTTAGCAGATTCTATTTTCGGTGCGCACACGCGCCGTTCGTTTTCCTCTACCAACTGCTATGAATAGACATTTGATTTACGTACCTTCTTTTTTCTTTTTTTTTTGGGACAATCCCACCACTCTATTCCCAACCAGTGCACCTCCTGAAAGCCAGAATCAACAGTGGAGTCCGCCAGAAAAGCGCCGAGCAATGAAGCTCGACGAGTCCCGGAGAAACGATTCAACTGTCTTGGATCCCGCAACGAAATTAATCAGAAAAGAACAGCGGAGGAGTAAGAAAAAGTGATTTATGTACCTACCTAAGTATTTGTTTTTGTCGTTTTGACTGATGATGTTGGTGCAGTTTAAAATTTGCCCTTCCTTTAATAGTTTTTCAACTTTATGCCACAAGCATTAAGGTTTTTATTTTTGATGAGTGGGAAATCATCAAATGACTTTTCTCGTCCTGGGCGGGGCGGGAGGGCGTGACAGACTTTTACTGACTAAAATCCGCTCATGATCTTTCGGTTGCTCTTTATGTTCCGGGGCCATGGTAATTATTAGATCTATTCCGCAACCCCTGAAGCATTAAGGTTCAAGGTTGATTCAGGAAAGGTACGACTTTTGGTATATATAGAAAAAATGTGATACGGCTCCTGGTATCCAGAAAAAAGTATAACTTTTTCTAACCTTAAAATTTCAACCATCAAAATGACGTAAACCTATTTGGTCTAGACTCTAGACAAAGGCATGATTCAAAAACAAAGCACGTCAGCAATAAAATAGAATAGAATACATTTTCGAATAAAGAACTACAATTCGTGACACACGCGCACCGCGAACGGCCAATTATATCGTGATTGTTTATGTGCGGTATTGACCGCGGCGCACGATATGATTATAATAATAGAGCGATGGGCGCCCTCGGTATGTCGCCGCAAGTTCGATGAACCACGGTGACGTTGCGCAGGTTAATTGGTTGTGTGTCAGTATTCTATTTACGAATGACGTTTAAAATTGAGGGTTGTTTTTTTTATAACCTTTCAACGACCAAGCAACAGCCGGCTGTCGGGCTGCTATTGTCTTTCTATTGTGTCTCTAATCATGTGTGTTCGAAGGTTTAATAAATAAATGTCGTGACGCGATTAAACGTCTATGAAAAGAAGAGCTGCTGCAGAACTTATACAGGGTTATTGATAAAACACCGACATCCTCTCAGGACTATGTTACTAGCATCAAAATTAACAACTTTTGTTCTTCGACATTTTAAAAATTATCATATTTTAGTTCATTACATTTTCATACAAAATTAAAAATATTTAAATTGAACACTCTAAATGTGACGAAGTCTGCGTAGCAAACGAGGACAGTGCGCGGCAAGCGTAGGTATGTTGTTACGGCACAATACAGAGTCGAAATGTGTTAGATAGGACAACGAAATCTTAAAGATTTGTTTTTGGTAAATGTATAACATTTTGTAAAAAATTATAGAACAAAAGTTGTTGTTTATGATGATAGTAACATAGTCCTGTTAGGATGTCGGTGTTTTACCAATAACTCTGTATTATAAAGCTGAAGAGTATGTTTGTCTCTTTGTTTGGTTGAACGCGCTGTACTCAGAGTCAATTAAAATTTTGAATCAGAAAATTAGAGTAGATTGAATTTTTTTTGTTCATGTAATGAAACATTTTGTAGCTTTTTATTTCTGATATAAAGAGGTCTTTGTTTTTAATCTACCTGCAATTATTGTGAATCAAAAGTCCTCTTTTCATAGATCGCGTAAACTAGATAATATCCAAATCGATATTTTTTTTATTTTTGTGTTAAAATTATTCAGCTAAATCGTGATTTCACTAAAACAAAGCCATGGCAAAAAACCTATTTCAACCATTCGACGACCAGGCGGCAGCCGTCGTCGTGTTGTCTTTCTATTGTGTCTCGAATCACGTGTGTTCGCAAGTTTAACTTTTTTAGACTGGAAGTCGACCCTAAGACAAGGAAAAGACCAGTACAATAAAGGATTTGTCACACTGGATGCGTTCTGCGGCCTGCGGTCAGGTCAAAGTGAACGCAGCCCGCATCATGTATGAACAACGCTGTAGGTCGCCGCCCCGTCGGCCCAACATGCGCTCTTTGGCTGTGCTCGTACGGTCAGATCGCATTCTATATAAAATACACACATCAAAAATGTCTAGGGATATTTCAATTAACCTAAACAACTAAAATTCTATTAACTTTTTGTTAAGAGACCTACACATTAAAATAAACCTTGTTTAATAGCCTATCTAATCTGATAATAAAGTTTTAGATAAAGTAAAATTAAAAAAAAACTTAGAAGAAGAGGAAAAACTCAGACAAAATTTCAATCTAAACTTTATTTTTGAAACATCAAAACCTAAACAAAACAACTATTTTTTTTATAAAAATGTTGAAAACTTAAAATTGATAATCCGTGGATTCACCTAAGACTCTATTGACACATCTGCAGCGGTTCTGTATACTCAAAACAAGGGTGTCAATATCCTCTTGTGGAATACTGTCCCAATTTTTTTTTTTTTTTTTTTTTTTAATTATTATGGGCTTGCTCTTGGTCCCAGACTAGCCCGAGGGCATAGACGGGGCCTACGATGGAGCGAGCTTACCCAATAGATGCCTATGCACTCGTTTTTTAAATACTTCCGGGTTATATGAATTTGGAAACACAGACGCCGGCAGGGAATTCCATTCCTTCGCGGTGCGCATTATAAACGATTTTGAGAAGCGCTTATCATGGCCTTAGAAATTGCGGTTTCTAAGGCCATGAGGACCAGTCAGAGCTTTATATCTAGGCTTTGGTCACGTTATGGTGTCACGGGGGAAAGGGTGGAACGGCACCGAGGACCTCAACGCATTAAAACACATGTACAGGACCGATTCATAGTATAAACTGCACGAAGTCAACCAAATGTAACGGCTATGCAATTGGTTCAAAGGCTACAGAGCGAGTATGGTTTGCTGGTAAGCGGTCAAACTTTGAGAAGACGACTGCATGAAGTCAACCTACGTACTCGTAGGCCACTTCGGGTACCAGCGCTAAGGAGAGGCAATCGATGAAGAAGATTACAATGGGCTATTGCACACGAAAACTGGAACCAATCTCAATGGTCACTTGTGCTTTTCACTGATGAATCCAGGTTTGGATTTCATCCTGATTCGCGAAGAGTACGCGTTTGGAGAGAACCTGGACGTTGGAATCGACTGCAGCACCTACAACAAGTTCATGCATATCAAGGTGGCACGATTATGGTTTGGGCAGGAATTCGTCTCGGTGGTAGAACGGACCTCGTTTGGATACAAGGCAAAATGACTGCTCTAAAATACCGAGATGAGGTGCTAGAGCCTGTAATCTTGCCCCACAGACAACAAATGGGACAAAATTTCCAGCTAATGCACGTCCGCAGCCGTCCACATACGGCGCGTATCGTCACAAGTTGGTTACAACAGCATGATATCCAAGCTTTAGACTGGCCTGCACAATCCCCTGACTTATTTATTTATTTATTTATTTATTTCAACATCTTTACATCTATCATTACAGTTTAAATTACCAAAGCAATAGAGTAGTAACAAAATATAGTTAACTAACGTTTATAAATATGCATTTTATAACTTAAAACATAAAGTGTGACCTTTGCGAATTCACTCTTTTCACTTAAATCCTATTGAGCATGCCTGAGATATGCTTCTGAGAAGAGCTCTTAGGAATTTCCCTGAAGATGTTGAGGATGAAAACCAGCTTTTCTTGCATTTTAAAAGGACTTGGGACAGTATTCCACAACAGGATATTGACACCTTGTTTTGAGTATGGAGAACCGCTGCAGATGTGGCAGGAGAGTCGTAAGTTTATCCACGGATTATTAATTTTATGTTTTCAACAATTTAAAAAAAAAATAGATTTTTTGTTTAGGTTTTGATGTTTCGAAAATAAAGTTAAGATTGAAATTTGGTCTGAGTTTTTCCTCTTCTACTAAGTTTTTTTTTTAATTTAACTTTATCTAAATGTTTATTATCAGATTAGATAGGCTATTAAACAAGGTTTATTTTAATGTGTAGGTGTCTTAACAAAAAGTTAATAGAATTTTAGTTGTTTAGGTTTAATTGAAATATCCCTAGACACTTTTGATGTGTGTATATTGATACCGACAATGTTGTTCATACATGATGCGGGCTGCGTTCACTTTGACCTGACCGCAGGCCGCAGAACGCATCCAGTGTGACAAATCCTTTAAGATTGGATTTGGCTCAAGTATAAGACTCATTAAAAGTCCAGTTTTAACACTCCCTTTTAATTACTCTCTACTAATGATTGCCAGTATATATTCGTTGCGTTGACTTCTGATTTCACGGAACATTAAAACCAGCGCTTGCGCAGTTGTAAAACATTGTAGGGTAGTTAAAAGCTTCGTTAAGTGGAAGACGTGGTATAAATAGAAAAGATATTTAGCTGGTCAGTTTTGTTAAAATGGTTTTTGTTATCCTGGGTGGATTTTTTTATTGTTTTTTTTTATTACTTATGGGCTTGCTCTTGGTCCCAGATTAGCCCGAGGGCATAGACGGGGCCGACGATGGAGCGAGCTTACCCAAAAGATGATGCACTCGTCTCTTGAATACTTCCGGGTTATATGAATTTGGAAACACAGACGTCGACAGGGAATCCCATTCTTTTGCGGTGCGCATAATAAACGATTTTGAGAAACGCTGCGTGCGGATATGAGGAATATCAACCAAGAAGTTTGACGGCACTGCAGCAGTACGGCAAGAAACGCTTAAATTAAAAAAAAAAACCCTCAGTTGTATGGAGTATTCGATATTTAAAATAGACGAAATAACAAACATAAGCACATCAATAAAAATACAGACGTGCAAAAAGTAACCCAAGCAACACGCTCCCACTGGCGCACTACAGACTCGATCAAGTTGAACTGAGCATCGCAAGTGTTTTGTATGGTACATATTTTACGTAGAAGTTGGCAACAAGCATTAATCATACAACTTAGCGTACAGATGGCTAGAGCTTCAACTTTACGTACAATACTCAAACTGATCGGAAAATAAAAAATGGATGTATAAATTTTGCTTTAATGTGTTCCAATTCCAAGTTCTTGATTTACGATTTCTGGGTGTCAAATACTTGGAATGCATAAAGGGTTGTGTTGCTGATATTAATAGGTTGAAACAAGCTCATTTTTATCCCGTGATGCAAAAAGAGGGTCTTATTGACCGGTATGTGTGAGTGTGAAAATAAAGTAAAAGAAACATTAAAATCCTCTACAAAGTCTACACATTGTACGTAACATGAGTTTGTTGAAAATAATATAATTTGTTATCGTATCCAATTTCAATAATATGGTTACCTAACAAACCGCTGTGTTATTAATATGGCTTCAGGATATGTATCATATATAATACCTGCTGTTTTGCTACAGTTTGTAATTAAAACAGTTGTGTTCCTTTTTTTTAAACGATTGTGGCACTTAATTCCCTACTACTGCAACTCCTGAAAGCCAGAATCAACATTGACGTCTACCATAAAAACATCTAGAGTAAAATATCAGGTCTACGAGTCTGAAAGGAGAAAGGATCCAATTGTCTTGGGACAAAGGGATGATTACAACTGGGAGAAGCCCAGATTGCCCAGCACCACTGATTAAAATTAATATTCAAAAACGGGTCACAGGGTCCAGAAACGTTTGAGCAAGCCTACCTAATCTACCTATACTACTTACCTATTGAAAAAAGTGCATTTTGTATTTCAGTAAAACAGTCATGTTCAGAGAATGGACAACGGACCTATCCTTGGTCACGCTGACTAGCTAAGTTACATTTATATGTAGAGATGAGTTAAAGCCAAAAGAAGAAAAGTCTGAAAGGCCGTTTGTCCGGTGACGGGCGGCGGTGGACACTAAATTGCTATTTCATTTATTAAGGCGAGTACCTCGCGAATGCGAGTCCCGTGTACAAACACCTAAGTTTATATCAAAACGACCCATAATTCTAAATCGATAAGACGCAAGTAATATTATCTGCTCATAAATCTAATTTTCGTGCTGAATGCGAGTTGTCAATCAAATCACAGTAATTAGCAGTAATTCTGAATTGCGTCATTGGTATGTGTTTAAACAGTCTGACATAATAATCTACTTACGATAATATATTTAGTTGTATTTAGTGGTGTGAATAATGTTGTGGAGTTCATTTAGCAAGCATATTGTAGTACCTATATCTTGGATACACGAGTATGTATGTATGTATATTCATGTGCCTGTACGGTGTATCCTACTAAATAAATTTCTTACTCTTTCACGCAAAAACTACTTTAATCTCGACACATTTTATTTATGGGGCCTGGACCCATACCATGACGTTTAAAGTAAGATTGTTTTATTCCTGTACCAGAGTGTGCAAGTGACAGCGTTAGACACGTTGTCTAGTGCCGTCTCTTTCCCACTGAAAGTAATATCGAAGTAATACTGCTATAAGGGCTTGTGGTAGGCCCCCAGATTATATTTATATTTTTTAGGTAACGTTTTGTTTGTCATGTCTTCATTTTTCGTATGTTTTTGTGTTAAATATAAGCCTCAAGCCAGAACGAAATCCGTTAATTCCATTCTGACGTATTTATTGCTTGAAAGAACTACACCAATGAAGTGAAACGTCCGTAGAAAACCTACCATTGAAATCGTCAATACAAAAATACGCTATTTCCCAAATAAATAGTTCCCATTCAAGAATTTTAAGGAAAATTCCGTCCGTAAAAAACGCTTTACGGATTATCGTAAGCAGAGCAGCATTATACTAAAGCCGTTTTAATTGATATTGAACTAAAATACTCTTGTATACAGTTGGAAATACTGAATTAATGTCTCGTAAGCAATTTTTACTATTCCCCAAATAAATAGTTCCCATTCAAGAAAAAGGATGATTCCGTCCGTAAAATACGCTTTACGGATTATCGTAAGCAGAGCAGCATTATACTAAAGCCGTTTTAATTGATATTGAACTAAAATACTCTTGAATACAGTTGGAAATACTGAATTAATGACTCGTAAGCAATTTTTAACTCCAGTTTTAACATGCATGCGAACCATATTGGGTAAATGTATTTATTTGTATCTCTCTCCACTTTGTATATATAGTATGTATGTATATATTTATATGTATGTCGTGATGGCCTAGTGGTTAAGGAGTGCCTCTCATGCAAGTGGTTGTGGGTTCGAATCCGAGCAATTACCAATGTGACTTTTTCAATTCATATGTACTTTCTAAAGATTATCTTAGACATCGCCGACAACGGTGAAGGAAAACATCGTGAGGAAACCTGGACTTGTAGTGATTATAAGTCTGAAATCGCCAACCCGTCTTGAGCAAGCGTGGTGATCAATGCTCGTGCCTTCTCTGTATGAGAAGAGGCCTTTGCCCTGCAGTGGGACAGTTGTAGGCTGGTATTATTAACTTTTCTGTATTTTGCACCTATAGTAGGATGCAAGTTTTGTCTCTGCATTACCCTAAGGTAGACTCGCAGAAAATTCCAAGGCTTTAAGTCCGCCTCTGTACGGTGTTCGTACAAAAAGTTTATTAAATTAAATAAAATATCATGGTTTCATCTTATATGAATGTGGGATTCATGCATGATGTTTTATATTTCACCAGTACCCAAATGGGTACTGGTGTTATTATATGGTGTTATTGGATGGTAACGCATCTACGCTGGTATAATAACAGACTTATGAGACAAATCATCTTTTTCTTTGGGATGGTAACGCATCTACGCTGGTATAATAACAGGCTTATTGAGTCATATCTTTTTTTCTTTGGGATGGTAACGCATCTACGCTGGTATAATTACAAACTTATTGAGACAAATCATTTTTTTCTTTGGGATGGTAACGCATCTACGCTGGTATAACTGCAGACTTATGAGACATATCTTTTTCTCTGGGTTGGTAATGTAGCTAGTAGTAGTCATTAGTAAGCGAAGTTGGGTTTGAGTCCGTTCTCGTATTCTAATATTTTTTTAATAGAAATACTGTTGTACCTACCTAGACAGTATGGGAAATATGTGTACGCCTGTAATTGGAAGCATACAACGGGTACTGTCCGTAGTTAAGTCACGATGCATGTTATTATGTAGCCTTTGTCGGCGATCCAATAATTAAATAAATAAATAAATAATCGGCAAATAAATAAAATGCTTGCTCTTATAAGCAACAAGGTAGAATATGGCGCCTCTGCTCACTCCATTTGCCTCCAATCCGGAAAAAAATTACACCATGTTCGAACTCCGAATTTCTTTCCGCTTTACCTCATAAATATTCACTGTGCAAACTAGAGTCAGCCTGAAACATTCACGAGTAAATTGACAAGACAGAAGGAGATAAATAAAACAAATAGATAGAACGAAAAAGGGTCAGACGACGCTTCTATTTTTATGTAAATGGTCTTTGGATGGGTTAGGTCTCAATGCGAGATGGGTTGAGCTGGTGTTATTCGGGGAAGAAAATTTGGCTGATTGTAGTTAGAATATTTTGGAAACTGTGCGTTGAAGGTCACTGTATGTATTTATATTATTTTTAGCTAGTTCTCCGCTCTTGACGTTTTATCCTAAACTGATGGTTGTATTAAATCTGGTGGTCATATACAAGAATAATTATTTATATCTGAAAAACTCTCGTTTTTTTATATGTTATAAGAACTTGATTGTTTGATTGGTTAAACGCACTAACCTCTAAAACTACTGGTCCGATTAGAAAACATATATTTATGTACGATAGCCCATTTATCAAGAAACGTTATAAAAGCTCTACAGCTTTCGTAGGTCCTTAGTACTACGGAAGTAGAGAAGACCAAAGACGCGGGGGAAATTGTTTATCCCATCTTACACCTAGGCGCCCTAAAATACTGACATCTATTAATTCTTTATCAACGATGGCGTAACAGTACTACCATATTTAAGTGGGACACCACAACAGCCCCTTATAAAGTTAGCACCTCAAATAGTAGTACCAAAATCAGTTTGTTCCTTTAAGCTATCTGCAAATCTCATCAAAACTTTACGAGCCAAATCAATGCACTTAGACACTAAAGTGCAAGAGGTCTAAATCCCCATTATGGTCAAAGACCCGACTACTGTTTTAAAATTGGCCTATAAACTGGTGCTATCATCATCTTGGAGCCCGATTTGGTTATAATTGGTACTGATGGGAACAATGATAGTTTTAACTGTAGTGATAAAATAAGGAGACCTTTTAGGGGCGTACTCAGAAGCTAAGTATTTTCCTTGTGTGTTGTGTTAGGTCAAAGACTGTCAGCCGGGGATTGCGGAGGTTGCATTAGTTCCCGCGATCCTCGGCGTAGGTGGGAGAAGGAACACGGGGGTGGTTTTTAGTCAGTAAGAGTCTGACAGACCCCTTCGCCCCAGGGACGGAGGACAACCATGACGATTTTCCACCCCGGAACAAAAAAAAAGTTCAAAGACTGTTGTAATGTATTTATGATGGGGGGAACTCGCCAAATGGAAACAGAACGGCGTTGTGAGGGTTCTGTCGAAGTTGCGGAATGTTTATAATAGTTACCGTGACCCTGGAACATAAAGGGCAACCAAAGGAACATGAGTGGGTTTTAGTCAGTAAAAGTCTGACACGGACGGGAAAAGTCATAATTTGATGATTTCCCACTCCCGAAAAAAAATGGGTTCTGTCGAATTTAATCATTACTTATTACACGACTGCCCAAAAAAAGGAGTGTTTACACGACTGCCCAAAAAAAGGAGTGTTATGTTTTTTAAGATTCATGTATGTATGTATGTAGGTATGTATGTATGTATGTGAGTTTCTTTATTCCACCATAACTTCTTAATGCCTGAACCGATTTAGATGTATGATGTATCGTTACAATCCGTACATAGTCCCGAGTAACATAGGCTAGTAAAAATTTGGAAATTCAACCCCTGTGTGTGTAAAATAGGGGATGAAAGTTTGAATGAAAATCTGTCGTTATTGATTGAAGTAAGTTACTGGAAACTTGGTGTTTACCATTTTGGAGGGAGATAGAAATTTAGAAATTCAACCCCTATGTGTGTGAAATAGGGGATGAAAGTTTGAACAAAAATCTGACATTACTGAAGTTAGTGACTGGAAATATGGTGTTTAACAATGTGGACAAAGATAACAAAAGAATGAGCTAATATTATTTCAGGAATTCAACCCTTATGTGTGTAAAATAGGGGATGAAAGTTTGAACGAAAATCTGTCGTTATTGAATAAAGTAGGTTACTGGAAACTTGGTGTTTACCATTTTGGACAGAGATAAAAATTTAGAAATTCAACCCCTATGTGTGTAAAATAGGGGATGAAAATTTGAATGAAAATTTGTCATTATTGAAGTTAGTGACTGGAAACTTGGTGTTTACCATTTTGGACGGAGATAGTCTAATATATAAAATTCTCGTGTCACAGTTTTCGTTGCCATACTCCTCCGAAACGGCTTAACCGATTTTGATGAATTTTTTTGTGCTTATCCGGTATCTATGAGAATCGGCCAACATCTATTTTTCATACCCTATAGTGACCCCATTTTTAACGCGGGTAAAACCGCGGGAGGCAGCTAGTAATTTAGAAATTCAACCCCTATGTGTGTGAAACTGGGGATGAAAATTTGAATGAAAATCTGTCATTATTGAAGTTAGTGACTGGAAACTTGGTGTTAACCATTTTGGACGGAGATAGAAATTTAGAAATTCAACCGCTATGTGTGTGAAACAGGGGATGAAAGTTTGAACTTGGTGTTTAACAATGTGGACGAAGATAAAAAAAGCATGAGCTAGTATAAATTCAGAAATTCAACCCCTATGTGTGTAAAATAAGGGATGAAAGTTTGAACGAAATTCTGTCATTATTGAAGTTAGTGACTGGGTACTTGGTGTTTAACTTTTCGGACGAAAATAAAAAAAATGTTTTTTCCACTCTTAAAGGGGTAAAATATGGGATGAACGTTTACATCAGAATTAAAAAGAATTTAATATATATAATACAGCAACGGCTTAAAAATGCGCGGTGGGAGGATAAGGGGAAGGAAATTCATGCTAAAAGTTTTTGTCACGATGTCCTTTGTCCATTGTTCCATACCAAAATCATTTGCAGTTCGACCATATTTCCATCGTATTATGATGATGTTCGGATTTAGACAGTTTTTATACAAGGTGTATTTTTGGTCTTGCTCAACCCGCTAGGAGATGATTCTACTCGTAAAAACAAACAACTTTTGTTATGGAACCAACTCTGAAGTCGTGAAAAAAATATCAGCTGGTTCATACATTATGGTCCGAGGGCATTGAACTTTTCAAAGAAACAGCTGATATTTTTTTCGCGATTACAGAGTTGGTTCCAAAACAAAAGTTGTTTGTTTTCATGAGTAGAATCATCTCCTAGCGGGTTGAGCAAGACCAAAAATACACCTTGTATAGATTCCTACGTATGATTTTTTTGAATTACCTAATATAAAGTTTAAACGAAATTGCATTCCGTAAATTTTTACAGCTTAAATGGCATGTTTTCTCAACTTCAACCAAGGTATTTCCATTGTTATAGATATAGGTAATTGTTGTTATGGCAATTTGTAACTTTCGTCTGTGCTTCCGTCTTAAACAATAGAGTCGAAATTCGAATGGAGTCGAGAGCATCCCTTCGTATTCGAGAAATAATATTTTTTATTTATAATGAAACCGTTATTTCAGACTTATTAGGTCCATAGATAAATACCTTAACCTAACACACACAATTGATATATTTGTGTTAGTAATAAAACTTAAATCTATGTTAGTAGCACTTCACTACGTTGCACTAGTCTTTGTGCACTCCGGTGGAACTTGTCTGCAGAAGCGTCGGAACACCATGTTCTCTGGCCAAAAGCTACTTTAGAACCCTACGAAGCGACTACATTGTTCTAGAAACGTCTTTCTCGGGAATATTCCTGGCTCAGAGTATAAAAGCATTGCCCCGACCGGAAGAAACTCAATTGTCTGGTTAAGCAGTAATAAACAGCGGTAGAGCTGAATTGCGAGATGAAAATGTCATAAAAAGAAGAAACTCAGTGTGTTTTTGATACCGACACAAATGACACGAGAAACATGTGAAAATTATTGTGATAAGCGACATAGGTACTCTGACAACCTTTGCAAAATTTTAACGGATTTTAATATGTAACATACATTTTTTTTTTGTGAATGGGAGATCATCCAATGACTGCTCCCGTCCTGGGTGCGGCGGGAGGGCGTGTCAGACTCTTACTGACTAAAACCCACTCATGTTCCTTCGATTGCCCTTTATGTTCCAGGGTCACGGTGACTACTATACACATTCCGCAACCCCGGATGTAACATACATCATGATTGGTTACTGTCGTGGTGCTAAATTGTTATTGTTTGTAGTTAATAAAAACATCTACTTGTAAACCGACATTTGATTATCCACGAAGTAACAATATTAAAGGGACGTATCACAAAAAGGTACAAAATAAAAATAAATAATTAAAAAAATTAAAAAACACGACTGCCATGACAAAAAGAACTAAAAGGCAAAAAACAAGATTTTTCATAGAAAATTATTATATTACTGTTTACATAAAAAGTGAAAGGTCGCTCATTCAGTCACGGGCTCTATAATTATGAAAAATCCAAAACTACTTGATTAACAAAACTAAAATTTTCGTCGCAGTCGGGGGACCGCCTTGCGGAATACTCAAATACTGCGGAAAGGTCCCCCGACTGCTACGAAAATTTTAGTTTTGTTAATCAAGTAGTTTTGGATTTTTCATAATTATAGAGCCCGTGACTGAATGAGCGACCTTTCACTTTTTATGTAAACAGTAATATAATAATTTTCTATGAAAAATCTTGTTTTTTGCCTTTTAGTTCTTTTTGTCATGGCAGTCGTGTTTTTTAATTTTTTTAATTATTTATTTTTATTATAGATCGGAAATCATCATGGGAGTGTCAAACTTTTACTGAGTAAAACCCACCCATGTTCCTTCGGTTGCCCTTTATGTTCCGGGGTCGCGGTACTTATTAGCTAGAACTATTCCGCTACCCCGGTAGGCATACTTACTGACAAAAATCGTGTAGATTTTGATTTAAACCGTAATTTTTCTGTTGCATTAACATAGAAGTATGATTTTTTTACAACTTCTAGAGGTTGTAGACCTAAGTATCTGGTATTAGTTTTAACTTGATATCTCTTTGCGCTTTTGAGAAAGAGGTTTTTAAAGCACAGACAGTCAAATAGTAGTCTACAACCTGAGACCCAAAACATGAATTTAACAATATACTTACAATTAGTTTGAGAAAGTGGTTCATAATTAAAAACTTAATCAATTTAAAATTATTTATCAATAATAAATAATCCTTTGAACACACATGACACTTGATAGAAAGACAATAGCAGCGCGACAGCCGGCACAACCGCCATCTTATTTTTTCTTAATGAACCCGCTTAGCTCATTTCTCGCTCATCTTCCAACGAGGCGTGGCCTTACCCAAGCACCTTAGAGTCTTCAATCTTTGATGTGTTGGGGAGGCCTCATCCCTCCCCCTAAAGAAGTACAAAGGTGAGATAAACTAAGATGTTTACGGTTCGATGAGATCACGTGACTTGTTGTCCCGGGGATTTAGAGAAAGGAATATTTAAAGGACATACATATGTATTGCTCAGGTCATGTGGCGAACGGAACGGTGTTTTAATATTTATTTGGAATTATGCTCTGTTTTTTTGGAATAGATAAAAGTGGTGTGGAGTTGATGGAAAAAAATTTGTGTGAATATTTTGGTTTTATTAAAGCAACATGTTTTTCTTTTGTTTTCTTGGATAAATTATGCAGAAGTAGGTTAAAGTTGATTTATACACCGTGACTGGTGAGACGAGGGACATATTTAATGAGGTTGTCCAGTATTCGATTCCTATTCAAAACAAATGTAATAAAAACAATATCTCAATTTTTTACTAATTTTCTAGTAAATTAAAAATAATGACACGCGCGCTGAATACCCTTCGAAAGGAGAACGGATCAGACCTACTTTGCTCTCTTATCATAGGTGAGTGACCTGATGCTACCGCGAGCACAAGGGTGTCCTTTCTTCGTCGCTGAAATAGTATCTTCAATAGCTTTTAACTTTTTATATTTGTTATTTATAGTATAATATTTTTTCTATGAATTATGTTTCTAATAATGCAAGCCAGGCTTTTCATGTAAGGGCACATCCCTACTTTAGACATTCAATCCCAACTTTTATAATGAATAAGACTACAATATATCCATTTTTATATCACTCTAACAAAAGATTAAATTAGCTTTTCTAAAACTAAATTTCGCTCTACCAAGCACAAAAAATAAGTAAATGTTTTTGACATACACATTACACCCATATTCTTCTTAACCACAGACAATGAGTCTATAACTTGACCTGGAATCCGACCTTTATAACCTTATATACAATTTAGCAACGTTTTCTCAAAAATAAACCATTTTAGCACTGAACTAGGCACACTCAACGTAAGGGTATTACACCCGTATTTATAAACAAGTAAAAGTAGTTACTTGAGTAAAAGTAATTACTTAAGTAACGATTTTTATTCTATAGTTAAGAAATTGTCCGAAGTTAGAACTGTCAAAGGTTAGAATTCTTAGCTAAGTAATAGTCACCATTTCCTTTACTTAGCATTACGTTGAGTCTTTGTTTTGAGGTTGTTTTGTTTGAAAAACTGGATCTTTACATAACATTGAAGCGATTTTTACAGTTGTAGACAATAATGGACTTGTTGGTAAAATACTAAGTATCATATTTTGTATGATGTTTAAAAATAAAACTTTGCCCAAACTTGAGAACTGGGTTCTCCTGTCTACTTCTTGACTCATGCTTCTCATGTTTTAAATTTGCTGAAAAATATTCAAAGTAAAATGAAACACGCGACGGCGCGAGCGCCGCCCGACCCAAACTGATTTTTTTTTAATTTATTTATCTTTTACAAAAATAATAATACAGAATTATTCTAATAAATTTAAAAGAATTAACTAGCCGAACACTGACTCTTAAAATACAGGTTTATTCTAGTTTAAGAGGCAGGGTTATAAACTTGATTTGTACAGATTTACCAACAACTGTTTTATATAATAAGTACCTACTATCTGTAATTTTTGTGAATAAACATTTTATTATTATTATTATTAATCAAATAGCAACCAAAAACCACTAAGTTTGATTCAGAGTTTTGTAATTTTGTTTACGTAGTACATTACGTACCGGTACTTAAAGACCTACAATGCAAGTATAATCTTTCTCAGTAAAAAAACGGGGGTCGGCGGCGGATCCGTGCGCAAAAAAGATTTATTAGGGTTACATCATGTCAAGCGTTTTGTTTCTCCAAGCAAATATTCTTGTATACCGGATAAATTTAAATGACATAAATGTACTATTTAAACTATTTAAATAACTTTAATGTTATTGTAAACAAAATATAAAGCAATATCAAAGATATTAATGCAAGATTTTGTCAAAGTAATCTAATTATTAAGTTTGCTTTTTATGTAACTAAACGCATTGACGAAGTGTTGCCATACAGGAGCAACTACTTAGCGAAGGGTGTTACTTGAGCAATTGCTCAAGTAAGTAACGTGCTTTACTCGACTATAGATTAAGATTTTTGAATTAAGAATTCTAACCTCAAGTAATGACTTAATTAAGTAATTACTTAGCAACAAGTAATTACTTCTTTATAAATACGGGTGTTAGTCTAAGTTCGTTGTTCGGGCCGTCTCAAGGACGAAGGGGCGCACGTCACACCGAAGCGTAATGTATGGCTTCTTGTAGTCATAAATAAATAATATAATCTTTTGCGTAATTGGGGATGTTTGTTTACTCGTGATTGTAACGTGAGTTATTTATTTGTGTTGTTTTTGTACGGTGTTTGAAAGTATTTTCGTCGATTAAGTTCTTTGTAAATAGCTATAATATGTAGCCATAATTAATTTTAGTTTTAGCTCTTGCTAAGTACCGTTGTAGCGTTGCATTATAAAAGTAATAGTTATAACTTACAAGCCATTTATAAAATTAAGAGGTTGAACGCGCCTATGGGCAGCAGAAGTTTCTATTGGACTCCACTTGGCTTCCATATTTTCTTTCCATTAACATCTTTAATATAATTTTTTTTTCAATTTATCTTAATGGTAGAGTTATTATTTTATAATATTTACTAAGTACATAGTCAAATTGGAGTATGCCAATTTTAGCACTCAATGTTTTGAGCACCAATATTTACCAATTAAAATATTTAAGGGTGCCCAAATCCTTTGGTGCTCAATGCATTGGTACCCAAAAAATTGGTGCTCAAATAGGGATAGGAATACTCCATCAAATTGCCGTGCCTAAGTGCCTAAGTAGTTATTACTTAATTGATAAAATATCAGTTGAATTTCTAAACTAATATTTTGTACGTCGTTGGTGAAATTAATCCAGTTTTGTAAAGTTAAACATTTTCCATCTGTATGTTATCGAATGTTACGTCCTAAGATGCTTCAGTACGGTGTGATAGGCAGTCTAATTAAAACATTGCCCACATATATAAAATATGTACCTCACATTTAAACATTATGTTATTTGTATATTCTAGTTAATTTAAAGAATTCTTTGTGTCTAAGAGAGGTTAAATCATCAAGGTTACAATGTCAACGTTTTGTTACTTTCTACGTGTTGAACTATGCAGAATAGTAATAAAAAAACCGTACCGTACTAACACATAACAAAAAGGTTATGTGTTAGTACAGTAATCACGTTCATATCTAGCCTGTCTACGAATCAAGTGTTTCCTGAGTTCATGTCTCGAGAAATTGGGTTAAAAAAAATTATAAAATATATTTTTCAGGAGCCCTTCAGCTCTTACAGTTGTTGGCCGAAACACCGAGATCGAATCAGTATTGTGCAGTCTTTATGTAACTGCTTATAAATAACTGGCAAGAAAAATACCTTTGAGGTTTTTTTCTTAACACTCAGCATGGAATTGAAATATTCTATAGAGAATATTTCAATTTGATTTTGTAGTTTGTTTTTTATACGTTGTTGTTGTTTGTTTGTTTGTTTAAAGTATAATATGTTTTTATACGGTTTGACGCTTGTCGCGTCCGAGGCTCATGGAATGAGCACGTATTAAAAAAAAACAATTAATACAGTTAAAAGTGCTTCCTCTTTATATTTATTAGTTACACTGTACAAAAGTGTTGATCGGAGGTTTCTTAAAGCCCTCCTACAATACTCCACACACACATTAGGTCCCGGAGGTCTTTTAAGTCCTCACACCAACAATAGGCGAGACGACAAAAAAAAGTAATTAGTCCGTCTGAAAGATTATCAAAAAATTTTGGATTACGTATTTTTTCTTTTTTCTCGTAAACGAAGAATGGCGACGATACAGTGCGGTAAAGTTGCGCGTGACGTCACAATAAGATACAATTTTTGCATTACGTTGATGTCAAAAGCCCCCACTCCAGAACTTTGTTGCTCTTTATCTTTCTATTTTTTTATTAATTTGATCAAGCAATAAATACGTGTTCCATATTTTCGGCCGATCTATCAGACGGACTAAACTGAATGTCGTCATCCCTATTATGGTGATACATAATAACTGGGTTGTGAATGTTATAATTATTCTACGTAATACTCTGTTAGACTGCCGACTCACATTATAGAATCATGTATTACATTTTTTTGGCGATTCTGCGTGCATTCAACCAACATCCCGAGATAGTCTTTAATGCGCCGAAATATTAATTGGGTTTAGAAATATAAATGGACGTGATTGCAATGTTTCTGAACATTTATATTAATTAACTTGTGTGGGTGTGTGTGTGTAACTAGCGTTTGCTAGTAAATTTATAATTGTTATTAACCCGTTGAATTTAATTAAAGAAACACTTAAAAAGCGCCGTCACGCGTAGATCTGCGCTTCCGATAGTCTAAGAGTTAATACAATATAATTGTTTTTAATTGCATTGAATGTTTGACGTAATAAATCAAATTCATCCGAGTCATTTTGGAATCACAAAGGTCAAGTTGTGTTGCATTTTCCTCCTTAACAACGTCATAGATCACCAAATTGCAAATTCGCGGAACCGACACATTACCACACAATGCCCGTTACGTCTACAATTCTACCTACTAGTATATTGACGTAAACAGACGTCAACGGGCGGACATGTTGATAAAATTGAAATTAATTATAATAACGAAGACGTTTATAGCGTGTAGTGAATCTTATTTATTTCCGTTGGTCATGTGCGTGAGCAGAGATAATAAAATTATATAAAATGAAGATTATTTCGCACACTAGAGGTCTCTTGTAGGCCCCCCAGAGGTCCCCAGGCCGTAGTGTGGTGTTACATAGGCCATGTCCATTAATGTGTTATCCAACACAAAAAGGTTGTTTTCAGACCCGTAGTTTCTGAGATTATTTATTTGACGGGCTTGTTGGTTTAGTGGTTAGGGACCCTCAGACCATTCAGCTGTCTGGTTACGATAGTACAAGCTCTGCTTAGTTTGGGAACAGATGACCGTGTGTATGTTGTCCAAGGGTATTTATTTATTTATTTCTCAGCGCGTTAAACAAACAGACAAACTCCTAAGCTTTAGTTTATTAGTATAGATTGGTATAGTTGCTAATTTAAAACGAACGATAGGACCGGTATACCCTAAAACAAACGATGACTATGAGCTCATATAAATCATGTGAGAACCATGTAGGTATATGACAGTGGTGCAGCCAGATTTCAGTAGATCTGTCCAGACAGTGCAAGCTTGTATTTATACCTATGTACCTCAGTTAAGAAATGATAAACAAGCTGAAATATAATATTTGTCTATTCCTCCAGTCTATAACAATATTATAGAGCTGGAGAGTTTGTTTGGCTCAACGCGCTTATCAGGAACTACTACGCCGAAATGAAACAATATTTTTGTGTTAGTTAACCATGAATAACCCATTAGTCGAAGAGGTTACATTCTATGTAACTTCAACTTTAACCTACAATAGCGGAGTAGTAACGAAAGATATAAAAACAGAAAGACTCACATTCGTTCTAGCCTCCCACTAAAGCCTCGTCCCCACTAGGAACATTTGTCGAGCGACTTGTGTCCCCGTTGACATCGGGGACACAGACGACATCGCCGCGACATTGTAGAAACTGTTCCTTTCATCGACTGTGCGACAAGGAACAGTTTCACGCCCACATCGCCCGATGTCACCGGGGACACAAGTCGCTCGACAAATGTTCCTAGTGGGGACGAGGCTTAAGCCACCACGACATTTTCTAAACACAATTTTATTATGAGAAACAAATCCTCGTACTGATTACCACGTCGTAATCACACCCAAATAGTTTGTTTACAAACAGCAGTCCATTGAGTGTGACTCAATTACTCGTCTCAATGAACCGGGTTTGAACTCGCGCCAAGTAATCTGCATTACCGTCTGTCAACTAGATTTGTTCCTTTTTTTGTGGGTACTTACGGATGCTGGGTTGAGTGATCTTGTTGGAGTTCTAGATAGGATTATTCTTTCGACGACCAAGCGACAGCCGGCTGTCGCGCTGCTATTGTCTTTCTATTTTGTTTCGAATCATGTGTGTTCGAAGAATTAAAGTGTATAAATACATGCTGAAGGTACGCGACCGAAGTTCGGCATGATTACGTCTGTACTATTTGAATTACTAAAAGAAAATTACAAATAATTATGCCGAAATTACGTTGCGTTTAGCGTATAGCCGAACTTCGGTCGGGCGTAAGTTCAGCGGATATAACATGTCATGAAGCCACTACGGCTCTTGAGACACTGACTACAAAATTGCGCAACTGAATTTTTGCAGCGGAAATTCGTCACTTTTTCGTGTGTCATATAAGCCGAATACATCGGAAAGCGTAATCAGACGAGGAATTTCGGTCGCGTACATTAGTACGTCTAGACAACAAAACCACTTTATTCTGGACGGTAAAAATTAAAAAAAATCCTTTTGACCGCACAAAATTAGCTACACCCCTTAAAAATATTAATAATAATGAAATTCCAGTTACGATCGGAGCGGACAAAATTCAAACATCTACTTAGCTCCAAAAAGTACATGATCTTCTAACTACATTGAGGTAGGTCCTAATGTCAATGACAGAACGAATGAATGAGTTTGAACTGATGCCAAGTGATTTGTCTAGCGGCTGTCGAACAGATTAGCTTTGTTTATTTACACTGATCTATTGTACTGAGGGAATTGTTCATTCATTTGGGATCACAGAGACCTTTTAGAGAAATTAAACCATTGAAAACACGTGATTCAAAACACAATAGAAAGACAATAACAGCACGACAGCCGGCTGTCGCTTGGTTCGAAAAGGTTAATTCAAAAACAACAGCAATGTGTAAGAGGCCAAATACTATGATTAGTCGTCTTAATTTTAATTTAATTTTTCGCTTTTGCCTTGCAACGAGACAGTAATAGAATAGATTATTTTATTATTTGGTGATAGTAAAAAAAATGTAGACAAACTGGTGGGACTCTAGAAGGAGACGGTAGATATGCAAACAAAAAATGAAAAAAGAAATGACTTAGAGAAGTTAAAGTTTAAAGAGTATAGTGCCTCAATAAGAAAAAAAATGTGAAGAATTGTAGGAGATGAAATACATGTACCTATTTGAGTAATGAGTGTGGTGACTTGACGATTAGAAAGTACCTGTAAATGGTTTATTTGAATAAAATAGTTTTGAGTTTAAGTTTGAGTTTTGAGTTTGACATGAAAAATGCGAGTAAAAGAAAAGAAGAAAAAAGCCGAAAAAACGATAGACGAAATGTGTAAAGAAGGATATGAAGGACAAAAGAGCACGAAGGTTTCAGAATGACTTGGAAAAGGAAAACATGTTGATTTGATGTCAAGTTAAATGGAACAAAGAAGATGAAGATACGGGCTTCAAGAAAGGAAGAATAAACATCTGGCAATAATAATATATATTAAATATAAATATCCTGGGGCAACTCACACACGGTCATCTGATCCCAAACTATGCAGAGCTTGTACTATGGTAACCAGACGACTGATAAACATACTTATATAATTTATAAATACATACATATTATAGATAAATTACACCCAGACACAGAACAAACAATCATGCCCATCACACAAAGTTTGTCCTGGGTAGGAATCGAACCCACGACCTCCGGCTTAGCAGTCAGGGTCACTAACCACTAGACCAACAGACCCGTCAAATAAACAACATGGTCAGTTCATTGTGGCGTTAGATGACATCAAACAAAGATTCACTTTTACCACTAATTCGGAGCTTTATCAGCATTTTACTATTCAAAACTATTCTAGAACGCATACAAAGTTTTTTCCCGAAAATCTTGACTGCAAACATTTCATTGAGGGAGCTCCCTCAGATCCACATGCCAATGCTTATCTCAATGAGCATGGATTTGAAACAGAGCCAAGATATCTACGTCGGATCGTTAACTAGATTACTATCTTTATTTATCGGGACACTTGAAATCTAGGAATAGAGCTTTTAGGTCTAATAGTTATTTCGATATTGTTCAATTGGTTTGTTTGGAAGGTTTTTTCTCAAAATCCACCTTCAAATTTCAACGACCAAGCGACAGCCGGCAGTCAGGCTGCTATTGTCTTTCTATTGTGTCTTAAATAACGTGTGTATGAAGGTTTAAAATCCTTCTGAGGGAAACAATGGGAATGTCATTCGTCCCAATATATAGGGACTGTCACTCTTATTAGTCCTTCTGTCCCGATGTCAACAAAACACTATTACGTCCCGTTTTTGCTTAGAGTCACAGCAATTCAATTACGTATCGCAAAGATGCGGGCGAAACCGTAAGGGACAGCTAGTCTGTAATATATCCTTGCGAGGTGTAATATCACGCTGAAATAAATGAAAACTGACCAAAACTCAGCTCAACGCGGGTACGCTAGAAATATTCACATTTACTATTTAAAAATTAAAAATGGAACACAAGGACACAGCTTTCGTAGTATTTCAAGAAGTTTACCAACTCGTAAGAGATTCGCTGAAATGTTTACAAAAAACGTCGAACGGCTCACTTGCGTCAATTAGGCACGTTTTTCAATGAATGGGTGCGGGTTTGACTTCGTGCCAAGTAATCTATCGCAATAGATTGTCGACTATGTTTCTAGTTTCGTTTCTTTGGTACTATGTTACACAGTGGCTTGTAGTGTGGTGAACTTGTTGAAAAAAAAAAGATGACTTTTATTTTGTACTAGCTTTTTCCCGCGGCTTCGCTCGCGAAAGACACAAAAAGTAGCCTGTAGCCATCCCTTCAATAGGCGAGACGACAAAAAAAAAAGTAATTAGTCCGTCAGATAGATTATCAAAAAATTATGGACACGTATTTTTTCTTTTTTCTCGTAAACGAAGAATGATGAAGATACAGTGCGTTTAAGTTGCGCATGACGTCACGATCAAATACATATTTTGCAGGACGGTGACGTCAAAAGCCCCCACTCCGAAACTTTGTTGCTCTTTATCTTTGTATTTTTTTATTAATTTGATCAATCAAAAAATACGTGTCCCGTATTTTTGGCCGATCTATCAGACGGACTAAACAGAACGCCTTTTTTTTAATGTTGTCGTCATCCCTACTATCTTCACTTAAAAATCGCGTTAATTCGTCGCTCCGTTTTGCCTAGAAAGTCGGACAAACAGACAGACAGACAGACATACAGATGGACAGACAGAGTCACACACACACTTTCCCATTTATAATATAATTATTATCCCATTTATTTTATTATTCTTATCATAGGTTAGTGATCCGAGGCAACCGCGAGCACTAGGGTGTACTTTTAAAGACTTTGAGAGCCTTATTGCGATATTTCAACTACCGTATTCTTTATAATTTTATATTGTTTTATTATCATAGATAAAAGTGTCGTGATGGCCTAGTGGTTAAGGCGCCCGCCTCTCATGCAAGAAGTTGCGGGTTCGAATTCGGGCAAGTACCAATGTGACTTTTTCAATTCATATGTACTTTCTAAAGTTTATCTTAGACATCACAGACATCGGTGAAGGAAAACATCGTGAGGAAACCTGGACTTGTAGTTAATACAAGTTCGAAATCGCCAACCCGCCTTGAGCAAGCGTGGTGATCAATGCTCGTGCCTTCTCTGTATGAGAAGAGGCCTTTGTCCTGCAGTGGGACAGTTATAGGCTGGTATTATTTATCATAGATATATTAATTTATTATTATTTAAATTTTTACAAGTCATATGTTAGCATAAATTACCGCGTCCTCAAATATATCCCTCGACTCACCTAACACGGTGTATATTATTTATATACCTTCAAATGACGCCATATGTAAACAACCTTAAAATCTGAATAAGCATTGTTTTGATTAATTTACAACAATAGATAATAACAATTAGCTGTGTGGGCGTGTTACACTGACCTGAATGTTGACACTTGCATATGTATGAGGAGAATTACCTTCATCATCAATGAGAATAGTATTTTTTATTAGGGTTCTGCACGCAAAGGGATTGACCCTTTTACAAAATGTTTTTATTGCAACGAATCAGATACTTCGGCACATAAACTCGCGGGCAAAAGCTGGTAGACAATTGATAGCACTCTTTTAAATTGCTATACCATAAAGCGATTCCAGATTCATTAATTTTATTTGTAAAGGAACTAAGTACTAGCATGCAGGAGGTCCAAGTTTTTAAATTAAATTGCTGTCCCCCGCGCTTTTAACTGCGTTATGCTAGGTTTTTGGTTACTGCTAGCTGCCGTAGGTCATAGCGTGGTGTTGATGTCTATGTCTCATTCTAATGTATAAGCTGTACTGTAACGTTTCATCAAAATCCGTTTAGAAGTTTTTACATACACACACACACACACACACAAACAAACTTTCATATTCATAATATTGGAAGGACTAGCGACCCGCCCAAGATTCGTGCGGGTGTTACAAATCCCTAAAAATGCTTTTCTCTATACATAATAAGTGAGACTTTATTTTTCACTATTTAAAAACTAACTTTTTACTCAAATACATGACAAAAATAAATATAGAGGCACTAGCTTCTGCCCGCGGCTTCGCTTGCGTTAGAAAGAGACAAAAAGTAGCCTATGTTACTCTCCATCCCTTCAACTATCTCCACTTAAAAGATCACGTCAATCCGTCGCTCCGTTTTGCCGTGAAATAAAGACAAACAGACAGACAGACACACTTTCCCATTTATAATATTAGTATGAATGGATAATAAAAAAATAGATATAAAACAATATTTGGCTCTCATTTAGAGCATAACTATCCTCTTTTCTCGAGTTATTTTCAGTGTCCACTCTAGACTGCTCAATCACACTTCATATAAAATGAATGGCCGTCCATTTTTGTAGGACCTTCAGTTATGTACCCCTTGAGGGTCGTAGTATTAATGCGTCAGTGACGTGATGGGGCTAGATTAGGTCTATGAATATACTAGCTTGGGGTTTGGTTTAAGTTGCAAGCGATTTCTTCTCAGGGACTTTAAAGAAAAAAACCTACACCTCATTAAAGTGCCAGCAATGCAACCCGCTTGGTCGGTTGACCTATTATTGTAATGGTGTACTAACTATATACTCTTGTTAATCCATTCGAAACGTACATACTTGTAAAAACGGTTGCAGTAATCGAGGGACATTTTGTGATAGTTATTAAGTTCCTTTATAGGATCTTTTTGCCACAATATCCAAGGCCTCTTTCTCAATTATTTTTTAAATTAATGTAATGTTTCACATAGTTACGACAACACTAATTAAAGTAGATTAATTGGCCATGTCTTTGGCAATTAATTCATTTATTAAGTTCGTATATTAATCGCAACCACATTTCGCTTTTATTTTCCTTTCAAGAAAACCACACGTGTTTTACGTCTCTTTTCGCCACGCCGCTTCCGCCGACTCCTTAGACCATACACAAAGGATTTGCGGCGTAAATTATTTTCTTTATACGAACCGAGGTATCTGTTGTAATTTGGTGATAAGCGGCCCTTGCGAGCTTGTTGGTTATTACTTGAGGGGGGGAGGGGGTGATGAGCTGTAGCCCGTTGATCGTTATGTTGGTAATATAATAGAATTGGGTGGAGTAGGTATGGCATTTTGGTGGCGTGTAGCACTCTGATTGGTAAATGAATAAAAGTTTCAAAAGGTTGAAAGAATAAATAGATCGCTGTTATTAGGTTAGTGTGGGTGGGTATAAAGAAGCATTAAATTCTAATCAAGATACCATTGTGAATGATTGAGGTGAGTGTTGCTCTAACTCAAAATCCTTTTGTCCAAAAATCATCACTTAAAGAAAACTATTAGACTAAACTTAAAGAAAAGAAATGCCATTATAAACGCTGCTAAATAGATGCTGAAGTGTATTATAAATGTGCACATTCCTTCAGGGGACATGGATGTTAAGTCAAATAAGTTTAGTCAATTATTCAAAAAATTAAGTCCTCATCGTGTCATCGTGTCTGTTCTCAAAAAATACAAAAGTACTGAATAATTTTCAACCCATTTTCTCCAATAAACAGAGTGATTCATGATATATATTATTATTGTGAAACATTTGTATTGATGAGAATTAGCGAGCGAGGCTGGGGCGGCTCGCTAGTTTTTTATAAATGACAAATTTATATCATTATATAATTAATCAATTACCAATATTACACACGTTTAAATATTAAATAAACTTCAAATCTAGCATCGGTAGTGGTAGGAATCAATTAATTTAGTTTTAGTTACAATTTTGTTCGAACCTAACGATGAAATTATTCAGTAGCCCATAATTTTAATGAATATATTAATTGGTTAGAATTTCAATTTTCATGTTAAAACTTAATTGTCTGATGATTGATGATTAATTGGCGACCATTAACTTTATTAATTAATGGGTCCCATAATATTATTTTGGAGACCATATGTATATTATTTTTGATTTAGAAAATGATTTTTCCTCGTGTCTCTTCGGATGTGACTCATAAATTGTAACAGGTGAAGAGTTGAAATTTTTACAGAGTGCGAATGTAATAAAACAAGAAAATAAACACTAAACAAAACTAAACTATTACCTATAATATGTAGATGAAAGAGTTTGTCATATTATAATACAATCGTTATTTTCGGCGTTTCAGCTCTATTATAAAATTGTACTAAGGAACCGAACACAAGGTGAGCGACTCACACTTGCCGCGTTTTAGATGCTAAATAGCAGTTGTTGATTTAAATGATTAATTACTAGTCGGCATTTACAGTCAATAATGTATGTTATATGTTAACCTGTGATTGTTAATGACTTAATAAGATTTTAGAAAACAATATCTTACTGATCGTAGTACCGCTATGACTAACTTTGATGAAATTATGTAATTTTGCAACTAACAAGTGTAAATAAAAACAACCCGTTTCCAAAGATATTAAAATCACGACGAAAAAGAGTTCATAACTTCGAAAAAGCTAAACCGATTTTGATAAAACAGAATCTAAGTGGGGGGAACCGTCGCTAGCTAACCTAATTTCAAATAAAAGAAACCGCATCCAAATCGGTTCACACATTTAAGAGCAACGGTGTCATAGACAACAGACAAATAAGCAGACACACACACCACTTTTTGTGGTGTGTCGGGGGCTAATAAAGATTATTTGAAACCTACCATTCTAAATGAAACATGTGACAATCTCATAATAATACGTCTTTTTTAAATTGTAAAAGCAAAATCTTCATTTACTTCAATCATTCATTCAATCGAATGAATGAACTATATAAACATACATCCAAGCCACAATTCTCTCTTTATTACTTTTCTGTGTTTATTCACCTCACTAAAGACCGACTTTAAAACTTGAAAATTTTATTCATCTCACTTGAACTACATCGAAGTTTTGAAGTCGCTGACTTTCGGCTTTCAATTTGGATAAAAGGGTTTTTGTTTGTACAAAACTTGGCTACGTTTTGTTTGAACACTCTGTCACGTGGTTTGAGTTGCGTCACAGAAAATTGGGGTTCGGTAGACGGCTTTAAATTGAAAAGATATAAAAAATATATTTTTCATTAATACACTAATCTAAATATACA